>OY992537.1:224950265-225589926 GCA_963921195.1 Pegoplata infirma
TATTTCGATGCGTTACACACGGAATGACAAAGTGAGTATACCCTCATACTGTAGTTGGAGGGTATAATTATCATTTCACCCTACTTTTGTCCATTGTTTGCCCTCTTTTTCTTAAAAAAAACTTACATTTTTAAATATGTCCTTCTCTTGTATGAGAAGAAGAATTCTACATGTCAAATTTTGACAATTCTCTTTGTGGACTGAAAAAATTGCATTCCATGTCGTTCCCTGTTCTTTTCCACTTCGTTCCCATTTCTAGTCCATTTCTTTCCCTGTTTCATTTTAATTCGTTCCATTTAGGTTTCACTTGTTTCTTTATAACATGCGCTGGAAAAAAAATTATGTCTTTATCTTAATAGATATAAAAAGTACCAGTACTAGTTTTAACCATGTTTACCCTATTTTTCCCTAAAAAAAGTTATATTTTTAAATATGTTGTTCTCTTGGATGAGATGGAGGCTCCCACGTGCCAAAATTTGAGATTCTGGGGTCTTTAGTTTAATAGTTATAAAAAAAGTACCAATGCTCCCCCTTTCTGATTACGTACCCCCTTTCTGGTCCCTTAGAATTTAAATTTTGCTTTAAAAAAATGTTGTTTTGAAAATTATTTTTTAGCTGAAGGATACTCGACTCAAAGTTTTAAATTTATAAGTCCATTATATTAGGAAATCGAAAAAGTACCAAAGTACCAATGTTTACCCCTTTTTATCCTAATCTTGTCTTTATCTTAATAGATATAAAAAGTACCAGTAATAATTTTAACCATGTTTACCCTCTTTTTCCCTAAAAAAGTTACATTTTTAAATATGTCGTTCTCTTGGATGAGAAGCAGGCGCCCACGTACGCAATTTTGAGTTTCTGGGGTCTTTACTTCAATAGTTATAAAAAAGTACCAATGCTCCCCATTTCTGGTCCCTTTGAATTGAAATTTTGCTTTAAAAAAATGTTGTTTTGAAAATTATTTTTTTTGCTGAAGGATCCTCGACTCAAAATTTTAAATTTATAAGTCCATTATATAAGGAAATCAAAAAAGTACCAAAATAATCATTTTTACCCCATTTTATACGCAATTCCTAAAATTTTTTTTTAAGAATGTTTTGTTTCGATGAAGAATCCTGAGTGCATTCTTAAAATCATGTTCTTATGAACCAAAAAATTTTTTGTTTCAATGCATGATCCTTCCTTCAATCCATACTTCAAGTTTCTGGAATCATTATTTTATTAGATGCAAAAAGTACCAAATTACAATTTTTTACCATTTTCAACCCATTTTCCTTTTAAGAATGTTTTTTTTTTGGTGAAGGGTCCTAAATTCGAATTTTTAAGTTTCTATGACAATATTTCAGAAGAAATAAAGGAGTACCAAAATTTACTATTTCAACCCCATTTGCTCCTTTAGAATCAAAATTTCCAAAAAGTACCTTTTCGGGATTTCTTTCGGGCGATTCTTCATTTTTAACTTCAAGTTTCTGGAACCATTATTTTAGGAGAAAGACAATGTACCAACTTAAACATTTTTACCTTTCCACCCCATTATATTCGAAATTCCTAAAAGGGACCTTTTTAAGAAAAAGTACCAAAACTAAAAATATTGTAATTCTATATTTTAAATTATCTTTAAATTTAGTAAAGTCCCACTTGTTAATAAATCCCTTTTGTACGTGGTATCACAACGGAATTCTGAGTTTCTTTGTATTGACGTAAAGCATCAGCAGCCACTTACAATGTAACCAACCTAAATTGCAATCACTTTTAGGGAATTTGTGGCTTCCCGAAATATTTTATTTATTTTTTTGTAAGGATTGGAGTGTAGTTAACTAAATTTGGTTCTAATTTACAAAATTATTTCATATTAAGAAAATTTCCCCTTAAGGGAAATTTTTGTGTAAAGAGTTTTTTTTTAAAGCATTGAATGTTTTGTAATATTTTTAAACTTGAATGACGAATTTGTTAAAATTTTTTGAAATTTCCTTTAACTTGAAAAAAATTTCCCTTGAAGAAAAATTTTTGATTAAAGAGATTTTTTTTAATTATTGAATGTTTGTAATGCATTTAATTTTAAATGATAAATTTGTTTAAAATTTTAGAAATTTCCCTTATCTTTAGAAAATGTTCCCTCAAGGGAAATTTTTGTTTAAATATTTTTTTTTAAATGTTTTTAGTGTTTATTTCTCTTAAAATTTTAGAAATTTCCCTTGTCTCTCCGTTATTGGAGAGACGAATTTAAATTGTATAGGTTTTGTGATTCTTGTGTTTCAGTATACTACTTTATCTTAAAATTTTAAAAATTACCTCCTGGTAAAAAATTTCCTTTTTTGGTACTTTTTTTACTAATTTTTTGTATGGTTTTTTGTTGAAATAATATATATAATTTGTACATGTAAATATTTTCGATATAATCCAATGTTAAGAAAATTTCCCTTTAAGGGAAATTTTTGTTAAAAGAGATTTTTTTAAATTGTTAAATGTTTCGTATTGCTAATAATCTTAAATTATGAATTTGTTTAAATTTTTAGAAATTTCCCTTAGCTTTAAAAATTTCCCTTGATGCTAAATCTATGTTTAAGTAGTTTATTTTTTGAATTTTAAAGGTTTTAAATAATTTTTTTTTTAAATTATTACTGTTAAAAAATGTCCCTTTTAGGGAAATTTTAAAGTTTGTAATAGAAGGAGTGCCATATACTAATTTGTATTTGTGAAAATTTTCGGAATAATCTAATAATGAGAAAATTTCCCTTATGCGAAATTTTTATTTGTGGTATTTTTTAAGAAAAGTTTCCTTTAAAGAACATTTTTGTTGGAAGGGATTTTTGTACTTTTAGTTTTAACATTTTTGTTTGTGTTACCAATTTTCAAAAAATATGAATTTTAAAATAAAATTCATTATAATTCCTAATATATTGATATAATTTTATGTCTACCGCTTTTAATCTCTTAAGTTACTTAAGTTACTTAAATTTCAAAGTGTCTTATTTAATAAACAAAAAATAATATTTTTACTTTCTTTCTTAATATTAAACTATAAGCTACTCCTACAATTGAATATTTAATAAAGCTCTTTTTTCACTTTTGTCTGTCTGTCCGTCTGCTCAACTCGACTACGAGTTCATTTTTAACCTTTTTATTCATTCATCTTCTGACTGTCTTAACAGATCGTGACTTTATGTCAAACATAGCAAATTATTTATTGTTGAATTGTAAATTCACATAAAGGTAGAAAAGATGTAAAAAAAATTGAATAATAAATATTTTTGCAATTGTGTTGAGATGTCATACTCTTCAGCTTCTTTTGGCTCAAAATTTGTTTTTTTTTTTTACTCACAGTACAACATGTAAACAATATGAATTCAAAAGGAAACAATACTAGTTATTTTTTTTTTATTTGCCAGGAATACATTATTATATACATTACAAACAAGGATATTATAGGAGCTATATTTTGAGTACAAGCATACAATGTTTATAATCTGTTTTTTTTTTGGTTCATGTTTTATAGGATAAGCAAACGTGTCGCTTTACAAATTTAAATATTCACATTTTTTTTTAAAAGATTTTATTGAAAGAAACAACATGTCTGTGACATGATAAACAGAAAAAAATAAACAACTACATCAGTTACGGAAACAGTGAAAACCGGGAATAAATATAATAAAAAAAAACTTTTTTGGTTCTTTTTATTAAAAAGTACTATTTTGGTACTTTTTTATAAAAGTAGTATTTTGGTTTTTATTATTAAAAACAAATGTAGTTTTCATTAAAAAGTACTATTTTGAAACTTTTTATAAAAAAGTACTATTTTTATACTTTTTTTAATGCATGCTTTTTATCAAAAAGTACTTTTTTTGGTACTTGTTATAAAAAAGATATTTTTTTCGTACTTTGTGTAAAAAAATACTATTTTGGTACTTTTTTATAAAAAAAGCACTTAAGTTATTTTCTTGGTAATTTTTGTAAAAAAGTACTATTTTGGTACTTTTTATAGAAAAGTACTATTTTGTTACTTTTTATAAAAAGAGTACTATATTGGTACTTTTTATAAAAAATTGTATTTTGGTACTTTTTATAAAAAAAAATATTTTGGCACTTTTTATGAAAAAGTAGTATTTTGGTACTTTTTATACAAAAGTACTAATTTGGTACTTATTATAATAAGATACTATTTAGGTACTATGTTGGTGCTTTAAACAAAAAAAAAATTTTTTTTGGTACTTTTTATAATAAATTTATTTTTCGGTACTTTTCGTAATAAAGTACTATTTTGGTACTTTTTATAAAAAAAGCAAAAAAATATATTTTTTGCTAATTTTTGTAAAAAAGTACTATTTTGGTACTTTTTTTATAAAAAACAGTACTTCATCGGTAATTTTTATAAAAAATTACTAATTTAGTACTTTTTATAAAAATACTATAATGGTACTTTTATTTTATTAAAAAAGTATTAAAAAGTATTTTTTTTCTTCGATGGATGGACAGAATTTTTTTTTTGAGAAGAGTTTTAAAGGATCAAGAAAAAGTGAAAACGACAGTGCCGATTCTTTGATACCATCCAATATGAAAAAAAAAAACAATTTGTTAGGAGCATTTTTATTTTTGTGGGGGACAATGTGTCTTCATTGCAATAAATGCCATTTATATATCAATGTTTATATTTTTTAAAGCTATGCCCACAAAAGGGAGCGTGCCGAAAAAACCCGACATCTTTTAATCGTCTAGGTTGCAGGACTTTGAATGAAATGAAAAGTAGAAGAAAAAAATGTTTTTGTACTTTTATAAAAAAATAAATATTTAGGTACATTTTATTCAAAAGTTTTATTTATGTACCTTAAAGTTATGTTTAAACATACGTTCTTTCAAAAGTACTTTGTTAGAACTTTTATAAAAAAGTACTTTTTGTAAAATATTACAAATTTGCTTCTTTTTTAAAATATTTTTTTTGGTGCTTTTAATATTTTCAAAAGTGTCAAAATAAAGAACATTTTTCTTTGATGGATGAACCCAAATTTTTTGAAGAATAGTTGTTATGAATATTGTTTAAACAATTTTTTTGGTCCTTTTTATTAAAAAGTACTATTTTATTTAGGTACTTCAAACATACATCACAAAAAGTATAATTTTGGACTTTTTTTTATAAAAATGATCAATTTCGGTTCTTTCTATAAAAAAGTAATTATTTGATACTCTTTATCAAAATTTGTATTAAAAAGTTTTATTATGGGTACTTTAAAGGTTTTTGTGCTATTTTGGTACTTTAAAACAAAAATACAACTTTGAGTCTTTCTATAAGAAAATAATAATTTGGTACTCTTTAATTTTTTTTGGTACTTTTATTTAAATAAAAAAATACAACTTTGAGTCTTTCTATAAGAAAATAATAATTTGGTACTCTTTAATTTTTTTTTTTTGTACTTTTATTTAAATAAAAAAAATACTTTTTTTATATAGACCAACATTTTTTGAAACAGAGTTGTTATGAAAATTGATTAAAAAATTGTTGTTGGTACTTTTTATTTAAAATTACTATTTTATTTAGCTTCAAAGGCTTTTCTACATACATTATAAAAAGTAAAGTTTTGACATTTTTTTATAAAAAAGATACTCTTTATCAAAATTTTTAATTAAAAGTACTTTTATTTAAAAAGTTTTATTTTGGGTACTTTAAGGGTTTTGTGCATACATCTTAAAAAGTACTATTTTGGTACTTTCTTTTTATAAAAAAGTACAACTTTAGTTCTTTCTATAAGATAGTAATAGTTTGGTACTCTTTATAAAATATTATACTTTGGTACTTTTATGTTATTAATAAATACTTATTTTAGATAGACCCAAATTAGACCCAAATTTTTTTAAGCCGGGTTGTTATGAAAATTGATTACAAATTTTTTTTAGTACTTTTTATTTAGGTATTTCAAAGGTTTTGTACATACATCGTAAAAAGTACAATTTTGGACTTCTTTTTAAAAAAAAAATACAATTTTGGCTCTTTCTATAAGAAAGTAATAACTTAGTACTCTTTATCAAAATTTTTATTAAAAAGTACTTTTTATTAAAAAGTTTTATTTAGGTAATTTAAAGGTTTGTGTGCATATATCTTAAAAAGTACTATTTTGGTACTTTTCTTATAAAAAAGTACAACTTTAGTAATAATTTGTTACTCTTTATCATAATTCCTATTTTGGTTCTTTTATTTTATTAAAAAAAAATAGTTTTTTTCTTAGATACATGGAAACAAGTTTTTTCGTCAGTTTTACTTTGATTCTTTCTATAAGAAATTAATAATTTGTTACCCTTTATAAAAATTTTTATTTTGGTACTTTTATTTTAGTAAAAAAAATACTTTTTTCTTAGATCGAACGAAATAAGACCCAATTTTTTTTGAAGCAGACTTGTTATGAAAACTGATTAAAAAATTATTGTTGGTACTTTTTATTTAAAAGTACTATTTTATTTAGATACTTCAAAGGCTTTTGTACAAACAGATTAAAAAGTACAATTTTGGACTTCATTTTTAAAAATAAAAGAACGATTTTGACTCTTTCTATAAGAAAGTAATAATTTGGTACTCTTTATCAAACATTTTATTAAAAAGTACCTTTTATTAAAAAGTTTTATTTGGGTACTTAAAAGGTTTTTGTGCATATATCTTTAAAAGTACTATTTTGGTACTTTTCGTATAAAAAAAGTACAACTTTAGTAATAATTTGGTACTCTTTATAAGAATTCCTATTTTGGTACTTTTATTTTATTAAAAAAAAAAATACTTTTTTTCTTAGATGCATGGAACCAAGTTTTTTCGTCAGTTTTTAGATAAAAAGTCGAACGTATAAAATTGACTTAAAACATATTTTAGTACTATTAAGGTACTTTTTTATTAAAACTGTCTATTTAGGCACATTCAAATTAAATTAAATAACACAAACACATCATAACAAGTACAATTTTAGTTCTTTCTACAAAAAATTGATAAATTTGGTACCCTTGATAAAAAATTTTATTTTGGTACTTTTATTTTAAGAAAAAAATATTTTTTCTTAGATCGACCGAAACAAGCCCCAATTTTTTTGAAGCAGAGTTGTTATGAAAATCGATTAAAAAATTTTTGTTGTACTTTTTATTTAAAAGTACTATTTTATTTAGGTACTTAAAAGGCTTTTTGGTGTAGGCACATTCAAATTAAATTAAATAACACAAACACATCATAACAAATACACCTTAGTGTACCCTTTATGCAAATTTTTTTTTGGTACTTTTATATTAATAAAAAGAATACTTTTTTTCTTAGATCGACCAAAATAAGACCCAATTTTTTTGAAGCAGAGTTGTTTTGAAAATTGATTAAAAAATTGTTATTGGTACATTTTATTTAAAAGTACTATTTTATTTAGGTACTTCAAAGATTTTTGTACATTAGACCACCCAAAAAATGTATGGGATTTGCAAAAGTATTTTTTTGTTCGCTCCACCGGCAGTTTCTGATAGATTGGCCATAAAAAATAATATCTGTGCAAGAACTGGATCTCTCGGTTGCATACAGGCCAGTCGATTTGAACTTTTGACCCAAAAAGTGACCTAAAAGCACTACAAAGCTTTTAAGAGCCATATCTCTTAAAATATGCGTTTTTCCAAAAAATACTATATAAGTTTTATTTTGCAGAATAAGAAAGCAAATATTTCCTTCACACAAATTTTTAGCCTAAGTCTACGACATCGTGGTGTTTTTGGCGGTTAAAATTAAAATTTATGTGAAGACTTCATTTAAAACGACCCTCGTTAAAATTTGGACGGAGACTCAAATAGTCGGTATCCATTATTTTGTAGAGTAAGATTTGTAGTTTTCATAAACCAATTACATTTGGAATTTATATGTGTAATTTCATTACAGAAGAGCCCAAAGCTGACTTTGAAGTTTCGATTATCCAAATGCTGTATACAAATTTGTAAAATTACCTTATTTTAAACGACCCTCGTTAAAATTTTAATGGATTACAATCGGTTTCCATGATTTTGAAGAGTTAAAAATGCAGATTTCAAACAAGTATTGAAAAGTACAGGCATTTTTAGCATTAATTGAAAACATGTTAGCAAAATACTATATGAAAAATACTTGGCATCTTATTACATTTGAACTTGAAGAATAAAAAAATGTTATTAGAGTAGACAATTTCAATGAATTTCATGATTCGGATTGTATTCAAGTGGTCTGCCACACGTAAGATGCCTGGGGAAGTTTTAATAACTTGGCTGATTTTCAACCGATTTTAGTTTTTAGTACCTTATTAGAGAGGCATTTTACTCCAAATCAAAATTCTTTAACAACTTGAATTCATATTTAACTTAAAATAAAAAAAAAAAAAATTAGAAAACAGAAACAATCATATTTTTCCTTGTAATCCGTTTTTTAAAATTCAAGGCCGATGCGGGACGCCTTACCCATGTCCAATGAACCTAAATTTTTATGAGACATATTTTTACCAACAAATGAATGTATCTAGGGTAAGTTATGGTTAATGTCTTCCAATTTAATTATTTTGGAGCACCATGTAATATATACCAGAGTCTAAAAAAAACTGCAATTTTTAAAATTTGAAGAAAATAGAACTAATTGTGCTCACATCTCGAATTATGGATTAAAAATTGTGTAATTTAGAGTAGAATTTTTTGACTTTTTTAAAAAAAATCGAAGGTTTCGGACTTTTTTAAAAATTCGATTTTAATTTTATACGTTAAAAAATAAGTGATAATTAATTCGAATAATTTTTAAATATTTTTTTTTCTAAAACTACATTTAAATACCAACAAAACGTCATCCAACTTATTGTAAGATATCTATATTTTTTACTGGTCAAAATTAATGGAAAATTTCAATTTTTTATTTTTTTTTGAAAAAAACGCCATTTTAAAAAATTGATTACTCAACACCAACTTGGTATAAAAGTCTGAAAATTTGAGTGAAAGTTGCATTTAATGCGTACTAAAATATATAAAAAAAAATTAATCGAAGGGGGTCGGGTCTAAAAGTAAGTGATTTGGCCTGGAATTCCCCAAATATTTTCCTAAAAGTACACATCTAACTCTTCAAAATCATGGAAACCGATTGTAATCCATTAAAATTTTAACGATGGTCGTTCAAAATAAGGTAATTTTACAAATTTGTATACAGCATTTGGATAATCGAAACTTCAAAGTCAGCTTTGGGCTCTTCTGTAATGAAATTACCCATATAAATTCCAAATGTAATTGGTTTATGAAAACTACATATCTTACTCTACAAAATAATGGATACCGACTATTTGAGTCTCCGTCCAAATTTTAACGAGGGTCGTTTTAAATGAAGTCTTCACATAAATTTTAATTTTAACCGCCAAAAACACCACGATGTCTTAGACTTAGGGAAAAAATTTGTATGAAGGAAATGTTTGCTTTCTTATTCTGCAAAATAAAACTTATAAAGTATTTTTTGGAAAAACGCATATTTTAAGAGTTATGGCTCTTAAAAGCTTTGTAGTGCTTTTAGGTCACTTTTTGGGTCAAAACTTCAAATCGACTGGCCTGTATGCAACCGAGAGATCCAGTTCTTACACAGATATTATTTTTTATGGCCAATCTATCAGAAACTGTCGGTGGAGCGAACAAAAATATACTTTTGCAAATTTGGGTGGTCTATTGTACATACATCATAAAAAGTACAATTTTGGATTTCTTTTTCTTATAATTTGGTAATTATTTGGTACTTTTTATCCACATTTTTAATAAAAAGTACTTTTTATTGAAAATTTTTATTTAGGTACCTCAAAGTTTGTTGTTCATACATATTAAAAATTACTGTTTTGGTACTTTTTTTTTATAAAAAAGTACAACTTTGGTAATAATTTGGTACTCTTTATAAAATTCCTATTTGGATACTTTTATTTTATTGTTACTTTTTTTTTGTGATTATTTTTTATGGTACCAATTTTTAGAAATGATAAAAATCTGACCAGGGGGAAAAAGTTTTCGCTCGCAATACTAAACCAACCTCTTAAAAACCCCATTTTTGACAGTTTTTTTTTGGTGTTTTGGTTTGATTTTTTACTGCTGCAGTAAATCTAGCTGTTACTGTATTCTTTACAAATATTATGCATAAAATATGTATTGCATATTCAGTTTTAAAACTTTAAATGATGATGATATACATAACTCAGGTTTAAACTCCGTAAATCACATAAAATATACAATGCACACATCTTCAGAAAAAAAAACAGCATACATAATTTATAATACAGTGCTTGAAATACTAAAATCATCTAAATAATACTTTAGGCACCATAATTTTATTCAGTATTCTCACTTTGACCGTATTTGCTTTGTTGTTCGAAAAAAGCCTTTATAATTACAACTTATTATCCAAAGCATTTTCAACACCTACTCACTTATTTAAAAAGTAATATTTTCACCTTTTTACTATTTCAACATGATTATCCATTTACTATCCTTTAGCTAAACTTACTGGCAGCACAAATAAGTAAAAAAATTAAGTTCGGTCTTGCTGAATATAGTTTTACACTCCAAAATGTATAAAAACATTATTGGAAAAGATTTTTTTGAATAAAAAATTAAAAAAAAATAAAAAAAAAAAATTTAAAAAAAATTTAAAAAAAAATTTAAAAAAATTTTTGGAAAAAAAATTGAATACAAAATTGGAAAAAAAAAATTTTTGTTAAAAAACTTTCCGCATAAAAATATTTTTTTGGTAATTTTTTTTTGTTTGTAGAAAATTTTTTTTTTTTTTAAATGTGATTTTTTTTTTTTTTGTGTAAATATTTTTTTTGTGAAAAAAAATCTCTTTTTTAAATACTAATCTGAATCAAATTCCGTTTTCATGTGTCCACCTGTAATCACCATTTGAAAGACCGATATTTCGATGCATTACAAAAGAAAAGACAAACTTATATATACCCTCTGCCTCTAAGTGTAGGGTATCAAAAAAAGCGTGACTAACCATTTCATTTTTTAACAAAATTCACATCAATTTTGTCAGGTTTATTTTTTTTTTGCAAATATTAATTTGCATTTTGTTTTGGGTTTTTGTGTATATTAAATTGACAGTTATGGAGCATGCAAAGTCAGACGTTTCAGGAAATTTTTTTTTTTTGCATATGAAATTGTAATACATTCAGTAGAAAAAACACAAAATTTATAGGTTAACAATAAGTCAAGTGATGTTGATAAGCAAAGTCAATTTAAGAGAAATTTTAATACTAAAGAAAATTATATACAAAGATTTATGGAAAATTACCATTATAATGATTGAAGTGTAGGTGTTGAGGAAATTGAAGTTTAAACAGGTTTAATAGATGCAGTTAAATTTATTAAAATTTAAAATAAATATAGGGTAGAAGTTGGTGAAAGCTTCAAAGAATAAAAGTTGGTTAAAGCTTTAAAGATTTTAACGAATTCAAAATAATGCCGAGTTCTTTTAAAAAAAAAAAAATCAAAGGTGCCGATGGTCCCCTATTCTACCCTACACTTTATCAAGAAGAAATCTTTTTCTGGGAAATCAAAATTTAAATAGGGTTCATAGATGCAGTAAAATTTATTAAAATCTTAAAACATGTAGGGTAGAAGGGGGTACATTCACCTCCATTATGTTTTTTTTTTGCGGGGAGTCGGTAGGATCGTTGGGGACACCTTCCCCTTCGCGATAAATGTTAAATCATTCACTTTTTGTGCGTTTTGCATCTAATGATAAAAAATTTTATCATCATTTTAGTAATTTGTTACTAAAATGCCCCACAAAAGGGGCGGGCAAAACAAAAACGACATTTTCTTATCCTAAATCCAAGTGAAGGACTTAAAAAAGTTTTAATTTTTTAACAAAAGTACAAAAAAACAAGTAAAAAAGTTAGATTTCGGCCGAGCCGAATGTATTAATACCCTCCACAATGCAAACAAAAATTATTACTACAAAAAAACTAAATTAAGAAAGAAATTAATTTTGAGAAAAAAAAAATTTTAGTTGAAAAAAAAAATCCGCGAATTTTTTCTTTATTTGTAAAAAACTATGTTCGTACTTACTTAATACCATTTGGTGTTCAATTATGTTCACATATGTCAACCAGCAGCTGAATTAAAGCATTTTGTATTTTAAGGTTATATTGAATGTACCAAAAATTTTTGAGGTGTCCTTACATTTTCATCTATAACTTTTGAAACGCTGAACCGATATCGCTCAAATGCAATACCAAACTTCTCGGGAGAACTTCCAATAAATATGTAAAGTTTCAGTCATCTCTGTGCAATATTTTGTCCGTGATAGCATTTTCCACAGACAGACAGACGGACAGACGGACATCGCTAGAATGTCTTAAAATCGATCGGGCATCATGAATATATACACTTTATGGGGTCCCAGACCGATATTTCGATGAGTTAGAAACGGAATGACAAACTTATATATACCCTCTATCACTAAGTGGAGGGTATAAAAACACCCACAAACCAAGTTTTAGCGAATTAGGCTTCTATTCGATATTCGCTTTAACAGAATATCGGGCAAAATTTTTTTATATGGGTCTAGGTCCAAAAATGGTCCGATAGTAATCAGATTTGATAAGGTTAATACATACAAACAAATTTTTAATAAAATATTTTTGATTTTCATGAAATTTAAGAGATTTTTGTGAATATCGGGAAGGTGGTTTGTATGGGGGCTACAAGAAGAACTGGTCCGATTGCTTTAAAATGGTGATTTGTGAATACAAAACACGATTACCTGCCAAATTTCGATAGGATACCTTTTATAAAGCCTTTGTTTGTTTTATAAAGCCTTTGTTGAGGCGAATTAAAAGGGCACGTTTGTATGGGGGTTGGTCAAAACATGGACCGATTTTTCCAATTTCAATAGGCTTCGTCCCAAAAGATGCTTATGTTTAAAATTTCAGTCAAATCGGTTGATAATTGCGACCTGTATCGTGTTTGCACCGTTACATGGACAGACGGACAGACAGACAGATAGACGGACGGACGGACGGACGGACGGACAGGCGGGCATTGCTAAG
The DNA here is from genome assembly GCA_963921195.1 of Pegoplata infirma. Taxonomy (NCBI): domain Eukaryota; kingdom Metazoa; phylum Arthropoda; class Insecta; order Diptera; family Anthomyiidae; genus Pegoplata; species Pegoplata infirma. The sequence continues at coordinate 224,963,300 of OY992537.1, forward strand.
TCGTCTCAAAAAGTGATTCTGAGTCGATCGGTATACTTGAAGGGTGGTCTAAGACCAATATTTCGGGTAGTTAGAAACATCAACACAAACTCATTATACCCTGTACCACAGAGTGGTGTAGGGTATAAAAAGGGTGAGTGCTAAATTCGGCTGTTCCAAATTTTGTATGCCCTCCATTATGTTTTTTTTTTTGGGGAGTCGGTAGGATTGTTGGGAGACTCCTGCCCCCTCGCGACGAATGTTAACTCGTTTATTTTTTGTGTGTTTGCACTTAAATAATACAAATTGATCATCATTTTAATAATTTCTTATATCCACGCCCACAAAATAGGGCGGGTCAAAAAAAAAACTATATTTTTCTAATCCTAAATCCAAGTAAAGGACTTTAAAGTTCTTCTAGCATAAAAATGTTTTATTTTTTTTTAACAAAAATACAAAAAATTTGTAAAAAATGTGTTTTTTCAGACGTTAGTGTAGTTTTTCAAGGGGAAACTTTTTTGCCCCTTGCTTTTGCTTTGCTGCCTTTGACCATGAGACGAGTGGCATTTTAATACTATACAACCATACACAGAAAAAATTTGAAACAAATTTCAATCAACAAAAACGCGGATTCAATAAATTTTTTGATTGAAATTCCTCCAATTAAAAAAATTGTTATACCAATCATCAAATTGTAGGTGATTGATTGAAAATATTTTCAATCAAACATTTTTTCGATTTTGATTAAAAAATTTGATAAATTTTTTTTTTATAGTCAATCAAAATAATGATTGATTTAACAAATGAATTGTAAGCTTATGACAAAATGATCAAAAAATTCATATTTTTTTCTTTCCAATATGTTGCCAACAATAAAAAAAAGTAAATCCCGGTTATTTTGTATATATTTTAGAATTAATCTTTTCAAATAAATTAAAGCAAAAAAATCTGGTATCCCGGTGAAAAATGAGCATATATGGATACATATATGTGAATATATGGATGCATATATGTATGTTATACCAATCATAAAATTGTAGGTGATTGATTGAAAATATTTTCAATCAAACATTTTTTCGATTTTGATAAAAAATTTGATAAATTTTTTTTTATAGTCAATCAAAATAATGATTGATTTAACAAATGAATTGTAAGCTTATGACAAAATGATCAAAAAATTCATATTTGTTTCTTTCCAATATGTTGCCAACAATAAAAAAAAGTAAATCCCGGTTATTTTGTATATATTTTAGAATTAATCTTTTCAAATAAATTAAAGCAAAAAAATCTGGTATCCCGGTGAAAAATGAGCATATATGGATACATATATGTGAATATATGGATGCATATATGTGGATATATGAGCATATATGGCCATATATGAAATTGTATGCAGTCATATATGATCATATTTGCAACATATATGTCCATATACGTAAAATGAGGGCATATGCCCATATATGACATACGTGGACATTAGAGCACCCATATGTGCATAATTGTTTTTTTTATCGCTCCCCGCTCATTTTCGGTTGAGTTGGGAGTAAAAAATAATATCTATCCAGAAATTGGACTTCTACGTTGCAAACAGGCCAAGCAGTTTGAACTTTTGACCTCAAAAATGGGCTAAAAAACCTTTATAGATTAATTTGGCTGTAACTCTTAAAATAAAAGTTTTTCGCATTTAACTTTCATAACAATTTTTTTTTAGAATCAAAATGCAAAGATTTTTCTCTCATACTGTTTTGACCTAAATATGCCCGATCGCGGTGTTTTAAGCGGTTAAAGTCGAAATTTGGGTCAGAACTTTTTTTAAAAAAATTCTCGTAAATTTTTAAATTGGGGAAAATTTGAGCTCTTTGCATAATTTAATAGGGTATTGAATGCAGTTTTCCAAAAAAATTTTTTTTGCAAAAATATATCGACCCTTCCATGAAAAATTGCCAAAATCATACCCTGAACCACAATTTTTTGACCTCCAACTACGTTATGAGGGTGTACTCACTTTGTCACTGCATGTTTTACGCATCGAAAGATGAGTCTAGGATTTCACATAGTATATATGGGGTATTCCATGCAAAATCGGACGCTTGGAAAATTTTTAATTTTATATTTTTTCAATTTTTTAGTACCCTTTAAAAACCCATTCCAAGTAAATTTTGACATCTTTTTTGACAATCCGTTCAAAAAATATCGAATTAAAAAAAAACACGATTTTTTCTGTCTTCACTTCTTTAAAAATGGTCCAAATTCGAAATAATTTGTTGAAATTTTAGTATTTTCTTTAAAGTGTTTTAAAAAAGATTGGAAAAAAAAAAAAAAATATCAAAAACCGCTGAATATATTAATTACCAAAATCCCACGATCTACTAAGCTTAAAATTTTAAGAAAATATTAAGTTTACCACGAAAAATTAAAAAAAAAAAAATAAAAAAATTCAAATAAAAAATTTTAAGAAAAGATTGAAAACAACAAAACAAAGAGAGCAATCTTTTAAAAATTGCATATTAGAACACTTTAAGAAATATTTAATAAAAAAACAAAAATTAAAAAAAAAAAAAAAATGTTGACCATTTTTGAATTTGTTATGATAAAAATACGGAAAACGATAGTTTATTTTTGAAAATTCCATATCTTTGAAACGGGTAATTTAAAAAAATTTAAAAACAAACTTGGATGGGGGTTTTAATGGGTTTTAAAAAAATTTAAAAATAATTAAAAAATGTAAAAAAAAAAATTTCAAAGTGTCCAATTTGGCACTGAATACCCCATATATATTTAGGGAAATCCTAGACAGATGTTTTGGTGCCAAACTCACCGAATTACAAAGTGAGTATTCGCCTATATTGAGGATGAATTGTAAAAAAATGAGATTCAGAGTAGAACTTTGGGATTTTTTCATGGAACAGTCGATATATTTTTGCAAAAAAAAAAATTTTGGGAAAACTGCATTCAATACCCTAGTGAATTGTGCAAGGAGCTCAAATTTTCCCCAATTTAAAAATTTACGAGAATTTTTTTAAAAAAAGTTCAGACCCAAATTTCGACTTTAACCGCTTAAAACACCGCGATCGGACATATTTAGGTCAAAACAGTATGAGAGAAAAATCTTTGCATTTTGATTCTACAAAAAAATTGTTATGAAAGTTAATTGCGAAAAACTTTTATTTTAAGAGTTACAGCCAAATTAATCTATAAAGGTTTTTTAGCCCATTTTTGAGGTCAAAAGTTCAAACTGCTTGGCCTGTTTGCAACCTAGAAGTCCAATTTCTGGATAGATATTATTTTTTAATCCCAACTCAACCGAAAATGAGCGGGGAGCGATAAAAAATACAATTTTGCACATCCCATACATTTTGTGGGTGCTCTAGTGGACATATATAGAGCATATATGTCATATATGTTCATATGCCCTCATTTTACGTACATGGACATATATGTTGCAAATGTGATCATATATGCTTTCATACAGTGTCATATATATCCATATATGCTCCATATATGGACATACATGAAGCTGTATGAACGCATATATGATCATATTTGTATCATTTTTCACCGGGATGTTAAAAATTTGTAATTCGACAGTTAAAGAAAATAAAAAAAATGTTTAATCAAAACATTGATTGACTCACTTAAATTTTGTTGATCAATAGATTTAATTGAATATTTTTATCCAATAATTTTTTGTGTGTAGCATGGAGGTATACTTTCTTTGTTATTCCGTTTGTAACGCATCGAAATAAAGGTTTTGGAATTGAAACAAATGTGCCGAATGTATCCTCTTCTACCCTACAGTTTAACAAGAAGTAATTTAAAATTAATGTTAAAAAATGATTTAATTTTACTTAAATATGATAAAATGATATAGCATTCGACATTTTATCAGAAAATATCAAATATTTTTAAATTACCTCAAGTTGAGAAAAATTTCCCTTTTTTGGGAAATTTGTATTTCGTGCAGTAAAATCTATAAAAATCGAAATGTAAGATAAATAGTGTAATTCTAAATTTATTACTCATAGAAATCGCTAAAAAAATATTTTTAAAAATTTCCCTTTTTTGGGAATTTTTTATTTCGTTTAGAATTTTCTATAAAAATCTAGCTATAGATTAATTCTGTTTTAAAATTTTTTTGGAGACACAAAATAATTCCTGATTTTTTTTCTCGAAAAAATCCCCCAATAATTTCTTAATATTTATTAACAACCATAAATCATTAATTTATAAATATTTCTTTTTAACATTTCATGATGATTGCTTAGCAATTAATCTTGTCTTTTTTTTTTTTTTTGGTGTGTAAATAAACCCCATCTGATTTTATATACGAAAACCATAAAAATACATTATGTATTTAGAACAATATTTGTGTTTTTCTTTCTCCTTTATAACTCTCTAATGAAAATGAAATGTAAAATAAATACCATTTTAAATGATACTTCTTTCAAGCAACTCAAACACATGGAATCTTTTATCTTGTTCCTTCTTTTTGTTGTGTAAACTTTTCACTCTATGAAGGAGGGTGTATAGAAAATTGTCATAACGTATGTAACTCATAGAAATGTTGAACGAGAACTAATTTTATTTAAACGATCTAGGGCTCAATAGTTAAAAAAAATTTTAAGAACAAATTTTAATAATATTAAAGCTCTGTAACTGCAATAGTTACTAAGTGCTGCAAAAGTATTTAAAAGCCCTGCTAAAATACATAAAATTATGTTATCTAATGAAGAAATTTTATGTGTTTGTCTTAAATATAATGAGAAACCCATCTTTTTTTTTAAATTACCCCAACAATTAAAAATTTCCCTAAAAAGGGAAATTTTCCAAAGTTGAGGTAATTTTAATAAACTTTTATTTTTATGTTTTTGTATGGTGTAGGGTATCCAAAGTTTCGGTCAGACCGCCTACAACTTCTTTACTTATTTTATTTTTATACTGAAATCATTATAAATATTCATGCTTTTTTAAATGAAACAACCTGAGGAAGAAGAGTAGTGTGTATATAAGTATACAATGTATATCTAATGTTAAACACATTGCGTTGTATTGTAGAGTTGTGTCATTTACTTATGTTGACATACACTCACTCTGTGTGTCTTCTATTTTTTCCCCTTTATTTTTTCTAAGTCCTTAAGTTGAGAATATAAAAGCATATGAACACCTGAATATACTAAATGAAATGTATGGCTTTAAAAAATAAAATACAACCCAGTGAACAATTTCCCTGTTTTAGGATATTTTTTGTGGAAATTTGAGGAAACTATTAATGCGGTAAAAACCAGATCTAACAAGGTTTTTAGTCCGATAAAATATATATATTTTGTTTTGTGTGATTTGAAAAAAAATTTCCCTTTTTAAGTTAATTTTTTAATTTTTGGGGGAAATTTTATAAAAATTTTAATTTTATGGTGTGTCAGATCTCCAAATGTTTAAAGTCTGTTGCAAATATATATTTGCTTAATACAGAAAAATTTCCCTTTTTTATACTTTTTGGGAAATTTTTTGGGAATTTTTTTTTTTTATCTTTAACATTTTTACAAAATTTCATCTTAACGTTTGTTGGGTTATTCCCTACATGTGTAAAGAGCTGTTTGAAAATGTGTTGAAAGATTCTAATGGCTGTTGTTGTTATTTTATTTTTCTGAAGTGACTTTTCTATATGTGTTTGATGAAGAAGATTTATTTTTAACCATGTTGTTGTGATGTGTTTGTTTGTGGCATTATATAAGTATGATGAATGCTTAAAAGGATAGACACTTATTGTTTGTTTTACATGTAAACTGAGGAAAATAGTACTTTACAAAATGTTATGCTTGTTTCCTTGCTTCCTATACAACAAAAAAGCTTAGCATAAGGAAGCTTAAAGTATGATACACAAAACCTCAAAATTTTCATTTTATCCAATTTTCGTTATGTGTTATTTATACAAAAAACAAAAATGTAGAAATCCGTTTTATGGAATAAATTTCCCATTTTTAGGGAAATTTGTTGTCATGGACTACTAACGTTTTTTTAAGAAAAAAAAACTCGGAATTTTCTTTCAATTTTAAATTTTCGTAAAATTAATGAAAAAAGTCAAAAAAGATAGAAATCGTTTAATGGAAAATGCTTATTTTTTTAAGGGATTTATGCTTTTGAAAAATAAAAATATCACGGAAGAGTTTCTAATATTTTAGAAAATTAAAAATGTAATTTTTTTTAAAATTACCTCAAGTTGACAAAATTTCCCTTTTTAGGGAAATTTTTATTTGTGCGGTAATTTCATGTAATTTCTTTTTATAACTTTAAAGAAAACAGTAAGTAACTGTACTGTTTGATAAAACTAAATTTTTTTTCTATGAATTAAACAAAACTTCATGAAATATTCGATTTATGAAAAAAAAAAAACGTTTTTAGGGAAATTTGTTCTACTAACGCTTTTACACATTTAAAAAATCACGGAACAGTTTCTAATACTTTGTCAAATTAATCAGCTTTTTTTAAAATAACCTTAAGTTTAGAAATTTCCCTTGTTAGGGAAATTTTTATTTTAGGTGATAGTTTCATAAAAAGAGAATATCACGGAAGAGTTTTTATTTTTTTTTTTATTTTTTTTTATAATTCCTTTATTTATTTAATCTTTAATACATAGTATTAAATTATAAGTAAAACGTTCAATGTGAACTTAGGGCGCCAAGTTAAGAAATTTCCCTTTTAAGGGAAATTTTTTGCTTTAAGGTATAATTTCGTAAAAATGGATTTTTTATAATTCTTGGTATAGAAAATTGATAAAATAGATGATGCTCTTTTATAAATCGACTTTTAAGTGTTACAAAATTAACGACATTTCGTAAAATCTGTGGTTTTTTCTTAGTTTTGAAGACACTTATGGTTTTTTGTTTTATTCAAATCAATTTAGAAGACAAGAAACTTGTAACTTTTATATTTTTTTCCATTTTTAACAAAAAAATATCAAATTTTTTAAAATTACCTCAACTTTGGAAAATTTTCCTTTTTAGGGAAATTTTTAAAAGTTTGGGTAATTTTGTAAAAAAAAGAGAGTCTCTCATCATATTTAATACCTTGACATAAATTTCTTCATTAGATCACATACAACGACATTAAATTATTATTAAATTAACGATATTTGATGAGTTTTAAGGAACATTTTGATTTAAGAAACACTTTTCATTATTTTAGCAGCGCTTAATTTACTCTAGCAGTCACAAAAGCTCGTATTTATAATCATTCGGTTTTAGTTTACAAAAAAAAAAATATAATTTCTTTTAATTAACACAATTTGTGAAAATTTCCCTTTTTAGGGAAATTTTCATTAGTAAGGGGAAATTCGGAAATACGAGATTTCTTTACTTGTATGGCCTAAAATATGATTTATTTTAAACAAAATAATAAGATTTTACAAAATTTCACTAACTTAAACTTTTTTTCTAATTTTGAAGACAAATTTTAATATCTGCAGTAGTAAAATTACTTAAGAAGACAAAAAGGGTTGTTGCAATTATCTCTTACTCCCTTTTTGCTCAAAATTATAAAATTTTTCAAAATTACCCCACTTAGAAAAAATTTCCCTTTTTAGGGAAATTTTTATTTTCTGGGGTAATTTTACAGAAATTGATTTTTTTAGCACCTTGAAGACAAAACGAGTATAATTAAGTCTTAAGATGGAATATAACAACATTATTCTGTTAATAAATTAAAGGTGTTTGATAAATTGTAAGAAATTTTTTGTATCACAGACACTTACTTTTTTTTGCAGTACTTAAATTTCGATAAAATTTTGTTTTTTACCAGAAAATATACTTAAAACTGGGTTTTTAACTATCCAAACTGGAAGAATTTCTAAAAAAGGACATTATTTTTTTTTTTTTTATACTTTTTTTTGATCAAATAGTTCGTAATCTCCCACAAGTAAAATTTATAAATTTAACATTTATTTGATTTTCTAGCTATAAATATAGCCAACCTTCAACCATTTTCCTGACAACTGTCATAATAAATAATTGAAAATCGTGAAAATTCAATACCCAAAAACAATAGCAAACAAAAAGATAAAATAATGTGTGGTCAGGCACGAATTTACCCTTGAAATTATTTGTTTTGTAGATTTCTCAAACAAATAAAAACGTTATGGTCTATTAATTCATTAATGCTACAAAAAGCGTTACATTTTTTGGAGTTATTTGAATTTATAAGAGTATTTATATGAATTATTTATTTTTCTATACATATTTTCTATGGTTACCATAGAATAAAACTCTTCATGAAATTGTCATAAATAATAGCAGTTGTCAAATTTCAAATTCATTTCATTTTACTTTGCCACCTTTTTTATACCCTCCAACCACAGTATGGGGGTATACTCACTTTGTCATTCCGTTTGTAACGCATAAAAATATCGGTCGGGGACCCCATAAACTATATATATTATTGATCTATGATCGATTCTAAGTCGTTTTATGAATGTCCGTCCGTCCGTCCGTCCGTCCGTCTGTATAAAACACGATTCAGTCCAAAATAAAAGATCTAGACCCCTGAAAATTGGTCAGAATATGTATAATGTTCATAGGCCGGTTAAGTTCGGAAATGGGCAAAATCGGGCCAGGGGAGAAAAAGTTCCCCGTTAACAAACTAAAAAAACCTCTTAAAAAACGCCATTTTTACATCTTTTTTTGCAATTATTTTTAAACAAATGAAATATTTTTATGTCAGAAGGGGTTTAAACTCCTGAACTTAGACCCAGGGGGCTGGAAAATTTAGTTTTTTTCTACCCGCCCCCTTTTGTGGGCGTGGATTTAAAAAAACCATTAAAATAATGAGAAAATGGTATTACTAAATTGCAAAAAGCATAATAAATAAATTAGTTAACATTTATCGCGATGGGGAAAATATTTACCACCCCCACCGAGCCCCCCCAAAAAAACGACCCTGGATTTTCTATATGTTTTAACATGTTGGAGGGTATCATAGATTCGGCATAGCCGAATTTAACACTCTCACTTGTTTTTTTCTTTGTTTAAAAATTTCAAAATAAATTTACTTTGATCTGTTAGATTATTGAAATAAAGTGGTGGTTTTATGATGTAAATGATAAATTTTATGTTTCAATATGTATTTTGAATATGAAGAGGGTTGTTAAAATTTTGATATTTACTTGCATATGATTTGTTAGGATTTATATTGAAATATTATTTAAAATTCATAAGAGTGAAATATTTTTTTAACAAATCTGTAACTGCTTGAAAAATGTACAAATGTTGCCATATGACAAATGTTTTGTATTTTAATTATTTAAAAAGGGATTAATTCTAATTATAAATATAAAATATTTCAATTAGAAATATAGTGATATTAAAATGAAATCAATTTAGAGAGATCAAGATAGGACTTTGTAATAATTTTATGGAAAAAAATCGTTTTCGGATTCAAAAAACTTGTGATAATTATCTATTTTGTGTCAATTTGTCAAAAAATATTCACTTTTTTAAAATTAACCCAACTTGAGAAAATTTCCCTTTTTTGGGAAATTTTTGTTTTTAAGGGAAATTCATTAAAAAATATTTTTTTGTATAAATAAGTGAACGATTATAAAAATATGTAAATTTTAAGTTGTTATTATTGTTGTTATTATTGTTATTATTATTGAAAAATTTAAGAAAAATTTTAAAATTTAAAAATCTCTTTAAATTTGATAGAATTTAAATTTTTTTAAAGATTAAAATCTTCTTAGAGACTGAAAACTTGCGTTAAAAATATATCTGCTTTTATTTAATCGAAAAATATAACTTTTTTCAAAATTACCTGACTTGAGAAAATTTCCCTATTTGGGGAAATTTTTGTTTTTAAGGGAATTATAGATAAAATAAATTCTGTCAAAAGCTACAAGAAAATTTTAAATAATTATAGATTTGAAGTTATCAAAGTACATAAAAATTGTTAAGTGTTGGAAAAATTAAAAAAAAAAATCAATTTTAGAAAAAATTTTAAATTTAAATTCAATTGATAGAATTTTGCAATATTAAGAAATTAAAATCTTTTAAGAAACTAAAAAAATTTCGCAAAAAAAACTTTTTCTTTTATTTTATAGCCAATTATCACTTTTTCAAAATTTCTTCTTATATGATAGAACTTCCCTTTTTTTAAGGAAATTTTTGTTTTTCAGGGAAATTTAAAAAATTTAATTCTTTCAAAAGTCACATGGAAAATTTTAAATAAAAAATATATTTTCTTTTATATAATAGCAAAATATCACTTTCTCAAAATTTCCCCTTACATGAGAAGATTTTCCTTTTTGGGTAAAATTTTGTTTTCAAGGGAAATTAAAAAAAAAAATTAATTCTTTCAAGTCACATGTTAAATTTTAAATAACCACAGATTTATAAACACGAAAAAATTTCATATTTTTTAAGGAAATTAAAAAAAAATATAAAAAGTTTTAGAAATATCTTTAAATTTGCTAGAATTTTGTAGTTTTTTAAAGTTTAAATCATTATAAAGATTAATAACTTGCGCTAAGACTATATTTTCTTTTATTTATTCAAAAAATACCATTTTTTGCAAAATTACCCTAACTTGAGAAAATTTCCCTTTTGGGGGAAATTTTTGTTTTCAAGGGAAATTGAATAAAAATAAATTCTTTCGAAAGTTAAATTGAAATATTTAAATAATTACAAATTTAAAGTTATCAAAACACTTAAAAATTGCTTAGTTGAGGAAATTAAGATACTTATAAATTTTAGAAATATCTTCAAATTTGATATAATTTTTAAATTTTTTATAAACAAAAATCTTCCTAACGACTTAAAACTTGCGCTAGCAATATACTTTCTTTTATTTAATCGAAAAATATCACTTTTTTAAAAATTACCCTTACTTGGGAAAATTTCCCTATTTGGGGAAATTTTTGTTTTCAAGGTAAATTTTATAAAATGAAGTTCTGTCAACTAATAAATAGAAAAAATTTATGTTTTTCTATTTGAAATTATTAAAACACTTAAAATTTTTTACAATATTGTATAAAATTAAGATAAAATTTAGAAAAATTAAATTTTAAAAACACCTTGGATTTAATTGAACTATTCAGTTTTTTTTTATGGATTTAAACCTTTACGAAGATTTGAAACTTGTGCTAAGCATGTAGTTTGTTTTATTTTATCAAAAAATATTTAAATTTTTAAAATTACCTTATCCTGGGAACATTTCCTTTTTGGGAAATTTTTATTTTTTTAAGGAAATTTTAAGATAAAAAAAATTTAAAAAGTCTTTGGATTTAATAAATTTTTTTATGTTTCAAATATTCAAATATTGTTGAATATTAAAATTTGCTTTTATTTTTTTGAAAAAATTTCCCATTGTGGGAAATTTTTAGTTTTTTATAAAATATTATAAAATTTGTTCTGTCAAAAGATGCAATGATGTTTTAAAACAATTTAAAATTTGAAATCATAAAAACACTTTAAAATGGTGTAGTATTGGAAAAATAAAAAAAAAATAGTATGAATTTTTGAAAACTCTTTGGATTTTGAGGAAAAAACTGGTTTTTAGAGTGTGTTTTATTTATTTTTGATCGGGAAATATCTCTTTTTTTTAAATTTCCCTAACTTGAGTAAAATGTCCCTTTTTGGGATCTTTTCAGTTTTCAAGAAAATTTTATAAAATTTGTTTCTGTTAAAAGCCACAATGAATTTTTAAAATTATTTCAAATTTAAAGTTAAGAAAACACTTTAAAATTGTGAATTAAAGAAAATAATATGAATTTTGGAAAACTCTTTGGATTTTATGGAATTTAATAATATTTTATAGATTTAAACGTTGTTAATTATTAAAACATGTACTAAGAATATATTTTCTTCTATTTAATAGAAACATATCCCTTGTTTTAAAAAAATTACCCTAACTTGAGAAAATTTCCCTTTTTAGGGAAATTTTTGTTTTTATGGGAATTTTAATAAAACTTAAACAAACAATAAAATTTAGTGCTTAAAAACATGAACATTGTTTTATTTTATCGAAAAATATTAATATTTTGAATATATCCCCAATTTGACTAACTTCCCCTTTTGGAAAATTTTTATTTTCAAGGAAAATTTAAGAAAAAACTAAGTTTTTATTAAAAGTCACACGGAAATTTTTAAAAAAAACTTTTGCTTCGAAAATAGTTCCTAATTGCCCTAACTGTAGAAATTTTAAATGTTTGGGAAATTTTTGGTTTTAAGTTTGAAATATATTAGAAATTATTGTAGTTTTTCCCTAAAATCTTCTTTTTCTGTTAAAATTTTGTGATTTTAAAAACTAAAATTTCTTCTAAATTTGTTAATTTTTCTTTGGCTTTTTGCCCATTTAAAATTATGAACTCTGCATTTACATTCAAAGTTATTTGCCATTTCTTTTAAATTTGTTTTTCCACAAATTACAAAAAAAAATATACCACATTTTTTCCTATTTGTAGAAAAAAAAAACACTCCACACATGTTACACATCTATCAGCATTTCATCAAGCATTAAAAATCTTCTTTTAATATTTAAAAAGTTCATTAGGGAAATTTAGTTTTTCTCAAAATCAAACAAAAAGCCACATATTTCCAAGTTAATTTATTTCCATCTTAAAGCAATAATACATTTTCTAAATAAAATTTACTTCTAAATTCACACAAATTTCATTGTCAGTGTTAATTTACCACAAAAATGTGTACATAAAACCATTTCAAATTTTAGAATTCTTTAACATGACATTATTTAATGGGGTTTGAAAGTAATTTTCCAACTTAAAATTTATTAACATGACATTTGTTTTTACTAAAGAAATGGTTTTTTAGGGGTTTATCATTTTTTTTTTTTAAAGGGGTTTATTTTTAGGAATTTTAAGAATTTATGTTTTAAATATTATTGTTGTTTGAACTTAATTTAATAAAAAAAAACTATAAATTTTATTTAATATTACCTTCTGACATCTGGTGAATTTGGTAGACTGCGGCATTTTCTATTACTTTTACTGCCATGTGATGAAGAAGAATTACCCATTTTATAATAAAAATGGATTTATTGTTTTTGTAGAATTTTACTTCAATTTCATGATTATTTGATGATTTAATTCACATTTTTCAATTTAAATTATTTTTTAAAGCATATTTTTAGGGTTTCAAAAATGCAAATACTACATTTTCTTTAAATCAATTATATTTTTGAAAATTTAAATTATTTATTTTAATTTTAATGGTCTTTTAAATGATTTGTTTATGATGATTGATTTGTTTTAATTTATTTTTTTTTGTTTTAAAGCATACTTTGGGGAGATCATATACTTTTTGAGATCACATAGTACCTTTAGGTTTTCTATCTTTTAAAATTAATGATTTTATGACATTTTTGTAGCTTTTTTAAATTTCGTATATTTATATATATTTTCTAAAATTTAAAGCATATTTTTAGTCGTTTATAGCAAGTTGTTTCTAAATAAAATGATAGTTTTCATCTCTATATCGTTTTGCATATTTTAGTAAAGTTTAAAAACTGAAAAACAATAATTTTAAATTAACAATTTTAGATTGAAAAAAATAATTTAAACTATAATATAAATTTTCATTGCATATCATCAAGGGTTCAATTTTTTTTATATCTTTTTTTCGTTTTCCAGTATTTTAAAGGAAATTATCGAAAATCCTTTAATAACTCTAAAAATTAGTCAGGACTTTTAGGCAATTTATTTTAAATCCTTCCTTCTCTATTTAAGAAGTTAAAAAAATATTGTATATCTTCAGGCTTAAAAAAATCATCAAAATTTAAACCTAGCTTTGTGTCAATTAAAAAAGAAGCATACCTACATTCAATCTGTTTTAAATTTCCCTCTATTGTTTAAATAATCTTTCATAATTTTTCCCGAAAGGTCCAAGGTCTTAGAATTTTTGGAAAACTGGGGCATACTTTTGCTACAACAAAAAATAAACTTTTTTGATAGCAGATCTCTTTTCTCCGAAACCATTATTTGAATACTGTTTTAAACTATTGTAAAGTTTGTGTAAAAATTATACTATTCCAAGTATTTAAAATTGAAAAATATTGCTGCCTAATTTTAGGCGCTATTTAGTATTTAAATTATGTTTCAATCGAAAATAACAAATACATATTTTCTTATCAAAAATCGTAAAACAATATTAAAATCGTGAATGAATCATTGCCTATTCCATGGATTAAACATTCAAAAATATTGCTGCCTATTTTTAAGCGTCACTTGGTTTTAATCAAAAATAAAATATATAATTTTTTTTATCCAAAATAAAAAAAAAATCATTGTACATTCGAAGGATTAAAAATTAAAAAAAAAAAAAAAAATATTGCATATCATTAGGCTTAAAAAAAAAAATCTAATTTAAAAATAGTTTTGTGTTAAGTAAAAAATTAATAAAATTTATTCAAACCTTTGCTAGAATTTAAAACAAAAATATATTCTTTAGTTAATCACTCATTAAATTTTAAAAATTAAAAATTTTTCTTTGCATATCTACAAGGTTTTAGATTTTTTGGTAAACTGAAGCATACTTTTGTTACAAAAAAATAACTTTTCTGATTACATACCTTTTCCATCAAAATAAACCATTATTTAAATACTTTTATAAGCTATGTATTGTAAGGTATTTGTGAAAATTGTACAAGATATGCGATACTTTATTGCAAATATTTCATTGCCTGACCTTTGCTATTAAATGGGCTGCCTACTCTTAGGGGCAACTGAGTGGTAAAATTATATTAAATTTGTGAATCCAATGATTTTGTTATTACATGATAAAAAAAATTAACAAAATCGTTGTTTTCCAAGGATTCAAAATTTTAAAATAAAATTGCATACTTTAAGGGACTACTTAGTAGTAAATAATGTTTAAATCGAAAACAAAAATATAATTTCTTGTCAAAAATCATTGCGTATCTCAAGGATTGAAAATTAAATAGAAAAATGTTGTATATCTTCAGGTTTAAAAATATCAAAAAATCCAAAGAGTAGCTTTGATGACCTAGATTGCCTAAACAGTGTCCCATTGACATCTCTGGCAGAATACCTTAGGGAATCGGGGTGGTTTAAGAGGTAGAATTTTGTATAGTTTCTTTTTAGTTTTTATTTCGTAATTTTTTTAAAAACAAAAAAATCGTTGCCTATTCCAAGGGTTAAAAATTAATAAATACTGTTGCCTACTTTTAGGAACTGTTATTATTTAAATAATGTAAAAATTGAAAATAAAAAAAAAAACATATTTTCTTATCAAAAATCATAAAATTTTATTAAATTTGTGAACCAAAAGAAGTTCTTGTTATTAAATATTTAATAAAAAAATCGTTGTATATTCCAAGGATTAATAACACTGTGCTACAGTGAAAAAATACTTCTGATGTGACATAGTATAGGTTGTTGGTCTTGTCGAGTAGATCACAAAAATGCCCATTAAACTTGCCAGACACCCTCAAATTTTAGAGTTATGGTCAAAAAACGTTTTTTTGGGACTTTTCTCACTAAACCTTTTGTAATTCAGAAAATTTTCAACCGATTTTAAATTTTTTAACTGTTTTTGATAGAAGAAGGATGGGGCTTTCCATGTGTGTCAATTTGTCTATACATATAAGAAAGATATTTATTGATTTTTTCTATAAAATCTAGTTTTTTTGTTATTTTTTGAAAATTTTTTGAGTTTATCGATTTTTTTCTGCTATAGTTCATTTAACAACCTTTATATTTATAAAAGTATTTTTAAAGAAAATTTGATTATGAATACGATAAGCTTTATCCTGAAGAAATCGGATAACAATTGACAGAGTTGTGATAATTTTTCTAAAAAAGAAAATTAAGATTTTGCAGGAAATCGCCGTTCAGATATCCCAGGCAAAAAAAATAATTTTATCATAAGAGGTCATGTACAATATTTTTAAAGGTTTTTGGCGCTCTGAATCCAAATCTGGCCTTTAAATTGCTCTATCTCGTCATGTTTTTGAGATATTTAACATAAACTGATATATCAAAAACTAAAAAAGATAGCGCAATTTAAAGGTCAAATTCGAATTCAGGAGGCAAAAAACCTTTAAAATAATGATACGCGACCTCTCAGTATGTTCGTTTATTTTTTTATTTTTTTGCCTGGGTTATCCGAACGGCAATTTCAAGCAAAATCTTAATTTTCTTTTTTAGAAAAATTATCACAACTCTGTCAATTGTTATCCGATTTTTTCGGCATAAAGCTCATCGTATTCACAATTAAATTTTCTTTAAGAATACGTGTATAAATACACTCCGCATCATAACTATAGCCGCATTGCATTTTTCGGTTTGTTTAATGTTCAAGAAGTATTTTTATGAAACCTATTATGGTATATTACAGTGTTATAACAGTTCTCTTGTTTTTGTAAATTTGAGCCATCAGCTGTTTGAATTCAGAAAACGGCGACCAATAACTGTATTTGTCAGTGTTTCATAACTATAGCCGCATTTCAATAAAATCAGTTGAAATGAGTTCAAGTCAAAGTTTCGTGGCCAAATTAATTTTTTTTTTGGTAAAATTCGTTCCTCTATTAATTTTTTAACAAAATGCCACGTGGTAAATTTTTAAATGAAGTCGAACAAGTGAGAGTGTTACATTCGGCTGTGCCGAATCTTTTATACCCTCCGAAATGTAAAAAAAAATCCAGGGGCGTTTTTTTTGGGAGGGGGGTTTGTGGGAGACGTTAGGGGGCACCTTCCCCTTACGATTTTGAACTTCTTCTGAGATAAGAATGTTGCATTTGCTTACCAAAAGTACAAAAAACTCTGCAAAAAATGCGTTTTTTCTTGGGTTAGTTTAGTTCTCCAAGGGGGAACTTTTTTCCCCTTGGTCCGATTTTGCCCATTTCCGAACTTAACCTGCCTAGGAATATAAGACATATTCGTGCCAAACTTCGGAAGTCTAGCTCTTTTATTTTGGACTGTATCGTGTCCTCTACACACGGACAGACGGAAAGACGGACAGACGGACGGACGGACGTCGCTAGAATGTCTTAGAATCGATCACTGATCAATGAAATATATACTTTATGGGGCCTAGACCGATATTTCGATGCGTTACACACGGAATGACAAAGTGAGTGTACCCCCATACTGTGATTGGAGGGTATAAAAAGTCAAAATTTTAGCCTTTTTAGAAAGTGGTTTAAGTTATCGCGAAATTGGACGAAAAATTAAGCGATCTGACAAAGTTATCCGAAATTTTGTAAAAAATAAAAGTGGATACGGGATGAACAAAACAGGGGGTCGAAAAAAATGCTATCTGAGAGAGATCAACGCCGTATTATTAACGCTGCTAGCAATTCTATGAAAACTCTTTCGCAGATTGGTAATGAATGCGGCTTGAATGTGTCCAATTCTACAAAAAGTAGAGTCTTAAAGGAGTCTGGAACGATAACAATACTTTTATTTTTTACAAAATTTCGGATAACTTTGTCAGATCGCTTAATTTTTCGCCTAATTTCGCGATAAATTAAACCACTTTCTAAAAAGGCTAAAATTTTGCCTTTTTCGACTTCATTTAAAAATTTACCATGTGGCATTTTATTTAAAAATTAATAGAGGAACGAATTTTACCAAAAAAAAAAATTATTTGGCCACGAAACTTTGACTTGAACTCATTTCAACTGATTTTATTGAAATGCGGCTATAGTTATGAAACACTGAGAAATACAGTTATAGGTCGCCGTTTTCTCAATTCAAACAGCTGATGGCTCAAATTTACAAAAACAAGAGAACTGTTATAAAACTATAATATACCATAATAGGTTTCATAAAAATACTTCTTGAACATTAAATAAACCGAAAAATGCAATGCGGCTATAGTTATGATGCGGAGTGTATAAATGTTGTTGAACGAACTATAGCAGAAAAAAATCGATAAACTCAAAAAGTTTTCAAAAAATAATATAAAAATTAGATATTGTTGAAAAAATCCATACATATCTTTCTTATATGTATAGACCAATTCTCACACATAAAAAGCCCTATCCTTCTTCTATCCAAAACAGTTGAAAAATTGAAAATCGGTTGAAAAATGTTTAAGTTACACGTGGTTTAGTGAAAAAAGTGCAAAAAAATCGTTTTTTGACAAAAACTTTAAAATTTGAGGGTGTCTGGCAAGTTTTATGGGCATTTTTGTGATCTTTTCAACGAGACCTACAACCTTAACTACCTCATTTTAAAAGTATATTCGATTTTGTGATTTTTGTAGCACAGTGTAATTGAATAGTTTTGCTGTCTACTTTCAGGCACTATTTAATTTTTAAATAATGTCTAAATTGAAAATAAAAACAAGTAAGAGTGTTAAATTCGGCTGTGCCGAATCTTTTATACCCTCCTACATGCAAAAAAATAAAAAAAAAATTTCAGGGGCGTTTTATTTTTTGGGGGGGGGGTCTGTAGGGGTATTGGTGTTGAGCAAATTTCCTCTCGAATATGTGTTTACAAATTCATTCTTATGCTTTTTGCGCTAAAGAAATAAAAATTTATCATAATTAAAAAAAAATTTTTATTCCACGTACATAAAAGGGGGCGGACCCAAAAACGACATTTTCTAGTTCTCAGGGTCCAAATGCAGGACTGTTAACTTTTTGTAGCATAAAAATGTTGCATTTGTTAAACGAAAACACAAAAAATCATGTAAAAAATTATATTTTTCAGAGGTTGGTTTAGTTCTTCAAGAGGGAATTTTTTTCCCCCTGGCCCGATTTTGCTCATTTACATAACCTGCCTAGGAAAATAAGACATATTCGTGCCAAATCTCGGGAGTCTAACTCTATTATTTTGGACTGTATCGTGTTAACTACAGACGGACGGACAGACGGACATCGCTAAAATCTCTTAGAATCCATCACTGATCATAAAAATATATACTTTATGGGGTCCTAGACCGATATTTTGATGCGTTACTGTAGTAGGAGGGTATAATAAATATGTTTTGTTATTAAAAATCGTAAAAAATTCATTTATTCATTTATTGCATATCTCAAGGCTTGAACCGTAAATTAAAAATATCTTGCATATCTTCAGGACTAAAAAAAAATAAAAAATTTAAGTGAAGTTTTGTGTAAATTAAAAAAATTAGACCTCTATTTAAGAAATTAAAAAAATATAAAAAAACCATTTCTTATTCCAAGGATTAAAAATTTAAAAATATTCCGGCCTACTTTTAGGCGCTACTTAATTTAAATAGTGTTTCAATCGTAAATCAAAAAATATGTTTTCGTAGCAAAAATTGGAAAAAAATCATTGCATATCCCAAGGAGTGAAAATTAAATCAAATGCTGCATATTTTTAGGCGTACCTAAGTTTTAAAATAATGTGTAAGTAGTTAATCAATAAAAATTATTTTTTTCTTACCAAGAATATTTCTAAACAAATTGGCAAAAAATTTAATTATACTCCTAAAGGATTGCGAATTCTAAAAACATAACAAATTTTAAGAAGCTTCCTCAAATTATATTTAAATGATGCATTTAATAGTGTCCGACCGAATACACCTTTTTTGGCCGAAGCCGAATATTCGGCCAAATTTTCACTATTCGGCCAAACCGAAGCTGAAGCCGAATATTTAAAAAAAAAAATGTTTTTAGTTGCAAAAACACTTACAATTAGTAAAATGTTTTTGTGGCTTACTAATGTGATTCAAAGTTAGTTTAGTGTGTTTTTCAACACGTGAGCACAAATATTATACAATTATTCGGTATTCGGCATATTCGGCCAAAATTGTGGCCGAAGCCGAATAGTGCTTTTTGGCCGAAGCCGAAGCCGAATATTCGGTCGGACACTAGCATTTAATTAAAAAAGTTTATTAATTGCTTCATATTACTTTCTGATTTCTTGTTTTCATTTATATTTTCTTAAACATTTTTTGGTAGTCTTTTTTAGTCTTTTAATTCTGTCCCAAGGGATGAAAAACTGCTAAATGTAGAGCCTACTTCTAGGCGCTACTTAAAATTAGTAGTAAAAATAATATTCAAATTGTCAAGCTATAATATTTGTTTTTATTGAAAGATTTGGAAAAAATGGAAAAAAATTATTGCCTATTCCAAGGATAAAATATATAAAAATTGCTGCCTACTTTTAGGCTTTACGTAGTATTGAAGCAAATGTCCAAATCGTGGGTCAAAAAAGTAATTTTTTTTATTAAAACTGTTTCGAATTAAACTTTTAAAAATTTTAATAGCATACTTTAAGGTTTGTAAGTTCTTATAAAAAAGAACAATTTTTGAAAATACTCAAAATCAAAGTTTATTAAAGGCTTTTCTATTATTTCCTTTCCCGGCTTTCTTATTTCCATTTATATTTTCTTTTCATTTTTCCAAGTCTCTAGTAATCTTTTAATTGCTAGTTTGTTTTCTAATTTGTTTTACTTAAATTTTTTGTAATTCCTATTTACTTTCTATTTAATTAGTAATTTGTTCTTACATTTAAAGTACATAAAACCCTAAGAAAAAACTAAATCATGCCAATTTTTGTACAACACTAGACATTAAACAAATAGAAAATTGCATTTAATATCCTAACAAACAAACAAAAAAAAACATACGGACATTGTATTCATTTTGCCCTTAAGTCTTGCAGGATAACAAAACAAATACAAATAATCTGGGGTATTTAGGGATTTTTCCTGTTCATGTTGTGTAAGCTTTATTGGGACATCTGTGTTTTTGTTTTGGTTATAGTGACAGGGGAGAGCGGAAAATCTTTTGGCAAGATAATGCAATTAACTATGTAGCAGGCTACTAGGCAAATATTTGCTATATTGGAAGATGAATTACTTAAAGGGCAATAATTCTTAAAGAAAAGTTTTTGGGGAAATAATAAAAACTTTTTTTGAGGAGGATAGACAGTTTTCTCTTGGAAAAAGAATATTTTAATGAATTTTTTTAAGATTAAAAACATTAACACAATTCAAGGATATTTTGTTAAAAATTTTTGTATTATTGTTTAAAGTTTATCATTTAGAGCATAAAATTTTTAAAAAATAGTGTTGCATAGTTTAAGGTGTCTTATAAGATTTTTGGTGCTGCCTACTTTTGGGCTTTGTTTTTTATTAAAATATGTTGCCTACATTTAGGATGGTCCTGCTTTTGTTGATATTTATTTCCTGATTTGGTGATTTTTTTTAATTTGTAGCATACTGTTAGGAGTCTTTTGTTAATTTATTACCTACACTTTAATTTTTTTTTAATTTTCAGAAAATTCCTTTATGAATTATTATTTTTTTTTGCTACTTTTCCCTTATTGAAACAATAAATCCAACTTTGTTCCTACCTTGACCAAGAGTTTGTTATCAAATATTAACTCAATACTTTACAGCTGCATTTAAGATTTATGGCCAAAATACAATAACCAAACAACAAAAGCCATATTTTATTGTTTGCCATTATAACTTTATTACACAATGAAAAAGATATATACAAAAGAAGCAAAAGACAAAAAGTTGCAACAACAGTTAAGCAAAAAAAAAAACTACAGACACTCAATAAAAAATTATTTTTTTTTCTTAAAACAATACAAAAAAATCACGCAAAAAAACTTCAACAAGTTATAAGTTGCGTTGAAAATTTTCAACAGAAATTCTTTTTCTCTACCAAAATTTTCTGAATTTCTTTTTCAAAAAGACTTTAAGCTTTAAGAAATACTTGATTGACTTCCGTTTGTCCAAATAAGGTAATTTGTTCAAGACAAAAAATTGAAGTTTTTTTTTTGGAAGTTTTCTTTTCACTGGCAAAAGTCAAAGACATTTTATATGTCAAAGTTAATCACCAATTTGTCAATATATTTGACAGTTTTTTTTTTGTGTTGTTTTTATGTATAGAGTTTTAGTTACAGGGATTTTTAAAGGTTCTTAAAGTGGAAAGAAAGTTTGTTAAGAAGATAAATGTCAAAATACTGCTAAAATTAATGAAACATTAAGTGACATTCATTGTGTTAGCAAAATAAATCGTAAGAAAATTTAATGTTAAAAATGGGTGCAGTATTGACAACTAAAGAATAAATTTAAAAACTGGTTCTCATCATAAATTATTTGTCATTATGTGTCTGCTGCCTTAAATCAGTGTTATGAGATTTGAAACCGTTTTTAAACAGATTTGAAATTGAAGATTGAAATAAAATTTTTTATTGTTTTATTTTAAATTTATTTTATTTAATCAAAAATTTCTGAACTGAAATTTAGAGGCACTTTTTTAGATAGTAAAACATGGGTAAAACTTTGTAACATACAATAAAAATATTTCATTGCATATTTTTAGGGTTTCTTCATTATTCAAAATAATAAAAAAAATTCTCAGGTAAATTCTAAAACGTGTTGTAAAAAATTATTGCATACTTTTAGGATTATGAGTAATCAAGAAAGTGTTGCCTATTTAAGGGTGTTTTTATTATTTATTTTTTCCAAAGTAAAATGTGCTATAAATTTTTTCAAAAATTAACAGTATTGTTCACAAAAAGATAAAAAAAAATTTCTGTGTTGTTCATAAAAAATCACAAAATTAATAACTTTTTCGTCAATTGTGGGTTCGTTAAATTTTTTCAGGGTTTTAGAGTAATTAAACAAAAAAATTGAGAAAAAAAATAATAAAAAAAATTCTCAGATAAAAAATATTAAAAAAAAAAATTGTGGCATACTTTATGGATTACGAGTAGTTGAAAAAGTGTTGCCTATCTTAAGGTGTTTTTATTTTTTCCAAAGTAAAATTGACCATAAAGTTCCACAAAAATTAACAAAATAGTATTAAAAAATTATTTTCCCTGTTGGCATATTCATAAAATTGAAAAAAAAAAAATTTATAATTTTTCGTCAATTGGGGGTTCGTTGCATATTTTAAGGTGACTTTATTATTTATTTTTTCCAAAGCAAAATTGACTCTAAATTTTCTCCAACAATAACAGGATTAAAATATTTCATTATTGACAGAAAGTCTTTAAAAATCATTTTCCCTGTCTGTTGTTAACACAGTCATAAAAAATTCAAAAACTGATTATTTACCGTTAATTAGGGGTTTGTTGCATATTTTTAGGGTCTTATAGCAATCAAAAAACAAAAACTTGAGAATACAACAATAAATGTATTTCTTATATAAATTCGTAAACGTCTTATACAAAATTGTTGCATACTTTTTGGATTATAAGTAGTTGAAAAAGTATTGCCTATTTTAAGGATTTTTTATTTGTTCCAAAGCAATATCGGACTAAAAATTTTCTCCAAAATTAACCAGATAATTCACAGAAAGTATTAAAAAAATAATTTTTCCTGTGTTAGCTTTTAACATTCAAAAAAAATCCCAAAATTAATAGTTTTTCGTCAATAGTTTTTATTGTAATTAAAAAACGTGAGAAAAAATAAAAAAAATCTCCAAAAACTTTGTTAACATGTTATAAAAAATTGTGGCATACTTTTTGGATTATGCGTGGTTGAAAAAGTGTTTCCTATTTTAAGGTGTTTTTATTATTTATTAACTTATCCAAAGCAAAATTGACTAAAAATTTTCTCCAAAATTAATAGGATTATTCGCAGAAAGTCTTAAAAAATAATTTTCCCTGTTTTTATTGTAAATACATTTATAAAAAATCACAAAATTAATCATATTTCGTCAATTGGGGGTTCGTTGCATATTTTCAGGGTCTTAGAGTAATTAAAAAAAGTGAGATTGGCATAATAAAAAAAAAATTCTAACATAAATTCGTAAACATTTTTTAAAGAATGTTTGCATACTTTTTGGATTATGCGTTTTTGAGAAGAGTTGCCTTTTTTAAGGTGTTATTATTAATTTTTTTTTTTTTTAGTAAAATTGACTACAAAGTTTCTCCAAAACTACCAAAATTATTCAGAGAAAGTCTTAAAAAAAACATTTTTCCTGCATTTGCTGTTGTGTACGCATTCATAAAAAACCACACAACTAATAATTTTTCGTCAATTGGGTGTTCGTTGCATATTTTCAGGCTTTTATTGTAAATAAAAAAAACCTTGAAAACGAAATAATAAAAATAACTCAGATAAATTCCTAAATACATTTAAAAAAATGTTTGCATACTTTTTGTATAATGAGTAGTTCAGAAAGTGCTGCCTAGTTTGAGGTGTTTTTATTTTTATTTTTTAGTTAAGCAAAATTGACTATAAATTTGCTGCAAAATTGACAGTATTATATACAGAAAGTCTTAAAAAATCATTTTCCCTGTGTTTTTTACTAACACACTCAATGAATAATAAAAATAATAATTTTTCGTCAATTAGGGTTTCGTTGCATATTTTCAGGGTCTTCGAGTAATTAAAAAAGATAATTAAAGTATAAAATAATAAAAACAAATATGAGATAAATTCGTAAACATTTAATTTTTTTTTTAAATAATACTTTTTGTGTTATAAGTAGTTCAAAAACTGTTGCCTACTTTAAGGTGTTATTATTTTTTTCGAAGCAATATTGACAGTAAATTTTCTCAAAAATTATTCGGATTATTCACAGAAAATATTTAAAAATTATTTTTCCTGAATTTGTTGTTAACACAGTCAAAAACAAAATCACAAATTTTTTAAAAATTACGGATTTTCAACGGTTCGGGGCAGTGAAAGATGACCACCGATCTACATGAAATTTTTACCACATTGTTTTTGCTATATTGCATACTTTTAGTTGTGCAAATAACAAAAACATTGCATATTTTAAGGCACTATTTAAAAATATGGCTAAAAAAAGTCCACAATTTTTACTTCCTATCAAATCAAGATCTCTTTATACATTTTCTGTTGATTTGTATTTTAAAAACCCTAATATACAGACCCTAAACTTTGTAAGTATACAACTCAATACAAAATTTAATAAAATTTTTCCCTAATTTAGGGCGAAGCTTTAAAATCTTATTCTTTTTAAATTTTAATGAAATAAATAATATTATTTTTCGAACTTTGAACAAATTTTCTAAAAAAAATATTATTGCATACTTTTGGGAGTTATAGTTGTTAAAATTGTTTGCCTATATTAAGGCGCTACTTAAAAGTGTTTCTATAATTACCCAAATTTGGAGTAGATAACAAATATACTAGTTCCCATCATAAATTTTTTGTTTTAATACTAAAATCCTTGTTTTGAGATCAATTATAACTAAAAATTCAAAACTATTACAGTTTGAATGAAATTAATAATTGTTTTTCAACTTTAAACAAATTTTATAAACTTCTGATTAATTTTTATTAAAAAAAAAATGTTTTAATTTAACCTTTGAAATATTACAATAATTTTCTTGAAAATAATTTTATGAGAATATCATAGTTTTAATTAGTAAAGAAAATAATGACCTCGAGCTAGAATAAACCTACTCAAAATATAAATTTTATAAAAATATATATTAGTTACAAATGTCGCCGGTATTAAGGCGGCCCTTGAAAGTTTGCATATAATAGTCCTTAATTTGAAATAGATATGAAATATAATTTCCAAACAAAATTTTTAAATACTGTTTTTAAAATTTTTAAATACATACTTATTTTGAGATCTTCTTTCCTTTTAAGAAATAGATAAGATGGTAATTGACCTTTAAATAAGGATTATAAAAAATTATAAAAAAAAAATTATTGCATACTTTTCGTATTAATAACTGACCAAAATATATTGCCTATATAAAGGCGCTACTTAAAAATTTTGCCACAATTGTACATAATTGAAACTAGATTACTTTTAAGCTAGTTCCCATCATAATTTTCCTATTTTTTAATCTTCAAATCCTTATTTTGAGACTTCTAATCATTTTAATATAATTTACAACCCACAACAAAAAAAAAATCTAAATTATTTGTTCTGTTAACCGCACGTGTTGAGGCAAGTTCCCAAGACTTTTTTTTGCTGTCCCCAAAGTACCATATATCATAGTCCATTTTACATATTACCAACAACCCTTATTTTAGTTTTCCACAAAAAAAAATTAACCTTCAGCTTTTTAAAATCAACCACCCACTGATAGAAGCCAAAAAATGGAACAAAAATACAACTCATTAATTTTTACGACAAATTGATTAACCATCAATATCTGGCAATAAGAAATCTAAACCAACTTTTAGGTCTACATATTTCTCAACTAATGTATTGGACATTTAGCAGCCTTTTTGCAGCATTTTATAGCTGTACTGGGAGGAACAAAAATGGTGTGTTAAGTATGCCTGTAGCTACTAGATTGTAATACAAGTTAAAACACGTGCCAAAACGTGTGCAAAAACTTCAAGATTAACACAACGTAAAAACAAATTTGGTAATAATTTTAAAAAAATATATATGTTACTGCAAAGATTTATTGATTTATTTTTTGGAATAAAAAAAAAAAAAAGTGAAAAAATGTTCGGTATACATAAATTATTGCATACTTTAAGGGCTAAGTTTTAAATATAAACTAAAGTAGAGATGGAGTTTATATTAAAATTTTTAAAATTTTTTGATTTCATTTAATACGAGTATAAACAAAATATTTTATACTTATATGGCTTACAAGGGAGGTTATAGGGCACCCACCGATCGCAAAAAATAAAAAAATTTACAATATTTTAGGGATGAGTTTTCAATATAAACGGAAAAAATATGAGAAAAACAAAAACTAATACTTTACTATATACTTGAAAAATCGCATACGTGCGTGCTAGCCTATGAACCAGTGGGTTGTAGGTTTGCTTCCCAGCATAACTATTGATTTCGCTGCAATGAAACAATGGGCATTGATACCCAGTACCGTTTTAACCATATGGGCAAAGTCTGAAATATTGAGACATTTTCTGTATAAAAATATTGTCAGATTCTGAGACATTTTTCGTATAGAAAAAGTTGCAGATTCTGAGACATTTTTCGTATAGAAAAAATTTCTGATTCTGAGATATTTTTCGAATAAAAAAAGCTTTGATTCTGAGACATTGTCGTATAGGAAAAGTCTCAGATTCTGAAATACACAACGTCTCATTTAAACCAAATTGGAATATACCCAAAATATTGCATACTTTAAGGGGTGAGTTTAAAATACAAGTAGAAGATGGGGGATATAGGAAAATTTTCAAAATGTTATATATATAATCCAAAGAAGAGGAGTTTACATAAAAAATTTTAAAATTTTATTTTTTAACAATATACCCAAAATATTGCATACTTTTAGGGTTGAGTTTAAAACACAAGTAGAAGGTAGAGTTAAAAGGAAAATTTTCAAAATGTTATTAAACTTAAAACTCTGCCAATTTTGCATGGGAATTCACATTAATACAAATTTATACTTTCCATTTTATTCTAGGCAATTAGGTCTAAAAACATAAAAACATTTTGTGTTGATATTTTTTATTACTTTGCCATTATTTTTATTGCTCTGATGACTTGCCAACTTTAAAATACTATGTTCTTGTATAAAAAAAAAATCACTTTATGACACATGTCAAAATCTTTATATTGTATTTTTGCATTAGTCGCATCTTATTTTTTTTTTTTCAAAATAAAGACCACACATGTTGAATGTATGATATCGTTCTTTTGGCGCGCTTATATACGAGTAGTATACAATAAACTCCACACTTGACTGCATTAATTTCATAAATACATTATGTTTTTTTTTTGTATTTTATATTATAATCCAACAACTTCGATGATGATCATCATCATTAGGCTTGTGGGGTTTTTAAAGCACAATACAACAACTGTCAAAATGACAACTTTTATTATGGTGATGTATAGATTTTTTTGTGATTATTATTGTGTTTTGTATACATTTTTTTTTTTAACTTTCAACTACTGTTTTCTGTAGAATGCCATGTGATGTCCCTGACGCTTACTGTGTTTATAATTTTTTTTTATCATGTTTAATAAACCATAGTGTTGATCATGTTTAGTTTGCTTGAAATTGCACAATTTAGTTATTGTTGGAAATAAAATAAAAAACAGACCACTTTACTGGGGACTGTGATATGCATGAATGCTTTAGAACAGGAAATCTAATTGTGATGGTGTTAGATAATGTGGGGAAAAAAATTATATAAAAATTATATAAATAAGCCAACAATAGTTTTTGGATGATCGTTTTTAGCTAAATAAGCTAATTATTGCTAAAAATAAATAGTATTTATATTTTTGCTATTTGTAGCCTATTTGTCTAGTAATTTAGATGTGAGATTTGAATTTGAATCAACTGGAAACCGATGAAAGACACTACACTCAAAAAAATACGTTAGTAGATTTACTAATTTTTTTTTGCTAACGCTAGTTAGCTAACTTTTAGCAAATTTTTAGTTGAGATTAGCATGTTAGCAAAAAATTCTTGTAAGCTTCATTTAGCACATTAGCAATTTTAAACAAACTTTGAACTAATTTCTTTTGCTAAATTTGAAATTGAGTTGACTACATTTTTACAAGATTTTTTGCTAATATTAGCAAAATAAATGGTAAATTTTTTTTATTTTCAGAAAACTTAAAATGGCGCTATCTCGGAAACTAAGCCAGATAGAGCAAAATGGAGGCCATTTTTGGTTCTTAGAATCTCCATAGTATCGCCGGTCCTCTTCACATGTGTGGACCCTAATGGGCCCTAACTTTGGATCCAAAAAAGTTAGCATTCCCGAAAATTTTAAAATGCTTTTATCTCGGTAAATATTGCCGACACAACAAAAAGTCCAAAAGCGTTTTTGTAGCTCTCAACACGTAGAACAAGACCGAAAAATAGTCAAAAGCTCTCCGAGTAATATTTTTAAAGTTATCGAGTTTTTTAATTCTCAAGACCCCAGTGGTCCCCTATAATCACGTATCTCAAAAACTAAGCAAGGTAGAGCGAAACGGACACAAATTTTGGATCAAAAACTATGACGATTTTTAAGGAACCCAACTAGGTCTAGGCCCATCGGGGTCTGGACCTATCGGGTCCGAACCCAATGGGGTCCTCAGATGTGTATAAACTAAGTTCAAAAAAAAAATATTTAGTTAACTAATTATTGGCAAAACATTTTTGCTAACTTTAGCAAAAAAATTGTGGGTTCAAAATCAGCAAATTTTCTTGTAGGTTTACATGCTTTTTTTGCTAACATTACAGTTTTTTTTTTTTGAGTGTATATTTGAAATACCGAAAGGTTTTAATGTTATGGCAATATTTGTTTGCGCAGGTAGTTAATATTAGTTTACTTCGATAAAGTAAGTTATCGAAAAAAGGCATGATTTTGTGAAAAAAAACGATGGCCCCTAGTTGGGCGCCAAAATTATAAAATTAATTATTTTACAAATATGCCACCAATAGTTTTTGAAAGTAGCTTTTAATATAATAAGCATACTAATAGCCATAAATGCTGCTATTTTAAGCCGATTTGTGTGGTAAGTAAAATGTAGGAAGTGAATTTAAAGCAAAACTCATGCAACACTGCCTTTCCTATCATAACCACTTGGTGGTTCTTTGGGAAAGAGAATATAAGATTAAATCTATTTTTTATTTCGTTACTTACATCAAAGACATCAAAATGTTTTTGTGAACAAAAAACTATATGGCCCTCAGTTGGGCGCCAAATGTAATAAAAAATACTATAAATATGCCAGCAATAGCATTTGGCACGAATAAAAACATGCTTTTGTGAAAACAACGACGGACCCCAGTTGGGCGCCAAAATTTTAAAAATAATATTTTAATAAAAATGCCAGCAATAGTTTTTGAAAATCGTTTTAAGTATAATTAGCATACTAATTGGCATTAATGCTGTTATTTTAAGCCGATTTGTGTGGGAAGTGAATTTAAAGCACAACTCAGGTAACACTGCCTTTCCTATCACAACCACTTGGTGATTCTTTGGGAAAGGGAATATAAGATTAAATCAATTTTTTATTTCGTCATTCACATCAAAGACATCAAAAGGCTTTTGCGAACAAAAAACTATATGGCCCTCAGTTGGGCGCCAAATGTATTTAAAAATTCTATAAATATTCCAGCACTAGCTTTTGGCACGAAAAAAAACATGAGTTTGTGAAAAAAAGATGAGCCCCCAGTTGGGCGCCAAAATTATAAAATTAATTATTTAATAAATATGCCACCAATAGTTTTTGAAAGTAGTTCTTAATATAATTAGCATACTAATAGCCACAAATGCTGCTATTTTTAAGCTGATTTATCTAGTAAGTAAAATGTTAAAAGTAAATTTATAACAACTCTTAGGCAACACTGCCTTACCTATCCTAACCACTTGGTGATTCTTTGGGAAAGGGAATATAAGATTAAATCTATTTTTATTTCGTCACTTACATCAAATACATCAAAAGGCTTTTGTGAACAAAAAAACTATATGGCTCCCAGGTGGGCGTAAATAGAAATTCTATAATTATGACAGCAATAGCTATTGACAGTTTTTTTTACGATTTATTAGCATAATTATTGCTATTAATAGTTTAGTTTCAAGTTTTTGTTATTTTTAGCAGATTTTTCAAGTAAAAAGTTAAAATAAACGAATGACTTTAAAGACAGGATTGAAAAAAAGGATTTTCTGAATAAATAACCAAAAAATAGAATTTTGTTAATAAAAAACGATGTGGCTCCCAGTTGGGCGCCATTACATATGTAATGGTTTGTTAAGGTTCTACGTTATTGGAGTTTTGGTTTTACGTGGCTGCTAACGTTTTACGTCGGTACACATTGACTCTGAGGTCCGTGTTGTTGGTTTGGCTGGAATAGACTCTTGAGGTTCATGTTGTTGGAGTTTTGTTTCACTGAAATATGATAAAATCTGTAAAAATATGGCAACGTTGTTTTGTGAAGAAACAAAAGAAGCAGTCTTAAAATAAGGAGTCTAACTATGGTCGTATTTTTGGACATGGTTGTTCTTTTGGGTTTCATTATCTCTTAAATGGCAGCTGTTCTACGAATCATAACATATGAAATTGGCGCCCAACGTGGGGTCTTAGAGGATTGGTTCGATTAGAATTCAAACTCCAGATTAACTGTTGTTTTATTGTGCGTGGCTTTTCTAATAGGTATCACCATCACCTATTAGATAGATTCTTCATGAACCATTACATACAAAATTTGCGCCCAAAGAGGGCTTAACGGATTGAGTCGGTTAGAGCTTTAATTCCACGGTTACCGGAAAACATGTGTTAAAACAAATGTTTTAATGACAGTAATTAGACACTGATTTGATTATAAATCCTACCGTTCAATACTTGGTAATGGAAGAACTTTGTATCATGCATTGGGAAAATGTTTAATATCAATTAATCTGCTGTTGCGCCACATTGGGCGCCAAATGTTTAGGCAACGGCTCCAGTAGATTTTATTTTATATAATGATAAGTTACCTATATCACCAGTCAATGTATCACATTCTGCGAAATCTAATAAAACCATTTCGATATTGGCCCCATGCTGGGCGCCAAATATTTATATAATATTTTGTAAAGATTTATACAAAAAAAAATTTGCTTCACAAATTTTTTTTTTGCTGGGTGATAACTAATTCCCTGCCGTAACATAGAGTTTAATAAATACATTTATTCTACGATTTATATTTATTTCTATTTAGTTAGTAGTTAGTTTTTTTAGACCTCCTACATTTTTTTACTGGCTACTAAACTAAACATTTATTATAAAATTTATTAGACATATGAAATTTTTTCTTGTGTAAGCTTTTTTTTTATAAAAATTTTTCCATATACGAGTATTTATTTATACATTTTTAACGTTTAAAAATTTGTTATCACTATAAATTGTGACAAATTTATGTTGTTAGGCTTCATTTCTAATGCATGCATTAACTTGCCCAAGCAAGAATAAATAAAAACAAAGAAGACAATTTATCTGTTTCTGATACTATGGTGCATAATAATGAATTGCAAATCATTGCGATATTTTTTTTTTACATTTTACAAACATTTTATTTGAATTCTGTTACAATATGCAGTTTGGATTGACTGCAGCCTGAGGAGAGAGCCCCAGTGTTGAGTTGGAAATAAAATGTGTATCAACAATTACAGGCGTCAAGTTGACGCTTGACATGAGCTTGTCATACCAATACAGTCAGTTTGAGGCAGAATTTAACAAAAAATCTGGCAAACAGATATTTTTGAAATTATATGCATTTTTTTTTGTAATTTTTTAAATATTCTTGTAGATTTTTTTTACTTGAAAATTGCATTTGGAGTTTATTGTTTTGTTTTGAAATTTATTTATTTAAAAAAATGCATTTGTGACAGCAATATTGTTGCATGTTGGCATGCAACCATTTTTTATGTTTTCATCTTAAGAATTTTAAATTGTTGATTGCTAGAGATTGAAGATTGAATCCAAAAATAAAAACAAATGTTCATGTTTTTTTCATATTGTGAGTAATCATGAACAAATTATGTTAAAATAATTGATAAAAAAAATATTTTAGACACACCTTAGGATTTTAATGAAAACTATCATCTTCTGGCAAAGAAAAAAACAAAGATTTTAAAAGCTTTGCTTTAATATATGCCCTAATTGAAAGATAAAATATAACAAGTACGGCACGGTTTTCAGTGTGAGAAGAATATAATAATAACGGTTAAATCCGTCATTTGTTACTTTACAAGTCGCCAAAAGTACTAACAATAAGTTGCCATAACAGCTTGTGATTATGGTGATTGTTATTGAAAACATTCGAAATTTTTGTAAAAATATGGCAACACTGTAAAGAAATTAAAGATATCGTCTTAAAATAAAGAGTCGACTACGGTTATTTTGTTGGACACGGTTGTTCTTATTGGATTTTTATATCTTCAATGGTAGATCCTCAACGAATCATTACATATCAAACTGGCGCCCAGCGCGGTGTTTTAGAAAATTGATTCGGTAAAAGTTTAAACTCCAGATTAACTATTGCTTTATTGTACTTGGCTACTCGTATAAGTATCACCGTTTCGTATAAAGTAGTTTCTTTACAAACCATTACACAAAAAATTGGCGCCCAGCGAGGGACCTCAATGGAATGAGTCGGTTAGAGCTTTAATTCCACGGTTGATTTAATCATGTTATACAAGGTAGTTTCTATACAAACCATACATAAAAACTGGCACACAACGTGGCACATTAAAGGATTCAGTCAGCAAGAGACCTATTTCCTCCTTGACTGTTGTTTCATTACCATATCTTTCAAAATAGTTGCCTCACGAACTATTATATTAAAAATAGGATTCCAACGTAGAATATCAGTAGATTAAGTCGGTTAGAGTTTCAGTTTTAGTTTTAAAATTGCGGTTGTTCTTATAGCTTTCATTATCTCCTGAATGGTAGATCCTCCACGAATCATCACACATATATGAAATTGGCTCCCAACGTGGGGTTTAGATGATTGATTAGCTTAGAGCAATGGTGCCCAAACACTTGTTAAAGATCGACAAAAATACACGTACACAATCCGAACAACAACAAAACTAACAACAGAGAGCGTAAAAAACAAAAAAAATATTATCGTTTCTCTTTTTGGGCACCACTGGCTTAGAGTTTAGAGCTTACAGATTAATTACATGCTTTATTGTGCTCGGCTACTCCTATAAGTATTACAGTCTCGTATAAGGTAGTTTCTCTACAAACCATCACACTAAAAATTGGCTCCCAACGAGGGGCCTCAACGGATTGAGTCGGTTAGAGCTTTAAATCCACGGTTGTTTTCACCATGTTATAAAAGGTAGTTTCTTTACTAACCATACACAAAAACTGGCTTTCAACTTTGGACATTAACGGATTAAGTCAGGAAGAGTTCCAATTCCACTTTGACTGTTGTTTCATTTCCAAATTTTTCAAGATAGTTTTCTCACGAACTATTACTTTAAAAATTGGCGTCCAACGTAGGATATCAGTATCATTGAGTCGATTAGATTTTCAGTTTTATTTGAACAATTGCGTTTGTTCTTATAGGTTTCATTATTTTCTGAATGTTAGATCCCCCACGAATCATCACATATATATGAAATTGGCTCCCAACGTGGGGTTTATAGGATTGATTTGCTTAGATTTTAAAACCGAGATTAGCTATTTCATTATTGTGAGTGAATGATTTTATATTTATCACCATCTCTTATAAGTTATTTTATTTCAGAATCATTACATAAAAAAATTGGCGCCCAACGAGGGGCCTCAACGGATTGAGTCAAATAGAGCTTAAATTTTTACGGTTGTTTTCGGCACCATCATTTATAAGGTAGTTTCTTTACGAATCATTACTTATAAAACTGGCGTCCAACATCGAACATCAACGGATTCAGTCAGAAGAGGTTTAATTCTACATTGACTGTTGTTTCATAACCAAATTGTTAAAGGTAGTTTTCTCACGAATTATTTCATTAAAAATTGGCGTCCAACGTAGGGCATCAGTGGTTTCAGTTGGTTTGAGTTTAAGTTTTCGCCTCACAATTGCGGTTGTTCTTATGGGTTTCAATATCTCCAAAATGATAATTCTTTCTTCAATAAGAAATAGGGAAAACTTAGATATGCTGATGGATAGGATAAACTCTGAGCTTCGCTTTGGTCGGAAGTTTAAAATCGTGATACCGAGTACACCAGATTGGGATAAAGGTGGACCATCTGTGGACACTAGAAGCATAAACTGGTATGCTGACTGGTTCAAAAATGTCATCTGGAGTGGGAGCAGGTGTTTACGGATCTCCGAACCCATGGTTAGGTGACCAACAGTTTGTCATGCTGATGTTTAGGCTATTTTAACACCGTCCGACAAAAATGAAAAACAGTCGTTGAACACGAACTGAGTAATATAATATTTTTCATTTCGTGATCCTGTTTCGTTTTAAAAGGACTTCAAAGTTTTAGGGGATTAAACTGAATAAAATATTTTTTTAATATTTGTACTTGTCCTAGGATGCCACTAGAGATAGCAAATTAAAGAGTAGGATCTCCCCAAATTTTCCTATTTTATTATTTTTACATATCAGGAAAAGGGTGGTATGTCACGTCCTTTCAAAACTTTATCTCAATATCATTCAAAATGTTCAACAATATATTTTGATAAATTTTTCAAATGACTTTTATCACATCCTTTTATCCTGATATGGCAAAATAAAAATTGGAAAAATAAGGGGATACCCTTCCCTTTCATTTGCCATCACCACTTGCATCCTAGGATAAGAACAAATATATCAGAAATATTTTAAAAAATGGATCCTTTAAAATTTTGAAGTCCTTTTAAAAGGAAACAGAATCACGAAATGAAAAACTGTAAATGCAGTTTTACTCCATTTGATCTCTTCTTTCAGACGTATAACATCCGGTTCATGTTTAATATTGGCAGTTGGACGGTGTAATATGCTCTCGAGTTAATATTGAAAAGGGTATGAAGGGTACTCAAATTTTAATCTTCTCTGATAGCCAGATAGTCCTTCTTATGCTGTCGTGTTTGGAGTTTAAATCGAAACTGACACTAGGGTGTCCAAGACTGATACTAGAGTCTCCAACAGCTGGCTGGGCGAAACAAAATCACCTTATTTTGTATCCCTGGTCATCGAAGTTTTGAGAATAATGATATAGCAGAGGAGCTTGCTAGAAATGCCTTCGATACTACTATGACCGGACCCGAACTCTATTGTGGGGTGAATTGATTGACCTTCTCCACCATTATTAAGGGTTTAGAATGAACAGACTTCTAGAAGTTGTGGGGGTCCACTACCATGCAAAGCACAAATCGCGCCACTAACGTGTGGAAGTATTCTTAATCACAACAAAAGTAACATTAGGTTACTGACTGGTTTTCATCCCGGACAATATAAAGGAAATTATCACTAGCCAAATTTAAACCATTGTACATCGTCTTGGTGTCGACTTTCTCTGGATGAGGCGGAACTCATTCTGTGTGAGTGCATCACAATTTGTAGGATCAGAAAACGGGTTTTAGATTTTTAGTTCTGAAGATGTAAGGCTAAGTCAGCCTCCATCCACTGTTCTAATGTTCATTAGGAACATTGAACAGAGTTGTATTTAAATTTTGATATCTTGACACAAAAGACCCATAACGGTGGCAGTGGCGGTCGTTAGGCTAGATATACCCTTGAATAATAAATGTGAAATATGATAATAAAATCCATCGTATTATTTTCCACCTTTATTGTTATTTTTTTAAAACTATCTTCTATAAGGAAGTTTAGGAACCATTACATAAAAAAATGGCGCCCAACTTGGGTACCAACTTTTTGATTTTGTTAGCGCTTTAACGCATGTGGAATATGATAATGAAATCGATCGTCTTCTTTTTCACCATTTTTGCAAGTTTTTTGTGCACTATCTCCTACAAGGAAAATCATTTACGAAACATTATAAAAAAATTTGGCGCCCAATTTGTGGCAACAACATTTTGATTTTGTTAGCGCTTTAGCGCTTCAAAATTCTCTACTTCTACATTAACTTTTGTTGTTATTCTTCCTACATGACATATAATTTAATAACTGTCGTTTTCACAACATCATTAAACAGGAATTATCATCTCTTACAAGTTAGATTTTTCACGAATATTACATTAAACTTTGGCGCCCAACGTGGTTCTTCAGCGGATTTATTCGGTTACATTTTAAATGGATGTTTAAAGATCTCTTAGAGTATGATCACATAAATTATAGTCTTTTTTCACCTTTGCTGGTACACAAATACTGGCTCCCAACTTGAGGCAACAGCGGATTGAATTGGTGGAAGTTGAAAAATGAATATGACAATGTAATCGATCGTCTTCTTTTCCCCATTTTTGGTATTTTTTAGTGCACTATCTCCTACAAGGAAGATCCTTTACGAACCACTGCAGAAAAAAAATTGGCGCCCAACTTGGGGCCACAACGTTTTGTTTTTTTTTATTGCTTTAACGGTTCTGCACGGGTTAATTACAAAACGTTTTTCAATAATCTCAACTTCCTTATGACTTTTAATTGTTATCCTTCCTACTTGACATATAACGTAATAACTGTCCTTTTATTAACAGCTTAACAAAAACTATTATAAAATTTCTATTCATCTAATTTCCTTTCGAATTTTAATCACTTAAATCTTTAGATTTTTATAAAAATCACGTTTGAAACGTATCAAACTTTATCCTTTAAGTTCGTTACCACCTCTTGTTACCCTTTGCATACACAATATCTTTTGACAATTAGAATTTTCAAGTGTCATTTGCTCAATTTTTTTTTTTTCGTTTCACAAAGTACCATAAATTATCTTTAGGCATTATCAAACAACCCACAACACCCACACATTAGTTATAATAGTTTGAAAATTCGTTTCAAATCATTTAATAAAGATTATGTGTGAAAAAAATGGCTCTTATCGAAAACTAAAAACCCCAAAACAGTATTACTGCATACAAACTTGCATAATTTTTTTTAAACAAACTTTGTTCAAGGAAATATAACCCAGCAAAAAAAATATAAAAGATTATCGATGGAATTGAACATTTTTTACAATACTTCAATGAACAGTTAAGCTCGAGGCCTTGAGTAAATTTAAGGAAAATTTTTTTTTTTGAAATATTTGGAAAATTTAAAGCAATAAATTCTCAAGCATTAGGTCTTAGTTGTTTAAAAGTTTTTTTTATTTTATTTATTTAAAAATCTTTCAATATTTCGCTATTCTTTGAAAAGCATCTTCAGGGACTGTTAAAATTTTGAAATATTCAGAAAATTTAAAGTAATAAATTTAAAATATTAAAGTTGTTTAAAAGTTTTTTATTTATATTTTAATAAATAAATATTCGAGCTCGAGGCCTTACGATTTTTATTCGAAAATAATTTTTGTTTTTATTTAAAACCAATATTTCGCCTTTCTTTGAGAGGCATCCTCAGGGCTATCATAGCCTCAGGGCAAAGATATGCGAAATATTGTTTTTAAATAAAAATTATTTACAAATAAAAATCGTAAGGCCTCGAGCTCAGGGCTATAATGGCCTCAGGGCTACTATAGATTCCCCTGAGGATGCCTCTCAAAGAAAGGCGAATATTGGTTTAAAAAAAAAAATTATTTACTAATAAAAATCGTAAGGCCTCGAGCTCGAATATTTATTAAAATATTTAATAAAAAAGGTCGAATTAAACTAAAATTAAAACATGTTTTTTATTTATTTAAAAATTTTCTAATGCTTCGCGTTTCTTTGAAAAGCATCTTCAGGGACAGTTAAAATTTGTTTATAAAGAACACATACAAATTCTTAGACATAATGTAGTGCTTGCTACCATTGCATTAGTGTCATTATTACACTAATAACAATGGTAGTAAACACTACATTATGCATACAAATTTTCATGTGTTCTTTATAAACAAATTTTAACTGTCCCTGAAGATGCTTTTCAAAAAATAAATATAAAAATTCTGATTAATTTTTATTTAAAAATAAAAATAGTTTTATTCGACCTTTAAAATATTATATTTTGGTGATGTTTATTCTGGCTCGAGGTCATTATTTAATATCATGGTTTTAATTAGTAAAGAAAATAATGACCTCGAGCCAGAATAAACATACTCAAAATAAATAAAAAAAATTTTAAACAACTAAAACCTCGAGCTTGAAAATTTATTACTTTAAAGATTCTAAATATTTCAAAATCTTTGTTTTTTTCCTAAAAATTACTAACTTTTTTGGTAATATTACAGCATTTTATCTAATTTTTTTAAACTTTCGTGACTGAATCAATTTTTAGAAAATTTTTGACTGTTCTTTGATAAAAATTTTTCTTTTACACTTTTCTCAATTCAAAACCATATATAAAAAGAATTTTCAATTTGTTTAAAAATTTTTGCTGGGACTTACCCTGGCTTGACAAAAATCATGATTTGGTCACGTTCTTGCACAAAAAAAAAAGTAAACGAACGAAGAATAAAATGAATAAATGGACTAAAAGAAATTCATATTTATTATGCGTTGAAGCTTATACAGACAAAAAGAAATGAAAATGTCTAGCATAAAATTTATGCAGCACTTGTTGGTTTGGAACTAACCGAATGTTTATGTTAAGTTTGTTTTTGGTTGATTTGTTTGGTGGTGGTTGAAAAACCGCAAATAACAGAGAACCCTTTTTATGAAAGGAAGTCTTTAATATTTCTGTTTCATAAAAAGGCACGCGTTTCTTTTTAACTTTAATTTAAAATGAATCTATAAAAAAAAATTGTGTTCCTGAGGTATATTTTTTTTGTAAATAACAGATTTAGTTGTTCTTTTTTTAATTTTTAAACAAAAAAAAAAACTTTTCATATTTGTTAGGGAAACGGAAGCAATTATTTGACAATTATACATAAATATGTTTATTTTGTGTAAGCAAAGCTATGCCGTTGACAGGTGTTGACACATGGTGGGTTTGGTGTTGTTTGTTCATTTAAAATGTCAAATTTTTAAGTGTCAAATTTAAATCGTATATTTGAGAGTAGTGTAGGTGTTTTGGTATTTGTATTTAGAAAAAAATATGCTAATGAATTTTCAAATAGATTTCTTCTTCAGTTCTTAGAATGGTACATTTTTTTGTGAAACATATTTTTGTTAAGACATTTTTCACGTGGTGGAACTTGGTTTTTTAAAAAATTTTTTGTTTGAAAAAAAGGTCAAAAACATTTTTTAATTTTTCCTTTACTAACTAAAAACCGTGATCACCTTTTTCTTCAATTCGATCTTTGAAATATTTTATTTTAAGTAATTTTTTTTTTTAGCTCGAGGACATTTTTCTTTTACTAATTGAAACCTTGATATACTTATAAAATAATTATCAATAAATTTTTTTATGTTTAGTAATTTTTGCAAGAATTAGCAAACACGTACTTCAGAATTTATCAGATTTCATTGTCAAGACTATTTAGCAAATATAAAAACCCCTTTCTGCAACTATCGTAGTGAATTTAAATGACAACCGTTTGCGCCCAAAACAAAAATAATAATACATTTACAATTCTACACTCATTGAAAATTGGAAGAAGAAAA
Source organism: Pegoplata infirma (assembly GCA_963921195.1). Classification (NCBI taxonomy): domain Eukaryota; kingdom Metazoa; phylum Arthropoda; class Insecta; order Diptera; family Anthomyiidae; genus Pegoplata; species Pegoplata infirma. Next base: position 225,003,195 of record OY992537.1, read on the forward strand.
GATTTAATAATTTTTGTTGATTGTTTGATAATCGTGATAAACTCAGAGAAGGTAAAATTTTCTTCTTGTAATGCTTAATGAGTGCAGAGTTAAAAATATATTAATGTTTTTGTTTCGGACGCTAACGAATGTCATTTAAATTCACATGATTTTTGCTAAACAGTCTTGACAATGGAATCTGACAAATTCCGAAACACTTTTCGGCTAAGTCTTGCAAAAATGATTAACGCAAATAAATTTAAAACTGAAAAATTATTTTTTTTAAAAATATTCTATGAGAATATCATGGTTTTTAATTAGTAAAAAAAATTACCTCGAGCTAGAATAAACCTTTTCTCTTTTTTTGGGCATAGTATCGGAACTTTTGGAAGTGTAACTGAGGCAAATGTGGAAATGGGCTAATAATAATGGCCTAAACGTTAACCCGGAAAAAACGGAAATGGTACTTTTTACAAACAGGTACAAAATAGAGACGTTTAAGGTCGAGATAAACGGAGTTAGAATTCCTTTATCAAACCAAGCGAAATTTTTAGGAATCATTTTAGACAGTAAACTGTCATGGAAACAAAACACCGAAGAAAGGGTCAAGAAAGCATACAACGCCTTCTACGCATGCAAGAAAATGTTTGGCGCAACTTGGGGACTGGAACCAAGGATCACTTACTGGATTTATACTTCTGTAGTAAGACCAATCTAACTGTATGGTGTTATGGTCTGGTTTAATGCACTGGAGCGTAATGTTACGCACTTAAAATTTCAGAGAATTCAACGTCTCATGGGTTTATGCATCACAGGCGCTCTGAGAACAACATCAGCTATTGCATCTGATACCAATTGGCATCTTTGCAAAGGGGGAGGCCTATAAGTCCTGCCTTCGTCTCAAAGAGTCAAATTTATTCAGGCAACGCAATTTTGGACACAGTAACATGAACAATTTAAATGATATTGCCACCGATTATAGAGTGCCCAAACTTATTTTCGACTGGAAATACGACGTAGAATTTCCGACTCGAGAATTTTGGTCAAACTGGCAAAACCCCCCAATGAACGCTATTAACATATTCACAGACGGCTCCAAACAATCCATGGGAGTCGGTGCAGGTTTTTCGAGGTTTGCGAGATTTAGAGAAGACTTTTATCCTTCCATTGGACTCTAGCATTTTCCAGGCCAAAATAGTTGCCATAAGCAGGTCAGCTTCACAGTTCGGTGATGAGACAAACAGAGAATTTAACATTTACGTTGACAGCCAAGCTGCTCTAAAAGCTCTTAAAAGCTTTTACATCAAGTCGAAAGTAGTTTTCGAATGCTTAGAGATCTTACAAAGTTTAGGGAGTATGAACAAGGTGAAACTAATATGGGTACCAGATCACATAAGTATTCAAGGGAACGAGAGAGCGGACGAGCTCGCGAAACAAGGTGCTGATGGTATTGGTATTTCTGTACATATTGATCCACCAATCCAGCACTTTAGATCTCTACGCGACATTCAAAACACTGCAATGGCTAATAGAAGTGCATGCTACTATCTAAGAAAAACTGAATAATTACTCTCACTCACTAGATGGAACTGTCGTGTACTTACTGGAGTGATCACCGGGCACTGCCTAATAGTTTATCATAGAAAGAAGATGGGACTTATTTCTGATGGAAGCTGTAGAAGGTGCGATGAACCTAATACTGAAGAAACGGTCGAACATATTCTTTGCCAATGTTCTGCTTTGGCCAGAACCCGACTGCACATATTAGGCAGACATGACTTCGAGAGCTTGGAAACGGTTTCGAATGTCGACCTAAGGCAAATAGTACAATTCGCGATGAGGACAAACGCGTTCTATCAGTGTCGCTGAGGAATTATTGTGGTTTCGCTATGGACCATCCGGTCTATGTGAGGAGTCTTTGACTCTACCACCTCTAACCTAACCTAGAATAAACCTACTTAAAATAATAATATTTTAAAGGTCTAATAAAACAATTTTTATTTTATGTTAAAAGCAATAAATTTTCAAGCTCGAGGTCCTTAGTTGCTTAAATTTCATTTCATTTCATTTCATTTATTCAGTCAATGGAAATATACATTCCTTACAGACTATGATTACAAATAGTTAAAAATAGTTAACCTAATATATTTACAAAATTATTTTAATACTTTGAACAAAAAGTTTTTAAAGCAAATCTTTGATGTGCAAAACTCAATTTGTTGATTAGATTCTCTTTGCAGATTTACATTTATGGCATTAAGACAAATAAATGCGCGAGTTAAAGGGCCATTAAGACTATAATTAGTACGGTGACACGGAACATTAAAGATTTCAACAAATCTTAGACTCCTAGGTTGAACATAAAAAGGAATTAATGACAATAGATCGGGACAGTCAATACCCCCATTAATTATATCGAAAACTAGTACAGCGGACTGTACCTTTCTTCGAAATTCTAACGTTTGTAAGCCCAACCATGAACATTTTAGTTCATAGGTAGGTAGAGGATTACCCATTCTCACTAACGAGACAACAAATTTTAAAAACTTACGCTGAACTCTCTCAATACGAGAGATATGAACATCACAATGTGGTGACCAAACAGAAGAAGCATACTCAAGTTTTGATCTAACAAGAGATATGTAAACTAATTTTAATGTATTAGGATCCGTAAACTCTGAACAATTTCTTCTCAAAAAACCAAGTACTTTATACGCTTTTGGAATTATATATTCAATATGATTTACAAAAGACAAAGACGAATCAAAAACAACTCCAAGATCTAAGTAGACTTAACCGTTTTTAAACAGTAGTTATTAATTTTAAAAACAAATTGAATTGGGTTATTACGCCGAAAGAAAGACATATGTACACATTTTGAAAGATTCAAATGAAGTTTATTCAAGATACACCATTCATTAAGTCAATCTAATTCTATTTGCATATCAAAGATATCACGTAATGAATCAACTTTCATATACAATTTAAGGTCATCTGCATATAGAAGAAAACTAGATCTCTTAAAACAGCAAGAAATGTCATTAATAAATAAATTAAATAACAGCGGGCCCAAGATGCTACCCTGTGGTACACCCGATGTTTGAAAATACGGCTCTGATTGGAAGCCTTCTATGGCTACCCTACAAACTCTTTCAGATGTGTAGGATTCTATCCACTTTATAAAATTAGCATGGAAACCCATGCTTTGTAATTTGGCAAAAAGAATGCATTGAGACACTTTGTCAAAAGCCTTGGAAAAATCCGTATAAATTGTTTCAACTTGGCTGCCCTGTTCAAAGGCCGAAATACAATATTCACTAAATACTGTCAGATTAGTGGTAGTGGATCTACCAGAAAAAAAACCGTGCTGCTTAGGTGTAATCCATGCCTTAGTAATGAAAAATAATCGTTTATAAATTACATGTTCAAAAATTTTATGTTATTTATTTAAAAAAATCTTCCGATATTTCGCAATACTTTGAATAGCATCTTCAGGGGCAGTTCAAATTTGTTTATAAAAAACTCATAAAAAATCTTAATTAAAAAAATCGTCATTATTGCACTCCACTATCGCAATAATGACGATGGTTGTGAACATTACGTTACTTTTAAGAATTTTTATGTGTTTTTTAAAAACAAATTTGAACTGTTCCTGAAGATGCAATTCAAAGAATTGTGAAATATAAGAAGATTTTTTAAATAAATAAAAAACATTTAAGCCACTAAGACCTCGAGCTTAAAAATTTATTGCTTTTGATTCCAAATATTGGCGTTTGAAAAACTCAAACTCCACTGTTACGATTTTTTATTCATTATAAATCACACTAAAATTTTCAAACGCGAATATCTCGAAAACAGAACATGCTAGAAAAATTTGAATAGCAGTTTTGGAATCAGGAGGTCCATTTTATATAAGATCAAGTCCTATTTTGTGGAAGCAACATAAGAATACGAAACCGTGGGCATCCAAAAGTGCTAAAATATGTTTTTTTTTTTTTGACTTTTTAACAGCGAATATCTCGAAAACGGTACGTGATGGAAAAATTTTAATAGCAGATTTGGAATCAGAAGACCAAAATTTATAATGAGCAGTAGTCATTTCACTGGGAGGTTTTTGGTGTCGAACAGTGAAATTAATCAAAGTTTTAGCTCCTCCAAGAAATTAAATTTCTTAAACAGGGTCACCCTTTAAATTTTTATAGTTCTGTTGTTAATTTAAAATTACCTTTACTAATTTTTAATTACTTGCTTTAGCTAAATCTGTAAAATCATAAAAATTATTTTCATAACCAAGAATTTTTAAAAGCCTTTTTTAGATGTTATCTTAAAAACTCCGACTGTCTGTCTGCTTGCCTTTCTATCTTTCCATTCATCTATTTATGTCTTCTTTTCAAGCATCATTTGAAAATGTGGAAAATTAATCCCTTTTTAAGTACATATGCTTCAAATGATGTTTCTTTCATACATTGTTAAGCTTAAAAAGGCATAAAATTAAAAGTGCTGCTGTCTTCACTCTCTCCACATACTCCAGAAACTAAGAAAAGGGTTTGTGTAAACTAAAAACTAAGGAATTTTCTGCATAAAAACCAGTAAACTAACCATATCTTTGACAAAACAGTAGTTGTAATAAACAAAAAATTTATCTAGATACTCACATCAACATATATCTAGAAGTACACCTAACACTCAATTTCCGTGGTTAATTTTGGAAACCAAAATTTTACATGGATTTTGAGGATTAAAATCTTTTGAGACTGATTTGATAAAACTAAGTTTTTCAAATATATGGATTAGAAATTATTATAAAAAAGTAAAAAAGTTAAATTCGGCCTTGCCGAATGTAGTGATACCCTCCACCATTTCAAAAAGATTATTGGAAAAAACTTTTTTTAAAAGGAAATTACTTTTTTAAAAAAAAATTTCCGCGAAAAAAAATTTTTGTGAAAAAAATCCACGATTTTTTTTTCATCATTTTGTATTTTTAGGTTATGTTGAATGTACTAAAATTTTTAAAGTGTTCTTACATTTTCGTTCATAACTTTTGAACCGCTAAACCGATATCGCTCAAATGCAATACAAAACTTCTCGGGAGAACTTCCAATAAATATGTTAAGTTTCAGTCATCTCCGTGTAATATTTAGGCCGTGATCACCATTTCCACAGACAGACGGACATCGCTAGAATGTCTTAGAATCGATCACTAATCAATAATATATATGAACATTTCCATTTAACTTTTGATTTTAAGGTTTAAAAAATATTAATATTTTTTTTGAAGGCACATAAAAATCGTTTAGTACACGTATAAACATGCATTTAGTAAGTTCAAATCCGTTCGCGTGAAGAACTTTCAGATGACGGCGCAAAAGTTATGGCGGTTTAAAGATTTTATTTGAAAACCAAAAATCAGAAAATTATAATTATTATTAGAATTTAACAAAATGAAGGTGAATTAATGTTTCATACTATTCCCAACACAAATTGGTTACATTACATCCATTAACGTGGATTTATAAAGAGATTTTCCCGTTAAAAGTTAGTTTTTAAAAGTTATTATTTTAAAGCTTGTTATGCAATTTACGCGAAATCTAAAGATGATGGACCAAATTAAAGGCCATATTCGTGTTTAGCACCCTCAAATTAGTTAAGAAACTTGTGCATTATGCTAAATTGTGAATTTTTAAAAGTGATGCAGTTTCTGAATAATGAAATTTTGAGAGATGCATTAAATCCACAATCTTCAAAATTTTTGAATGCCGTTCAGTTTTGGGATAAAGCTTCATAAGTACTAGCAATTGCCATTTATAGAAATTAATTTCTATTAGCGGTTTGGGTGTGCCCTGGAGGTTTATCTGGAGACAAAAATGGCGCGTTTTCAGCGTACAGTTACAATAAGTCCCAATTTTTGCACACGATCCATAATACGCATTACAAGCACTCGTCTGACGGGTATATTTTAAATCTAAATTCTTTTCACGTGAAATTACAAGCAAAAGTTTAAAATCGTGAAATGTCAGATTTTTGCAAAATTTTTGCTAATCAAAAAAAATCGATAAATATTTGGATCACGCGATGTGCTGGCCACTTTTAAATAATACTGCGAATGTGCCTCGCAAAAAAGTGGATTTTTAATGACTTTCACGTTTTGTCTCTCAATCTTTGTCTAGCTAGTACTCCGCTCCTATTGAGGGCACATTCATGAGACCGGTTTCGAACTGTAGGGAATTACGACAGCTATCATTCTTCGTATTGGATTTTGAAATGTATGAAGCGGCGCAAATTTCCTGATCAAAAAACGACAAAAAATTTTAAATGAAGGAATTTTAACTTCAAACCGTTACCACCAAATAACTTTTTTATTATTGATGGCACATCAAATTCATAAATACCCCTTTTTTGAACAAGTATAGGGACCATATATTTTAATTCTTCGAACAATACGTTGGACGGCGCAAGTACAATAGGCCAAAGACTACATAATTTTTATGAAATTTCAATCGACTTTTTCACATTTTTGAAGTTTGATTGTCGCTAACTACAGCAAATTAAGATTTATGACCTTAAGTGTTCGTAAGCTGATTGCATTATAAGTCCTTTATGAATTTCTATCAGTAGATAGCCATTTGAATGCAAATAAAAAAAGTTTTTGCCAAAAAACCAAAATTTCAAACAAATGAAAAGTTAAATGGAAATGTCCATATACTTTATGGGGTCCCAGACCGATATTTCGATGAGTTACAAACGGAATGACAAACTTATATATACCCTCTATCACTTAGTGGAGGGTATAAAAATCATTCCTGTTACTTCAATCACATTCGTGTGCAGTGCATTGAAATATCAGTCGACTACCATCTGTTAGTGGAAAGCAAGATGTAGCCCAAACGAAAAGAGCTACAGGGTGTAGTTTGAATATGAAATAATGCCACAATCAGGTTAAATTTCGCAAATGGACTAAATCGAACCAGGTCGAAAAAGGTTTTCCAATAAAGAACTAAACTTGTCTTTGGAAACCACATATCTTTCTTTCGGGCTTTCGCGGTTGGCAATCGATACCCTTCTAGAATAACGGTATTTGGCTACTTTACCGCAACCAATAAAGATATGAACATTTTTAAAAGCGATTATGAAAGTAGATGAAATTTCTAGTATTTTTGTATCACTTCGTGTTTGCACCGGTTGATTTCCGTTATATAGGCCAATACCGTTAAAACTACGTTTCAAACCGTTATAATACCGTTTCAAACGGTTTTATAAAAGAACCCCCTTGCGGGGTTTTTGTTTTGTACTTAAAATCTTATTTCCTGTGCATCGAGTTAAAGGTGTAATAGTTTGCACACATTTTTTTGTAGTTTTTCTACTTGAATAAGTGTCTTTAAAGATTAATTAAAGACACGCGTTATTGCTGAAACCGGTTAACCATAAATATTTCCCAGCAGAAAGGGTACTCAAAAGATTTTCGATAACACTGACAAAAGATTTTATGTTAAGATTTTTTTTTGCTATTATTAAAGATGACATTAAAAGATAATAATACAAATTTTTAAATCAAGAGGGAGAAATAAAGATGATTTTTCACAAAAAAAGATAATCTAATGAACACAAATTAGACTTTTACTAATTAATGATTTATGGCTTATGTAGCACATTAACTTTTTAAAGCAACCTTTTTTGAAATATAATTAAAGTTTTTTAAACAAAACAATCCTTTTTTTGCGTCTGCAAAAATGGTTACTTTAGGTTTTTTGCACACATTATTTTGTATAAGGTAATAAATTAAGGCTTATCTTAACGGGTATTTTGTCTGCCTTTAAGCCAAAAACACAATAACCATGGTAATTTCTAACAATAACCAGCCTATGTGCGAAAAAATTTATAAAATCTGCATGAGCCTTTACTATCGTTTATTGTTATAACAGTAAAAACTTTAGTAGAGAAACGACAGTGGAAATTAGTATAAAAGGACATCAGTTTTGGATCGAATTGAGTGTGACTTTTTAATGCTACAATTTTCAAAATATCCTTTGTAATTGTCCGCTAACACCGTCCGACAGCCAATATTAAACATAAACCGGATGATATACGTCTAAAAGTAGAGATCAAATGGAGTAAAACTGCATTTACAGTTTTTCATTTCGTGATCCGGGTTTCTTTTAAAAGCACTTTAAAGTTTTAAAGGATACATTTTGTAAAATATTTTTGAAATATTTGGACTTGTCCTAGGATGACACTGGTGATGGCAAATGAAAGGGGTGGATCTCCCCTTATTTTTCCAAGTTCTTATTTTTGCCATATCACGATAAAAGGATGTGAATAAAGTCATTTCAAAACTTTATCAAAATACCTTGTTAAACATTTTGAATGATATTGAAGGACAAAGTTTTTAAAGGACGTACTTACCTCCTTTTTCCTGACTTGTAAAAATAATAAAATAGGAAAATTACGGGAGATCCTCCTCTTTCATTTGCTTTCACAAGTGGCATCCTAGGACAATTACAAATATTAAAAAAATATTTTATAAAACTCATCCTGTAAAACTTTTAAGTCCTTTTAAAAGGAAACAGGATTACGGAAAGAAAAACTGTAAATGCAGTTTTACTCCATTTGCTCTCTACTTTCAGACGTACATTATCCAGGTCGTGTTTTTATTTTTATACCCTCCACTTAGTGATAGAGGGTATATATAAGTTTGTCATTTCGTTTGTAACTCATCGAAATATCGATCTGGGACCCCATAAAGTATATATATTCATGATGCCCGATCGATTTTAAAACATTCTAGCGATGTCCGTCTGTCCGTCTGTCTGTGGAAAATGCTGTCGCGGACAAAATATTGCACAGAGATGACTGAAACTTAACGTATTTATTGGAAGTTCTCCCGAAAAGTTTGGTATTGGATTTGAGTGATATCGGTTCAGCGGTTCAAAAGTTATGAACGAAAATGTAAGCACACCTCAAAAATTTCAGTACATTCAACATAACCTAAAAATACAAAATGCTTTAATTCGGCTTCTGGTTGACATATGTGAACATAATTGAACACCAAATGGTATTTAAACAAGTACGAACATATTTTTTGACAAAAAAAAAAATCGCGGATTTTTTTTACCAAATTTTTTTTTCGCGGAATTTTTTTTTTTTTAATTTTGGTTTTTTCAAAAGTAATTTCCTTTTAAATAAAGTTTTTTGCAATAATCTTTTTGAAATTGTGGAGGGTATCACTACATTCGGCAAGGCCGAATTTAACTTTTTTACTTGTTTTTTGTAATTTTTGTCGAACGGTGTAATAGGAGCTTATATAAAATATTAAAGGAATTATAATATGGTCTAGTCTGGCCAATGCTACTTTTGTGCTGCCAGTTCTGTTTATGAGAGATGTGGGTAAAATTAGCATTAATATATTACAAAGGCTGATTATAATCATCATAATGTTAGTTTTTATCGCACATTGTTTTAAGATGGAGACAAAGGTTAGCGTTAAACATTAAATATGCTTTAAATATCTAATGGCAAGAAAAATTGTTAAAAATGTTTCATTTAATCACTACAATTAAGTTGTTCGTGTTCCAAACTCTTTTTAAAGGTCTACGTGCTCTACAAGAGAGACCGACCTTGTAACTGAGGGACTCCTTACCCTCGAACTTGATTGATAACCCTCAATCTTATATTTATATTCGTTGTGTACTTCTTTTCAGGTCTTACATTCAAAAATTGTCTATTTAAAAAAGCAATATTAGCCCTGTTTTCGGGTAAGCGTATATACGTTAACTAAAAAAATTAATGTTATAATATATTTTTGCGTTTCGCGTGAAATACAATCGATATGGTGTTCATCACTTAACGTATATACGCTTAATTTAAACGTGGATAACTATCCTTTAAGAAATCCCGGTGAAAAAAATGTTGGCTCCCAAGCAAGGGCCACAAAAAGTTGTACACAATTTCTTTATCATACCTTCAAACAAGAACTTTTTTTGTAGCATTTGTCGTTTTCAAAAAGTAGTTTTGGTTTCCTTAAAAGTCTTAAAGAAACAAAATTATGGCTCAAAAGCAAGATCCACAAAAAATTTTTAACAATTTTGTTGTTCCACATAACTTTTTTATCAAAAATTGCTAAGCCCACTTACAAATCAATTCCAAGAATTGTTTTATTGTTCGATTTTCATTGTGTTACTAAAATATAGTAATTTTGTTTGTATTAAAAAATCTTAAAAAAAGTATTGGCGCCCAAGCAAGGGCTATACGAAATTAAGAACAGTTTCGTTATTAAACTGTTTTAGTGGAAAAATTGTCAGATCTTAAATTGAAATATCGTTCATTTTTAAAAAGTTTTTTTTTTTAAGTTAAGGAAAAAATGTATTGGCGCCCAAGCATGGGCCACAAGAAATTTTGAGCAATTTTGGGGTACTACAATTTTTGTACACCGAATTTTTTTCATAAAAAAATTCTATTAAACACTGAAATATAAATACCTAAGATTAGTAATGATTCCCGGCTGATAAGACAATCTCCATGACGCTAGTTTTTTTTTGCACATTGTTCTACAAGACAGACTGACATTGTAAGTAAGTCAGCCATTACCCTCCAACTTGTCTAATAACCCTCGAACTTGTATTTCTATTCGTTGTTAACATCTTTTCAGGTCAGTAAAGCTCTTTTCTTTTTGTTTTTTTAAAGCAATTTTAGTTTGTTTAAAAAATCTCTTGGAAAAAATTTGGCTCCCAAGCAAGGGCCAAAAAAATTGTAAACAATTTCTTTATCATACCTATCTTTAAACATGTACTTTTTCCGTAGCAACATTTTCAGGTCTTTAAATGTAAAGTGGTCGTTTCCAAAAAGAAATTTCAGTTCCCTTAAAAATTTTTAAGGAAATTAAATATTTAACTTCCAAGTAAGGGCTACAAAATTGTATGAACAATTTTGTTGTTTTGCAAAACGTTTTCACTGAACACTTCTAATAACTCTTAAGAATCAATCCCGACGATTGGGTTTTTATTTTATACACTGAAAAATTTTAAATTTAGGTTCCCTTAAAAAATCTTAAAGAAAAAAAAAAATATATTGGCGCCCAAGTAAGGGCTATTCAAAATTAAGAGTAGTTGCGATTTCAAAAATGTACTTTTTTGTAGTAAAATTATTCAGGTCTTAAATTGAAAAATCGTTAATTTTTGAAACGTAATTCTGACTGATTTAAAAAAATCTTAAGGTAAAAATATTGGCGTCCAAGCAAGGCCCACAAGAAATTTCTTTATCATACCTATCTTTAAACGTGTACTTTTTCCGTAGCAACATTTTCATGTCTTTAAATGTAAAGTTGTCGTTTCCAAAAAGAAAGTTCCCTTAAAAATTTTTAAGGAAATAAAATATTTAACTTCCCAGTAAGGGCTACAAAAATTTATGAACAATTTGGTTGTTTAACAACACGTTTTCATTAAAAATTTCTAATAACTCTTAAGAATCAATCCCGACGATTGAGTTTTTATTTTATACACTGAAAAATTTTAAATTTTGGTTCCCTTAAAAAAATCTTAAAGAAAAAAAATATATTGGCGCCCAAGCAAGGGCTATACAAAATTAAGAACAGTTGCGTTTTCAAAAATGTACTATTTTTGTAGCAAAATTATTCTCAGGTCTTAAATTGAAAAACCGTTAATTTTTGAAACGTAATTCTGACTGATTTAAAAAATCTTAACGTAAAAATATTGGCGCCCAAGCAAGGCCCACAAGAAATTTCTTTATCATACCCATCTTTAAACATGTACTTTTTCCGTAGCAACATTTTCAGGTCTTTAAATGTAAAGTTGTCGTTTCCAAAAAGAAATTTCAGTTCCCTTAAAAACTTTTAAGGAAATATAATATTTAACTTCCAAGTAAGGGCTACAAAAATTTATGAGCAATTTGGTTGTTTTACAAAACGTTTTCACTGAAAAGTTCTTAAAACTCTTAAGAATCAATCCAGACGATTGGGTTTTTTTTTATACACTGAAAAATTTTAAATTTTGGTTCCCTTAAAATATCTTTAAAAAAAAAAATATTGGCGCCCAAGCCAGGGCTATACAAAATTAAGAGTAGTTGCGTTTTCAAAAATGTACTTTTTTGTAGCAAAATTATTCTCAGGTCTTAAATTGAAAAATCGTGAATTTTTGAAACGTAATTTTGATTTTTTAAAAAAATTTTAAGGCAAAAAAAAAAAATTGGCGCCCAAGCAAGGGCCACAAGAAATTGTGAACTATTTCGTTGTACCTCGAACTTCATCGAAAATTTCTAGTAACACTGAAGTAAAAATACCGAGGATTGGGGTTTTGGGGGTATAATCACTTTTCCATTCCGCGTGCAATGCATTGAAATATCGGTATAGGATCCCTTAAAGTATACATATTATTGATCTATGAATAATTCTAAGACATTCTATGAAATTTCGTTTTATATAAAAACTAATTTAAATACTATTTAAATAGTATTTCTTAAGTACAAAAAGAATTGCAAATGCAGTTGTAAACATTTATGGGTAGAGGAAAGGCGTCCCCCGAAATTCCCTTTCTTGAATTTTTGTTTACTTTTTGAAGGGTGCCCACAAAAAAATAAGTTTCCCATCGAATTTCTCAGTTGTGAATCGGAATTGGAACCAGCTCTCTAAATTGATTTTTTCTCATATTATCAGAAATATTTTGGTATGCAAAAATATTTTTTTTTATTTTACCAACAAATCTTAAAAAAACGGCGCCCAAGCAAGGGCTCAAAAAATGTTTGATTTACAACGATGTCGTTTTTTGAAATTTTTTTAGAAACTCTTAAGTACAATATTTTACACTAATGCTGACAGTTTGTAAAAAAAGAATGAACGTATAAAAATATGGCGCCCAAGCAAGGGCCAACAAAAATTTCGATATCGACGAACTTTCATCATCACAGATTTCTTAAAATGATTAAGTACAGTATCTTGGACTAGAGCTCCTTATATTAATTTTTACGTAACTCAGGTCTTTAAATTAAAGAATCTGACTCTTCTTAGAAGTATTTTTTTAGCAATACTTTAAAACATTTTGGCGCCCAAGTAAGGGCCCAACTAATTTTCATCGAAAAATTTTAAATACGCGTATGTAAACTATTTAACACTTAATACTACAAATAGTCCCGTAAAATCTCGTATATTTTTTAAATGTTTAACCGCAGCAATTTTTTTAAACACTAGTTCACCATTTGTAAAAAAAAAATTGCTAGCCAAAAAATTTTAACGCTTCCTTAAAAACTGTTAAGGAAAATCACCCGTGTCAATTCTTCAAAGTGTCAACCACTTCAAAAGCCAACTTAATTAAAAACAAGTAAAAAAGTTAAATTCGGCCTTGCCGAATGTAGTGATACCCTCCACAATTTCAAAAAGATTATTGCAAACAACTTTATTTAAAAGGAAATTACTTTTGAACAAAAAAAAAAAAAAAATTGAAAAAAAATTTCCGCGAAAAAAAATTTTGGTAAAAAAAAAATCCGCGATTTTTTTCTTTTTGTGTCAAAAAATATGTTCGTACTTGTTTACATACCATTTGGTGTTCAATTATGTTAACATATGTCAACCAGAAGCCGAATTAAAGCATTTTGTATTTTTAGGTTATGTTGAATGTTTGGAAATTTTTGAGGTGTGCTTACATTTTCGTTCATAACTTTTGAACCGCTGAACCGATATCGCTCAAATGCAATACCAAACTTCTCGGGAGAACTTCCAATATATATGTTAAGTTTCAGTCATCTATGTGCAATATTTTGTCCGCGAGAGCATTTTCCACAGACAGACGGACAGACGGACATCGCTAGAATGTCTTAAAATCGATCGGGCATCATGAATATATGGACATTTCCATTTAACTTTTCATTTCTTTGAAATTTTGGTTTTTTGGCCAAAACTTTTTTTATTTGCATTCAAATGGCTATCTACTGATAGAAATTCATAAAGGACTACTAATGCAATTAGCTTACAAACACTAAAGGCCAAAAATCTTAATTTGCGGTAGTTAGCGACAATCAAACTTCCGAAATGTGGAAAAGTCGATTGAAATTTCATAAAAATAATGTACTCTTTGGCCTATTGTACTTGCGCCGTCCAGCGTATTCTTCGAAGATTTAAAATATATGGTCCCTATACTTGTTCAAAATAGATGTATTTATGAATTTGATGTGCCATCAATAATAAAAAAGTTATTTGGTGGTAACGGTTTGAAATTAAAATTTCTTAATTTTAAATTTTTCGTCGTTTTTTGATCAGGAAATTTGCGCCGCTTCATACTTTTGAAAAACTAACAGGAAAAATGATAGCGGTCGTAATTCCCTAGAGTTTGAAACCGGTCTCATGAATGTGCCCTCAATAGGAGCGGAGTACTAGCTAGACAAAAGTTGAGAGACAAAACGTGAAAGTCATCAAAAATCCACTTTTTTGCGAGGCACATTCGCTATATTATTTAAGAGTGGCCAGCACATCGCGTGATCCAAATATTTTTTGATTTTTTATAATAAAATCGATATAGCGTGTTAAAATTTTGATTAGCAAAAATTTTGCAAAAATCTGACATTTCACGATTTTTAACTTTTGCTTGTATTTTCACGCGAAAAGAATTTAGATTTAAAATATACCCGTCAGACGATTGCTTATAATGCGTATTATGGATCGTGTGCAAAAATTGGGACTTAATGTAACTGTACGCTGAAAACGCGCCAATTTTGTCCTTAGATAAACCGCCAGGGCACACCCAAACCGCTAATAGAAATTAATTTCTATAAATGGCAATTGCTGGCACTTATAAAGCTTTATTCCAAAACTGAGCGGCATTAATAAATTTTGAAGATTGTGGATTTTATGCATCTTTCAAAATTTCATTAATCAGAAATTGCATCACTTTTAAAAATTCACAATTTTGCATAATGCACAAGTTTCTTAACTAATTTAAGGGTTCTAAATCCGAGTACGACCTTTAATTTGGTCCATCGTCATTAGATTTCGTGTAAATTGCATATCAAGTATTAAAAGAGCAACTTTTTAAAACAAACTTTTAACGTAAAAATCTGATTGTATATCCACGTTAATGGACGTAATGTATCCGGTTGTTATTGGGGATAGTATGAAACATTAATTAACGTTGATTTTGTCAATTTCTAATAATAATTGTAATTTTGAGATTTTTTGTTTTCAATTAAAATCTTTAAACCGCCATAACTTTCGCGCCGTCAGCTGAAAGTTCTTCACGCGAACGGATTTGAACTTACTAAATGCATGTTTATACGCGTACTAAACGATTTTGATGTGCCTTCAAAAAAAAATTGAATATTTTTTAAACCTTGAAATCAAAAGTTAAATGGAAATGTTCATATATACTTTATGGGGTCCCAGACCGATATTTCGATGAGTTACAAACGGAATGACAAACTTATATATACCCTCTATCACTAAGTGGAGGGTATAAAAATACCTAATTTTAATCACGTTCTTTAATTTTTGACATTTATCTCTAGATGACATTCATGGCATTAAAATTAGTATTTCTTTTTATTAAAAAAAAAAATCCAATTGAAATCAAAATAATTTGTTCCTCTCTCTTGGTTGTATTTTTTTACATTAACCACCCGTAGTAATATGATATCAACTGATTTTGTATATTTCGTCTGTCATTGACAATCTGTCAAAATATCAAATAAATAAAAAAATACTTAAATTCTCAATGAGTGTGAATTTAGTTACGCCTGTTTATTTTCTTTATTTCTTTTTTTTTTTTCATCCCAAAAAAAACAAAGTTTATTAAAGTTGTTTAAAATATTTGGTAGGAAAAAGTTTTTCCTAACGGTTTCTAGGCAGATGTTTTTATTAAATTATAGAAAAAAAATTTAATTGTTTTAGAAAATTTATTTCTCATATTGAAATCTAACAACTGTTATAGGGTGAGTATTTTATTTTTCAAATTTTAATAATTTGAGGTTATGTTACGACTGCTTTTAGGCGATCAATTCATAAATATATAATTTTTGATAAAGTAGGTGTTTACCAAGTCTAAACATTATTTATTTAAATGTCATATATGTTCTTAGACATTTTGGAGATTATAATAAATAATTAGATATAGTTTTTTAACAAAATATGACATTTGTGAGTTAAATGTCAGAAAAGGGGCTGGATAATAAAACATAAAGTTGAGATAAGGTTTTAGATATGAGCAAATATGATTTGTGATAGTGAATGGTTAAAGAAATTCCTTGGTTGATTGAGATTGACCCTTTAAAATAGACTAGTGTTTTAGGTACTTGAGTACTGGTTATCAGGTACTTGCACCGGAAGCACTTAGGTGCATATAACAAGTAAGAAGATTATATAAGCTTAACCCAGTCTTTCCGGAGAATGGGTCCTAAGTCCAAACTAAGACCTATTCGATCTGAATATTGGATCTTATATTTGATGTTCATAGATTTAAGGCAATAGTGGGATAATTTTTTTTCGGTCAAAATTTTTATACCCTCCACTCTAGTGATAGAAGGTCTATATAAGTTTGTCATTCCGTTTGTAACACCTCGAAATATAGGTCTGGGACCCCATAAAGTATATATATTCATTATCCTGGATTAATTTTAATTCGATCTAACGATGTCCGTCCGTCTGTCTGTAGAAAACACACTAACTTTTGAAAGACTTTTCTTAGGCTGCTTAAGTTTGGCATATATGTTTGTCATTTACCTAGGCAGGTTGGTATTGCAATCCACCGAAATCGGTCCAGTGGTTCAAAAATTATAAGTAAAAGAGTGAAATTCGGCAAGGGTTTTTCGCGAGTTTACTAGTTAACAAGTAAAAAGGTAAATTCGGATTTGCTGAATGTATTGATACCCTCCAAAATGTAATGAAAGATTATTTGGAAAAAATTAAAAAAAAATAAATAAAAAATCCGCGGAAAAAAATTTTTGAAAAAAAAATTCCGCGATTTTGTGACAAGTCAGTAAAATATTTTACAAAGTATTTTCGTCACTCAAAAACATTTTTACCCTAAAAAAAAATACACTCGAAAAAATTTTACATTGAAAAAAAAAAATTTTACACTCAAAAAATGTTTAGCCATTTTTTTTTTTTTTTGTAAAAAATTACTAAAAAAATTTTTTAATCAAAATTGTTAATTTTTATCAGTTTAGTAAATTTATTACCACTCTAAAAGGGCATTGTGGAGGGTATTCATGGATTCGACCAAGGCGAATTTAACTTTTCTACTTGTTTTTTTTTTTTCGTTTTTTAATTATTATAGCGCAATTAATTAATAAAGAATTTCGGCCCCCAAGCAAGGACCTAAAAAGAATTCCAAACTATTTCGATATACCACGAACTTTTCCGAATAAAATTTCTAGAAACGCTTAAATATAGTATTTTACACTACAGCTTACGGTAAAATCCACCTTAAAATGTTGGCGCCCAAGCAAGTGCCAAACAAAAAAATTGATATACATACTAAAAAAATTTCTTTAAACTTCTTTAGTATTTTACACGGATAGATCCCCAAAAATGTTGGCGCCCAAGCAAGGGCAATCTGTATACATCCTACGAAATTTTCTTTAAACTCTGAACTATATTATTTTACACTAGAAACCACCCATTTTTTGGCGCTCAAGCAAGGGCTGAAAAAAATTCGATATACCAAAAACTTTTTCATTGAAAATGTCTAAAAATGTGATGTTATGTACTGTATTGTACATTAGAGCTTGCAGGTAGTACCGTAAGTTTGAATTACCGCGATAATTCTAGAATTTGAATGCACTGATTTTCCTGTTCTTTAACAATTTCTGGTTTTAAGTGATAACTCGTCCTTCCTGATCCTTTTATTTGAACTAATGGCATAAATTCCTTTCAGTAGTAATGATCCACCCAAAAATGTTGGCGCCCTAGCAAGGGCCAAAAAAAATCGATATAAACACTACGAAAATTTCTTTAGACTCTGGACTATGTTATTTTACACTAGAAACTTCCCAAAAATGTTGGCGCTCAAGAAAGGGCTCATCGAAAATGTCTTAAAACGCTGTTGTAAAATATTGTACACTAGCGACTACAGTTAGTACCGTAAATTTGGATTACCGGTAATTTTCGAGAATTGGAATGTTCTGTTTTCCTGTTCTTCAATAATTTCTGGTTTAAAGTGATAACTCACCCATCCTGATCCTTTTGTTTGAACTAAACGCAAGAATTTGTTCGCTTCCTTAGTAATGAATTTCAACATCATAAAATTTTATTGTTTTAGTTAATATCATTTGATTTGTATGCTTGAAAATGAATTTTGTTTTTGTTTTTTTTTTTTTCGTTTTTCCACTATTTGATCCAAATTAATAAACGATTTCAGCGCCCAAGTAAGTGCCCTTAAAGAATTCCAAACTGTTTCGATAAACCACGAACTTTTTTCAATTAAAATTTCTAGAAACGCTTGAGTATAGTATTTGACACAAGAGCTTGCGAATAGATTTATCCAAAAATGTTGGCGCCCAAGAAAGGGCCAAAAAAATCGATATGAAGACTACGAAAATTTCTTGAAACTCTGAAATATATTATTTTACACTAAAAACTAAATTTTTCACATTAAAAATTTTGGCGCTCAAACGAGGGCTCAAAAAATGTCGAAATACCAAAAACATTTTTCATTGAAAATGTCTAAAAACATTGATTTTTAAGAATTGTACCCTAGATCCTACAGATAATACCGTAAGTTTGAATTACAGGTATTATCCTGGTTTAAAGTGATAACTTGCCCTTCCTAATCCTTTTATTTAAACTAATAATACAAATTCCATTCTTTACTAATGATCCACCCAAAAATATTGGCGCCCTAGCAAGGGCCAAAAAAAAAAATTATATAAACACTACACTACACTAGAAACACACTACACTAGAAACTACTACTACACTACACTAGAAACTACCCAAAAATTATGGCGCTCAACCGAGGGCTCAAAAAAATTCGATATACCAAAAACTCTTTTCATTGAAAATGTCTAAAAATGTTCTTCAACAATTTCTGGCTTAAAATGATAACTCGGCCTTCCTGATTCTTTTATTTGAACTAATATCAAAAATTCCCTTCTATAGTTTTGATCCACAGAAAAATTTTGGCGCCCAAGCAAGGGTAAAATCGATATAAACACTACGAAAATTTCTTTAGACTCTGGACTATGTTATTTTACACTAGAAAATACCCAAAAATTTTGGCGCTCAAGTAAGGCCTCAAATATCCGAGATTTTAGAGGGCTCACTTAAGGCTATCTGGAAGTGGGCTTCAGGAAATGGACTTAATGTCAACCCGCAGAAAACGGAAATGGTTCTTTTTACTAGAAAATACAAAATCCCGGAATTTAGAAAGGTTCGAGTGGGAGGAGTTAAAATTCCAATATCACCGCATGCCAAATTTCTTGGAGTGTTCTTGGACAGTAAGCTGTTCTGGAACAAGAACTCTGAAAAAAGAGTAAAAAAGGCAAACAACGCGTATTACGCGTGTAAGAAAATGTTCGGCAGTACCTGGGGTCTAGAACCTAAAGTCACTTACTGGATTTATACTTCAATCGTAAGACCAATCTTACTCTATGGAGTTTTAGTCTGGCATAAGGCACTCGAAAAGGATGTGACGCTTAAAATGTTTCAGAAGCTTCAACGGAAAATGGGACGGAGTATCACTGGCGCTTTGAGAACAACATCAGCCGACTCTATCGACACTTTATTGCACTTATTACCAATTGATCTCTTTGCTAAGGGCGAGGCTTACAAAGCTTGCCTCAGACTCAAAGAGTCAAATAGGTTCAAGTATCGCAACTTTGGGCACAGTAACATTGCTAATATGGACCGTATTGACTCTGATTACACAGTGCCCAAACTATTTTTCGACCGGAAATATGAAGTTAGATTTCCGGATCGAGAATTCTGGTCGACCTGGCAGGGCCCTCCTGCGAACTCAATAAATATCTTTACTGATGGATCGAAGCAATCGTATGGTGTTGGAGCTGGTTTCACGATACTGGAACTAGACCAACACTTATCTTTTAAATTACCCGTGGACTCGAGTATCTTTCAGGCTGAGATAGCTGCTATATCAAAAGCTGTGGAATATATGGCAAAGGAAAAAGGTGCCACCCTTAATTTCTACGTGGATAGTCAAGCTGCTCTAAAGGCACTCTTGAGCTACCAAATTAAATCGAAAACGGTTTTAAAGTGTTACGAGAATTTAAAACAACTTTGCTTAAATAATGAAGTTACCTTATTATGGGTACCAGGGCACGAAGGAATAGAAGGAAACGAGAAAGCAGATGAACTCGCGAAACTTGGAGCAGATGGCATAGGTACCACCATAATGCTTTCACCGCCACTCCAGCATTTCAAACTAAAACGAAATACCCTTACTGTCGCCAAAGCAAATCGAAGATGGAAGGAACTTGGGACAAGTCGTATAAGCAGAATTTTATGGCCACGCTATGATTTAGGAAGAACTAAATTCTTACTTACACTTACGAGAATAGAATGTCGTATTTTGACAGGTTTAATAACGGGACACTGTCTTGTCGGAAAACATGCCAAGAACATGAATCTTATTACGGACGCAAACTGTAAAAGGTGCGAGACACCAGACGTCGAAGAGACCATTGAACACATCCTGTGTCACTGCCCGGCTTTGGCACGAACTCGACTATCAATTATAGGAAGTTCACAGTTCGAGACTTTGGAGGAAATTACGAGGATCGACCTGAAGAGCTTGAAACAATTCGCAATGAAGGTCAATGCATTTAGTTTACATCGATAAGCGGAAAAAGTTTTGTGGTATCGCTATGGACCAATTGGTCTATGCGGAGTGCCCATCTGGTACCGCCACCCTAACCTAACCTAACCTAACCTAACCTAACCTAACCTAACCTAACCTAACCTAACCTAACCTAAGGCCTCAAAAAATTTTTTTACCAAAAACTGTTTTCATCGAAAATGTCTTAAAGCGCTGATGTAAAATATTGTTCACTAGCGACTACAGTTAGTACCGTAAATTTGGATTGTGGGTAATTTTCGAGAATTAGAGTGTACTGATTTTCCTGTTCTTCAAGAGTTTCTGGTTTCAAGTGATAACTTTCCCTTCTGGATCCTTTTATATGAAATGAACGCAATTATTTCCCCTTTTTCAGCAATAAATTTCAACATCATAAAACTTTATTGTTTTATTTACATTCAAGAAAAGTTCACTGGTTTTCCAGTGACCTTTTATTTGCTATGCAACTTGACTAGGTTACTCTGTAGAAAAAGGATATAAACGAAAAAAAAACTTAAAAATGGTCGTTTGTATCAACCTCCACCCCTCCCCCGTTTGTATTAACCCTTACCCCCTCATAAACATGAACATGGACCGCTAAAAAAATACGTGTCCCTTTATTTTTCATGTTCTGCAAATGAAAACACATTTCATAAAGATCGGAATCTGAAGCTCACTTGTAGTGAAATTTTCATATATTTTATGAAATTTTTCATTCATATCATGAATAAAATTATTTTTGTGTAGTATGGAAAATATCAGAAAATTAGATGGCTTTTGATATTTTGTAGAAAATTAGTTTAAAAAAAAGTTTTTTTAGGATAAGTTCTAAAGTAACCGGTTTTTTATAAAATCTGATATAAGCCCTGTTTTCGCATAACCGTATATACGCTTACCCATACAAATTTTAAATTATCCGCGCTTATTTTTAACTTGTATAATTATCGGCGTTTAAATGAAGCGTCGATAAAAAGTGATGCCAAGTTCACATTTTTATTGAAATATCAAAGACACAACCCTTTTTCTTTGTTAATAGCAAATACACAAACCTTTTTCACAGAAGTGGTGCCAAGTAAATTTTGTTAAACGTGGATGCGTTTTCGGTTAATCGGTTAACGTTAACATGTATACGGATATGCGAAAACAGGGCTATAATTGATTGCAATTAAATTTATATTTTAGAATAAAGCCTTTTTGCAAAATTGCAAAGACGACTTTTTGTAATTATATTAATTATAATTTCTATTTCAAAATTTTTTAATAAAAGTGTTACCAACAATCGGCTACTTTTGTGAAAAGACTCAGACATAAAAGTAACCGAAAAAGGAAACCACTTCCTTTAACTATTTTAAGTAAAAATATAATTTATAATTTAAGACAACACACTTTTACCATAAATCTTAAAATTTTAGTTTTGATTAAAGTAACCACTTTTTAAAATATGGTTACTTTTTAGTTTTTAACTTTGGCAAATTTGCCCTTTTGTTTAAAGGAAATCATTAATATTGTTTTATTTTTTATTCCTGTTTTAATAAAAATTCACTTTTTTTACACAAATTATAAATTTTTTTGTTAAGTAACCGGTATTAAAAATACTTGTCAATTAAATATTTTTTTCATACATTTAAGTATTAATTTTTCAGTAGAACATTTTTATTATTTAAACTTTTGTAACCTTTTTTTGAAAATAGTTTTGTTAAGTAACCAATTTTTAAACTACTCGTTACTTTAATATTTTTATGCTTATTTTTCTTTTTTTAATTAATTATCTTTTTAAACATTTTTTTTAATTTTTGTAACTTTTTTATTAATTTTAATTATTACGTTTTATTCCTTAAGTAACCATTTTATTATAGTACTGGTTATTTTAATATTTTGTCACAAATTTCAGTATTATAAACTTTTTAATGAAACCACTTTATTGATATTTAAAAGATTTTTTTTTTTATAAAAAATATATTTATTTTATATTATAATTTTTTTTTTTCAAAAGTAACCGATTACTTTTGTATATAAATTTGGCACATTATTATATTTAGCACCCCATATATATTTTTCTTTCAATATTATAAATTATTTGGCACTTTTGTTATTCTTTAAAAAAATTTTTGTTTATATTTTTTTCCCCCTCAAAAAAAAATCGTTGTTTATCCATATATTTCTTTATTTTATCCGTTTAAATATCCATCAAACATGCAACGCTTGCAAAGGCTACACGACAACTAAAATTATTAGCCGGCTTCACAACTTCCATAAAGAAGTTGTTGCTAGACAACAACAAGAAAACATCATCTATACAACACCACACCAACAAATTGTTGGGTGGTTGTTTTCATATTGTTCAAACTGTTTTTTCGTTCCCACAACATCCCACTGTCTTCATATATTCACGGTAAACACGAATATGAGGAATAAAAACAAAATATACAAAAAATAACCGGTTGTTTCATACACACAAAACAGCTGTATTAACAAATCAACATATCTAAGGTTTTGAGCTGTGTTTAGTAAGCTTGTGATTATGTTGGAAGAGGTTTGATGAAACCTGTTTGAGGTTGTGTTTTGTATAATAATAAATTATATTTATTATTGGTGATGCCAGACTAGGGATTTGTTACAAAACTTAGGACAGAGATTTTTTAAATATTCAGAATCTGTGATATTTTCTTTATAGAAAATTTATACAGAATTTGTAATATTTTCTTTATAAAATTTTCACGGAATCTGTGATATTTTCTTTATAGAAAATTTCACAGAATCTGTGATATTTTCTTTATACAAAATTTCACAGAATCTGTGATATTTTCTTCATACAAAATTTCACAAAATCTGTAATATTTTCTTTATCAAAAATTTTACAGAATCCGTGATATTTTTTTTATAGAAAATTTTACAGATTCTGTAATATTTTCTTGATAGAAAATTTCACAGAATCTGTGATATTTTTTTTTATAAATCGCGAATCTAGAGAAAATCGCATAAAAAATAAAAACTGTTCCCAACATGAACTAACGCGATTTATTCTCCTCGCTAAAGAAACATGTAGTATCGCTATGGACCAGCCGGTCTATGTGAAGAGCCTGAGCTTGAGACATCACTTCCCCTAACCTAACAATCAGTAGGCGAATATGGCTATATTTTGGTAATTTTTTTGTGATTTTAGTTCAAAACTACCTGGCAACACTGTTAAAAATACAATTCTATGCCATTTTATACACGATTATTTTTTTTAGTACACCATTTCAAATTTTAACCAGAAAATGTGTTTTGTATATAATAACAAATGATTTTTAATTGAAAAGACTCTTGAAACAGAAAATAATTTTTGTTTTAGAACTCGTAGATCTTTTTGAAAATTTCTTAAAAAAAAAAAAGTTAAAAAGTTTTATGATTGGGAATTAGAAAATACTTTGTATTAAATATCAAATTTTAGTACTAAATCACTTACTTAAAAATAAAAAGTTTTATGACTGGGAATTAGAAAATACTTTGTATTAAATATCAAATTTTAGTACACCATTTAAAATTTTAACCAGAAAATGTGTTTTTTATATAATAACCAGGGAAACCAAAAATATGCACTAAAAAACACATTTTATGCGCTTAAGAAATGCCCTTAAAAACGGAAAATATGCCCTAAAAACAATAAAAATATGCTCTTCAAAAAAGTTTTGTCCCCTTTTTTGCGGTGGTTTTTACAATTAGTTAGAGAATAGACCCTCCAAATGCCGTTATGTGCGATAGTTAGACGCTTAAATATGTTCTACAAAAATATTTGCCTTAATATTTCCTACCAAGTTGCTGAATCTAAAGAAAACATAGTTTCATATACCGATATGATGCAAGAACAGGCCAAAGGGGAATCAATCGTCACAATTCCGTAATTGTTGAAAAAAAACATCCTTGTTGGATAAAAAATTTAAAAATAAATGTTGTCATAAAAAAATTGGAAAATAATGCTTTAAAAATTGAAAAAAAATGCTCTTAAAATATAAAAATATGCTCTAAAAAGTGGAAAAATGCTCTAAAAATTGGAATTATGCCCTAAAAATATGCTCTTATGCTAAAATATTCTCTTAAACCTAAAATATGCAAAAATATGCTCTTAAGGCTAAAATATGCAAAAATATGCTCTAACAAATCGATGCCAGATTTTTAAAAAATTTCTGAAACGGATAAATACGTTGCCCATTTATCAATAAAATGCACAGGAAAAAACATGATACTGCATATTTTTGGTTTCCCTGATAATAACAAATAATTTTCAATTGAATAGACTCTTAAAACAGATAATAATTTTTGTTTTAGAACTCGTAGATATTTTTGAAAAGTTCTTAAAAAAAAGTTATTAAGTTTTAGTACTGGGAATTAGAAAATACTTAAATATCAAATTTTAGTACTAAATCACTTACTATGGCTAGTTCTTTATTTTTAGTACCAAATTTCTCAATTTAGTTACTTAATTTATAAATCACTTTCTATGATTACTATGATTAGTTCTTTTCTTTTAGTACTAAATTTCTTAATTTGAGAACTTATTTTCTTATAATTCTTAAAAAGCTTTGACCTAGAGATGGGCATGTGAAGGAATTGAGAGTTGAAAAGTTATTAAAAATAAAAAATAAAAAGGTTTATGGCTGGAAATTAGAAAATACTTTGTAATATATATTAAATTTTAGTACACCATTTCAAATTTTAACCAGAAAACATGTTTTTTATATAAAAACAAATGCTTTTCAATTGAATAGACTCTTAAAACAGAAAATTCTTTTTGTTTTAGAACTCGTAGATCTTCTTGAAAAGTTTTTAAACAAAAAAATTTAAATAGTTTTATGACTGGAAATTAGAAAACACTTTGTACTAAATATCAAATTTTAGTACTAAAACACTTGCTATGATTACTATGATTAGTTTTTTATTTTAAGTACTAAATTTCTCAATTTTAGTACTAAATTTCTTATAATTCTTAAAAAGCTTCACCCAAGAGATTAGCATGTGAATGCATTGAGAGTTGAGAAGTTCTTAAAAATGAAGTTTTATGACTGGGATATTTAATACTTTGTATTAAATATCAAATTTTAATACACCATTTTCAATTTTAACCAGAAAATGTGTTTTTTACATAATTACAAATGATTTTCAAATTAATAGACTCTGAAACAGAAAATAATTTTTGTTTTAGAACTTGTAGATCTTTTTCAAAAGTTCTTAAAAAAAAAAATTATGACTGAGAATCAGGAAATACTTTGTATTAAATATCAAATTTTAATAATAAATCACTTACTATGATAACTATGATTAGTTCTTTGACTTTGACCAAATTTCTCAATTTAGTAACTAAATTTATAAATCACTTTCTATGATTACTATGATTAGTTCTTTACTTTTAGTACTAAATTTCTTAATTTGAGAACTTAATTTCTTATAATTATTAAAAAGCTTTAACCTAGAGATGGGCCGGTAAACAAATTGAGAGTTGAAAAGTTGTTAAAAATAAAAAATTTTATGACTGGAAATTAGAAAATATTTTGTGTTAAATATCAAATTTTAGTACACCATTTCAAATTTGAACCAGAAAATGTGTTTTTTATATAGTATCAAATGATTTTTAATTAAATTTAATTAATAAAATAAATTTTTAAATAAAGCAGAAAAAAATTTTTGTTTTAGAACTCGTAAATCTTTTTGAAAAGTTCTTAAAAAAAAGTTTAAAAGTTTTATGACTGGGAATTAGAAAAGACTTTGCATTAAATATCAAATTTTAGCTTTTTTATTTTTAGTACTTAATTCTTATATATCAAATTTTAGTTGTTATTTTTGGTACTAAATTTCTCAATTTGAGTACTAAATTTATAAATCACTAACTATGATTATTATTATTTTTGGTACTAAATTTTTTAATTTGAGTACTAAATTTCTTATAGTTCTTAAAAATCTTTGGCCTAGAGATGAGCATGTGAATGCATTAAGAGTTGAAAAGTTCTCAAAAATAAAAAGAAAATTATTAAATTTCAAATTTTAGTACTAAATCACTTACTGTAATTACTATGAGTTTTTAATTTTTAGTACTAAATTTCTTAACCACCTATGACTTCTCATTTTAAGTACTAAATTTCTTAAAATTCTTAAAAAGCTTTAACCAAGAGATGGGCATAAGATTGAATTGAGAGTCACTCTTAGGAAAAAATTTTTCCAATCACGCACATTCATTCAAGAGTATTTGCTTGTACTCACACTCTTTTACAATTACCAAGTTTGGTTCCAATAAGACTCACGCGTGACTTACGCAAACTTCACTCATTAACTAAAGAAAACTAAGCTTTCTGAATATGTTCTGTTCGTTCAGAACTACTACACCATTTCCAAGAGTAAAAATCTCTAAACAATTTTAATTATTTAATTTAATGTGGTTATTGCATTCACAACAACAAATAACATATTGTTGTAGTCCATTGGACTATCATATGTTAAATGTTTTAAATATTTTTGTTGGTTATTGACAATCGTTGCCTTACTAGTATAGTACAATTTCTTCGTCTTTCTAATTCACATTGTGGATGGAGTCGAATATGTTCTTATACTTTAGTTTGTGCACAAACGATTTGTCATTAGACTCGTTTGCTACTTTGTAGTAAATCGTTTCTATTTTTGCTAAATAATCTTGACAATGGAATCTTTACAAATTCCGAAACACGTGTCGATTAAGTCTTGCAAAAATGACCAACATAAATAAATTAAAAAAAAAAAATAATTTTCTTGAAAATTATGCTATGAGAATATCGTGGTTTTAATTAGTAAATAAAATAATGACCTCGAGCCAGAATAAACATCCTCAAAATTTAATTTATTTATGTATTTTAACTTACAATTATTTATGGCTTGCACTTCTGTTGCTGTATAAAAAAGGAATGAGCTTTAAAGATAAAGTTTTATACGAAAGAAGACAGCAAACGGTTTTTAGTACTCCATTTTCTTAATAACAGTAATTTATTTCTATGATACAGTGCACAGAAAAAAAATATTTGCCAATAAACGAAATTTATAGTATTTGTAAACAAATACATACAAATTATGAACTTTTCATTAAATTTTTTAACTTTTTCATAGTATTAATGAAAATATTTCACATATTATGATTTATTCATAAATACTATGAAAAAGTTATAAATATTTTTGAAAAGTTGATAAATTTTATGAATTTGTTCATAAATACTAAGAAAGTCGTTCACTGGAATTTTGTTTTATTTATTTTTTCATAAATACTATGAAAGTCGTTCCCTGGAATTTTTTTTTGTGTAAATAACAAAAATATATTTTGAAAATCCTCGAAACATTATTCGGCAATACGGAATATAAATTTAAAACTTTAGTCAAGTTTAGTACTAAACTTATATGACTTTCATATCTTTAAATAAAATTGTAAACAGTGTAAAAATGTATGTTGCATGTTAAAGTTGCGTTTAATACCATTTATGAGTAGTTTTTTTTATTTTATTTTTATTATGAGCATATTTCTAGTGTTCTAAAAATAGTGCAAAAAAAAGTTATGAACTCGTAGGAAAAAAATTACGAAAAGATGCGTTTTCAAACAAGTGAAAAGGTTTTTTTTTTATTCGTTTTTTTTTTCTATGTTTTAGTGTCTTTTCCTCTAGACGTCTTCTTACTTACACAACTTGTAAAATCACCAGGAACGAAAGATCATTTAGTAGTTTTAATAGTTCAATAAACTTGAGTTTAAACTAAATGCATGGGAGTTTCTATTTTTATTATGACAATTTTCCAAAAACAAACACACAAAATTTGAAATACATAATAATATTTAAAAATAGTTGACATTAATTAGAAGAAGTGTCATAATAAATTTTATGGTGTAACAAGTGTATAAATAAAATATACATATAAAAATAAACAAAATTTTAAATTTAAGACATAAAGTCATAAATTATATGATAATTAAAAATTAGTCACATTTGATTTGAGATTGGAGCGTGATTTTTGTTAGGAACATTTGTCAGAGTTTGTGTTAAATTTGGTAGGTCATCTTTTAACATAACAAAATAACATTGTCTTATATTTTGTTTTGAATTTTTGTCATAATTCCCATTGAAATTCAAAAAATACCAAGTTTAATATTTAATTTTTAAAAGAAATTAATATTTAAAAGAAATCCAAACAAATCCAACTGCAATTTTAATATGAAATTCAAAAATCTCATTGTCAGTTGAAATTTAGAGGACTCATAGGTGTTCAAACTTTAATTCAAAATTTTAAGTTTCGAAAATCTTTAATTGGGGAGAAAAAGTACCAAATAACAACTATTGTTTACCCTTTTTTTACCCCATTATAATCGAATTTTTTAAGAAGTTTTTTTCAAATTGTTTTTTTTTTTTTCTTCTAGAAGAACCTGCATTCTAAATTTTTAGTTTGTGGTACCATTATTTCAGGAGATAGAAAAAGTACCAAAATAGACTTCTACCTTTTTTCATGTTTTCAGAGACTTTTCTTAAGTAAAAAGAAAAGTAAAAAATTAATTTTTTTATGGCGTTTTCTTTTCTGGCAAAAAATGTAGCATTTTGTAACATTTTTTTTATTCTTTGAATTTTTTGTGTTCTTTTCTAAAAAAAATGCACACTTTTGAAAAAATATTATGTTCTTTTCTCAAATTATTGCCTGTCCGTGAGGTAAAAAATGCATATTTTCAACCCCGAAATCAAATGACGGGGTGAAAAACTGCCCTGATATTCTCTCATGTAGCAAAACTCAAATTAAGCGAACAAGTTAACTGGTGCTGTTGTGGTGCAGAGGATGGTGTCGTGGCATGTGAAACTGGAGGTCCGGGGTTCAAATCCCGGTATGGACAATTTTTTTTTTTTTTTTTTTTATTCTGGTATTTTTTTTTTATTCCATTACGTATTATTTTTTATTTAATAATGTTTTTTTTTTTTAATAATTTAATCATTTTCTTAAAAAAAAAAGTAAATTTTCATATAAAATCGACTAAATTTGTTAATTTTTTGGGGGTTTTTTTTTTAATGTTTAAATAATTAAAAAAAAATAATTTAAAGCAAAAAAAAAAAATAAAAAAATATGTGATGGCCATCGCCGGGATTCGAACCTGAGCTGCCAGCAATATAAGCGAAACACACATCCATCGAACCAGCAAATCAGGGCAATTTGCGTACAAAACAGCATTTTTTGTGTTCTTTTCTGAGTGAAAAAAATGCAACATCGTTTCAGGGCCATGTCAACATTTTAAAAGTAAACATTTTAACAATGCACAATTTTTTGTTCAGAAAAGAAAACACCATTAATCATTTGTATCACAATCAGAGCGAAATTTTCAAGCAGGTACTTTATTCGGAACGTTTTTCCTGCTAAATGATTAACATTTTAAATTTAAAGTTTCTGAGAACATTGTTTCAGGAGAAAAACTACCAAAGTATTCTCTTACCCTTATGCTCCTTAGAATTAGAATTTTCAAAAAGTACTTGCTTTAGAGGGATTTTTTTTATAGAATACTATTTTTTAAATTTCTAGGACCATTTTTTCAGGAGACAAAGAAAAGTGTCAAAGTACCTTTTTATCCTCTTTGCCCCCTAAGAATTAATACTTCCAAAAATTACTTTTTCGACTTTCTAGAAAAGGTAAAATTTTTAACTTTTTACCACCTTAGATTTGAAAAGATTGAAAAAGTACCAAAGTACACTTTTTACCGTTTAGAATTAAAACTTTCTAAAAAGTAATGTTGTTAAAACTTCCACTGGATCTTCATTAATTCTAAATTTCAGGATTAAATCACAATTTTTTCGGGAGAAAAGTACTAAAAAACTGTAGATACAGTTTTCATTATAATCGGAATTTTTAAAAAGTACCTTTTTATTTTTTTTTTTCGAGAATCCTGCATTTGAAATTTAAAGTTTCTGGGAACACTATTTAAAGAGAAAGATAAAAGTACCAAAGTAAACTGTCCATAACGCTTTCTCCAGAGTATCCTTGATAAAAATGGTACGAAAGTACAATTTTTTACCCTTTTGGAAGCAAAACTACCTAAAAGTATTTTTATAATGTTTTGTTCTGCTGGAGGATCTAACATTTCAAATATAATGTTTTGTTTACTACTACTTCAGGACATAGAAAAAGTACCAAAGTACACTTTTAACACTTTTTTCCTCTTTTCAAAAAGATTTTCCTACAGAATCCATTTTTTTAAATGGAAGTATCAAGAAACATTATTTCAGGAGATAGGAGAAGTACCAAAACTATTTTTTTTTACTTTTTGTCCCCTTAGAATTGTTTTTTCCAAAAAGTACTTTTAAGGAGATATAAAAGGTGCGAAAGTACAATTTTTTACCCTCTTAAGGCAGAACTACTAAAAATTTTCTTTTAGAACGTTTTGTTCTGCTAGAGGATTCTATATTTTAAATATCAAATTTTGTTTACTATTACTTCAGGACATAGAAAAAGTACCAAAGTGCACGTTGTACCCTTTTTAGAATTGCAACGTTCTTAAAGTACTTTTTTCTCTTGATCTTTATTCATTCTAAAATTCAAGTTTTTGAAATTTAGAACGAATACTTTTATACTTTTTCAGTATAAAAGAAATATTTTTTACCAAATTGTAATCGGAATTTTTAAAAGGTACTTTTTTCCAAACATATTTTTTCGGTACTAAAACTACATTTAGAATTGTTTTTTTTTCCAAAAAGTACTTTTATAGAAAGGTACGAATGTACAATTTTTTACACTTTTGGAAACAAAACTACCTAAAAGTATTTTTATAATGTTTTGTTCTGCTGGAGGATCTAACATTTCAAATATAATGTTTTGTTTACTACTTCAGTGGGGGTGTTCTGTAATTTATGCGAAAAGTTTTCGCATCGAAAAGTATGAAACAAAAAATTCCATCGCTTCTCGATTCTGGAAAAAAAGCTGTTTCTGTATATCAATGCGAAAACGGCAGCATTTTTATTGGAATATTCCAAATCAGCTGTCAAAAAGGTAAACAAGGCGAGAAAATAATAAAAATCACAACAAAAAAAAACGCAATTTCACAATTTTTTAAACAACACTCGTAACATTGGCAAACAAAAATGAAATAATAAATTAAATTAATAAAAATGATGTGTAGTATATCATTAATAATATTAGTTGATAGTATTTTCTTGAAAAAAATATTGTTTTTTATTTATTATAACTCAAAAGTTGTTTAATTTACGAAATATCGCACCATTTTTAAATGTGAGTGATTTTGACACTTCAACTTCAAAAGTTTTCGATCAATTAGTTTACAGAAACAGTTTTTCTCGCATCTTTCCAATAATTTTGAAAAAAATCATATTTGACAGAAAGTTTCCGCATAACAAAATTACAGAAACAGTCGAATGCGAAAAGTCAGGTTTTGTGCCGATTCACGATGTTTCTGTTTCGTTTTTCATATTCCATGCGACAAATCTTTCGATTCGAGAGTTATAGAACACCGCTACAGGACATAGAAAAAGTACCAAAATACACTTTTAACCCTTTTTATAATTGCAACGCTCTTAAAGTACTTTTGGAAGAACATTTTTTCACTGGATCTTCATTCATTATAAATTTCAAGTTGTTAGAACCATTATTTCAAAAGAAAAAGTGTTAATGAAATATTTTAGCAGCCTTGAAATCGGAATTTTTAAAAGGTACTTTTTCATAACGCTTTTTTCGGTAGAGTATCCTTCATTTCAAATTTAAAGTTTCTACGGGGCAGTCTAGACTTTTCAGAGGACCTACTTACATTTAAAATTTAAGTTTCTCGAACCATTATTTCAGGAGACAGAAAAAGTACCAAATACACTTTGTTTCTAAAAAGTACTTTCTAAAAAGTATTTTCTAAAAAGTACTTACTAAAAAGTTCTTTCTAAAAAGTAATTTCTAAAAAGTATTTTCTAAAAAGTACTTTCAAAAAGTACTTCCAAAAAATTACATTCTAAAAAGTATTTCCTAAAAAGTACTTTCTAAAAAGTACTTTCTAAAGAGCACTTTATAAAATGTACTTTCTAAAAAGTACTTTCTAAAAAGTACTTTCTAATAAGTACTTTCTAAAAAGTACTTTCGAAAAGTATTTTCTAAAAAGTACTTTCTAAAAAGTACTTTCTAAAAAGTATTTTCTAAAAAGTACTTTCTAAAAAGTACTATCTAAAAAGTATTTTCCAAAAAGTACTTTCTAAAAAGTCCTTTCTAAGAAGTACTTTCTTAAAAGTATTTTCTAAAAAGTAGCTTCTAAGAAGTACTTTCTAAAAAGTACTTTCTAAAAAGTACTTTCTTAAAAGTACTTTTTAAAAAGTATTTTCTAAAAAGTACTTTCTAAAAAGTCCTTTCTTAGAAGTACTTTCTAAAAAGTATTTTCTAAAAAGTAGCTTCTAAGAAGTACTTTCTAAAAAGTACTTTCTAAAAAGTACTTTCTTAAAAGTACTTTCTAAAAAGTACTTTCTTAAAAGTACTTCCTAAAAAGTACTTTCTAAAAAGTACTATCTAAAAAGTACTTTCTAAAAAGTACTTTATAAAAAGTACTTTCCAAAAAGTACTTTCTAAAAAGTAGTTTCCAAAAAGTACTTTCTAAAAAGTACCATCTAAAAAGTACTTTCTAAAAAGTACTTTCCAAAAAGTACTTTTATGAGAATTTTTATAATTCAAAGTTCTAGTTTCTATTATTATTTCCAAGATGAAATAGGTGTTCTTTGCGCGTTACTACTAAAAATCATGAATTCAATTTCTGACCCTAAGCTCTCTCTATCTTAAAGCTTTTGTGGCAAATATATTTTCCTTCTTAAATCCTTTGTTATCTTTCAAAGACACTAATGCACAAATTTAAGTATTTTCTGCCAGCTCAAAACCTCAAACTATTAAATGTCTACTAAAAAATCTATTAATAATTATTTATTACTTGTTAAATGTCTGTAAACACTAATAACAACCATAAATATCTATCATAATTGCTTAATTTCCAATGGCTTGGGCTGTATAGATTTCATTATATGACTGTGACCACCACTCACAGTAGTGGCCACTAAAACTAACTCCAGCAGACAGTTTAAATTACATATCATGCTGTAAAATACATAATAAAAAAAAATTGTTTAATCATTGCTTTTAATTTCTATTAACAACTTAAAAAAAAAATATAACAAGATCATACAATAATAAACAAGACAACAAAGTGTAATGGAATCTAAACCTTACCTCCTCCTCCCAACCTCTTCAGGGTCTCCCACACCTATAAACTATTGAAGACCAAACAATTAAATTGTGAACTTGTGAGTTTTTATTTAGAGTGTTTAGATTGTATACAAAATATTTTCAAAACTATATAATAATTTAAGAAATTTTCTGCATAAAGTACCAAAGATTGTTTTTTTACCCCTCAGAATCGAAACTTTCTAAAAAGTACTTTCCGCTGTTTTTTTCGCTGGATATTCCTTTATACACAATTTCAAGTTTCTAGAACTATTTTTTTGAGAGATATAAAAAGTACCAAAGTACAATTTTTTAAAATTGGAGCTTTCGAAAAGTAATTTTTTACAGAACTAGTAAATAAAAGGCCATAAAAGTTAACCTTTATTTGAAGAGAAACTAAAAGTACCAAAGTACACTTTTTACCCTTTTCGCAAAAAATTCTAATAAGGATTGGAATTTAGAAGAAGTTCTTTTTTCAAAAAGTTTTTTCCGCTGGATCATCCTTTATACACAATTTCAAGTTTCTAGAACTATTTTTTTGAGAGATATAAAAAGTACCAAAGTACAATTTTTTTGAAACAGGAGCTGTCAAAAAGTACTTTTTTACAGAAGTAGTAAATATACTCCCATAAAAGTTAACCTTTTTTTTAGGAGAAACTTAAAGTACCAAAGTACACTTTTTCCCTTTTTTTCACCAAAAAAATTCTAATAAGGATTGGAATTTCGAAAAATTTTAATTCTGATTAATTTTTATTAAAAAATAAAAATTGTTTTATTCGACCTTTAAAATATTATATTTTGAGGATGTTTATTCTGGCTCGAGGTCATTATTTTCTTTACTAATTAAAACCATGATATTCTCATAGCATAATTTTCAAGAAAAATTTATTTTGTCTAAATGTTTTATCCGCTGGATCATCCTTTATACACAATTTCAAATTTCTATAACAATTTTTCAGGAGATAAAAAGAGTACTTAAGTACAATTTTTTAAAATCGGAGTTTTCAAAAAGTACTTTTTTACAGAACTGGTAAATATGGGCCCATAAAAGTTAACATTTACTTTAAGAGAAACTAATAAAAGTACCAAAGTACACTTTTTACCCTTTTCGCAAAAAAAATTTAATCAGGATTTATAATTTCGAAAAAGTTATTTTTTCAGAAGTTCTTTTCCGCTAGAGAAAAAAAATCTTTTGTCAGAATGATTTTTTCATGGAATCTTCCTTCACACCAAATTCCATATAATTTCATTTTCTATAACTGTGTTTTCAGGAGATAGAAAAAATACCAAAGTACAATTTCTTAAGTTTTCAAAAAGTACTTTTTAACAGAATTAGTAAATATAAAACCATAGAATTTTTCCATTGTTTAAGGAGTGTCTAAAGTACTAAAGTACACTTTTTTTACCTTTTTCACCAGAATTCCGATTTGTATTGAAATTTTGAAAAAAAAAAAATCTGACAAATGTTTTTTTTTTCAATAGAGGATCCCACATTTCAAATTAAAAGTTTCTAGGGTCATTATTTCAGGAGATAAAAAAAGTACCAATATACAATTTTATACTTATTTATACCCATATTTACCCTCTTAGAATCAGAACTTCATAAAAGTGTTTCTCCAGATTTGAAAAAGTACCAAAGTACAATATACCCTCTTAAAACAAAAACATTCTAAAAACTCCATTGGTCAGAATTTTTTGTTTACTTGGGTTATCCTAAATTCCAAATTTCTAGCCAGAACCATTATTTCCGGAAAAAAGTACCAAAATGAATTTGTTTGCCTTTTTTATCCCATTATAATGGATTTTTTTTAAAAGGTACTTTTTCAGAATGTTTTTTTTCTTTAGAGCATCCCACTTTTCAAGATTGTTTGATCATTTTTTTTGAGGACACAGAAATAGTACAAATTACATTTTTGCCAGAATTCTAAAAATAATTGAAATTTCTAAAAAGTACTTTATTCAGATATTTTTTTCGTTAGTGGAGCCTTTATTTCAAGTATCAAGGTTTTTTAACCATTACTTCAGAAGATTAAAAAGTACCAAAATATACCCTCTTGGAAATTCCTTTCGTCAGAATATTTTTTCACTATTTTTATCCTATGTTCCAAATTTCAAGTTAGAACCTTTATATCAGGAGATAAAAAAGTACCAAGGAAGTACCATTTTTTTACCTTCACATTTTTTAAAAAGGTTCCTTTTAAAAAATTCCGATTTGGAAGAGGTAAAAACTGTACTTTGGTACTTTTTCTCCTGATTTTTCCGAATCTAAAAGAGAGGAGAAAAGTTAAATTCGACTTGACCGAATCTATTAATACCCTACACAATGCCCTTTTTAAGTGATAGTAAATTTTCTAACGTGAAAAAAATAACATTTTTATTTCGTGTAAAAACACGTTTTTTTTAATAATTTTTGAAAAAAAAAAAAAAAATTACTAAATTTTTTTTTGAGTGTAAAATTTTTTTCGAGTGTATTTTTTATTTTTGAGTGCAAAAATATTTTTGAGTGACAAAACTACGTTGTAAAATATTTTTGTGACTTACCAATGCTTTAAAAACATGTTTAACGGCTTTCCAACTCGTGAATTTAAAGTGAAACTAATCTGAAATTCACGGTTTTGCTAATAACTTTTGAACCACTGGACCGATATGGCTGAAATTCAATACAAGCCAGGCTAGGTGAATGAAAAATATAAATGCCAAGCTTCAGCATCCTCAGATTTGCCTTTCGAAAGTTAGCGTGTTTTTTATTTCGTAAATTCATGAAAAACCCTTGCCGAAATTTAGTCTTTTGCTCATAACTTTTGAACCACTGGACCGATTTCCCTGGATTGCAATACCAACCTGACCAGGTAAATGCCCAACATATATGTCAGACTTCAGGAGCCTCCTTAAAGTCTTTCAAAAGTTAGCCTGTTTTCAACAGACAGAC
Source organism: Pegoplata infirma (assembly GCA_963921195.1). Classification (NCBI taxonomy): domain Eukaryota; kingdom Metazoa; phylum Arthropoda; class Insecta; order Diptera; family Anthomyiidae; genus Pegoplata; species Pegoplata infirma. The sequence goes on from OY992537.1 coordinate 225,040,092, forward strand.
GGACGGACATCGCTAGATCGTCTTAAAATCGATCGAGGATAAGGAATATATATACTTTATGGGGTCCTAGACCAATATTTCGAGGTGTTACAAACGGAATGACAAACTTATATATACCCTCTATCACTAGAGTGGAGAGTATAAAAAGCGGTAAAAAAATTATACATTGGTGCTTTTTCTATCTCCTGAAAAAATGGTCCTAGAAACTTAATATTTGACATAAAAGGATCCTCCAGCAAAAAAATCTGAAAAAGTTACTTTTTGAAAATTAGATTTTTTAACTTCTTTAAATCCACACAATTTTCTTACAAAACTTGTTATTAGCTAAAAATTAATTTTGCGCCAGTCTAAACGCCTTATAATTTTTTTCTTTATTAATAAAACTACAATTTGTTTGTTCATACATATTTTTTGTTATTATTATATTTAGCTGGTCTTTATGGTCTTCAATTAATGTTTATTTTAATTGTTTATTTTGTTTGTAATGAACAAATATTATCACTTTTTAATAGAAATAAAAATAATACAGAAGCCTTGAATTTGAAAACTTGTTTTTGTATTTTTTCTTGTGAATCAGTTTGTATAAATTTTGTTTGGAATGACTATGACTTTTTTTAATCTTTTTTTTTTTTTTTTTGCTAAATTTATTTTCAATTTCATCTCGTTTTATTTGCAGAAATATGTGAAAACAAAAAAAAAAAATAATCTAATTTCAATTTGAATAGTTGTAGTTTAGATTAAGTGAAATGTGAAAAAATATGATTTGTAGTTAAACTGCTTTTTCCAAAGTGGAAATTAATGTGAAAGAAAAAGTTAAACACAAATGAATGTTAAGGTGAAATTGTTAAACGTTTAATTAAATTTTTGAAATTTTTTGAAAAAAAAAATATTTATAACATGTTAAAAATATTGTAAAATAAATTGTCTGTCCAATTAAAAGAAAAATCTGCTGCAATCTAAAAAATCTGCTAATTAAAAAAAAAAACGCAGTTTGCTGATATTTTTAACTGCAAAAATCTCTGTATAATCCGCTGTTTAGACAGCGTCGTTAAGTCAACAATATAAAAAGTACCAATTTACCCCAATTTTAGCCATTTTTATCCTTATAAATTGGAATTTGAAAATATCTCCTTCTCTTGAATGGTAATTATGCTGAAGGATTCTGGGGTCATTTGTTTAATAGTTAAAAAAGTACCGAAATTTTATTTCATTTTTGTCCAAAAAACAAAAATAGTACAAATGTGCTATTTTTCCCCTTCTTAGAATCAGAGTTTTCACACTTTTTCACAATTCTTTGTTCCGCTGGAGGATCCAACATTTCAAGTATCAAATTTTGAGGAACATTACTTCAGGAGATTTAAAAAGTACCAAAGTACAATTTTTACCCTTTTAGAATTGAAATATGTATTCTTTAAATTACTCCGGTCAGAAATATTTTGTCAATGGATTATCCAACATTCACAATTTAATGTTTCTAAAACCATTATTTTAGGAGATAGAAAAAGTACAATTTTTTTCATACAATTTGGATTTTTCAAAAGGTACTTTTTTGCACTTTTTACCCTTTAGAGTCGAAACTTTATCAAAAGTACTTTTGACAGAATATTTTTTTCTGTTGAATCATACATTTCAAATTTTAATTTTCTAGAACTTTTGTTTCCGGAAATAGAAAAAGTACCAAAAACGCAATTTTACACCTCTTTTTTGCCTCTTACAAGGGAAGTATCTCAACCCTTATGAACCGATTTGCCTGAAACTTAAAATATATGTAAAAGAGACAATTCTAAGGTTGGGGTATCTCAGCTTATCGGCCATATCGGAGATTTAGGGGTTCAAAACGTGGGTCGAAAAATGGCGAAAAAATCGATTTTTGGATTTTTCAGCCATTTCTTTTTAAGAAACCATATGATGTTTACATATGAGAAGAAAGGTTTTTTTAGTGCCTATCCGACGGTGGCATAACCTTGTAAAAATTCGGCTTCTTTAAATATTTTTTTTAGGAAAATGTGTAAACTTTGGGGGGTATTTATATGAAGACATTGACCTACGATATCCATATGAATAAGAAATAATCTTTATTAAATTTAAGTCGACACGTATTTTTGCCCAAGACGATATTCCTATTACACTCAAAAAAAAAAGTTTGTAAATTTACAAGCAAAAGGTCTTGTAATTCCATTTTACTAATATTTTTGTCTTTTTACAAAAATTGTTGTATATTTAATAAAACGAAAACTACAGTTTGCTTTGTAATTTTACTATTATATGTTGGTAAATTTATTTTACAAATTTTTTAGGTAAATTTACAAAAAAGTGAATTATTTTACAAATTAAAAAAATATTACAAGGTGTTTAGTTTTTTTACACAAGAAAACTGTAATTGTACAACATAATTTTACTTGATGTTATTTAGTCGTTTTACCAAAAAAATGTTTTATTACAAAAAAATTTTTTTTTTAAGATCGTTTACAAGGTTTTCAGTTTGAAATGTATGTATTGAAAAGTACAAAATTCCAATATAATTTTACAAAACTTATTTTATTTAATGTTGTTTTACAAAAAAAAAAAATTAATTATTCAACAATAGGACACGCAAAAATTTTCTAAGTTCAGATTTTTTTTTTGCGTTTTGGAGTAAAAAACTTAGTTAAAAAAAAATTTTATAAATAATTTTTACACCATTTTTTGATAATTTGCGTTAAGTAAAATACCACAATTTTTATGTGTTTCTACTATATAATTGTTCTAGTTTTTTTTTTATTTATTTTTACCATTTTTTTTGGTGATTTTACCATATTTTTTTGGTAATTTTTTTTTAAATTTGGTACCTAAAATGTCAATAGAAAGCTGCCAATTATGAAAAATCAAATTTTTCTTATTTTAACTCGTACTTAAACATCCAATCTACAATATCCAAAAAAATTTTTTCCGATTTTTTTAAAATACTTGTGAAAATAATTAAAAATTCAAAAAAAAAATTGTTATTTTTTGACTAATTTTTCCTGAAAATATAAGAAATTTCTTGTGTAGCCTCCTTCGCAATTCTCATATGTTCTACTTAAGAAAAACGAAATGTCGAAAAAAAATAAAAAAGTGCAGTGTTATACATTAAAAAGTTTGTTAAAAGTGCTCAAGTAAAAAAAAATCTTTTCAGGTTGTTGAAGTGCTACTCCAGCTGCCGAAGAAGGAAAAATAAGATGCACCAATGGAAAAAACCTTTAAATTTACAAAACCAATATGTAAATAAACCAATTTTTTTTGTAAATTTACAAAACAAATATGAAAATTTAAAAAACAAAATTGTATACTTACGAAAAAAGTTGTAATTTTACAAAAATGAAATAGAAAATACAAAAACAATATTGTAAATTTACAAATTTTATGGTTAAACAACTGTTTTTACGGCAAAAAAATAAGGAAAAATGGTACATATACAATAAAAATTGTAAATTTACCACTTTTTATTGTAAATATACAAGTTTTTTGCATAAAAACAGTAGTTTAACCAAATAATTTGTTAATCTACAATTTATTTTTTTCATTTTCTATTTTTCCTTGTAAAATAACAACCTTTATCTGTAAGTTTACAATTTTGTTTTGTAAATTTACCAAAGTTTTTGCAAATTTACAAAAAAAATGTTCACCTCGAAGATGATATTTTACAAAAAAAATGTAAATTTACATTTTCTTTTGTTAAATCAATTTACAAATTATCCCCGTAACTTTACGGGGATTCTTGCTAGTACATATTTTACAAAACCTGCCCCGTAAAATCACGGGGATTTTATGTCATTTTACAAACTTTTTTTTTTGAGTGTACTTCGGAAGTTATCGAAATTTTCCCGAAGGTCCACATGGTTTCATAAGGGGACAACGAAATTTTTAAACACTGATATGACCGATAAGCCGAGACACCCCAACCTTAAAATCGTCTCTTTAATATATATTTTAAGTTTCAGGCAAATCGGTTCATATGGGTTGAGATACTTCCCTTGTTAGAAACAGAACTTCCTAAAAGTATTTTTTTTAGAATTTTTTGTTACGCTGGAGGATATTGCATTCTAAATATTACGTTGTTTTGGCCATAACACTAAGATATTGAAAAAGTATCAAAGTACCATTTTACCTCTTAAGGTGGGTAAGTTGCTCGGTTTTCACGTGAAAATCTGTCAAACTCCATATAAAAAAAACATAAATTTCACACTGGCTTTACAAAAGCGTAAAAATTTCGCTGAAGAGGTATTCTGTTCATTAAAATTAAAACATTCTTAAACTTACTCTTGTCAGAATGTTTTTGACGCTGAATTATCTATCCTACATTCACAATTTAAAGTTTATGAAACCATTACTTCAGGAGAAGGAAAAAGTAAAATTTTTTACATTAAAATTTAAATTTTCAAAATGTCCTTTTTTTAATTTTTTTTAATTTTTTTCGCTAGAGGAATCTACATTTCATGTTTCTAGGACCATTATTTAAGAAGATACAAAAAGTACCAAAGTACATTTTTATAAAAAAGTTAATTTATTTCCGCAAGATCATTCAAAAATTAAAATAAAATGTCTTTGGGACCATTATTTAAGGAGATATAAAAAGTACCTAAGTCTACATTTTTGCCCTTTTAGAATAGCAATTTCCAAAAAGTACTTTTTTTCAGAATGTTTATGCAGCTAGGGATCCTACATATCAAATTTAATATTTCTTGGGCCATTGTTTCACGATCTAGAAAAAGTACCAAAGTACAATTTTTTACCATTTTTCTCACTTAGAATGTGAATTCCCAAAAAGTATACTTTTTTTTAAATGTTTTTCCGCAAGAGGACCGTACATTTTAAATATAAAGTTTCCGGGACCATTATTCAAGGAGATGGAAAAGAACAAACCCGACAGAATTTGAAACTTAAAATATAAATTTTAAAAAAGGACTTTTTTTATAACGTTTTTTCGTAAGTTAAAATTTAAGGTATTATTTCAGGAGATAGAGAAAGCACAAAAATTTCTTTTCTTTTCCCTTTTTCACCTCTTAGAAAGAAAATTTCAAAAAGTACCATTTTCAGAATGTTTTTTCTGCTAAATGATTCTACCGACATTTAAATTTGCTAAGATCAATATTTCAAAAGAAGGAAAAGGTACCAAAAAGTACACTTGTATAGCATTTTTGCCTACTTACAATTAGAATCAAAATTTCCAATCTTCTTCAGAATGTTTTTTTTCTCTTAATATTCGTACATTTCAAATTTAAAGTTTCTAGGACCATTATTTTAGGAGATAGAAAAAGTACCAAAATACTTTTTTAACCTTTTTACCCATTAGAATTGAAATTTCCGAAACGCGTTTTTTAAGAATGTTTTCTTCTGCTAGAGCAATGGTTCCCAACCTTTGATTCTCGCCCCACTGGGGGGCAATTTGAAGCTTCCAGGGGGGCAACGAGCAAATCTTTAAGACTTTTTTTAGTCAAATTAACTACAAAAAAAAAATTTTTAGCAAAATTAACTACACAAATTTTGTTAATCGCTTAAAATTTTTGCTAAAAACTTAGTTTAAATGCTTATTTTACAAAAACTCTGCTAAACTAGTAGTAATTTTTCATTAGAAACAAAAATTAGAAAAATTAGAAATTTTTTCTTGAGTGTAGGGGGGACAAGGCAATTTTTTTAGCTTAAAAGTGGGGCGTGGCGTAAAAAAGGTTGGGAACCATTGTGCTAGAGGATCCTACATTTCAAGTTTCTGGAACCATTATTTTGGAAAATGGAAAAAGTACCAAATTACACTTGTAAACCCTTTTTGGCCACATAGGCTTGAATTTTTTAAAAAAGTACTTTTTTGGATTTTTTTTTCTTTAGAAAATACATTTAAAATTTCTAGGACTTCTATATCCGGAGAATGAAAAAGTACAAAAGTACTGCATTTCAAGTTTCTGGAACCATTATTTCTGGAGTTAGAAAAAGTACCAAATTGCGCTTATTATCCCTTTTGTGTCCTTTGACTTAAAATTTTTAAAAAAGTACTTTTTTAAAAAAAAAAAATTCTAGGACTTCTATATCCGGAGAATGAAAAAGTACAAAAGTACACTTTTATGCCCTTTTTGCAAAAATTTCCAAAAAGTACTTTTTTATTTCTAAAGACAGTGATCGAAATATATTTATTTTTATAAAGTTTCTGGGGCCATTATTAAAGGAGATAGAAAAGTACAAAAGTACACAGATTTTGTCCCCTTAGAATTGGAATTTTTAAAAAGTACTTTTTTACAATGTTTTTTCCGTTATTGGATCCTACAGTTCAAATTCAAAGTTTCAATGGCAATTATTTTTAGAGATAGAGAAAGTACCAAAATAAATTTAATCTACACTCTTTTTCACGTAGAATAGAAATTAAGAACTACTGATTTCAGAAAGATTTTTTTGCAAAGTGATTCAGTATATCAATTCCAAGTTACTAATATTATTTTTTCCTGGAAATAGAAAAGGTACCAAAGTACACTTGTAAACCCTTTTATCTACTTATAATTAGAATCAAAGGTTCCAAACATTTTCAGAATGTTTTTTTTTCTCTTGAGGGTTTTAAATTACAAATTTAAATTTTCTAAGAACATTATTTTAGGTGATAGAAAAAGTACCAAAGTAGTTTTTTTAACCATTTTACCCCTTAGAATTGGAATTTATACAATGTGTTTTTCTTAGAATGTTTTCTTCTGCTAGAGGATCCTACATTTCAAGTTTCTGCGACCATTACTTAAGAGATAAAAAAGTACTGAATTACACTTGTTAACCCTTTTTTGCCTGTTAAAATTGAAATTTTCAAAAAAGGACTTTTCTTAAATGTTTTTTTTTAGCTTAAGGATCCAACATTTAAAATGCTAGGACTGTTATTTCAGGAGAATGAAAAAGTACCAAAGTACACTGTTTTGCTCTTTTTGCAAAAATTTCTAAAAAGTACTTTTTAAGTACTAAAGACACTGAGTGCCAAAGTAACACAGATTTTGGCCCTTATAATAGGAATTTTAAAAAAGTACTTCTTTAAGAAAGTTTTTTCCGTTAGAGGATCCTACAGTTCAAATTTAAAGTTTCTGGGACCATTATTTAACCCTTTGTGGCCCCTTAGAATGAAAATTTTTTAAAAAGTACTTTTCCTAAATGTTTTTTTTTTTTTTGCTTGAGGATCCAACATTTAAAATTGTTAGGACTATTATTTCAGGAAATGAAAAAGTACCAAAGTACACTTTTATACACTTTGTGCAAAAATTTCTAAAAAGTACTTTTTAAGTACTAAAGACACTGAGACACTGAGATCAACGGCACAAAATCGGGTCCGCTGGCGGTCAGCTGTTATTGGCGCCCTATGCTCCACTGGGAGTTAGAGGAACACATATATATATATATATATATAAAGACACTGAGTGCCAAAGTAACACAGATTTTGGCCCCTTATAATAGGAATTTTAAAAAAGTACTTCTTTAAGAAAGTTTTTTCCGTGAGAGGATCCTACAGTTCAAATTTAAAGCTTCTAGGATCATTATTTTAGGAGAAAGATAAAATCCCAAAGTGAATTTGTTTTTCAATTTTTTCCTAGTGGAATAGAAAATTAAAAGTACCACTTTTTTTTGCAAAGTGATTCAACATTTTAATTGATTGTAGCTAAGATCATAATTTCAGGAAATAGAAAAGGTACCAAAGTACACTTGTAAAGGCTTTTTGTCTACTTACAATTAGAATTAAAGTTTCCAAACTTTTTTCGGCATGATTTTTTCTCTTGAGAATCTTACATTTAAAATTTAAAGTTTGTAATACCATTATTTAACGATATGGAAAAAGTACCACGGTACTTTTTGAACCCTTAGGATTTTTACCCCTTAGGATTGGAATTTCCGAAAAGTGTTTTTTCTGACAGAGAATTCTATATATCAAGTTTCTTGAACTATTACTTAAGAAGATTAAACAAAGTACCAAAGTACAATTTTCTACCCTTTTTGGCTTCTTAAACTTTACATTTTCAAAAAAAGTACTTTTTCTTTAAAACATTTTTTTAATTAGAGGATCCGAAATTTCAAATTTAAGGAGATAAGTAGTAAAAGTACCAAAGTACACTTTTATACCCTTTTTTCAAAAATTTTCAAAAAGTACTTTTTAAATACTAAAGACACTTATAGAAATATATTTGTCTTCTGTTCTAAACAAACTTTTCCTTAAAAATTATATTTTTTTTAATTTAAAGTTTTTTTTTGCCTAAAAGACTTGTTAAATATTTCATTGAAACTTTTTCTTTGTTTGTGGAAAAATTTAATTTTTCAATTCAATTACGATTGTGTTTTCTCAACCGTTTACACACACCCCCCAATTACGATTCCGGTTTCATCAATAAATCTTTTTTTTTGTTTGTGATTGTTTAACATAAAGAGTGAAAAGAAATAACTTTTACCAACAAGGGCAACAAATTGATACTGACCAATAGTTTTGACTTTAAAACTTTTGTATCCTTATTGTAGATTCAGCAAATGAATATGGAATTGTTTGCAAAAAATTTGCAAAAAAAAAAAAATATTGTTTATTTTACATTTCATTGGAATAGTCGTGATATATACAACAAACAGTATTGTTTATATTAACTGACGATATTTTATTTAACTGTCTGTCTCTATGCAAATATTTATTTTTTATCGTTTTTTTTTTACTATTTTTTATGGATAAATAAATAAAAAAAAGTTAAACAAATACATTGAAAGTAGTAAACGGAAATTAAAATCATACAGAACGCGTGTTTGAACACTGTGCAAACACATACACAGGGTTGCAATAAACTAAAAGCTTTGGCATGGGGGTGTTTAATATTAATCCTCTTTGAAAGAGTTGATTAATCATTAAAAACAAATGTTATACAAATTTGTTAAATAAAATTTTTTACTATTTCTGAATTTTTATGTTTATGAAAAAATTCTGAATATTTACTATCAAAATTTTCTGAATATTAAATTTTTTTTTTAATTTGCTTTTTTTTTGGAAATTTAAAACTCCTTCTTAACTTTTAAAAATGTTTCTGAATTCTTCAAAAAATTTTTAAACCATTATTTCAAGAACAAAACAGCCAATGTTCAATTGTTTACTCCATTAAATTTTCAATAAATAAAAAAAGTACCAACATTTTTTACCCCAGAATTAGAATTTTCAGAAAGTACTTTTTTATAATGTTTTTCCCTCTAGAGCAGCGGTTACCAACCTATGGTACGCGTACTACTAGGGGGTACGCGAAACTGTCCGCGGGGGTACGCAAAATTTTAGTAATTTGGACATTTGTTTTAAATTAACCATTCAATGCTGGTTCCGCATCTGGCTTCCAAAGTTTTCCATAACGTCAGGTTTATAAGAAAGATGGGGTTAAAGTTCAAAAAAACGTATTTTTGTGCATTTTAGAGAGCATTTTTTGCGATATTTTGAGATCTGACCACTTGTTTTCGATTTACCTTTCGATGCTGATTCCGAATATGGTTCCCAAATTTTTCTATGATGTCAGGTTTTTGAGAATATGTATGTCAAAGTTTAAAAAAAAACGTGTTTTTTGGCGTTTTTGAAACGGTTTGGTACCATTTTGTTAAGCTCAACATGCCCTTTCGTTGTATATACGAGGGTGTTTCATTCGAAAAGTCACGGAATTGTTGATCTGCCCTTGTATTAAAAGAAAAAATTAAAAAAACATTATATTTCCGCCGTCAGTGGTGTGTTTTTATAACTTTTTTTAAGAGTTAAAAAAAACGTCCGCTGTTTAAATTTTTGGTGTAGAATCGACTGGTGAAATCAGATTTGCAATATTTTCAGCTGTTTTTGCTCTGCAGAAAAATCAGCTCAAAATCCGCGTTTTCAGATGCATTGTGGCAACCTAAGGAGCGAATATTTTTTTCCAAAAAATACCACCATTGCTATGATCTCCTCTAAATCCTTCAAAAAAATTATAATACCCGCAGATCAAAAATTTCAAAATTAACTCTAATATTTATATGATCAGTTTTTTTTTTAACGAACAAAACAAGTAAGAAAGTTATAGTCGTTCAAGACCGGAAAATGGGTCCCAAGTCCAAAGATGGACCGATTGGATCTGCCTTTTTTTAGATCTTTATTTAGTGTAGAAAACACACACAGATCAAATTTTAGTGGAATTGGTTTATTTTTTTGTCAATAGACCGATTTAACTGAATATCGGTCGAAATTTTTATATGGGGGACTAACAATATGTCCAAAAATTGTCCAATTATATTCCGATTGGATAATGTTACTAAAGTACACGTTTAACACCTAAAAATAAAATTTTTATCAAATATTTCCATTTTTATGAATTTTGAGGAAATTATATGAATATCGGGAGGGTGGTTTGTATGGGGACTACCAGAAGGACTGACCCGATTCCTTAGAAATTACGAATGATGATTCGTGCATACAAAATTTGACTACCTGCTAAATTTCAAAGCGATACCTATTATAATGCGGTTATTAGAGTCATTTAAGCCGAATCCAAAGGGGGGTTTGTATGGGGGCTAGGTCTAAACATGCACCGATTCTAGGTCTAAACATCTCCAATTTCAATAGGCTTCGTCCTTGGGCCAAAAGATGCTTAAGTTTCAAATTTCAAGTCAATTGATTGAAAATTGCGACCTGTATCGTGCTTAAACCGATAGATGGACAGACGTACGGACGGGCGGACATCGCTAAATCGACTCAAGAAGTAATTCTGAGTCGATCGGTATACTGGAAGGTAGGTCTAGGACCAATATTTCGGGTTGTTACAAAAATCAGCACAAACTCATTATACCCTGTACCACAGAGTGGTGTAGGGTATAAAAAACTCGTTAGGGGGTACGCCGCTAACAAAATTTAAAATTAGGGGTACGCGAGCCAAAAAGGTTGGCAATTGCTGCTCTAGAGGATTCTACAATTCAATTCTTTTTATTTCTGGGACCATTATTAAGGAGATATAAAAAGTACCAAAGTTCACAAAAATTGCAAAGTTCACAAAAATTCTACATTTTAAATTTAAAGTATCTGGGACCATTATTTAGGATAAAGAAAAAGTACAAAAGTTCACAAAAATACCATTTTCGGCTTTTTAAAATTAAAATTTCCAAACAGTTTTAGTTTCTGGGACCAGAAGTTAAGGAGTTAGAAAAAGTACCAAAATTCACAAAAAATATAATTTTTGCCCCTTTAGAATTGGAATTTCCAAAAAAAAAACTTTTTCAGAATTTTTTTCCACTAGAGGATTCTACATTTTAAATTTAACATTTCTAGGACCATTATTTAAGGAGATAGGAAAAGTACCAAAGTTCAAAAAATACCATTTTTGGTACTATAATATTTAAATTTCCAAAAAGTGCTTCTCTTAGAATGTTTTTCTCGCTAGGGCATTGTACACTTCAAATTTTAAGTTTTTTTGTGGAACTATTTTTTACAGAGATAGAAAAGGTACCAAAGTACACAAAAATGCCCTTCTTGCTCAATTTGAATTGAAATTTCCACAAAGTACTTTTTTCGGAATGTATTTTCCGCTAGAATAAAATTATTAGTTTCTGGGACTTTTATTTAAGGAGATAGCAAAGGTACCAAAGTACACAAAAATAGTCTGTTAAGAATTGAAATTTTCAAAAATTATTCTGTTCAGAATGTTTCTTTTTGGTAGAGGAATACACCTTTATACCACTTTTTGCCTCCTTATAATCAAAATTTTCAAAAAGTACATTTTTGACGCTAGAAAATCCTGCTTTTCACGAATCTGAATTTTCAAAAATTTTTAAAAATTTTAAAAATTTTTCAGATTTTTAAGTTTTTTTTAAAAAGTTTTTCTTTAAACCAATTTTCAGGAGAAAAATTACCAATGTACTATTTTTTTACCCCTTTTAAATCAGAATTTTCATAAAGCACTTTTGTTCCGCTAGAAAAAATAGATTTCAAATGAAAAATTTTTGGGCCGTTATTTAAAAAGATTTAAAAAGTACCAAAGTACACTTTATAGTATTTTTGCCCCCTTAAAATTGAAATTTAGAGTTGAAGAACAATTTTTTTATCCATTAAAAATGGAATTTTCGGAAAGTATATTTTTCAGAATGTTTTTCCCACTAGAGGATCCTACATTACAAATTTTAAGTTTCTGGGACTATTATTTAGGGAGATAGAAAATGTTACCAAAGTACACACTTTTTGCCCTATTTGCCCCCTTTTGAATTGAAACTTCCAAAAAATACTTTTTTATAATGTTTTTTTCCGCTAGTGGAAAAATTTAAAATTTCTAGTTTCCAGGAACTTTCAAAAAGTATTTTTTAAAATGTTTTTGCTGCTGGAAAATCCTATATTTTAAATCCCTTAGAATTTTATATCAAAGATAGAAAAAGTACCAAAGTACTATTTTTTACCCTTTTAGCCTTAATAGAAAAGAAACTTCCAAAAAAGTACTTTTTCAGTATGTTTGTTTACTACAGGATCCTACACTTCAAGTTTCAAAGACCATTTTTCAGGAGACAGAGAAATTTACAACGTACATCTTAATAGCATATTTGCCTCATTAGCAGGGTAATAAATGTACCCATGGCTCATTTGGCACATAGCACATCTGAAATGTTCATTGTGCCCTAGTTTGACACATGTCACATCTGTAATGCGCCGTGTGCCATACAAGGGCACATGGCAAATGTGCCGTGTGCCAGTTATGGGTTCATTTCAGATAATTTTTTTTTTTCAATAATTTTTTTAAGAAATAAAATACTTTTTGAAGAAAAATTAGTGCTTTTTAAAAAAAAAAAGTATTTTTTAGAAAAATTAGCAGTTTTTTTTTAAGAAAAAATAGTACTTTTTTTAGAAAATTTTACTTTTTAAAAAAAAAAATAGTACTTTCTTGGAAAAAATAGTACATTTAAAAAAAAATAGTACTTTTTTAGGAAAAATAGGAAAAGACGTACTTATTTAGAAAAAAAGTACTTTTTTAGAAAAAGTAGCGAAATAAAATACTATTTGAAGAAAAATTAGTACTTTTTTTAAAAAAATTGTACTTTTTAGAAAAATTTGAAGTTTTTTTTAGAAAAAAAATAGCACTTTGTAAGAAAAAATAGTCCTTTTTTTGAGCAAATAGTACTTATTTTAGGAAAAAATAGTAATTTCATAAAAAATAGTACTTTTTAGAAAAAATAGTACTTTTTTAGAAAAAAAAAAGGAGCGTTTTGGTAAAAAGGAGCGTTTTGGTAAAATAGTAGGTACTTTTCAGAAAAGTACTATAGCACTTTTTAAAAATGCACTTTTTCAGGAAAAAAATAGTCATTTAGAAAAAATTTAATTTTTTTACTTAAAAGTATTATTTTAGAAAATATAGTACTTTTAAGAAAAAAATGTACTTTTTTGCACATTTCAGATGTGCCATGTGCACATGAAATTTTTTCCGCAAGAGTATCCTACAATTCAAAACACTAGAAAATGTGAAAAGTACTCTTTTTTGACTCTGTTGAATTAAAATTTCCGAAAAGTACTTTTTTCTGTATGCATTAGGCGCTAAAGGATATTATTGATTAGTGATCGATTCTTAAACATTTTGTAAATGTCCCTCCCTCCGTCCGTCTGTCTGTGTCTGTGGAGGACACGATGGAGTCCAAAATTAAAAATCTAATAAAATGTATTAACTCCCTTAAACTTCTGCTAGAAATACTCTATAATACGATAATTGCCTGAACTTTTTGATGTATTATACAAAGCAAAAAAAGGATTAAAGTAAGTAATTATAAAATTATTATACAAATTTTAACAGGCATTTTACGATAAATGCTGGGGAAGGTGTTGATTAAGGATAAACACTGAAAGAAGTTTTCAATTATCTTTAACAAAAAATAACATTATTCTATTATTATATCCAAAGCTTCTATTCCTTTGGGGGTTAATTATGCTGAAAAACAACACTATAATCATACAAGTATTCATTATAATTTACAATAATGTTTTCAAAAGGAGTTTTGAAAGAAAGTTTTTCTAACATTTTGACTAATACCCGTTCGTTAAGCAGGTATTATTTGAAATTATAATCATAATATGTATTATGAAAATGAAACATATTTCCGGTGAAACATTTGTAGACGACATAATAATTCAAAAAAAAAAGTTTTTTTTGTCAACTATGAAATTATTAAATCTTTGTAGAGTAAGAAGACTTATACAACAGGGACTAAAACACTGAGAAAAAATGTTGGGAACATTTTTTTAAGGCACGAAATGCTGATATGTTAGAGAAAATTAACAATCGTAAAAGGCATATCGAGTATGGAATCCCAGCCTTCATTTCTAATTTCATTGACTCCAACAGATCTAGTAATACATTTTTTAGTGAATGTTTTAGGTTTGTAATTGTCAATGAATTCGTTTGTCTTAACGTCTTATAGTAAATTTTGCAGTGGATATTCTGATCTCTGACCCCAGCCTGGGAGCCATTTTCTTAAATATTTTGTAAGTACATTTTTCGGAGTTTCTTTATTAATAGAGATGGTTGCTGACAGGTTGTGGAGTTATTTAGATGGCTATCATATAGAAGGTACAAATATCTATTGCTAGCATGGGTGTTGTGCTTTTGCCATGCAAATTGGAAGCTAGCCCCGGCCTGGGAGCCATTTACTTCCAAATTCTTTAATAAATGTTTCTTTAAAACACAAATTTTTTCAGTGTATTAATGAAATAAAAGGGGATGTTTTTAGTGTTGTATTTGCTCTCAAGTCCTTGAAAATATATTGGGTCGTCTGCTTTTGATTGAGTAGTTTTTTGGGCATTTCGCCTTCATTTCTAATTTGAGATCTGATAGAGTCGATCTAGTAATACATTTTTTAGTGAATGTTTTAGGTATGTAAATTGTTAATCAAGTTTTTTGCCAAAACGTTTTACAGTGAATTTTGCATTGCATATTCTTATTTCTTGCCCCAGTCTGGGAGCCATTTTCTTAAAAATTCTGTAAGTAAATTTTTCGGAGTTTCTTTGTTAATCTAGATGGTTGCTGACAAGTTGTGAATTTATATGGGTTGCTCTCGTGAATTAGGTTCGAATATCTATTGCTAGCATGGTTTTGTTTGCTTTCACCATGCAAATCCGAAGCGAGCCCCAGCGTGGGAGCCATTTTCTTAAAAACTCTTTAATAAATGTTTCTTTAAATCCCAATTTTTTTCAGTGTGCTAATGAAATAAAAAGGAATGTTTCTTGGGTTGTATTTGCTCTCAAGTCCTTGAAAATATATTGAGTCGCCTGCTTATGATTGAGTAGGTTTTTGGCCATTTCGCCTTTAGAATGACAGCCTTCATTTCTAATTTGAGATCTGATAGAGTCAATCTAGTAATACATTTGTTAGTGAATATTTTAGGTATTTAAATTGTCAATAAATTATTTTGACAAAACGTTTTATAGTAAATTTTGCTGAAAAATTCTTATTTCTGGCCCCAGCTTGGCAGCCATTTCTTAAATATTCTGTAAGTACATTTTTCGGAGTTTCTTTGTTAATCTAGATGGTTGCTGACAAGTTGTGGAGTTATTTAAAAGGCGATCGTGAATTACGTCCAAATATTTGTTGCTAGTATGGGTGCTGTGCTTTCGCCATGCAAATTGGAAGCAAGCCCCAGTCTGGGAGCCATTTACTTAAAAATTCTTTAATAAAAGTTTCTTTAAATCACAATTTTTTTTAGTGTTCTAATGAAATAAAAAGGGATGTTTCTTGGGTTGCATTTGCTCTCAAGTCCTTGAAAGTATATTGAGTCGCCTGCTTTTGATTGAATAGTTTTTTTTTTTGCATTTCGCCATTAGAATGGCAGCCTTCATTTCTAATTTCATTGACTCAGATCAGATCTAGTAATACATTTTTTAGTGTGTATGTTTTAGGTATGTAAATTGTCAATAAATTGTTTTGCCAAAACGTTTTATACAAAATTTTGCAGTGGATATTGTTATTTCTGGCCCCAGCCTGGGAGCCATTTTCTTAAAAATTCTGTAAGTAAATTTTTCGGAGTTTCTTTGTTAATAGAGATGGTTGCTGGCAAGTTGGGGAGTTATTTGGGTTGCTATCGTGAATTAGGTCCGAATATCTATTGCTAGCATGGTTTTGTGTGCTTTCACCATGCAAATTGGAAGCTAGCCCCGGCCTGGGAGCCATTTACTTTAAAATTATTTAATAAATGTTTCTTTAAATTACAATTTTGTTCAGTGTGTTAATGAAATAAAACGGGATATTACTTGTGTTGTATTTGCTCTCAAGTCCTTGAAAGTATTTTGAGTCGCCTGCTTTTGATTGAGTAGTTTTTTTGGGCCTTTCGCCTTTAGAATGACAGCCTTCATTTCTAATTTCATTGACTCTATCAGACCTAGTAATACATTTTTTAGTGAATGTTTTAGGTATGTAAGTTGTCAATTAAGTTTTTTGCCAAAACGTTTTATAGCAAATTTTGCAGTGGATATTCTTTTCTCTGGCCCCAGCCTGGGAGCCATTTTTATAAAAATTCTGTAAGTAAATTTTTCAGAGTTTCTTTGTTTATAGAGATGGTTACTGACAACTTGTGGAGTTATTTGGGTGGCTATCGTGAATTACTTCCAAATAACTATTGCTAGCATGGGTGTTGTGCTTTTGCCATGCATATCGGAAGCGAGCCCCAGTCTGGGAGCCATTTACTTAAAAAATTCTTAAACACATATATCTTTAAATCACAATTTTGTTCAGTGTGTTAATGAAATAAAAAGGGATGTTTTTTTGTGTTGTATGTGCTCTCAAATCTTTGAAAATATATTGAGTCGCCTGCTTATGATTGAGTAGGTTTTTGTGGTTTTGACAGTTGTGTTAATAAAGTCATATATTTATTTGGTTGTCATAAGAAAAGGGAGTGAAATTATAAATTGCTTAAAATAGAAAAGTTTTTAAAGGAAATAAATAAAGATTTTTTAAAAACTAAAAGATAATACTTCAAGAAATTACAGACAAAACTCTCTAAAATTTCCAATTCTCTCAATTTAAATAATCGTAAAATCATCTCCCCAGACAATAATCCTTCATAAAATTAACCTAACCAATACTCATCCTTAAAAAATACTTCCCATAAACAATTACCATCATAATGAGGAAGATGAAAATGTTGTAAAGAAGCCCTTTTAAAAAAAAAAAAAAATTAGAGAAGACAATAAGTTTAACAAGGAAATGCGTAAAAAATTGTATACAATAATGATAATTGCTTGTGATTTATTGAAAAAATTATAAGAAGAGTAAGTAACAAAAGACTGGCAAAAAAAAAATCTGCTACAATGGTGGCTGATCCATAGCTCTGCAACAGGAAGGATGAAACACACATTTTACATACTTTTGACATTTTGAGTGGCACATGCTGCAGTAGTCACCATAACCGTCATATAGACCTGGCATATGTTTGAGTACTGGAAAATACATACGCAAAATTGAAAAGAAGAAACCATATAATCACGGTAGATTATGACTAGTGAATGGACTTCCACATTGCAAAAGGACTTTGGATGGGTGGTTTTATTACAGACAAAGTGGTGATTTTATTTTGTTGCAAATAAAAAGGGTTTCATCTTTTTGCAATGCCTTTTTGTGTTCTTTTTTTAATAAATTATTGTTATTAAAAAAATTTTTTTGTTCATCATCAAAGTTACATTTTTAATAATGGGGTGTGAAGCTTGACAACAAATGTTCTTTATTTGTGACGAGACAGTTAACAGGACAATTATAATTGATTTAAAAGTCCAAATATAAAAAAATGCTAAATTAAAAACAGCAAGCTACAGTAGCGCCCGCTTTAATGCGCCATATTGTTTTAAGGGTCTCATGATGGGCGCTTATGTGAGAACATAAGAATATTTTTTGGTCAAAGATACCAGATTTTTTTAACCCTCTAATGCATAAGGCAGCTTTTAGGCGGCCCTGTGGATTTGGTTGTAACTTTTGAACGGCATCACTTACAAACAAGAGAATGGTCGATTTTGAAAGCTAACATTGCACATATTAATATTATGTTCTTCTTTATTACCTAATTTCTTTTGTTTATAAATATGTGAAAAGTGAATTTGAAAACAAAAGAAAGTACGAAATGAACAAGAGCACAATATAAATCAGTGTAAGTTAGCTTTCAAAATCGACCACTCTCTTGTTTGTAAGTGATGCCGTTCAAAAGTTACAACCAAATCCACAGGGCCGCCTAAAAGCAGCCTTATGCGTTAGAGGGTTAAGGGCCTCACGCCGCAACATTGGTGCCCAGCCAGTATTTGCAGGTCCAAAAACAAAAAAAAAATAAACATAAGTAGAATTGTTAAATTCGTCTCTTTTATAAGTGATAAAAATTTTTCTAACTTAAAAAATTTGTTAAAGAATTTTAAATAGATAAATTGTATTTCTATGAATAATTGTTTTTTTTGTCATTTTAATCAAAAATATTTTTGTAGTGATTTTTTTGTATAAAAACTTTTTTGAGTGAAAAGAAAATGCGTAAAATATTTTTCTGTTACAAAAATGTACCTCGGAGTGTGGTTAACGTGTGTTTCAACACATGAATTTGAGGTGAAACTAACCAAAAATTCCTGGTTTTGCTCATAACGTCTTATCCCCTAGAAAACTTTCACTAAAACTCATAACAACCTGACCAAGACAATAACAAACATATATGCCAGTGTCGACCAAAAATTGTTCATAACGTCTTATCCCCTCGAAAACTTTTACTAAAACTCATACGAACCTGACCAAGAAAATATTAAACATTTATGCCATATTCAGTAGCCTCCAACTTGACTTGGGTAAGTAATCGTTTTTACAGAAAAACAGACGGATGGACATTGCTGCTTCGTCTTGAAATCTAAGATGGATCATGAATCCATTATAT
Organism: Pegoplata infirma; assembly: GCA_963921195.1. NCBI lineage: Eukaryota > Metazoa > Arthropoda > Insecta > Diptera > Anthomyiidae > Pegoplata > Pegoplata infirma. The sequence continues at coordinate 225,058,953 of OY992537.1, forward strand.
ATCCATTATGTTGACCTAGATCAAAATTCGAGATGTTAAAAACGGTACGACAAACTTATATATTTATCGCTAATTGTAAGTGAAGAGTATAAAAAGTTAACTGCAGTAGTCCCGCTTAAACGCACCAGTTTATTTAGATCACCCTGTGCTAGTATCAACTATGAGAATATTCAATTCTACTTTTTTTTTAATTTCTAATAAAATGAGAGATGCATTTTTAAAATAATACTGCGTGCAGCTGGACCTAATGAATAAAATATCAGAAATCTCTAAGAGCGCCGATGGGCGCTTATATGAAAATAGTCGAATTAAATTGATTTACAAATCCAATACTCAAAAAAAACCTTGTAAAATAACAAGAAAAATTTTTAGCTTTTTTTGACGTGATAAAAATCACGAGGGGTTTTCGTGAATTTAATAGATTGTTTTGTCTGCCTCCTATTTTACGAGAATTCCTAGTAAAAATTACGAACGTTTTTGTAATTTTACAAGATTTTTACCAATAAAATTGTAAATTTACAACTTTTTTTGGCGAAAAAAAAAATTCTCGTAAAATTTTTAACTTTTATTTTTTCCCTACCTCCTATTTGGTAAGAATTTCTTGTTATTTTACAAGCTTTTTACCAATAATTTTGTAATTTTACAAGCTTTTTACCAAAAAAATTGCAATTCTTTTGACGCGATAAAACTTACAAGGAGTTTTCGTGATTTTAATAGATTTTTTGCTACCTCTTATTTTACGAGAATTCCAAATAAAACTTACATCATTTTTTGTAATTTTACAAGATTTTTACCAATAAAATTGTAAATTTACAAATTTTTTGGTGAAAAAAAATTCTCGTAAATTTTTTGTAATTTTATAAGAGTTTTACCAATAAAATTGTAAATTTACAACTTTTTTGGGGGAAAAAAAATTCACGTAATTTTTTTTACTTTTTCCTACCTCCTATTTGACAAGAATTCCTTGTTATTTTACAAGCTTTTTACCAATAATTTTGTAGTTTTACAAGCATTTTACAATTTTTTTGGCGCGATAAAACTTACAAGGAGTTTTCCTGATTTTAATAGATTTTTTGCTACCTCCTATTTAACGAGAATTCCTAGTAAAAATGACGAACTTTTTTGTAATTTTACAAGATTTTTACCAATAAAATTGTAAATTTACAACTTTTTTTTGGCGAAATAAAACTTGCAAGAATTTCTAGTAAATTAACTAGATTTTTTTGTAAAAAATTTTGGAAATTTGTAAAATTACAAGAAAAACTGTAAAATTACAAAAAAAAAAAAACATGTAAATTTCGAAAATTATTTGTTGAAAAACAAGAAAAACTGTCAAATATTGGTAAAATGGGATTACGAGACTTTTTCTAGTAATTTGACAAGTTTTTTTTTTTTTGAGTGAAAGACAAATATAACATGTGTTAAAATCTTCTGTGCCGCATCTTTGATACCATCGAACATGTAACGGGGGTTAGGGGTAGGGGGACACCTCTCCCTTGCGGTAAATGTTGCCAAATAGAAAAATTTTATAAATTTTGGTTTTTAATTTTATTTGAACCAATTTTATCATTATTTAAATATTTTTTTATATCCACACCCTCTAAAAGGGGCGGACCAAAAAAAATTACTTTTCTGCCCTCTCTTGGTCCAAGTGAAGGTCGATGAACTTCATATGGCATAAAGTATTTTATTTATTGAACAAATGTACAAAAAAACAACTAAAAAATTGTGTTTTTCGGGGGCAGTTTTAGTTCTTCAAGGGGAACACTTTTTCCCCTGGTTCGATTTGGCTACTGTTGCCAAGTTGGAGGTTTTCCCGCTAAGTCTAGCGCTTTTTGTTTAGATTTAGCGGAGGAAAATTGGTTTTAGCGGGAACGGTGCTTTAGCGGGAAAATCTAGCGCTTTTTGTTGGATTTAGTGGGAAAAATTTAGAGGTTTTTTCCAATTTTTCTTTTTTTTCAATCGGAAACGCCAAGTTTGTCGAATTTTAGCGCTTTTTTTTTAAACTAACAAGGGAAGTCTCCCTGGTGTCACCCTCCGATCTTCATGAAATTTGAATATGTTGTTAAGAACGAAAATTAATTCGACACGTATTTTTTTTAGCGGCTCAAACTCATTTTTAGGGGGGGTCGATTTGTATGGGGGGAAATTGACCTTTTTCAGTTTTTTTACGATTTACGCCTATTTAAACAAAATTAATATAGGCATGTGTGGTATTAGATTAAAGGTATTAAAAAAACCTATCTCGTGCTGCTGATAACGGGCCAAAGATGTTAATATTTTTCGACTTATTAACAAAAATGTCGTATAAAAAATACAAGTCCCTGTATTTTTTCTGTTCTACAAATTAAAACCAATTCCATAAAGATCCGCGGGTGACACTATGGAGACTTCCCTTGTAAGCGGGAGAATTTTATATTTTCCCGTTAAATTTTTTCGGCGGTTTCTTGCGCGTTTTTAGTGACTTTTCATAGACTTTTCGTAGAAAAAATAATTTGGAGGTTTTATTTTTAAATTTTTCTTTTTTTGTCAATCAAAAATGTCAAGTTTTTCGGTTTTCAGCGCTTTTTTTGTAATTTAGCGGGAGAATTTTAAATTTTCCCAGCTAAATTTATTTTTGGCGGTTTCTTGCGCTTTTTTAGTGAAATCTAGAGGTTTTTGGTTAAAAATAGTTGGCAACAGTGGATTTGGCACATATACGAACTTGATCAGCCTACGATCATAAGACAATATTCAGGGGTCTAACTCTTATGGTTCGGAGTGCGTCATGGAATGAAACATTCATAGAATACAATCAATCATGGAACAATAATATAAATACTTTATGGGGACCCCGACCGATATTTCGTTGCATTACACACGGAATGACAAAGTGTGTATACCCCCTACTGTGATTGGAGGGTATAAAAACAAGCATAAACGTGCCAAATTGTTTGTCCCTTTGCTGGGCGCCAATATGATAAAATTATAAGCTTGGCAACAAATGCACTTGTACAAAATTTTAAAATAAAGCTTACCATAATTTATTTTGCAGGGACGTTTTTGTTGTGGAGGAACGAAAAAAATTAAATTTTAATTTAAGTTTTTGACAGACGAACATCGCTGCATACTTTATGGGGCCCTAGACAGATATTTCGATGCATTGTACACGCAATACAGATCCGAATGCTGTGTCGAATCTTTTATACCCTCCGATATAACAAAAAACCTTAAACAAAATCTCTCGAGCGATAAACTTTTTAATAAAATCATTTTTTTTATATCAGCTCCCAGAGGAGGGGTATGCCGAAAAGTATGCCATTTTTTAAAGGCTTGAGTTCAAGCGCAGGATTTAAAAACCTGCTAAAAATTGCGATTTCCAGAGCATGCTTTAGTTCTTTAACCGAAAATTTTTCCCCTGGTCCAATTTTGGCCATTTACGAACTAAACAAACCAATAAACACACCACATATTCGTGTTAAACGTCGCCAATCTAGCTCTTTTGGTTTGGATATCAGTGTGATTTCTACAGGCAGACGGACTGTTGTTTATTAATAATATATTTACTTCATAAGGTACTAGACCGATATTTCGTTGCGTTACAATGGGAATGATAAAGTTAGTATTCTGTAGTTGCTGGGTATAAAAATTTGAAAAAGGTAACTGCAACAGGGCCCACTTAATCACTCTAAATTGCTTTGACGGCCCCTTGTTGGGCGCCATTATATGAATGTTTCATTCTAATTTTTTGTTATTAATTATTTTAAAATTGGCACTTTAAAATAATTAAATTTTTGAAAAGCTGGTTCAGATTTGAAATATGTTGATCATCAAAAAGTGATGCAAAGTTTATGATTTATTTTATTCATTTTTAAAATATTTGATTTATTATTAAGGGGAAAATGATAAATTCAAATGTAAACATTTTATGAAAACCTTATTTGTTTATTTATGTATTATACATTCTCCCCCCTTAAAAATTTTTGCTTAAAATCAACATAATTCAGCAAAATAAATCTCATCCTTCAAAAAAATCCTTAAACATAAAAGTTAACGATTTATTATATTAGCTACGCATATTTTGAATATAAAATCCTAAGAATATCAAAAGTTTAACTCCGGAGTTGGGGAAACAACAAGTATGGTTTTATAAACAATAAAAAACAGCTGATGACAAAATTTCAAACATCAAATATTTTTCAAAAAATTATCAAACTCTACCCCCAAAAACGGTTATACACATGCCAGACAATAAGGAGTTTTTGTTACAACTTTACACAAAATTCCAGCCAAGTACTAGACTTTGCAAAAATTCTAAAGTTCATGTACTCCATTTTTCCCCAACTCATCTTATTTTAAGTACATACATTATTACCTCTTGAACTGTTCTTAAAATAGGGGGGCTTGGGTATGCCAATCCCCCAATCCCTTGTAATGTGTTTTTTTTTTGTAATACAATTGCTTTGGGAAACATATGTATAAACATGGATGGATTTATTTCATCTAAGTATATAACCATTGTGACACAAGCCAATATAGAGAATATTAGAGTCCTTTAGAAAATGCAAAGGCATTTAGTAAAAACTACCCTTCTGCATTTAATACTTCAAACTTTAATAATACACACAACAACAGTTGTAAACGATGTTATAGTTGTTAAATACAGATGAGTTGAGAAAATTCCAATGCATACAAAACATTATAAATTTTGAAATTTTGTAATATTTGCACCAAAGGACATCCCTTAACGGTAGGTAGTCACAGGCAGGCTCCCCTTTTTGCAATGTTGATACACAAAGAAAAAATAGATAAGAATATAATGTAACAGTTGCCCAAAATTTATTATATCATGATTCTAAATGACCATATTTTAGTTCTATATGATCATAGTATGATAATTTTGAAAAGATTAGATATCTGATCTGTTTAGATATTATCATAAATGATCATATCTAATTGTATATAGCTATAGCTGAAATAACCTAAATCGAGATCAAATTATATCTCGTAATTGATCAACATTCCCGAGTAAAAAACTTTTGATATAATTATATATTTTTTGTTATTATTATATACAAATTGATCCATAATTTGAAATGGAGGATCCAAAAATATATGAAATTATCTTATTTGACATAACTAGATATAATTAGATCCCAAAAATGGAACGGTAAATTTCATCTAATTTGATATTGAAGATTATATTAGATCGAATATGATTCAATTATATATTATTATATCTTATTAGATCAATTTTTTTGTAATATCATATTAGATAATGTTTACCCTTCATTTTTGGAATCTAATTATATCTAATTATATCAAATTTGATCTAATAATCATATATTTTTGGCTCGTCCGTTTTTGAAATTAAATGATATATGGTGTCGTATTACTTTTTTTTAGTCGGGTAGACAAAAAAATTGACATTAAAGTATATCTGATCAGATACAATTGTATACAATCAGGTAAAATTATATATTATCAGATAAAGTCAGATCAGATCAAATCGACTTTTACACGGACATATAAAAATAATTTAGAATCATATCTTGGTCATTACCATCAAAATTTTTGAAACTAAGTGTTACACTCTTATTATGATGCTTCACAACCCTACTTTTTTTCTGCGTGTATTAAAGTAACTTTATGAAATTTTATTTACGAACTCTGCCGGAGGAGTGGTGTCTTTAATTTAAATGCATTTAGGCTTGCAAAATACAAAAATTACATTTACAATTTTACATTTTAACCAAAAAACAATGTGTTCAAGCGTAAATGTAGCCAATTTTACTCAAAACACAAAAATTAATTTGAGCAACTGAGAGTGTTATATTCGGCTGTACCGACTCTTTTACACTCTACAAAATGTAAAAAATAAAAATAATTCAGTAAAAAAGTTAAATTTGGCCTCCATAATGTAAAAAAAGGATTAATTTAAAAAAGTAATTGTGGGAAAAACATTTTTCTGAAAAAATTTAGAAAAAACATTTTTTTTGGCGGAAAAATTCCGCGAAAAAAAATTTTTGGTGAAAAATTCCGCTATTTTTTTTTTTGTTTAAAAAGAAAATTGTGGGAAAAAAATTGTTCTGAAAAATTTTAGTAAAAAAAAATTTGGGTGAAAAAATTCCGCGATTTTTTTTTCTTTTTGTAAAAATGTTTGTATTTGCCTAAATACCATTCAGTATCCAATTCTCTTCACATATGTCAACCACCAGCCGAATTGAAGCATTTTGTATTTTTAGGTTATGTAGAATGTACCAAAATCTTCGAGATGGACTAACATTTTCATTTTTAACTTTTGAACCGCCGAACCAATATCTGTCTAATGCAATACCAGGCTGCTCGGAATAAAAAATTATGTTAAGTTTCGGTTATTTCTGTGTACCTTTTTTTGCCGTGGTTGCCATTTCACAGTTAGGTAAAATTCCGCGACTTTTTTTGTTGGATCTCTGATGAAGTTCGAAATAAATCGAGACAAGTCATAACAGACACCAAAGGCATCAAGTTTAGATATGAAACCTTTTTTTGGCCGTGGTCGCCATTTCACACTCGGAAAAAAATCCGCGTTTTTTTTTTGGATCTCTGATGAAGTTCGAAATAAATCGAGACAAGTCATAACAGACACCAAAGGCATCAAGTTTAGATATGAAAGATCTCAAAAATGGAGGATTTCAAAAATTTTGAAAGGGTATGTGTGGGAGGGGGTGTTTGAAGGCATTGGGGGCAGCTTTCGCCTCTCGATAAATGTTAACAAAAGTAATATAATTTTATCATTAATTGAATTATTTTCTTATACCCACTCCCGCGAAAGGGGCGAGCGAAAACCTGCATTTGCTTATCCTCTGGGTCCAAGTTCAGGACTTTAATTTTTTCTTTTGACATAAAAATGTCTTATTTGTTGGACAAATGTACCAAAAACAAGCAAGAATGTTAAATTCGGCTGTGCCGAATCTTTTATACCCTCCAACATGCAAAAAAAAATTGGTGGGGCGTTTTCTTTTTTTTTTTGGGGGAGGGGGGTCGGTAGTGGTAATTGGGGGGCTAATTTCCTCACGAATATGACTTTCAAAATTAATTCTTATGCTTTTTGCACTAAACAAATACAAGTTTATCATTATTTAAAAAAAAAATTATTCCACGCCCATAAAAGGGGGGCGGACCGAAAAAAACGACATTTTATTATTCTCTGGGTCCAAATGCAAGACTTTGAACTTCTTGTAACATAAAAATGTTGCATTTTTGAACAAAAACACAAAAAATCATGTAAAAAAATGGTATTTTTCAGAGGTTGGTTTAGTTCTTCAAGGGGAAACTTTTTCCCCCCTGGTCCGATTTTGGAACATAAGACATATTTTAGAACATAAGACATATTTCTGCCAAATCTCGGTAGTCTACATCGTTAGAATGTCTTTGAATCGATCACTGATCATAAATATATATATTTTATGGGGTCCTAGGCCGATATTTTGAAGCGTTACACACGGAATGTGTAACGCATCATTTCCCCCTGGTCTGATTTTGCCCATTTACGAACTTAACCAGCTTATGACTTCAGACATATTTGTGACAAACTTCAGGAGTTTAGTTTTTTAGGTTTGGACTGTATCATGATTTCTACAGACAGACGGACGGATATTAAAAGAATGGCAACGAATAGATCAAAGGTCAATTATTTATACCCTGACCGATATTTTGATGTTTTGCTCATGGAATGACAAAGAGAGTATGACCCCATACTGTGGTTGGAGGGTAGTAACAACATATAAAAATATATTATAACTTTTAAGGTGTTCTTACATTTCCACTCATAACTTTTTAACCATTACACCGATTTTGCTAAAATTAAATAACAACCTAATGTAACCTATAGCAAATATATTTGCCAAGATTCAGCAACCTCTAGCTTGCCATTCGAAAGTAAACGGAGTTTCAACAGACAGACAAATGAAAGAACACCGCTTAATAATCTTAAATCGATCGGAGATTATGAAAATACATATATATGAAACTGTTACAAACGCCATGGCAAACTGTTATATCCCCTTTTTCACTAGGTTAAGATTATAACTAGAACATTACAACATGGTCTGCCTCCCTCCTTGATACGTTTTATTTCCATTTGGGTTTGCTTTTTGGGGAGGACCTTTACTGATGTTGTGGCTTAACTTTTCATATCCTAAAGGCTTTTTTGTGTTTTTTTTTTTTTGGTTTTAATTTGTTTAAATGTAAATTTAATTTATTTCAATTTTACAAATTTTCAAATAAACATGATGGTAAAAGATTTACACATGAATAACAAAATTATTTGTTTAAAATGACAATTATTTAAAGTAATTCTTTTGATATGCTAATATTTTTTTGTGTGTTATAGCAAATGAAAGTTGTTAAAGAGTTTTTTTTTTTGCCAAAAAATATAGAAGTTAAAAGGTTGTTTTGATGTTTTAAGAGGATTAAAATGGAAGTAATTTAGAGGAATTCTATTATGTTGTTAGAATTTGAATAGAGTTTTGGGAGAGGTGACTTTAAAGGGTTTTAAAGGATAAAAGTATCGTTTGTTTAAAGTTTAGAAAATTAAATTATGATTCATTTTTATTGAAAAATAAAAAAAGTTTTATTCGACCTTTAAAATATTATATTTTTGAGTAGTTTTATTCTAGCTCGAGGTCATTTTTCCTTTACTAATTAAAGCTATGATATTCTCATAGAATAATTTATAAAAAAATATTTTTCTGTTTCATATTTCTATTATGTTGGTCATTTTTGCAAGACTTGGTAGACACGCTTTTCAGAATTTGTTAGATTTCATTGTCAAGACTGTTTAGCAAATATTACAAGTAAAAAGTTAAATTCGGCCCTGCCGAATGTATTAATAACCTCCACAATGCAAAAACGATTATTGCAAAAAAATTTATTTAAAAAGAAATTACTTTTGAGGAAAAAAAATTTTTGAAAAAAAATTCCGCGAAAAAAAATCCGCGATTTTTTCTTTATTTTCTATATTTGTAAAAAAAATATGTTCATACTTGCTTAAATACCATTCGGTGTTCAATTCTGTTCACATATGTCAACCAGCAGCCGAATTAAAGCATTTTGTATTTTAGGTTTTGTTGAATGTACCAAAAATTTTCGAGGTGTCCTTACAATTTCGTTCATAACTTTTGAACCACTCAACCGATATCGCTCAAATGCAATACCAAACACGGGGCAACAGCAAGTAAATATGTTAAGTTTCAGTCATATCCGTGTAATAATTTGGAAGTTATCACCATTTCAACAGACAGACAGACGGATATCGCTAGAATGTCTTAAAATCGATCACTGGTCAATCTTCTATTCTATATATGAGGCATTCCACACCAAATGTCCAGCGAAAAAAAACATGTGTGCCGTAAACTTCTGAATAGGTGATATGGATAGCCCTATATGGAACTTAGAAAATTGCGTTTTTGGTTTTTTCAATTTTTCAAAAACTGGGCTTAGGAGGCGTGGTCAAATATTGGAAAAATTGTCAAATTTGTGCCGAGTTGCCTTGATTAAATATTTATCACATTAAAACGGAATGCACCACAATGTCAAAAATTTACGTTCTTATATAGTTTTGTATGGGCTATCGATTAAATTTTTTTTTTTTGGAAAACTTTCAGAACCCGTTCTGAAATTTTCCATTTTTTAAAAAAGTCAATTTATAAAAAAATCCGGCCACTTTTTTTTTCTTTTTTATTTATTTTTTTAAAAGTTTAGATGTTTGTCCATCCACACAAAAAAAATCAGAAACACGTTCATCTTTTTTTTTCGAGAAAATCGCATTTGAACTTTAAATTTCATAACAATTTAGTAATTTGCTTGTATTTTCTTGTGTCAACAGAGCGTATGATGAATATTTATGCAATTAATATTACTCATTCGCAACTTTAAAACAAAGAAATACAAGCAAATAACAAAATTGTTATGAAATTTAAAGTTCAAATGCGATTTTCTCGAAAAAAAAGTTGAACGTGTTTCTGATTTTTTTTCTGTGGATGGACAAACATCTAAACTTTTAAAAAAATAAATAAAAAAGAAAAAAAAGTGGCCGGATTTTTGATAAATTGACTTTTTTAAAAAATGGAAAATTTCAGAACGGGTTCTGAAAATTTTCCAAAAAAAAAAATTTTAATCGATAGCCCATACAAAACTATATAAGAACGTAAATTTTTGACATTGTGGTGCATTCCGTTTTAATGTGATAAATATTTAATCAAGGCAACTCGCCACAAATTTTACCATTTTTCCAATATTTGACCACGCCTCCTAAGCCCAGTTTTCGAAAATTTGAAAAACCAAAAACGTAATTTTCTTAGTTACATATAGGGCTATCCAAACAACCTATTCAGAAATTTACGGGACACATGTTTTTCTGTAGCGGGACATTTGGTGTGGAATGCCTCATATGAGGCATTCCACACCAAATGTCTAGCGAAAAAAACATGTGTACCGTAAACTTCTGAATAGGTTGTATGGATAGCCCTGTATGGAACATAGAAAATTGAGTTTTTGGTTTTTAAATTTTTCAAAAACTGGGCTTAAGAGCCGTGGTCAAATATTGAAAAACGGTCAAATTTGTGGCGAGTTGCCTTGATTAAATATTTATCACATTAAAACGGAATGCACCACAATCTTAAAAATTTACATTCTTATATAGTTTTGTATGAGCTATCGATTAAATTTTTTTTTTTGGAAAATTTTCAGAGCCCGTTCTGAAATTTTCCATTTTTTAAAAAAGTCAATTTATCAAAAATCCGGCCACTTTTTTTTTTTTTAATTTTTTTTTTTAAAGTTTAGATGTTTGTCCATCCACACAAAAAAATTCAGAAACACATTATTCGTTTTTTTCGAGAAAATCGCATTCGAATTTTAAATTTCATAACAATTTAGTAATTTGCTTGTATTTTCTTTACCGATTTTGTTCCTGTAAGTTTCCCAAGAAAGAAGATGTCAATACCAAGGTTTTAATATAATATACACTGTTTCTATGTGTATTGGTTCATGAGTTAATTTGCGTTTGTAATGCGTGTACTCTGTAACAGCCGAACCAATTTTGTTTCTGCAAATTTCCCATGAAAGGTTTTGTTTCTGAAATGACAAGGTTTTTATGTGCATACGGTTTTTGTAAGTGTATTGGTTCATGAGTTTCATGCATTTTAATGCACATACCTGTACGTTTGCGTAAATGGTGTACATAGGGAAATATTTGGGAGGTTATTTTAAGAGGGCGAAATAGGGTAAACAATTGTACCTTAGTACTTTTAGAAGTTCGATTTTTTTAACCCTCCACTCTAGTGATAGAGGGTATATACAAATTTGTCATTCCGTTTGTAACACCTCGAAATATTGGTCTAGGACCCATAAATTATATATATTCATGATCTTCGATCGATTTTAAGACGATCTAGCGATGTCCTTCAGTCCGTCTGTCCGTCTGTCTGTCTGTTGAAAACACGCTAACTTTTGAGAGACTTTACGGCGGCTCCTGAAGTTTGGCATATATGTTGGGCATTTACCTGGTCAGGTTGGTGTTGCAATCCAACAAAATCGGTTAAGTGGTTCAAAAGTTATGAGCAAAAGTTTGAATTTCGGCAAGGGTTTTCCATGAATTTACGAGATAAAAAACACGCTAACTTTTGAAAGGCAATGCTGAAGCTTAACATATATATTTTTCGTTCCCCTGGCCTGGTTTGTATTGAATTTCAGCTACATCGATCCTGTGGTTCAAAAGTTATAAGCAAAACCGTGAATTTCAGATTAGTTTCATCTTAAATTCACGTATTGAAAACCCGTTAAACATGTTTTAAAAACATTGGTAGGCCACAAAAATATTTTACAACGTATTTTTGTCACTCAAAAATAATTTTACACTAAAAAAAAAATACACTAGAAAAAATTTTTACACTCAAAAAAAATTTTACACTCAAAAAAAAATTTAGTAAATTATTTTTTTTTTTTCAAAAATTACCAAAAAAAAAAAATATTTTTACACACAATAAAATATGTCTAATCAAAAATGTTATTTTTTTACACAAAATAAAATATTTCTAATCAAAAATATTATTTTTTTCACGTTAGAAAATTTACTATCACATAAAAAAAGCATTGTGGATGGTATTCTTAGATTCGGCCAAGTCGAATTTTACTTTTTTTCGTGTCAAAATTAAAATTTTGATTCTAAGGGATCAAAAAGGGGATAACCAGGGAAAATAGGTACCATTTTTTAACTATTAAACTTAAAATCAAAGAATTGTAAAAAAAATATTAATTAAGTTTTAAAATCCCCAATAAAAGTTATTTTTTTCATCTCTACCTTGGTTAATATTTTGGAGGATATTTAAAGATTCTAGACAGCTGAGTATAGCTTATTACTTGTTTAAAATAATACTCGTTTGATAATAATACACACAAAAAAAACCTTGTCAAATTACTAGGAAAAGTCTCGTAATCCCATTTTACCAATATTTGACAGTTTTCCTTGTTTTTTTAACAAACAAATTTGGATTGAAATTTAATTTTTTTTTTGTAATTTTACAATTTTTTTTGTAATTTTACAAATTTCCAAGATAATTTTACAAAAAAAATGTAGTAAATTCTCGAGAATTCCTTGTAATTTTTATTACGCCAAAAAAAAATGTAAATTTAAAATATTATTGGTAAAAAGCTTGTAAAATTACAAAATTATTGGTAAAAAGCTTATATAATTACTAGGAATTCTCGTAAAATAGGAGGTAGGAAAAAATATAGTAAAGTTACGAAACCTCCTTGTAAATTTTATCGTGTTAAAGAATTTGTAAATATACAATTTTATTGGTAAAACACTTGTAAAATCATAAAACTATTGGTAAAAAGCTTGTAAAATTACTAGGAATTTTTATCAAATAGGAGGTAGCAAAAAAAAAAGTTACAAGTTTTTCTTGTAATTATACAAGTTTTTTGTTAGTAAAATAATGCACGACTTAAGGTATGAGCTATCCGAAACTTTCCCTCAAAATTACTTCCTTATCAGCTCCGTTTTTAATGTTCCTCAACTTAACTCTTAAAAATTTACATATTTTGCTATATTTAATCCTTCTTAAATGTTTACAAATCCTTTTGCTAATTAAAAAATGTTACCTTTATAAGTCATTAAAAAGCTCAGCAAAATTTTTGGCGAAATGTGAAGTTAATTAACTTTTTACCGACTACAAAAAAACAATTGTCACAGCAACATGTTGCTAGATAGATAAAAAATATTATATTCACTAAAAAAGAAAGGAAATTAAAATAAATCACAAAAGAAAGTTTTATGACAAATAGCAACCATTCCTAAAATTATTTACAAAAAAAAACTTTCAGGAAAAATAAAACAAAATTATACACAAAAAACAGAGAAAGTAATTTTCACAATTTTTTTTTTGTTTTAGTCCTTTAATCTAGCGAAAGTTAAAATAAACAAAAAACTGCTAAATTTTTAACTTTGGTGTTACTAAAAAAAAAAAAGAACTGTCATCATAACATTCGCCTCCTCTAATTTGGCTTTCTTTCAGCTCTCTTTAATTTAAAATCATAGTCCTAGTCGTTGTTGTTTAACGTTAAAAATATGTTTTATATATGCCACATCTGTACTTTGTTATACTGTTAATGGTTGTTGGAGAAATTTAAAAATATTTATTTTTTTTTTTGTCCTTATGTGTTTGAATTTGCATTTAAAAATAGCTCCAAATTGTTATACCGCTATGATGATGTCCTTTTTTCAATTGTTTTTATTTTAGGCATACAAGCCGGTATTTGGTAAATGTTTGCCAGGATTTTAATTTTTTTGTTCTTGTTGATGTTTACAAACAACAATGTCCTTTAAAAATGTATTTAATGTTTGATATTCTTAGGTTTTGATGAAATTTATGAGGGTTGTTTTTACGCATATTTTTCATAGCAAACCAAAAAAAAAAGGGGAGCTAACTAGGAAACGAGAGATTTAAAAGAATAGAAACAATGACAAAATTTGAAATTGCTACCCAGAAAAAAAAATTGAGTAAATTTTTAATACTTTTAAGTAAAAAATTACTCAATTTTGCACCACCAAACGATTTAATAGTTTTAAGTAAACTTTTAATAAAAAATTAATAAATGTTTTCCAAAAAATGTGAGTAAATTTTTAATTGACTCAATTAAAACTTTACTCAAAAAAAGTAACTATTTAATTGTGTCAAGTAAAAATTTACTCAAAATTTATCAATTTGTATACCCTCCAACTACAGTATGGGGGTATACTCACTTTGTAATTCCGTGTATAACGCATCAAAATATCGGTCTAGGACCCATAAAGTATATATATTTATGATCAGTGATCGATTCTAAGACATTCTAGCGATGTCCGTCTGTAGTTAACACAATGCAGTCCAGAATAAAAGAGCTAGATTTCCGACATTTGGCACGTCTTATGTCTTATGTTCCTAGACAGGCTAATTTTGTAAATGAGCAAAATGGATCAGGACGAAAAAAGTTTCCCCTTGAAGAACTAAACCAACCTCTGAAAATTACCATTTTTTACATGATTTTTTGTGTTTTTGTTTAACAAATGCAACATTTTTATGTTACAATTAGTTCAAAGTCCTGCATTTGAATCCAGAGAACTAGAAAATGTGGTGCTCGATTCTCGAATACGACTTCACCATTCACCCAATTTTTAAAAATTTGATATTCTTTCGAGTCTTAAGATTTTTAAATTTGTTCTTGTAATTATTAAAGATATTAATTAGATCTTTAATTGTTACAAGAAAAAAATTTAAAAATCTTAAAATTCGAAAGAATATCAAATTTTTAAAAATTGGGTGAATGGTGAAGTCGTATTCGAGAATCGAGCACGTGGTTTTTTCTGTCCGCCCCCCTTTTATGGGCGTCGAATATTTTTTTTTAATAATGATAAACTTGTATTTCTTTAGTGAAAAAACATAAGCATGAATTTTTAAACACATATGAGGCATTCCACACCAAATGTCCCGCTACAGAAAAACATGTGTCCCGTAAATTTCTGAATAGGTTGTTTGGATAGCCCTATATCGAACTAAGAAAATTGCGTTTTTGTTTTTTCTAATTTTCAAAAACTAGGCTTAGAAGGCGTGGTCAAATATTGGAAAAATGGTAAAATTTGTGGCGAGTTGCCTTGATTAAATATTTATCACATTAAAACGGAATGCACCACAATCTCAAAAATTTACATTCTTATATAGTTTTGTATGGGCTATCGATTAAAATTTATTGTTTTTGAAAATTTTCAGAACCCGTACTGAAATTTTCCATTTTTTTAAAAAAAAATGCTTTTTTTAAATTTATTTTTAAGTTTAGATGTTTGCCCATCCACACAAAAAAAATCAGCAACACGTACTTCGTTTTTTTCGAGAAAATCGCATTTGAATTTTAATTTTCATAAAAATTTTGTAATTTGCTTGTATTTTCTAGTTTTAATGTTGCGAATGAGTAATATTAAACGCATAAATATTTCTCATACGCTCTGTTGAAACAAGAAAATACAAGCAAATTACAAAATTTTTATGAAATTTAAAATTCAAATGCGAAAAAAACGAAGAACGTGTTTCTGATTTTTTTGTGTGGATGGACAAACATCTAAACTTTTAATAGAACGATTTTTCATTCTAAATTTTTTTATTTAAATGCATTCATGCACATATCTGGTAAATATTATACGAGGGTAAACTGGATTTTTTTTATAAATTTGTTATCAAACCAAAAAAGTTTTGTACAGGAAATTTAAGAAGCTTTTATTTAAGCTTTATATAGACGCTATAAAGCTCTAGTAAATAATATATGTGCTACGATGGTCGAAGTGAAATTTTTTGGCAACATTTTTTAGAAGCTTTTTATCAAACAAACATTGTTTTAAAATATTATGTGTAGGTAATTTATGAAGCTTTAGTGCACTCATAGAATTATTAATAAAATTTCTTATATTAACAAAAATATGAGTTGAATTTACAAAAAATAAGAGTTGATTTATAAAAAAACGAGTTGATCAACTTTTACAAAAACTGACAATAATTTTTATTGAAATCAACATAAATATTTGTAGGGCCAAAATCAACAATGATTTCTGTTGAATTTACAGCGAATTTCTTTGGGAATACAATGATTTTTGGTTGAGTGTATAATAGAGTGTCCCTTATTTTGGAAATGTTGGAAATGTTGAGACGGTACCCCCTCATTTTTTTCCTTTTGACTAAAAAATAACTCAGGAAAAATTTTACGCCCCTACGACCACGCCTTCCCTACGCGACGGGGCCGTAAAGAGCGGGGCCTTAAAAATCAGTTTTCCATACAAAGCAAAAAATTTTTTTTTTGATTTTAAATTTTTTTGTTATTAATTATAATATTACTTAATTAGCTTATTCACGACAAAAAATTTGATTTTGGTGGGATGAGGCTTTCAGTTCTAAAAAAATTTTCGAAAAAAAAAATTTTGAGCTTTTGGGGTCCTACAGTAAAAATTTTTTAAAAAATATTTTTTTTTTAGTTTCGACAAGCACCCGTTTTAGTTGAATTGTTGCTTTTAATGATATATTTTCATAAAAAAATATTATTCCTATCTGTGACATCTTTATCGTGATCTAAAAAAGGGTAAAAAATGCATTTTTGATGTTTTTCGATACACGATCAAGATGTCACAGATATGAATAATATTTTTTTATGAATATATACCATTAAAAGCAACATTACAACTAAAACCGTTGCTTGTCAAAACTAAAAAAAAAAAATTTTTAAAAAATTTTTACTGTAGGACCCCAAAAAATTTTTTTTCGAAAAATTTTTTAGAACTGAAAGCCTCATCCCACCAAAATCAAATTTTTTGTCATGAATAAGCTAACCAAGTAATATTATAATTAATAACAAAAAAATTAAAAATCAAAAAAAAAATTTTTGGTTTGTATGGAAAAATTATTTTTAAGGCCCCGTTCTTTAAGGCCCCGTCGTGTAGGGAAGGCGTGGTCGTAGGGGCGTAAAATTTTTCCTGAGTTATTTTTTAGTCAAAAGGAAAAAAATGAGGGGGTACCGTCTCAACATTTCCAACATTTCCAAAATAAGGGACACTCTAGTGTATAAGCTTAATTGCGTGCAGATTAAGTAAGTAATATATTTACTACGAGGGTCAAACAAAATTCAATAATTTGTCAAACAAAGAGTTTAGATTGAGTAAAAAAATAAATGTACTGAAAACGAAATGGAAAATTACATAATTTATAGGAATTTTTTTAGAAAATTTTTTAAAATATTTCTAGTAGCCCATTTAATGTTTTCTTAATCTGGATGCTATCAAGCTCAAATTAAAGCTTGATAAATTACCTAGACAGTAATTTTTTAAATAAAGCTCGTTTGATAATAATAATGTTTGGTATTGGTAACTTTGTTTACAACGAATTACTTTCTACTGTTCGATTTAAAGTGTGAGCCACTGTATATTTCCTTTTAGTTGGTTGAACAAGAGTAAAAATAATAAGGAACTGATCCTTAGAAATAAATTCCCTTATCATTTCAACAATTCATTCTTTTACCCTCCTGCTTCTGTTTGGCCATCTCTTCAGTTATTGTATGGGTATTTAGGGGGAGTTTCAAATACCATGTTGAAATATTTTGTATGTATATTGTGTTGTTATGCCATTTGTTTGTCTGAGTCTGTGCCTAGTTTTTTTTTTATTGTTTCAGTTTTCAGTGTAGTCCTGGTAGTATGGGTCTTAGCCACAGCAGACGTAATAAACATACCATGAGACATGTTTGGAGGTATTATGTTTTTGTTTGTTGATGTTAGTTGGCTGATGTGTTTGGAGCAAAAAAACAAAAAATAAAAACTTTGTTGGGAAAATCAGGGAAAGGTCATAGACAATTATTATAGGAAAAAGTTTTTGTCGAGTATAATATACATAAATATTTATGCATAGAAAAAAGTGATTTAAAATGAGAAAAAAATGTATTTAATATTTATACAAAATAAAGTCTAATCAAAAGATTAAAGGGAAAAAGTTAAATGGATGTTTAAAATGCAGATAGTGGAGGTAGTAATAATAGAAAGTTTTTTGACATTTTCACTTTAAAACAATTTTATCATTGTTAACATTATTTTTGGAACCAAAATTGGTAAAAGAAGTTATATAAAAATTTTTTTTTTTGGAAAAAAAAAAAATTCCGCGAAAAAAATTTTTTGGTGAAAAAAAAAAAAAATTCCGCGAAAAAATTGTTAAAGTAAAAATATGTTTGTAGTTGTTTAAATACCTTTTGGTATCCAACCAGCAGCCGAATTAAAGCATTTTGTATTTTTAGACTATGTGGAATTAACTAAAATTTTCGAGAGGTCCTTACCTTTTCATTCATAACTTTTTAACCACTCAACCAATATCGCTCAAATGCAATACCAAACTTTTCGAAACAACGACAAGTAATTGTGTTAAGTTGCAGTCATATCGGTGCAATATTTTGGACGTGATCGGTATTTCAACAGACAAACGGATAGACAAACAGACAGAAAGACGGACGGACATTTATGGAATGGTACTTAATTAAATTTGTACTTTTTGTAGAGCTTCGTTTTAAAAATATAACAAAATATGATCCATTATAAAATTGAAATCAAAATGAAATCATTTTCATGAAATTTGATATGTGTGATATTTTAGCCGAAAACAATATTAAAAAAAAATACATTTGGAAATAAAGATTTTAATGAGATCTAGATACTTAAAATGTAAAAACAGTGAAAAAAACTTTTTGATAAAAGTACTTTTTAGTAAGTTTCGATCTAAGGGAATACAAAATTTTACTTTGGTGCTTTTATGATAATCTGGTATTTCTTCTATCCCCTGAAATAACGGATCTATAAATTATGGATCTAGAAATAATGGATCTGTGATAAAAAATGTAATTTGGAACTTTTTCTATATACTGAAAAAAAAAAAACATTCTAACAAAAGTATTTTTAAAAAGTTTCGATGCTAAGAGGGTAAAAAAGTGTACTTTGGTACTTTTCTTATCTTTGGTACTTTTTCTAACTCCTGAAATAATAAATCTAGAAACTTAAAATGTGAAATTTCTTTTTAGAAAGTTTCGAAGATAACAAAGTTTCATAAGTCGAACGATACACACAAATGAAAATTTTACATGCTAAGAGGATGAAAAAGTTTTCTTTGGTACTTTTTAGATAATCTGCTACTTTTTCTATCCCCTGAGATAATGGATCTAGAAGTTATGGATCTAGAAATAATGGATAAAAAGTTGTACTTTGGTACTTTTGCTATCTCTTGAAATAAAAAAACTTTCTGACAAAAGTATTTTTAGAAAGTTTCGATGAAAAGAGGGTTAAAAGTATACATTGGTACTTTTTTTATCTCCTGAAATAATAAATATAGAAACTTAAAATGTGAATTGTAGGATTAAGAGAAAAAAAATGCTGACAAAAGTTATTTTTAGAAAGTTTTGAGGCTAACGGCTGGTTTTCATAAGTCGAAATAATGGATCTGAAAAGTATACTTTGGTACTTTTTGAATCTTTGGTAGTTTTTTTATCTCCCGAAATAATAAATATAGAAACTTAAAATGTGAAATTTAGGATCAAAAAGCAAAAAAAAAACTGACAAAAATTCTTTTTAGAAAGTTTGGAGGCTAACGGCTGGTTTTCATAAGTCAAAATTATGAATATAGAAATAATGGATCTTGGGAAAAAAATTGTACTTTGGCACAAAAGAATTTTTAGAAAGTTTAGTTCAGAGAGGGTAAAAATTTATACTTTGGTGCTTTTTGGTACTTTTTCTGTCTCCCGAAATAATAAATCTAGAAACTTAAAATGTGAAATGTAGGTTAAAAAATTAAAAAATTCTGACAAAAGTTCTTTTTAGAAAGTTTCAAAGCTGATGGCTTGTTTTCATAAGTCGAACGATACACACAAATGAAAATTTTACATGTATTTTGTAATTGTAACAATAACAAAACACATGCAAAATCGATGCTAGAGGATAAGAAAGTTTTTTTTTTGGTGCTGTTTGGATCATCTGGTACTATTTATATCTTCTGAGATAATGGATCTATAAAATATGGATCTAGAAATAATGGATCTGGGATAAAAAATTGTACTTCGGTATTTTTTCTATCGCCTGAAATAAAAAAAACATTCGGACAACAGTATTTTTAGAAATTTTCGACGCTAAGAAAGTAAAAAATTGTACTTTGGTAAGTTTTTCCGGTCTAAAACAATGTCCTTCACTTGAATGTCAAAACAGTTTTTATAAAATGGTACTTTCTTAAGACGATCTAGCGATGTCCGTCCGCCTGTCTATCTGTCTATTAAAAAAAAAATACTGAACAGTGTCACAAACAAAATTTTAAATGTGTTTACTTTTTATCATCCTTAAATCTCATTTGCAATATTAATAAACTCTATTCTTTAACCTTCCCACTCTTTACCCCAAAAAAATCCTAGTAACACCAACAAAAACCTTTAAACATTTAGAATTCATAGTTAAAAAAAAAAAAAATGCATAGATTTCCGTTTCACATTTAAATGTTTGTCCCCCCTCATGTAGAAAAAGTCATCAACACTAACAATTTTCTGCTGAAAAGATGTTTACTTTTGTTTGCCCCCTCCCTAAAACTAGGCAGCTCCTTTCAATACCAACTGATTTAAAATAGAAAATTCCCCCCATCAAAAAAAAAAAAAAAAACAACGAGCTAAAACTTCCTTATGAAAAATATCAACTTGAAACTCCATAATAGTGAAAAATGAAAGTTAAACGTTTCTGTTTTTAACGACCTATTCAAACACCCAACATTTTTCATAACCAAAACCACCCACATCCTGACACTCGAAAGAGAAATATACTAAAGAGAGTGCAGGAGTTAATAAGAAAGATAGAAGAAATCTTAACTGTTTTGAACTGCTGGTCATTCCATACAAATTTTGTGAGCTTTACTACATAGGCAAAAACGTGCTTAGCACCCCCTTTGACAACAATAATATCAAGTGCAAATAGAAAAGTAACATATACATGCAAAAGAAAAACCGTAACAACAACTTCCTGTTCCTGTCTACTGGGAATTCATTCACAACAACATTAGTCTGTTGCTTAAGCTTTGGCTGTGCTAAGGAGAAGGGGGCAGGGATGATTGTGTATTTTTTGTTTAGTCTTTGCTGTATTTTCTATGTTCTACAAGTTTTCTAATTTCAGCAACAAGATGTAGTACTTTTGTATATATTTGGTATTTTTATTTGTCAACTGACAAAGAAAAAAAGTTTTTCTTTCTTCTTTTGGGTAAGAAGAAAACTCAATGTTTTCAATGTACTTGAAAAAATTTTTTTTTTTGATTTTTTTCTTCTATTTTTTAAGAAAAGCCTGGTAATTTTGTTGTGGAAGTTTGTTTGTATTTTCAGCTTTTTTTTTGGGTTTAAAATGCGTAGTAATTTCCGTTAAACATTGTTATAAATTATATTAAATTTTATTTGATTAAGTAGAATATTTAGAGAGAACAATTTTACTTGATTTCATGGTATTTTAGTTTATAAGTGATTTGATTTAAGGAAATTTTTTATACGAATTCTATAGATTTATTTAAAATGAAACATTTTTCAATAGATAATTGGTAGATTTAAAATAAAGTAGCACATTTAAATCAATTTTTTTCTACAAAGAAAATTTAAACTTTTTTTCTATAGAAAAAGTGTCAGAATCTGAGACATTTTTCTTATAGAAAAAGTTTTAGTATTTGAGATATTTTTCCTATAGAAAAAGTCTCAGAATCTGAGACATTTTTCTTAAAGAAAAAGTCTCAGAATATGAGACATTTTTCTTATAGAAAAAGTCTCAGAATATGAGACATTTTTCTTATAGAAAAAGTCTCAGAATATGAGACATTTTTCTTATAGAAAATGTCTCAGAATATGAGACATTTTTCTTATAGAAAAAGTCTCAGAATATGAGACATTTTTCTTATAGAAAAAGTCTCAGAATATGTGACATTTTTCTTATAGAAAGTCTCATAATCTGAGACATTTTTCTTATAGAAAAAGTCTCAGAATCTGAGACATTTTTCTTATAGAAAAAGTCTCAGAATCTGAGACATTTTTCTTATAGAAAAAGTCTCAGAATCTGAGACATTTTTCTTATAGAAAAAGTCTCAGAATCTGAAACATTTTTCTTATAGAAAAAGTCCCAGAATCTGAGACATTTTTCTTATAGAAAAAGTCTCAGAATCTGAGACATTTTTCTTATAGAAAAAGTCTCAAAATCTGACACATTTTTCTTACAGAAAAAGCCTCAGAATCTGAGACATTTTTCTTACAGAAAAAGTCTTAGAATCTGAGACATTTTTCTTATAGAAAAAGTCTTAGAATCTGAGACATTTTTCTTATAGAAAAAGTCTCAGAATCTGAGACATTTTTCTTATAGAAAAAGTCTCAGAATCTGAGACATTTTTCTTATAGAAAAAGTCTCATACTCTGAGACATTTTTCTTATAGAAAAAGTCTCAGAATCTGAGACATTTTTCTTATAGAAAAAGTCTCATAATCTGAGACATTTTTCTTATAGAAAAAGTCTCAGAATCTGAGACATTTTTCTTATAGAAAAAGTCTCAGAATCTGAGACATTTTTCTTATAGAAAAAGTCTCAATATCTAAGAAATTTTCCTTTATCTGATACATTTGTCTTATAGACAAAGTCTCAGAATCTGAGACATTTTTCTTACAGAAAAAGCCTCTAAATCTGAGACATTTTTCTTTTACAAAATGTCTCAGAATCTGAGACATTTTTCTTTAAGAAAAAGTCTCAGAATTTCAGACATTTTTCGTATAGAAAAGTTCCTGATACATTTTTTTACGGAAAAATTCTCATAGTTTGAGACATTTTTTCTATATAAAAAGTCCCAGGATCTGTGACATTTTTCCTTTAGGAAAAGTCACAGAATCCGAGAAATTTCTCCTAAAGAAAAAGTCTCAGAATCTGATAAATTTTCCCTATAGAAAAAGTCTCAAAATCTAGGACATTTCTCTTACAGAGAAAGTATGAAAATCTGAGACTTTTTTCTTTAGAAAAAGTCTCAGAATATTTAAAATTTTTCCTTGAAAAACATTCTCAGAATTTAAAAGCACTATTTGAATTTTTTAGTTTTGAAATTATTCAACCAAATAAAAACGAATTATTGTTATCACGAAACTATCATCTTTATAATAGTTTCACCACCAATATTATTTATGACATCTTAGCCACAAACCTTTAATTTCCATCTCTATTATTTAGCGATTACAATAGCTTTTCGATATATATCATCTTTACTTACCTATTCACCATGGTGTCATTGCCGTTTTGTATGGATTGTGAGTGTTGTGTTTGTTGCTGCTGCTGCTGTTGTTGTTGTGCATTACCCACCACTACATTAGCATTTTGTATGGTAGAGGTGGAATTCGTTGAATTTGTTTTGTCACCACTAACACCAACACTATTTACACTATTCACCCCTGCGGTTGTTGTATTAGGTTGTTGGTGTATTTCTGCTTTTATCGATAACCCGGCTGTTGTTGTTTTACTTTGTCTCGATTGCTGCTTAAAACGACTTAATGCAAAGAATAACGCCAGCACAGCTTTTAGACGGCCACAACAGATGTCGTTAGTGGTAATATTATCCAAACCCGAAACCGTTTGTGAACGTAAAACATTTAAACATGAATTTACGTTATCGTACTGGAATGAAATGGAATATGAAATTTGGAAAATTAATGAAGGGAAAGATTATTTTTTTTTTGGGAAACGAAATTTATTTCTTTATCTACGGGAAAAATGTAACAGATTCTGAGACGTTTTTTTATAGAAAAATTATCACAAATTCTTAGACTTTTTCTATAGAACAAATTTAGCAGATTCTGAGACTTTTTCTATAAGAAAAATGTCTCAGATTCTGAGACTTTTTCTATAAGAAGATGAAATTTTTTCTATAAAAAAAATGTCTCAGATTCTGAGACTTTGTCTATAAAAAAATGTCTCAGATTCTGAGACTTTTTCTATAAGAAAAATGTCTCAGATTCTGAGTTTTTTTCTATAGGAAAAATGTCTCAGATTCTGAGACTTTTTCTATGAGAAAAATATCTCAGATTCTGAGACCTTTTCTATAAGAAAAATGTCTCAGATTCTGATACTTTTTCTATAAGAAAAATATCTCAGACTCTGAGACTTTTTCTATTAGAAAAATGTCTCAGATTCTGAGACTTTTTCTATAAGAAAAATTTTTATAAAGTACTTTTTCGAAAAAAAAAATCAGCCAATGCTACATTTAACACTTTTATTCGTATTTTAATATTTTCTATTTTCGTGCCGCATGTATAAAGTTCAAGTTCAATGTTTTTCCAAAACTGACAGCCTTAATAATAAACACATTGTCTGTCGGCACTAACAAATTATAATTTTTGTAACACCCAAAAATTTTCAAAATTATTCAGACAAAATATCAGCATGTTTATTTAAATTTTTTATGAGTTTAATATTTTTATACCCTCCACTTAGTGATAGAGGGTATATATAAGTTTGTCATTCCGTTTGTAACTCATCGAAATATCGGTCTGGGACCCCATAAAGTATATATATTCATGATGCCTGATCGATTCTAAGACATTCTAGCGATGTCCGTCCGTCTGTCTGTGGAAAATGCTGTCGCGGACAAAATATTGCACAGAGATGACTGAAACTTAACATATTTATTGGAAGTTCTCCCGAGAAGTTTGGTATTGCATTTGAGCGATATCGGTTCAGCGGTTCAAAAGTTATGAACGAAAATGTAAGCACACCTCAAAAAATTCAGTACATTCAACATAACCTAAAAATACAAAATGCTTTAATTCGGCTTCTGGTTGACATATGTGAACACAATGGAACACCAAATGGTATTTAAACAAGTACGAACATATTTTTTGACAAAAACAAGAAAAAAATCCCAGATTTTTTTTACCAAAATTTTTTTTCGCGGAAATTTTTTTTTTTAATAAATTTTTTATTTTTTTTTTTTTCAAAAGTAATTTCCTTTTAAATAAAGGTTTTTGCAGTAATCTTTTTGAAATTGTGGAGGGTATCACTACATTCGGCAAGGCCGAATTTAACTTTTTTACTTGTTTTTTATGTTTTATATATAAAAAAAATAATAATAATAATTTCCTCAGCTAATCTATCAAATTCAATAAAAAAATTGTTTTGGTCGTTATTTCTCAATTTTTTTTTTGTTAAATTTAAAAAAAAAAAAAAATTGTTTCTTACAAAATTTTTTTTTTACATTTTTCTACTGGTAATTAATTAAAACTTCGTGTCGTTTTACAATTTTTTTTTGATGTTATTCAATGTTGTAAATTAGTTTTTATTGTAAACATGTTGGTCTTAAAATTATTTTCTTCAAATCTACAAAAAAAAAATAAAATGTAACTTCTTTTATTATAAGGTGTCCAAGGTGATCAATCAAAATCACACGAAAAAGATATAAAAAATAGTGTAAAGTTTTGTAAAACAAGACATGAAAATAAATAATTAAAAAACTGTTGTACTTTGTATACCAGACAAAGCTTTAGAGATAATCTTTGAACAGAAAAAACAAAATTGTGATAAAAAATTGAAATTTAAGTTTTTAAACAAACATATTTTCATGTTTAGATAAAAAATTTAATAAAAATTCTAGATTACCTACACTTTAAACAAAATTTGTTGAATTTTACACAACTTATAGTAGGAAAC
Source organism: Pegoplata infirma (assembly GCA_963921195.1). Taxonomy (NCBI): domain Eukaryota; kingdom Metazoa; phylum Arthropoda; class Insecta; order Diptera; family Anthomyiidae; genus Pegoplata; species Pegoplata infirma. The sequence continues at coordinate 225,084,696 of OY992537.1, forward strand.
TGGACTCTGACTATAATATGGGTATTTTTTTTCTATGTGTGTAAATAAAAATATGAAAGTTCAGTTTAAACAAGTAGAAAAGTTAAATTCGAATTAGCCGAATCTATGAATACCCTCCACAATGCATTTTTTAAAGGATAGTACATTTCTTAACGTAAAAAAATTAACAATTTTGATTAGAAATATTTTATTTTGAGTAAAAAACTATTTTTTTGTCATTTAAAAAAAAAAAAAAAAAAAATTACTAATTTTTTTTTAGTGTAAAATTTTTTTCGAGTGTAATGTTTTTTTTACTGAAATAATATTTCTGAGTGAATGCACGTGTGTACACAAAATATTGCCATTATTGTAAAAAAAAAATAAATTTTTTTTTAGTGTAAAATTTTTTTCGAGTATAATTTTTAAGTTTTTGAGTGTAAAATTTTTTTCGAGTATAATTTTTAAGTTACCATCGCTTTTAAAACTAAACAAGTTTAAAAAGCATTGCTTAAAAATTAAACAAGTTTAAAAAGCATTGTTTAGTTACCACCAATGCTTTTAAAACTTGGTAAACACGTGGCATTTAAGATGAAACTAATCTGAAATTCAGGGTTTTGCTTATAACTTTTAAACCACTGGACCGATTAGCTGAAATTTAATACCAAACAGGCCTGGGGAACGGCAAAGATACCTGTCAAGCTTCAGCAGTCTCAATATTGTCTTTCGAAAGTTATCGTGTTTTTTATCTCGTAAATTCGCGAAATACCCTTGCCGAAATTTACTCTTTTGCTCATAACTTTTGAACCACTGGACCGATTTGGCTGGATTGCAATACCAACCTGACCAGGTAAATGACAAACATATATGCCAAACTTCAGTAGCCTCTGTAAAGTCTTTCAAAAGTTAGCGTGTTTTCTACGGACGGACAGACAGACAGACGGACGGACGGATGGACATCGCTAGATCGACTTAAAATCGATCGAGGATCATAAATATATATACTTTATGGGGTCCTAGACCAATATTTCGAGGTGTTACAAACGGAATGACCAACTTATATATACCCTCTATCACTAGAGTGGAGGGTATAAAAATCCAAAAAAAAATTTTTTACAAAAAATTAAAAAAAAAATGGGCAAATCAAAAAATCTAATCACGCAAACTCACGCAAAAAATAAATGACTCACTCACTCAGATTTTTTTTCAAATCACACTCACTCACAATCACGTGATTGAAATAAAAATCACTCACACTCACGCGTGATTCACGTGAATCACGCAAATCACGTGACCAGCGCCCATCTCTACATTAGATCTTTAGTTAGTGTAGAAAACACACTCCAAATTTAAGTGAAATTGGCATACTTTTGTTGCCAATAGACCGATTTAACTGAATATCGGGCGAAATTTTTATATGGTGTCAGAGACCAAAAATTGTCCAATTACTTTCAGGTTTTATAAAGGTACCAAAGTTCACGTTTAATACCTACATCAAATATTCCTATTTTCATGAATTTTGGTTTGTTTGGGGACTACAAGAAGAACTGCCCAGTTGGCAACTTCCTCGAGCCATCCTCAGTGAAGGCTTGGTGACATGTCAGAGTCACTGCTGACATACACAAGACATCTCTATGTACTGAGTTGAGGACAGTTTCATATAAATTTTTAAAATGTCCTCACTCAAAGTCAGCAGTAGTCAGGTTATTCTGACTTTCTGGGCACATGTCACCTAAGACTTCTTTGGGGAAATGTCTTATGTAGGTCTTGCGAAAATACAAAAAATTTTCGTATTTCTGACATGTCATAGACCGATTTAACTGAATATCGGGCTAAATTATTACATAGGGTCTGAGACCAAAAATGGTCTAATTACATTCAGGTTTTAAAAAGGTACCAAAGTTTACGTTTAATACCTACAAACAAAATTTTAATAAAATATTTCCTATTTTCATAAATTTTGAGACATTTAAGAAAATATCGGGAGGGTGGTTTGTTTGGGGACTACACTCAAAGAACTGTTAAACAATTTGTCATAAAAGTTAGTCCAATGAAACTTTTAAATGAAGTTTTCATAAATATTATAAAAATTTTCATAAATATAATGTTTCATAAATACTATGAATATTTATGAAACATTTCATAAATATAATGAAACAGTTTTATTGGACGAACTTTTTTTATTTTTATTTATTACTACATTTCATTTCATTTTTAATTTATTAATTAATTAAACTTTTATGATGAGTTTCATTATATTAATGAAGCTTTTTCTTTGTGTGTACAAGAAGAACTGTCCAGTTGGCAAAGTCCTCGAGCCATCCTCAGTGAAGGCTCGGTGACATGTCAGAGTCACTGCTGACATCCACAAGACATCTTTATGTACTGAGTTAAGGACAGTTTAACATAAATTTTCAAAATGACCTCACTTAAAGTCATCCGTAATTCAGGTTATGCTGACTTTAGGGGACCTGTCTCCTAAGACTTCTTTGGGGAAATGTCTGACGTAGGTCTTGCGAAAATGCAAAAATTTTTCGTATTTCCTTTTGTTTTTACTTTTATCCCTTTTCCTTTCTAAATTATCGTTCTAGCCCCTGTGGGCTAGTTGGTAGCGTGCTAGCCTTTTAACGTGGGGGTCGTGGGTTCGATTCCCACCAGAGCCCTTGGTTTTTTCGCTACAACGAGACGACGGTCATTGTTACCAGTTCTTGGTTAGGTTGAATTTATTAAAAATGAGTTGTAAATAAATAGAAAGAATAAATAAAAATAATTGATCATCATCATATTTAGAAAAACTTTTCGCCTTTTTAAGTCCTAACTGGATTTGAACCTGGAACCTCATTATTATTAAATTGACTAAATAACAAATGTGCTACGAGGGTCGTTCTGGAATATGAAATTATTTATGGAAATTTTTCAGAATATTTTTTTAAAATATTTCCATGTTGATTTTTTTTAAGTTAAAACATTAAAAATTTTAAAAAGATCCCATATTTTTTATTCAGTGATCAAATAATTTTTCCAACTACCCAAACAAACAGTGAAATTTTTAAAGAGCAGTAGAAACAAGTAAGAAAGTTATAGTCGGTCAAGACCGATCATATGATACCCTACACCAGTGTTTCCGTAAAATGGGTCTCAAGTCCAAACATGGACCGATTGGATCTATCTTTTTTTAGATCTTTATTTAGTGTAAAAAACATACACAGATCAAATTTTAGTGGAATTGGTTTATTTTTTTGACAATAGACCGATTTAACTGAATATCGGTCGAAATTTTAATATGGGGGACTAAGTCCAAAAATGGTCCAATTATATTCCAATTTGATTTGGTTAATAAAGTACACGTTTACCACCTAAAAATAAAATTTGTATCAAATATTTGCATTTTTAGGAATTTTGAGGGAATTATGTGAATATCGGGAGGGTGGTTTGTATGGGGACTACCAGAAGGTCTGACCCGATTCCTTTGAAATTTGAAATGATGATTCGTGCATACAAAATTTGATTACCTGTTAAATTTCAAAGAGATATCTGTTAAAATACAGTTATTAGAGTCAGTTAAGCTTAATCCAAAGGGGCTGTTTGTATGGGGGCTAGGTCTTAACATGGACCGATTTTTTTCAATTTCAATAGATGCTTAAGTTTCAAATTTCAGGTCAATTGGTTGAAAATTGCAACCTGTATCGTGCTTAAACCGATAGATGGACAGACGGACAGACGGACGGACATCGGCAAATCGACTCAAAAAGTGATTCTGAGTCGATCGATATACTTGAAGGTAGGGGTAGGACCAATATTTCAGGTAGTTACAAACATCAACACAAACTCATTATACCCTGTACCACAGAGTGGTGTAGGGTATAAAAATCCCCATTTTTTGACCTTCAATTTTTTTGACCACCAATTTTTTGTAAACAAAGAAAAAGTTTTAGTATTTTAATATTTCATTTAAATACACTTAGGTGTACTAAAACTAATAAACAATAACATATTTTCTTTGTTTACAAAAAATTGATGGTCAAAAGACCATAAAAAATGTTCTAAAAAATGTCTATAAATAATTTTATTTTCCAGATCGACCCTCGTAGCAGATTTATTATTTACTCAATCTGGATGATATCAAGCTTAAATTAAAGCTTTAAAAATTACCCACATAACAGTTTTAATAATAACACTCGTTTGATAATAATATATTTAACAAATTGCAACTACTATAAAAAAAGTTTCCAATGTATTGTCGCCCACTGCATATTCCTGATCCCTAATAAATTATTTATGAAAAAATTTCAAAGGTCCAACGTAGACTAGTTAAAGACCTTAGATCTATCTTTAAAGGACCACCTGTTTCTTGCTCACATTTCTACGTGATGGCGACCGCGACACGTTAAAAAAAATTGAAATACTTTTTTGCATCTTTGAATTTCCTTTTTGTCCTTAAACTTCAACTTTTAAGTTTCTCTTTTAAAAGTTTAGAAATTTAATACTAAATAAATTTGTCATTGACCAAAAAAAAAAATGTTCAGCTACTAACTATAACCCAATTTAGCCACAAATATATATATTTTATCTTTTAAACTAAATCTATAAACCAAAATATATGTATAAACTACGGCATGAAAACAAATTTCAATAAAAACAAGTAGAAAAGTTAAATTCGACTTGGACGAATCTATGAATACCCTCCACATTGCCCTTTTTAAGTGATATTAAATTTTCTAACGTGAAAAAAATAACATTTTTGGTTAGAAATATTTTATTTTCTGTAAAAAAACTTTTTTTTATTAATTTTTGAAAAAAATTACTAATTTTTTTTGAGTGTAAAATTTTTTTGAGTGTATTTTTTTTTTTAGTGTAAAAAAACTTTTTTTTATTAATTTTTGAAAAAAAAAATAATAATTTACCAATTTTTTTTGAGTGTAAAATTTTTTTTGAGTGTAAACTTTTTTTTGAGTGTAAACTTTTTTTTGAGTGTATTTTTTTTTTTTGTTTTAGTGTAAAAATTTTTTTGTGACAAAAATACCTTTTAAAATATTTTTCTGACTTACAAATGTTTTAAAAACATGTTTAACGGGTTTTCAACACGTGAATTTAAGGTGAAACTAATCTGAAATTTACGGTTTTGCTTATAACTTTTGAGCCACTGGACCAATTTGGCTGAAATTTAAATCGAACGGGACCAGAGGAACGGTAAATATATATGCCACACTTCAGCACCCTCAGAATTGCCGTTCGACAGTTACCGTGTGTTTTATCTCGTAAATTCCAAAAAAACCCTTGCCGAAATTCACTCATTTGCTTATAACTTTTGAACCATTAGACCGATTTCGCTGGATTGCAATACCAACCTGACCAGGTAAATGTCCAACACATATGCCAAACTTCAGGAGCCTCCGTAAAGTCTTTCAAAAGTTAGCGTGTTTTCAACAGACAGACAGACAGACAGACAGACAGACAGACGGACGGACGGACATCGCTAGATCGTCTTAAAATCGATCGAGGATCATGAATATATATACTTTATGGGGTCCTAGACCAATATTTCGAGGTGTTACAAACGGAATGACAAACTTATATATACCCTCTATCACTAGAGTGGAGGGTATAAAAAATAAACATAAAATTTGGTTTTTGTCTCTGGTTACAAATAAAATTCATGAATACCTCTGACTGCACTAGACCACGACCACACAACAGTCTTATTTAAAATGTTAAATTGTCAATGATTGTAATGTCGATTAAACGATAAATTTCATAAAGAAATATGTATAGAAATAAAAGCGAAAAAAAAAAATATTTGTATGCATAAACAAATGGAAGATACAACAGATCTGCTGTGAAAATGAAAACGAGTACACTTAGAGAATTTTATATGAAGAAATTTAATTGATGACAATGATACAAATTGAAGGAAAAAATATCATTATCGAAAAGCTTTTATTGGAAACATAAGATTTATGGAAAGAAGTGCTTTAATGCGAAGAATTTTACTGTAGAAAAAGAAGCTTTATTAAAAAAATCTGTTTTTTCGACAAGCTTTTTGTGTTGAAAAACTTAAAAAAAAAAATTTTTTTTTGTCAAAAAAAATTTTCTCACAAAAAAAAACTATTTTTGAGGAAACATCCTGAAGGAATAAAAGTTTAGTACATAGAGTAATTATAAAAAAGCTTTAAAGGAAACTTGCTTAGTTTTTAATAAAAAAAAAAGCTTTTTTCAAAGCTTGTAGAGTAGGAATAAAGGGAAACATGTGCAATGGTCAAGTCATCAGTAAGCCTTAACAAAAGCTTGCTCAGTTTTTAAAAAGTTAAAATAAAGAGTTTTTGAAAAAGCTACTCATTTGGCTTGCAACCTCTAAAGCTTATTACGAGTACACTCAAAAATAGACCTTATCAAATTACTAGAAAAAGTCTCGTAATCCCATTTTACCAATATTTGAGTTTTCCTTGTTTTTAACAAAAAATTTTAGATCGAAATTTACATTTTTTTGTAATTTTACAGTTTTTCTTGTGATTTTACAAATTTCAAAGATTAAAAAAAAAAAATCTTGTAAATTTACGAGAATTTCTTGTATGTTTTATTTTGCAAAAAAAGTTGTAAATTTACAATTTTATTGGTCAAAATTTTGTAAAATTACAAAAAAGTTCGTAATTTTAACTAGGAATTCTCGTAAAATAGGAGCTAGCAAAAATTCTACTAAAATCACGAAACCTCCCTGTAAGTTTTATCGCGTCAAAAAAATTGTAAATTTACAACTTTTTTGGTAAAAAGCTTGTAAGATTGCAAAATTATTGTTAAAAAGCTTGTAAAATAACAAGAAGGTAGCAAAAAAAAAGTCGCAAACTTTTCTTGTTCTTTTTTAAGTTGAAGTTTTTGCTGTGTTTTCTTGATCTAAAGATCACGATATATTTGTAAGAATAAAAGCCTTGTTAATGAAAAGCTGTAAGTTGAACTTATTAAAAGTTTTTTTAAGCTAAAAACCGTTGCAAAACTTAATTGTCTTTATATTTAACAAAAGCTTTTAATAAAGTTGCTTAGTTTTTGATAAAATAAAATTTAAGGAGTTTTTGAAAAAGCTTTTTTAAATGAAAAGCTGCTAGTTGGCCTTACGAAAAGCTTTTTTAAGCTACAAAACCATAGTGCTTCACTTTCACTGTAGTTAAAATTATTTTGCTAGAAAAATTAAGAAAAGCCCTTTGGAAATCTTCTCTTAAAAGCTTTTAACAAAGAAAAAAAATCCCAGTGTACCACAAAAGTAAAAAAGTATATAAAAAACAAATACAAATATAAAATTTAATACAAATAAATATTGAATCGAATACAGTAGAAGAAAAAAAACACAGCAGCCAGCAATAATCAAAAAGATTCCCCCCACCCCCTCCTTCTCATCTTGATTCAAGGAGATGAAAATCGAACGAAAAACCACATTATAACTTTTGCTTAAGCATGCATATGCATGCCTTGCTTCTTGCCACAACTACAACTACTGCTACTCTGAACAATATGATATGAAAACCACTACCAATGATGCAACAGAAGAACAATCAAGATAACCTCAAACCAATAGCAAAACAAAACTGAAAAAAAACTGATGTTTGAAAAAAATGGTAGAAAAATTCTGAATACTGTTAAATAAACATTTTTAAATGAATTTCATGTTGAAAAATGGACAAAACGAAAAATGCCGTGTTAAACATTTATGGTCAGTAAAATAAAAATGTTTTTTAAAAAAAAGTATAAATAAAATGGTTTTTTAAAAATCATATGCGGCAACACTTAAATATATGGCAACACTATATGGCGCAACCTTGTGTGTGGCCCAAACACTTTTTATGACACCTTTTTTTTCATATATGCGTTAAATGCTTCTTCTGTCTCCGCCAGTGTGTACTTCATGTCATTTATGCCAATTGCAATAATTCTTATCATCGACAACAAACCAGGACTTACATATAAAAACTTTTTTTTTTTTAAGTTTCACCCAATAAACAAAAATGTTTATATTTTGAGTAGGGTTATTTTAGCTCGAGGCAATTTTTCTTTACAATAATGATATTATCATAGAATAATTTTCAAGAAAATTATTTTCTGTTTTAAATTTATTTGTATTTTTATTTTGCAAGACTAATTGGAAGTGTTTCGGATTTCGTCAGATTCCATTGTCAAGACCATTTTGCAAATATGAAAAACCTTATACCACAAGTAGCATAGGGAATTTAAATGACAAATCGCTAATGTTCAAACAAAAATAAAATGCACAAAAAGTACTAAATACTCCAATAAAATTCTAAAAATGACTAAAAATTTCAACAAAATTCTAAAAATTAAAAAAAAAAATTTCACATATCAAACGGAAAATTTAAAAAAATGTATTAAAAATTTCAACAAACTACTAAAAATTAAAAAAAAAAATACTAAAAATTCCAAACAAAAATACTACTATTTCCTTATTAATTAATAATAATTTTTATTATAGCTCGAGGTAATTTTTCTTTTACTTATTAAAACCATGACATTATAATAGAATAATTTTCAAGAAAATTATTTTTCTGTTTTAAATTTATTTATGTTGCTCATTTTTGCAAATTTCACATGGCAATATCTCGAAAACCGTTCGATCGATTCATGAAATTTCTTTTGTCCTTTGGTGGTGGTTCAAATTAAGTTTAAATGAAAGTTCGTCTCAAGCTCTATGAAAGAGTCAAATGGAAAAAATATATAGTTTTTAAAAAAATTCTTGAACGTAGGAAAAAAAGCCGGCATTTTTGGGCAATTTTTTGAAGTTTTCAGCATAGACAATAAAGAAAGAATGTCTTGCACATAATATATTTTTTCCTAATTTTTCAAAAACTAATTTTTTTTTTTTGGTTAAAATTTTTAAAAAATTCAAAATTTTGACCGATAGACACCACGGGCTAGAAAGATCTTGGTTCATATTAAGTTTATATGAAAGTTCGTCTCAAGCTCTATAAAAGAGTCAGAGAAAAAATTTCTTAAACATTGGAAAACATTTCTAAGTGCAATATCTTAAAACCCGTTGGGCCGATTTAAGAAATTTCATTATATTCGTGATATTTTTTTTTTATTTTTTAAAAAATCTAGACCTTCCTTAAAAAATTTCTAAAAACCGCAATTTTGTCCAAATTTTAAATAGCGATATCTCGAAAACCGTTAGACCGATTATAATTTTTTTTTTGATAATCGTGTTTAGCGCATCAAAATTATTTAACGTGATGTGTCCCAAGACCACAGACCATATAGACATGCAACACGAGTGCTTATTTTGGTACTTTCAATATGGACGCTTACAAAATACTACTAAATTTACTTCTCTGCCTAGAATACGTGTGAGCTTTTGCATCTGTATTTTCGTTGTTTGTTTACGTTTTGTATGAAACATCAAAAGTTACACGCGCGTGCCGTCACTAATACATACACATATGCGAAACTTGTTCGTTTCACCCCTATGCCCAAGACACATGTTTTTTTCAATTTTTTTTTTTTTTGAATACTCAAAAATCCAAAATTTTGATCGTTGGGTACTACGGGTTAATCTTATTCGATTGGCCTCAAATTCGTACCACATGTGGCCTAGGAGAATAAAAATTTGCCCGGACATTCAAATTTGTATGAAAAGCTTTTTTGCCATACACAAAAATGCAATGTAGTATTTATATAAGCAAATCATGTTGTGGAGGACTGACTGACATACCTTATTCAGCCCAACCCACTGAAGCTTCCAGAAAATAGATCCAATATGGCTGGCTTTTAGAAATTCCGCTTCTAAGAATGTAAACAAGTTAACTTTTGGTACTTTTTATATTTACAGAAATAATAGTGCTAGAAACATGAAATTTGCACTGTTGGATCCTCCAACGGAAAAAACATTCTGAAAAAATAAATACTTTCTGTAAATTCTAAGGGGACAAATAGAGATAAAAAAGTGTACTTTTTCATGGAAACTAAAAAAAAAAAAAATCAGATAATGACTTTTTTAGAAATTAAAATTTTTTTTCGGGTAAAAGTTGGTTAAACTGCTAATTTTCATATCTATTGATATAAAGCCTACTATTATTTTATTTCATGAACGAAATAAAATAGAACAGGGAACAACATGGTATAGAAAAGATATTCTAACAAAAGTACTTTTTAGAAAGTTTCAATTCTTAAAGGAGAAAAGGTGCACTTTGGTACTTTTTCGATATCCTAAAATAATGGTTCTATAAACTCGATTTTTGGAGTGTATGATTCTCCATCGAAACAAAAAATAAAAAAAAAACAAATAAGAAAGTTATAGTCGGTCAAGACCGACCATATAATACCCTACACCAGTGTTTTCTGGAAAATAGGTCCCAAGTCCAAACATGGACCGATTGGATCTGTCTTTTGTTACATCTCTATTTATTGTGGAAAACACACACAGATAAAATTTTAGTTTAATTAGCTGAATTTTTGTCAATAGACCGATTTAACTGAATATCGGTCGAAATTTTTATATGGACTATGTCCAAAAATGGTCCAATTGTATTCCGATTTGATTAGGTTACTAAAGTACACGTTTAATACCTAAAAATTAAATTTGTATCAAATATTTCAACTTTTATGAATTTTGATGGAATTATGTGAATATCGGGAGGGTGGTTTGTATGGGGACTACCAGAAGGACTGACCCGATTTCACATTTAGAATGATGATTCCTGCATACAAGAGTTGATTACCTGCTAAAAGCGATATCTATTATAATACGGTTATTAGAGTCATTTAAGCCTAATTCAAATGGGGCGTTTGTAAATGGGCTAGGTCTTAACATGGACCGATTTTCTGCAATTTCAATAGGCTTCGTCCTTGGGTCAAAATATGCTTAAGTTTCAAATTACAAGTCAATTGATTGAAAATTGCGACCTGTATCGTGCTTAAACCGATAGATGGACAGACGGACGGACGGACGGACGGCCAGATGGACATCGCTAAATCGACTCAAAAACTTTTTGACGAAAAAAATTGAAGAAAAAAAGTTTTTGATGAAAAAAAAATTTGATGTAAAACATTTTTTTTTATGAAAAAAAAAATTTTATTAAAAAAAATTGATGAAAAAATTTTTTTTTATTAAAAAAACTGTTGAAAAAAAATAATTATGTAAAAAAAAATTTTGATGGAATAAAAATTTATAAAAAATTTTTTTTATGAAAAACAAACATTTTTTTTTTGTTAAAAAATAAATATGTTACGTTTTATTCACCATCTAATGAAAATGCTTTTATTCACCAGCAGGTGAGTTATTACAATATTTCCCAAGAAAGCGTTGCATCACGAGTGCCAATGACCTAAACTGTGGGACAACTGGCTAGCCAAATAAAAAGCGACCTTAGGACATTAGGAAAAGGTTCTATTTGTGCCTATTTTTTTAAGCTAATAGAACATTGTTGTCCTAAGGTCTCGAAATCTTAAATATGATGCTCCTTGTCTACCTAAATTGTTTATTGGGTAATCAATTTCATATCCATAATCTCAATACAATACGAATTCAATAGCATAACACAGCAGTACATTTCTCACGCTTCTTAGGGAAGTAGAATGAAAAATAAAAAAACCTCACCAACAAAACTAACCTAGAGAGGATGTCTCAATTTCCAACATATTGAATATATTTCCTATACAATTGTATATCTGATGATGGTCAAAAAGCATATTGAAGAAGTAAAAAAAAATACCACAAAAAACGAACCTGCAATGTCATATAAAAAGATATAAAGACATTATTATGGTTGAACAAATCATTGAGAAATATACAAAAAAAAAAAATGTAAGGATGCTTTAAAATAAAACTATGGTTAAAGCTGTTGTTTCTGCTGCTTTTACTGTCGCCTGGTCTGTTGGTTTAGATCATCATCATCATCGTCTTCATATGATTGGAATTCGTTTTACGATTTGTTGCCGCTATAAGCTCCTAAACATTTGAAATGGAATGTCACTTTTTTAAACACTGCGACTACTACTACTAGTTCTACACAGAAAAAAAAATTGTCAATTATTTAAATATGATTTAATTGTATTAACAAATTTTGTTGTTGAAAAAAAAAATAAAAATTTTCTTTGTTAATACAATTAAATTTTTTTGACATGACAAAAATTTTTTTTTTAGCTCAAAAGTTGTAAAATAAATGTTCCCTATTTTTCTCTTTTTTGGCCCCTTTATACTTACAACTATTTTCTTCAGAATGCATTTTTTTTTATTCCCAGTGAAAAATGTTCAAATATGAATCATATATATTTCACATATGATTACATATATGAACATATATATTTAATATATGAGCATATACGAAATTTGGCGGCATATGGACAAACATATATGAAACATATATGAACACATATGCACATATGTGAACGCATGTCATATATGTACACATGCCGCCAATTTTCGCATGTGTAACATATATTTACATATATGAACATACATGTCCATATTTGGACCACATATGATTCACATATGAACATTTTTCACCGGGTTCAGAATATTAATATTCTAGGAATTTTATTTCAGAAAATATAAAAAAGTACTTAATGAGCACTTTTTTGCCCTTTTTATGACTCTTAGAAACGGAATTTCCAAAAAATACTTTTTTATTGAATGAGCCTACTTTCAAAATTTCAACTGCCTAGGACCATTATTTTAGGAAATATAACAAGTACCAAAAATACAATTTTTTACCTTTTTTAAGAACTTTAAGAAACCGAATTTCCAAAAATTATTTTTTGCAGAATGTTTTATCTCAATGAAAAATACTACATTTTAAATTTCACACTTTTAGGACCATTATTTTAGGAACGATAAAAAGTACCAAACTTTACCCTTCATAAAAAACGGCATTTACAAAAACTATATTTTCACCAAAAGATCATGCATTAAAAATTTCAAGTTTCTAGACAATTTTTCAGAATATATAAAAAATGCTCTTTTTTAACCCATAGAAACAGAATATCCAAAAAGTACTTTTCTAGAATAATGTTTTTTTCACTAAAAGCTCCTATTTTCTTAAATTTCAAACAAAAAAGTACCAAAATTACAATTTTTATGGGCTATTACTTTTAACCAGCAGGAACTATCAAAAAGTACCAAACGTACACTTGTTTACCCTTCTTACAAACGGAATTTCCAAAAAGTACTTTTTCCAAAAACAATATTTTCACCAAAGGATCATGCATTGAAAATTTAAAGTTTCTAACTTATGATTTCAAGATGTGTAAAAAGGACTCTTTTTACCTCTTTAGAAACAGAATTTTTAAAAAGTACTTTTCTAGAATGTTTTTTTCCACTAAAAGCTCCTACATTCTTAAATTTTAAGTTTCGAGAACCATTTTTGTTAAAAAATATAAAAAGTACCAAAAATTACAATTTTTAGGGAGTATAACTTTTAACTATCAGGAACTATAAAAAAGTACCAGAAGTACACTTTTTCTCTTTTTTACCCTTCTTTAAAACGGAATTTCCAAAAAGTAGTTTTCCAAAAAAATATATTTATACCAAAGGATCATACATTCATAATTTCACGTTTTATGCTCTATAGAAAGAGAATTTCCAAAAAGTACTTTTCTAGAATATTTTTGTTTCACTAAAATCTCCTACATTCTTAAATTTGAAGTTTCTAGAACCATTTTTTTAGAAAATATAAAAAGTACCAAAATTACAACTTTCAGGAGCTATAAAAAAAGTACCAAACGTACACTTTTTTAGCCTTCCTAAAAACGGAATTTCCAAAAAGCAGTTTTCCAAAAAATATATTTATGCCAAAGGATCATGCATTGAAAATTTCAAGTTTCTAGACAATGTTTTCAGGATTTATAAAAAGTGCTCTTTTTTACCCCTTTAAAAACAGAATTTCCAAAAAGTACTTCTAGAATGTTTCTTTTTCCCTAAAAGCTCCTACATTCTTAAATTTCAAGTTTCTAGAACCATTATTTTAGAAAATTTAAAAAGTACCAAAATAACAATTTTATGGAGTATCACTTTTAACCATCAGGAACTATAAAAAAGTACCAACCACTTCTTACAATTTTTTATCCTTCTAAGGAATTTCCAAAAAGTACTTTTCCTATATTTTCACCAAAGTACCAAAATTACACTTTTTATGGAGTATCACTTTAAACCATCAGGAACTATAAAAAAGTACCAAACGTATACTTTTTTACCCTTCTTAAAAACGGAATTTCCAAAAAGTACTTTTCCAAAAACTATATTTTCTCCAGAAGATCTGAAAATTTTATGTTTTTAGACAGTTATTTCAGGATTTATAAAAGGTGCCATTTTTACCCCTTTAGAAACAGAATTTCCAAAAAGTACTTTTCTAGAATATTTTTTTTCACTAAAAGCTCCTACATTCTTAAATTTCAATTTTCTAGAACCCTTTTTTGATAAAATAAAAAAAAGTACCAAAATTATAATTTTTATGGGGTATCACTTTTAACCATTAGGAACTATAAAAAAGTACCAAACAACTTTTACACTTTTTTATCCTTCTAAATAACAGAATTTCCAAAAAGTACTTTTCCAAAAACTATATTTTCACCAAAAGGATCATGCATTGAAAATTTTGAGTTTCTAGACAATTTTTCAGAATATATAAAAAGTGCTCTATTTTACCCACAGAAACAGAATTTCCAAAAAATACTTTTCTAGAATATTTTTTTTCAATAAAAGCTCCTTAAATTTCAAGTTTCTAGAACCCTTTTTTGATAAAAATAAAAAAAGTTCTAAAATTAAAATTTTTTATGGAGTATCTATCACTTTTAACCAACAGGAACTATAAAAAAGTACCAAACGTATAATTTTTTACCCTTCTTTAAAACAGAATTTCCAAAAAGTACTTTCCCAAAAACTATATTTTCATCAAAGGCTCATCCATTGAAAATTTCAAGTTTCTAGACAATTTTTTCAGGATATATAAAAAATTCTCTTTTTTTACCCCTTTAGAAACAGAATTTCCAAAAAGTACTTTTCTAGAATGTTTTTTTTTTTCACTAAAAGCTCGTACATTCTTAAATTTCAAGTTTCTAGAACCCTTTTTTGATAAAAATAAAAAAAGTACCAAAATTAAAATTTTTTATGGAGTATCACTTTTAACCAACAGAAACTATAACAAGTAAAAAAGTTAAATTCGGCCTTGTCGAATGTAGTTATACCCTCCACAATTTCAAAAAGATTATTGCAAAAAACTTTATTTAAAAGGAAATTCATTTCGAAAAAAAAAAAATTTGTTGAAAAAAAAATTTCCGCGAAAAAAAAAATTTGGTAAAAAAAATCCGCGATTTTTTTCTTTTTTTGTCAAAAAATATGTTCGTACTTGTTTAAATACCATTTGGTGTTCAATTATGTTCACATATGTCAACAAGAAGCCGAATTAAAGCATTTTGTATATTTAGGTTATGTTGAATGTACTGAAATGTTTGAGGTGTGCTTACATTTTCATTCATAACTTTTGAACCGCTAAACCGATATCGCTCAAATGCAATACCAAACTTCTCGGGAGAACTTCCAATAAATATGTTAAGTTTCAGTCATCTCTGTGCAATATTTTGTCCGCGACAGCATTTTCCACAGACAGACAGACGGACAGACGGACATCGCTAGAATGTCTTAAAATCGATCGGGCATCATGAATATATATACTTTATGGGGTCCCAGATCGATATTTCGATGAGTTACAAATGGAATGACAAACTTATATATACCCTCTATCACTAAGTGGAGGGTATAAAAAGTACCAAACGTATAGTTTTTTACCCTTCTTTAAAACAGAATTTCCAAAAAGTACTTTTCCAAAAATAATATTTTCACAGAATTTCCAAAAAGTACTTTTCCGAAAATAATATTTTCACAGAATTTCCAAAAAGTACTTTTCTAGAGTGTTTTTTTTTCACTAAAAGCATTCTAAAATTTCAATTTTCTAGAACCATTTTTTGATAAAAACTGAAACTACAAAACAGTACCAAACGTACACTTTTGTACCCTTCTTAAAATTTCGAAATTTTTAAAAGGTACTTTTCCAAAAAGTACTTTTCTAAAAACTATATTTTCACCAAAGGATCATACTTTGAAAATTTTAAGTTTCTAGACAATTATTTTAAGATTTAAAAAAAGTGCTCTTTTTTTACCACTTTAAAAACAAAATTTCTAAAAAGTACTTCTAGAATTTTTTTTCCCCTAAAAGATCCTACATTCTAAAATTTCAAGTTTCCAGAACCATTATTTTAGAAAATTTAAAAAGTACCAAAAAGTACACTTTTTATGGAATGCCACTTTTAACCACAAATTTTTATTTATTTACAAACAATTTAATTGCATTGACAAATTGTGCTGTTGAATAACCAAAAATCAATTATTTTATTTGTCAATACAATTAATTTTTTTGTAAATATTACAAAATTTTAGGAAAAATTAAGCCATTTATAAAATTTTTTTTCTGTGTTTTTTTCTGTAGTATTAGTGTTCCATTCTTTTACTCCCTGGTCTTATCATTGTTGGTGGTCAGGTTTTGTTGTTGCTTGTGTTGTTATTATTGGCTGGGAGTGCTTTTTTTTAAGTCGTTTTCCTGACACTAAAGATAAAAACGTGTAATAAAAGGCGCTAATATTGTTTTGAGGTTCTTGTTTTTTTCTTATTTTCTAGTAGTTTCCTGGTACTTTTCTGTGTAACTTTTTTTCATTTCTTTCTGGGATGATGATGTGGTAGTTGCCTCTTCAAGTTTCATTTTCACAACAATAAAACTCATGGAGATGTTGTTTTAAATGTGGTTTTTAATGGTGACACATGACATGATAGTTCTCTGTGTGTCTGTCTTTCTACTAGTTATAATATGTTTAGTTTTAATGGAGCTTTAGTTTAGGTATTATATACACATAGATTGAAAAGCAAATAGAGAAAAAAAAAAAAACAGCTGTAGTAAATTGAGTTTGAAAAGATAAAGATTTTAAATTTGATTTCAATAAAATATAGAATTAAAGGAGTGAATAAAAATGAATCGAGATTGATAGGGAGTGCTGTGTTTTTGAAAAAGTACTTTTTCATAAAGTACCATTTTAATAAAGTACCAGTTATAAAATAAAATTTTTATATAAGTAACAAATTCTGATTAATATCACTGTACTAGTCGCAAAAATTAATTAACTGGTCACCCTGTTGGTAAAGCTAATTCGGGTACGCTGAATTCAATGGTGCTAGCCGTTTTTCGAAGTTAGCGCTTGTATTCGCGATATTCTCGATTTAAAAATTGTAAAGCCTAGTTACTACAAAAAATTAATTTTTATGCTTTTGGGATAGTTTTTAAATATAAATTTGCAAAATCCATTGTTTTTTTCTCAAAAAAAAAAATTTTACGAAAAAAAAAAAATTTCCGCCAGAAAAAAAATTAGCGAAAAATTTTTTTTTGGAAAAATTTTGTGTCTGTAATGTGTTGTATACTACTCATTTTCATAAATTAATCGCAAAATAAAAAAAATTAAAAAAAAATTTTCGCGAAAAAAAATTTGCGAAAAAAATTTCCGCGAATAATTTTTTGTTGGTATATTCAAGAGATTTAAGATGATAAAAATTCAGCAATTGTCTAAATAATATGAAAAAGTAGTTTTTTTTTACTTAAAAATTAAAAAAAAAATAATCGCGAATATCGCTAATACATACGCTAACTTTGAAAAAAACTGATATTACAATGGGATTTAGTGTACACGAACTAGCTTTACCAGATGGCTGTCGTAAATTCAAATCAAACCAAAAATATTTGTATTGAACCAATTTTTTTCACGAAAATAAAGATTTTTCGCTAACAAAAAATTTTTTCGCGAAAAAGTTCACGGTATTATGGTTTGTTGTGTTAGTTTAACAGACTTGAATGGTTTTAAATTAAAAATATCGTTTTTATTGTACTAAAGCATCAGCATTTTAAATCGCGAATATCGCGAATATTGCGAATACGAGCGCTAACTTCGAAAAAAGGCTAGCACTATTGAATTCGGCGTACCCGAATTAACTTTACAAGTAGGGTGCCCAGCTTGTTAAAAAAAAAGTGTCAAATTCGAGTACAGTGCATTTATTAAAAATTAATAAAAATTATTTTTTCAATCTTTAAAATGTTATATTTTGAGTAGGTTTATTCTAGCTCGAGGTCATTAATTCCATTTCAAATTAAAACTTTAATATTGACATACAATAATTTACCAACAAATTATTTTTCTGTTTTAAATTTATGTTGGCAATTTTTGCAAGATTTAGTCGACACGTGTTTCGAAATTTGTCAGATTCCATTGTCAAGACTATTTAGCACATATAAAAACACTATACTACAATTACACCGACAGCAAATATACAATTACATATACTACAATTACACCAACAGCAAATAGTCCGACAGCAAATATTAAACATGAACTCGATGATATACGTCTGAAAGTAGAGATCAATTGGAATAAAACTGCATTTAGAGTTTTTCACTTCGTGATCCTGTTTCCTTTTAAAAGGACTTCAAAGTTTTAAAGGATACATTTTGTAAAATAATTTTGAAATATTTTTACTAGTCTTAGGATGACTCTGGTGACGGCAAATGAAAGAGGAGTATATCCTCTAATTTTTCCATTTTCTATTTTGCCATATCAGGAAAAATGGATGTGAATAGAGTCATTTGAAAACTTTAAAAGGACTTCAAAGTTTTAAAGGACACATTTTGTAAAATATTTTTGAAATATTTTTACTAGTCTTAGTATGACTCTGGTGACGACAAATGAAAGAGGAGTATATCCTTTAATTTTTCCATTTTTCTATTTTGCCATATCAGGATAAAATGATGTGAATAGAGTCATTTGAAAACTTTATCAAAATATATTGTTGAAAATTTTGAATGATATTGAAGCATAAAGTTTTGAAAGGACTCCTTTTTCTTGATATGTAAAAAAAATAAAATAGAAAAATTAGGGGAGATCCTCCTCTTTCATTTGCTATCAATAGTGGCATCCTAGGACAAGTACAAATATTAAAAAAATATTTTATAAAATTTTATCCTCTAAAACTTTGAAGTCCTTTTAAAAGGAAACAGGATCATGAAATGAAAAACTGTAACTGTAGTTTCAAATGTATATTATCCAGTTCATGTTCAACGATTTTTTTTTTACATTTTTGTCGGACGGTGCTATCATAGGGAATTTAAATGACAAATTTAGGATTGCCAGAAGTCCCGCATTTGGCGGGATTGTCCCGCTTTGTGTCGACGATTCCCTCGTCCCGCGCGGGATTCCAAATTCCCGTTTTTTTTAGAAACTGCCAGCGCAAAAAAGATTTGTACAAACCACTTGTGCTTTTTATGGGCAGGGTTGCGCTGCTTTTGCAAAAAATTTCTATTTGAGTAAAAATGAATTTGATTTTTACGCAATGGTTTGGATTATGGGCAATCCGTTTAGGGTTTGGGTGAATTTACCTCAGTTCAGATGAAGTTTTTGAAAAGTTAACGCGTTTTCCTTTACGGAAAAAACTAACCAATCATTTTTTGGCTAAAAACTGGGCTACCAACTTCCAAAGCAATCTTAGTGCATTTTGAAAAAAAAAAATCGATATAAAAAAAAAAATAAAAAAACTGAGCAATATATTACAAATACTTCCTATGAGTAAGTTGGTCCAGCAATGCGTCTTGAGGATTTTTCATCTCTGAGACTTAAACTTAAATCAATTATTTTTGTCCCGCCAAAATTTTTGAAATCCCGCCATTTTAGCAATTTTTTGCGTTTGTCCCGCTTTCTGGAAATAAATTTCTGGCAACCCTAGACAAATTACTAATGTCTAAACAAAAATATTTATGCGCATTTAACTCTACCCTCATTGAGAATTAGAAGAAAAAAAATTTTACAATCTCTTAATAAGATCACAATCGTCAAATAACCAACAAAAAAATTATAAAAAACAGGGTTTTTATATTTACTAAATAGTATTGACAATGGAATTTGACAATTTCCTACGGAAAGTGTTGATAAATTTAATGCCTGCTCTTTGTTTTGGAGAAATTAAATGAAAAATTTCTTTTTATATTCTAAATTATGTATGTTATTAACTTGTTTTCAATCAATCCTAGACACCATGAAATATTTTCAAATTTCTTCATTATATTTCTAAATTGCTCTTTGGTTAACTGCCAACATTTCATAACATTTCTTTTTTTAATGAAAGAAATCCTTATTACACAATTTAGCTTTTTATTTCCTTTTTTTTCAATTTCAACACTTGTAACTTTATTACATTTCTTGCCAACATATGTCGGTTGACCGCATCAAAATTCCTTAGAAAATTCTTATATTGTTAAAATCCTATGAAAAGATAAACTGTAAAAGAAGTGTGTTAAAAAAATAAATAGAATAAAGTAATAACCACTACAAAGCTGAAGATTATGAACATATGTCGAAGGAGATCCTGTATTGAACACAATATCTACAAATACTTAATATTTCATAACTTTTTTTTTTCTCAGCCATATTGCAATGATACACAAACTCACATCCTTCTAGTTTTATGATGTTTCCCTGAAATACCATAACATTTCAATTACTTCCCAAATGTAACGAAGAGAAGAAAAAATTGAAGTTTTAAGCCTTTTTTTAAGGAAACTTTAACTAAAAGGTGGAAAATATGTTTGATATAACGTTTGTAACATTTTGAAAATAGCATCCTGTGTAAAAATGGTTTAGATCTTATTTTATCTGTTTATATCTATTAATATCTGATCATGCCTGCTTAGATATAATTATATCTAAAATGACCAAAACCGACATTTGGTCAACATTAGCACAAATTTTACATTATATTATATCTGAGCAGATAAAATCACAAACAATCAGATGCAATTAGACATTGTCAGATCAAAGCAGATCTGATAAGATCAAATCGATTTTTACATGGGATGTCAAAAATACTCTAAAATTACCTTTACTTTGGTTTGAGTCTTCGCTAATATTAAGGTTTTAAACCTTAAACCGCCAAAATTGCTTTACATGAAAAAAACCTTTTTAAAAAAATCTTTAATTTAACAAGCTCTTTACCAATAAATTTTTAAATTTACAAATTTTTTGACACAATAAAACTTATAAGAAATTCTCGTGACTTTACTAAATTAATAATAATGCCATATCAAAATTTGTCAAAAAATTTGCCAAAATGACGGAATTTTTTTATAAAAATCCAAATTTTTTTTAATTGACTATTTCAAAGAGATTGAGTGAGACAAACAAACTTTCATTAAAACTTAATTTGTGCTCTTTTAAAGAGCTTGAGACCATTTAAGACAGTGGTGCCCAAAAAGGGAAACGATAATATAGTGGTAATTTTTAACAAATATGAGAGTGTATTGTACTATTGTACTATGTACTATTGCTTTGACCGAATTTACATAAGGCAATTTTAATTGCGGCAATTTTGATTTTCTAGTGTATCAGAGAGAGAGGGAAGAATCTTAGATCTCTCTCTGATACACGATAAAATCAGAATTGCCGCAATTAAAATTGCCTAATGTAAATACGGTCTTTGAAAGAAATCATAACAACAATAAATATTATTTGTGTAGTTTTTTTTTATCAAACAAAGCGACATCGACCTGCTTCTTTGAATGATGGCAAACAACTAAGGAGTTTTTTGTTTTTTACGCTCTCTGTTGTTAGTTTCGTTGTCGTTCGGATTGTGTCCGTGTACAAAGCCGAATCATCGTTGATCTTTAACAAGTGTTTGGGCACCATTGATTTAAGCACATGACGCCCTTTGATCAAATTTTAATGTTTTTGGTGAAATTTTCTAAAAATTCAAAACTTACAAGGGAAGTCTCCCTAGTGTCACCCGCGGATCTTTATGGAATTGGTTTTATTTTGTAGATCAGAAAAAATAAGGGGATGCGAATTTTTTTTAGCGGCCCAATTTCATATTTAGGGGGTAAAAAGGAGGGGGAAGACAAGGCCATTTTCAGTTTTTTTCGTTTATCTCCTATGTTATGCAAAGAAATCTAGTCATGTTACATACCAAATGAAAGGTCTTTGGAAATCCTATCTACGTGTGCTAAGAACGTGTCCAAGCAGGCGTACGGACATAGCGCCCAAGTGCATATCGCCCAATTTAAAAAAGTCATTCCACCCAAAAAAAATGTGTGTTAGTTGTTGTTGCAAAATTTTTTGGACGATATGTCCATTATTTTTGGTTATTTTAACAATTCTCTTTAAATTAATATAAATTGTCAAAAATGTCTTATTACCCAAAAGTTTTTATGCGTAGCCGGCCTTCGGCCGGGCTTAGGGATTACAAAATCCATGCATTAAACCCACCCTCTCCGCAAAGTAAAGTTTTCTAGGTAGCAGGCCTTTAATCAAATTTGTTATGCATCAAAAAGGCCCGATAACCAAAATAGCTTTGGTTTGCAGAGAGGGTGGGTTTAATGCATGGAGTATGTAATCCTTAAGCCCGGCCGAAGGCCGGCTACGCAGAAAACCTTTATTACAAAAAAAAACAAATCATAGAAGTCGTAATTTCGACATTTCGCCAAAAAAAAATATTTTGGCTTTTTTGACAATTTTGTTTTGGGAGAAATAACATTTTTAGACCTATCATTTTGGGCTATATGTCGCAGCTTGGGCGATATGACATTTACGGTTTTGGGCGATAAGACCTTGGGCGCTATGTCCGTACGCCGTCCAAGCATGCACAACTTTTCGTTATATTATTTGGGAGAAATAACATTTTTAGACCTATCATTTTGGGCTATATATCGCAGCTTGGGCGATATGACATTTACGGTTTTGGGCGATAAGACCTTGGGCGCTATGTCCGTACGCCTTCCAAGCATTCACAACTTTTCGTCATATTGAGTGAAATACCAAAATTTTAGGACATTATTGTTAATAAGTCGAAAAATATTAATTTCTTTGGCCCGTTGTCAGCACCACGAGATAGGTATTTTTTGATACCTTTAATCTGATACCACACATGAATATATTAATTTTGTTTAAATAGGCGTAAATCGTATAAAACTGAAAAGGTCAATTTCCCCCCATACAAATCGATCCCCCTAAAAATGAGTTTGGGCCGCTAAAAAAAAATACGTGTCGAATTAATTTTCGTTCTTAACAATATATCCAAATTTCATGAAGATCGGAGGGTGACACCAGGGAGACTTCACTTGTTAAAGCGAAGGGTGCTACGGGTTCCAATGATCAAATTTGGCTCGAATTAAGTCAATATCAAAGATTGTATTAGGTTAGGTTAGGTTAGGGGTGGCGGAGCTCAAAATTTTGAACTCCTCGCATAGACCGGCTGGTCCATAGCAATACCACATGTTCCTTCAGCGACGAGGATAAAACGCGTTAGTCCATGTTGCAAACAATTTAATGCGCATGAGGTCCATGACTGCGATTTCTTCCAGATTCTCGAGTTCTGCTTTGCCCAAAATTTGTTTGCGATGCCTGGCCAATGCGGGGCATTTGCACAGGATATGTTCAACAGTTTCATCCGTATTCGGTTCATCACATCTTCTACAATTGGAATCAGAGATAAGTCCAATTGTTCTTGCGTGGAAAGCAATAAGGCAGTGTCCCGTGACCACTCCCGTGAGTAAACGACATTCTCTTCTGTTAAGAGAAAGTAGGTAACGAGTTCTTTTAAGGTCGTAACGCGGCCAGATTATTCTGGTAGTTCTGCTTGTACTTAACTCTCGCCATTTCCTGTTCGCCATGGAAATACACTGACAATCACTTCTCGATCTGTAGTACTGCATTGGGGGATCGATATGAACAAAATCCCCTACCCCATCTGCGCCCAGTTTTGCAAGCTCATCAGCCTTCTCGTTCCCGTCTACTCCCTTATGTCCTGGAACCCATATTAGAGAGACGAGGTTGTTGCTGGATAGTTTCTGAAGATTCTCGTAGCACTCAAAAACGACTTTTGATTTAATACAAAAGCCTCTTAGAGCTTTTAGTGCAGCTTGGCTGTCGATGTAAAAGTTTATTATTCTCTCCGATTCTCCAAGAAACTGCAAGGCTGCCTTATTAATAGCAACTATTTCAGCCTGGAATATGCTACAGCTCAAAGGTAGATTAAAAGATTTTCGAATATCACAGACGTCCGTAGTAAATCCCGCTCCCACTCCCGTCGATTGTTTGGAGCCGTCTGTGAAAATATTTAAAGCGTCATTTGGAACGCAACGCCAGTTCGACCAAAATTCTCGAGTCGGAAATTCAACTTTAAATTTCCGATCGAAAAGTAGTTTGGGCACCCTGTAGTCAGTGACAACGTTATCCAAATTGTCCATGCTACTGTGTCCAAAATTTCGGCGTCTGAGCCAATTTGACTCTTTGAGTCTGAGGCATGCCTTATATGCCTCACCCTTAGCAAAGACGTCAATTGGAAGCAGATGCAATATCGTGTCGATGGATGCAGCTGATGTTGTTCTTAGGGCACCAGTGATACTCAGACCCATAAGCCGTTGGGCTTTTTGGAACTTACTACGAGTCACCTCCCTCTCTAGCGCTCTGTGCCAGACCATAACTCCGTAAAGTAAGATAGGTCTTACGATGGAAGTATAGATCCAGTACGTGATCCTTGGCTCAAGTCCCCATGTCTTGCCGAACATTTTCTTGCATGCATAATATGCATTATTCGCCTTTCTCAATCGTTCATCGGTATTTTGGTTCCATGATAATTTACTATCCAGAATAATTCCTAAAAATTTCGCATGATTTGAAAGTGGGATTTCAACCCCGTTGACCTTGACTTTTCTAAAATTTTCGATCTTATACTTTCGTGTAAACAATACCATCTCGGTTTTCCGAGGATTAACGTTAAGACCATTTTCATTAGCCCAATTCCATAACTGTTTCAGTGATCGCTCTAGCAACTCGGATAACGTGGTCAAAAATTTCCCAGTTGACATTATTACCACGTCATCAGCATAAGCAACTACTGCCGCTCCTTGCGTCTCCATTTTTTTGAGAATGGGATCCACCACCAAGAGCCAGAGTAATGGCGATAATACTCCTCCCTGTGGTGTTCCCCTGGCTGTATATCTTATGGCTCTTTCAAGCCCCCATTCGGCTGTAACTTCTCTACAAGACAGCAGGCAGCCAATCCATCTTTTGATGGTTGGATTTATGCCAGCCCTGTCCATTGCGTTTAAAATTGCATCCATGCTTACATTGTTAAATGCACCTTCTATATCCAAAAAAGCGGCTAAGGTAAATTCTCTATATTCCAGAGATCTCTCTAAAGTGTACACGAGGGAATGAAGAGCGGTTTCTATCGACTTGCCCTGCTGATAAGCATGTTGCGTAGCCGACAAAAAGTTACCACCTAGGTTCTCTCTCATATAAAGATCCAGAATTCTCTCCAAAGTTTTCAGAAGGAAGGATGATAGACTAATAGGACGATAATCCTTTGCAGTTGCGTGATTTATTTTACCGCTTTTCGGTATGAAGACTACTTTAGATTTCCTCCATGATCTAGGTATATAACAAAGCTCTAAACACGCTTTAAAAACTTCCTTTAAGTAAGGAATTATTTCGCTAGCAGTATTTTGAAGCATTGCCGGAAAAATGCCGTCAAGCCCTGGCGATTTGTAAGGCTCGAACGATTCGACTGCCCACCTTATCCGCTCATCAGATAACAGATTGTGGGGAATAATTGTTTGCCCGTGAGGTTGAGTCTCAGATAAAGGTTGTTCACTGCATCCTGGAAAATGAGTTCTTAGAAGAACATCCAATGTTTCCGCTGCATTCTCTGTCCATGTGTCATCTAATCCCTTCAGTAGAATAGGCGGTATTGGTTTTTTAGATAAAATTCTTCTGAGTCTAGCTGCCTCTGTAGTGTGTTCTACATCACTGCAGAGTTTTTCCCAGCTACTCTTTTTCGACTTCCGAATAAGTTTTTTGAAAACTTTCAATACCTCTCTATATAAGTTCCAATTTGCGTCATTGTTGACCTTTCTTGCTTCTTTAAAGAGGTCTTGGACTCTTCGCCTTGTCTGCGATAGTTCCTTTGACCACCAAGGTGGCTGAATTCTCTTACGCCGATATCTTACCGGACACGACTTCTCAAAGGATTTGACAAGAATTGATGTAAGATTATCAAGATTGTATTAAGCTCTATGATTTTTTTAAAAGATTTCTTAGACTAGGGAAAAAACCGCCATTTTAAGAAATCTTTTGACAAATATTAAACTGCGATATCTCAAAAACCGCTCGACCGATTTTAGAAAAATTTTTGATAGTTTTATTCGGCATGCCAAAAAATTAAAAAAAAAAATATATCGCCGGATATTTTTTTTATTTTCTTGATTTTTCAAAATTGTAAATTTTGGTGGAAATTTTCCAAAAGTCCAAATTTTTGATCGAATGGCGCCATGGGTTGAAAGGATCAGATTTAGCTCTAATAAATTAAATTTAAATTAAAGATTGTCTCAAGCTCTATGAAAGGGTCAAAGAAAATAAATTTTGAATTTTTTTTTTAAAAAATTTCTTGAAAGTAGAAAATGATTGCCATTTTTGCAAATTTCAAGTTGTGATATCTCGAAAACCGTTCTACCGATTTAAAAAACTTTTTGACATTCGTGTTCAGCTCATTAAAAAATCAATAAGTTTGTTGTGTCGCAAAACACAGTTTTTTTTTAAATTTTCAAAAATCCAAAGCTTTGAACGCCGGATGCCACGGGTTAATTAAATTGGTTTGACCTCAAATGTGTACCACATATTTTTTAGGTCCAGTTGAATAAAAATTTGCCCGGACACTTGAAAAAATCAAAAGTTGAAGAAAAAATTACACCATAATGCAGCATGTTTAAATTAAAATTGAACATTTTTGATTTAAATATGTTTTTTCCCCTCAATAAAGGACCCTTTACTTCGTTACTGCCGATTTACAAAAAATCCTACTTATTTCATCATATCTGACCATAAGTATACTTGACTTTTTAACTGTGTTGTTGTAAATATGTTGTAAAGCCACACAGAAAAAAAGTTTATATTAATATAGAAGTTTGGCAAATTGACCACATTTTTAGTTTTCAAGGAATTTACTCAATTGTGGAAATTGATTTTTATTTTCTTCATCATCTTCATACGTTTACAGCTTCTTATCTTGGCTAGAATTGTATATATTTTTTTTTGCCATTCATTTTCAAAATTGTACAGAAGTTTTTGTATTTTTTGTGGTCTTCTTGTGGTTATGAGAAATATAAAATTTTTTTCTGATTCTTTTACAACTTTTTTTATTTTACAGTGGATGTCAACTTAAAGGGGCAGTTGAGAAATTGTTTGATAAATGAATATGAACTATTGGAATATTGCGAAAAATGCGAAGTTAAGAATTTAAAAATATAAACTTAGAAATATTTAAAAAAAAATTTCGAAAAAAAGTCTATAAATATATTTTTTATTTGTGAGTAAGTTTATTCTAGCTCGAGGTCATTTTTCCTGTTCTAATTAAAACTATGATATTTTCATTAAATAATTTTCATGAAAATTGTTTTTCTGTTTCCAATTTATTCCTGTGGCCAATTTTGGAGGACTTAGTCGCCACGTGTTTCGAAATTTTTCAGATTTCATTGTCAAGACTATTTAGCCAATATAAACAATTAAAATAGTTAAATTCTGCCTTGCCAAATGTATTGATACCCTCCACAATTTCAAAAAGATTTTTACAAAAAACTTTATTTAAAAGGAAAATAATTTTTAAAAAAAATTATTTTTTTTGAAAAAAAATTTCCGCGAAAAAAAAAATTTTGGTAAAAAAAAATCCGCAATTTTTTTTTTTTTTTGTCCAAAAATATGTTCACACTTGATTAAATATCATTCGGTGTTCAATAATTTTCACATACGTGAACCAGCAGCCGAATTGAAGCATTTTGTATTTTTAGGTTATGTTGAATGTACCAAAATTTTTGAGGTGTCCTTACATTTTCGTTCATAACTTTTGAACCGCTGAACCAAACTCGCTCAAATGCAATTCCAAGCTGTTCGGGAGAACTTCCAATAAATATGTTAAGATTCAGTCATCTCCGTGTAATATTTTGGCCGTGATTTCCACAGACAGACGGACATCGCTAGAATGTCTTAAAATCGATCACTGATGAATTATATACATACTCTATACCGACATTTCGATGAGTTACAAACGGAATGGCAAACTTATATATACCCTCTATCACTAACAAGGGAAGTCTCGCTAGTGTCACCCGCGGATCTCTATGGAATTGGTTTTATTTTGTAGAGCAGAAAAAAAAGGGACACGTATTTTTTTTTAGCGGCTTAAATTCTTATTTAGGGTGCAAAAAGGAGGGGGGAAGACAAGGCCATTTTTCAGTTTTTTTCGTTTATCTCCTATATTATTCAAAGAAACCTAGTCATTACATACCAAATAAAAGGTCTTTGGAAAACATATCTACTTGTGCTAAGCACGTGATCAAACATGCACAACTTTTTGTCATATTGAGTAAAATACCAAAATTTTAGGACATTTTTGTTAAGTCGAAAAATATTAACTTCTTTGGCCCGTTGTTAGCACCACGCGATAGGTATTATTAATACCTTTAATCTGATACCACACATGCCTATATTAATTTTGGTTAAATAGGCGTAAATCGTAAAAAACTGAAAATGATCCCCCCATACAAATCGACCCCCCCGAAAAATTAGTTTGGGCCGCTAAGAAAATACGCGTCGAATTAATTTTCGTTCTTAACAAAATATCCAAATTTCATGAAGAACGGACGTTAATGAACGTCTTTCATAGTATTTATGAACAAATTCACAAAATTTAATAACTTTTTCATAATATTTATAAACTTTTATATATTATTTATGAATAAATCATAATATATGAAATTTAAGAACTATTTAGCATTTTTTCATAAATACTATGAAAAGTTCAAAAATTTAATGAAAAAGTTCATAATTTTTTTGTATTTGTTCATAAATACCATGAATTTCGTTCATTGGCAAATATATTTTTTCTGTGGGAGAATATCACAGTTTTAATTAACCAATGAAAAATTACCTCGAGCTAGAATAAAGCTTCTCAAAATTATTTATGTTGTTGTTTCTGGTTCGGCTTAAGGTCATATAAAAATTATAAATAAAAAATTAAATTTATTAAATTTTTTCTTAAATACCTGTAAAATTACTAAGGCGAGTTGATACGTCCTCACTTGTTTATTAGTCTTCTCAAAAATATAATATATTAAAGGTCGAATAAAACAATGTTAATTTAACACGAAAATTACACTGTGCTAGTCGCAAAATTTACAAGCTGGTCACCCTGCTGGTAAATCTAATTCGGGTTCGCTGAATTCAATGGTGCTAGCCGTTTTTCGAAGTTAGCGCTCGTATTTGCGATATTCGCGATTTAAAATTGTAAAGCCTTGGTACTACAAAAATTCAATTTTTATGCTTTTGGAATAGTTTTTAAGTATAAATTTAGAAAATGCATTGTTTTTTTGTTTGCGAAAAAAATTTTTTCGCGAAAAAATTTCGTGTCTGTAATTTTTCGTATTCTACTCATTTTCATAAATTAATAGAAAAATAAAAAAAAATTTCAAAAAATTTCGCGAAAAAAAATCGCGAAAAAAAATTTTGCGAAAAAAATTATTTTTATTAAAATTTTGTGTATGTAATGTATTGTATTATTGTATTCTACACATTTTCATAAATTAATAGCAAAATAAAAAAAAATCGCGAAAAAAATTTACGCGAAAATTTTTTTTTTAATTTTTAATAGAGTTTAGATGCTTAAAATTCAGCAATTGTCTAAATAATATGAAAAAAAATATTTTTTTTTACTTAAAAATAAAATAAAAAATAATCGCGAATATCGCTAATACATTCGCTAACTTTGAAAAAACTGATATTACAATGGGATTTAGTGTACAAGAACTAGCTTTACCAGATGTCTGTCGGAAACTCACATCAAACTAAAAATATTTTGTACTGAACCAATTTTTTCACGAAAATAAAGGTTTTTCGCGAACAAAAAATGTTTTTCGCGAAAAAAAAATCACGGTATTATGGTCTGTTGTGTTAGTTTTACAGACTTGAATGGTTTTAAATTTTAAAACTATCGCAAAAGTTTGAGAATATCGTTGTTATTGTACTTAAGCATCAAAATTTTAAATCGCGAATATCGCGAATACGAGCGCTAACTTCAAACAGCTAGCACCATTGAATTCAGCGTACCCGAATCCACTTTACCAGTAGGGTGCCCAGCTTGTTAAAAAAAAGTGCCAAATTCAAGCACAGTGTTATCAGTATTTTTTTTTTTTTTAAACCTTGCAGCACATTTATTATTAATTCAATCTATATGCAATCAAGCTTAAATTAAAGTTTGGTAAATAAGCTACACATCACTTTTTTTAAAAAATACAGTTTATGAATGAAAATATTTAGTATTTGATTCAACAAATTACTATCTTTTGCACCATTTAAGTTGACATCTACTGTCTATGAAATTTTCTCACATATGTATGGTAGATTTTTTTTTTGTTTTTTTGGAAAGAGGGAGTTTTTAGAGAATTCTATTAACACTTGCTTTAAATTGCATTTTTACGTTATCTTATCGTTTCCGTTTGGAGCAAAAAAAAAAAACAATCTAAAAGAGGAAACTGCAAAAATATATGTTGTTGGCGTATCATTCTATATGAGTATTTCCTATACAGTTATTATTAAGGCAGCCAGAAATGTTTGCAAATTATTGAAGGAAAAAATTTCAATTTGATAGTTTTCATTTCACATATATTGATAGTGTTGAGTGCTGAGTATATGCAGGAAAATTTCATTAAAATAAGTTAAGTGGAAATAATAGAATTTTTTTTTTGGAAAATGAAATGATGTTAAATTTTGATTTAGATTAAAAATAAGAACAGAAATAACACGTGCATAGAAATATTTATATTAAGAAGTAAAATCCTTTTAATTTTAGGAGTTTTTAAATTTTAAGCACATCCCTAAAATAAGCTACAAAAAAATTTAAAGAGGCACTAACAACTGAAAATAAATTTAATTGAAGAAATAATTTTCAATAATTACACAGCCTTACAAAAAAAAAATGTCTGCGAAGTTTGTACTCGTGCCCAAATCATTGAATCATGATAATGTTTTGCTGTATAAGTAGGTGTTCTTTCCAAAGCAAAATTTTTCTAGGAAAAATAACGCTATATTAATTTGTCATTATATGCAAAATGCATTGAAATATCGGTCGAGGACCCCATTATGTTTATATATTATTGATCCGTTAAGCTTTCTAAGACATGTTTGTCTATGTTTGTCGATAACAAAAAGTTTTTTATGAAAAAAAGGGTTTTAATGAAAAAATTTTATTGATAAAAATAAATATTTAATGAAAAAAAAAATATGAAAAAAATATTGATGAAAAAAAAATATTGATGAAAAAAAAATATTGATGAAAAAAAAATATATTGATGAAAAAAAATATTGATGAAAAAAAAAATTTATGAAAAATAATAATGTTACGTTTTATTCACCAGCTGGTGAATATTTTTGTTATTCACCACGAGGTGAATTATTATCCAAGTTACAAACCCATGTTCGTAAAATTTTTGGTTTTAAGAAAATGAAAACAGTAATTCCAATTTTATTTTTTGTTAGTCGTTAGCTTATATAGTCAAACTGAGGTGGCGTCTTGCAACTTTTTTAAAATTAGACACCAGCCTAAAAACTTTATCATGTTAAAAAAGGTTCTGAACCAGAAACCAGACTTACATAGTTTTATGTATTTGGATCCCCTGAACTCGAATCTATTATCAAAAAAATCTATCGTTGGGGTTTCCTGTTATCTTACAAGGAAGTTTTACAAAGTGACTATTCTAAATTTATATTATGAAGCAAAATCCTTTTAATTTTATGAGTTTTCGAATTTAAAGCACATCCCTAAAATATGCTACAAAAAAAATTAAAGAGGCACTAAAAACTGAAAATAAATTTCATTGATGAAATGTTTTTTATTTATTAAGTACGCAGCCTTACAAAAAAACAGGGTTTGAGTCAGAAACCAAACCTTCATAGTTTTATGTATTTCGACCCCCCGACACTTATATAGTTTTATGTATTTCGACCCCCTGAACTCGATTCTGCTATAAAAAACAAAATCTATCGTTGGGTTTTACTGTAATCTAACAAGGAAGTTTCACAAAGTGACTATTCCAAAATTTTTTGAATTTTTGAGTTTTTTTTTAGATTTTTTTTGACAAATTTCAATTGGCGATATCTCGAAAACCGTTTAACCGATCTTAATTTTTTTAGCGCATCAAAATTAATAAATATGATAAAATAAAGATAAAATTTATTTTTTAAATTTTTTCAAAAATCAAAATTTAATCCGATTGGACACAAATTTGTAACATATAAATTTTAGGTCAAATAGAATAAAAGTTTGCCCGAATACTTGGGAAAATCAAAAGTTGATTAATACAGATTATTATTTTTTAAGTTTATATATATGGGGCATTCCATGTCAAATCGGACACTTTAAAAATGTTTTTTTTTAGATTTTCCTAATTTGTTTACAGTTTCTAGAACCCTTTTTCAGATTTTTTTGATGACCCGTTCAAAAGATATCGAATTTTTAAAAATTGGTAGTTTGTTCCTTTACTCAAACTTCTTTTACTCATAACTTCTTCAATAATGGTCCAAATTTCAAATTTTTTTTTCTTTCAAAATTTTTGTTTTTTTGCGTACTTTTAAAAAAAAAAATCCCAAAAAATTCTTAAAAGCGCTCTAGTATGCGATTTTTAAGTTTTTAAATTTAAATCTCATTTTTAAAAATGTTTGTACTCTTTGATTTTTTTGAAATTTTTTTGTGTAAAACTTCTATCGATTCTAAAAATTTTTTGCCCAGGAGGATCGTGCGATAACGATTATTACTATTTTTTAAAATTTTTTGAAAAAAAATTATTGTAATTTTCCAATCTTAAAATCAATTTTGCTGCTCCAATGGTGGTCATTTATAAGACCAACCCCCATTGATTTTTACGTCTTAACATTTCTTTGGAGCAAACTAATACCCTATCTCCAATTTCTAAGGGGGCTCCCACACAAAACGACATTTTTTAAAATTTGCTCCAACCGCTCTAACTGCCCTAATAGTGCCCTTAGAGCAACAAAATGTATGACCGACCCACAATATTTTTTTAGTGCAAACATTTTCTCTGAACAAACCTACCCTCTATCTCTAATTGTTAAGGCGGCCCCCATACATTTTTTTTTATTTTTTTGTAAATTTGTTTTATTTAATCAGCTTCTACCGGTCCAATGGTGCGTCCGAAAGGGGTCATTAGTGAGACCGACCCCCATTCATTTTTACCCTCCCACATTTTTGTAAAACATACTTACGCCCTATCTACACTCCCTAAGTAGGCTCCCATACAAATAACAGTTGGAGCAAATTTTATAAAAATTTAATTTTGAATGGAAACCTACTTAGGGAGTGGAGATAGGGCTGTGGTATGTTTTAAAAAAATGTTGGAGGGTAAAAATAAATGGGGCTCGGTCTCACTAATGACCCCTCTCGGACGCACCATTTGACCGGTAGAAGCTGATTTAATAAAACAAATTTACAAAAAATAAAAAAATTTGTATGGGGACCGCCTTAAAAATTAGAGATAGAGGATAGGTGTGTTCAGAGAAAATGTTTGGACTAAAAAAATATTGTGGGTCGGTCATACATTTTGTTGCTCTAAGGGCACTATTACGGCAGTTAGAGCGGTTGGAACAAATTTTAAAAAATATCGTTTTGTGTGGGAGCCCCCTTAGAAATTGTAAATAGGGTATTAGTTTGTTCCAAAGAAATGTTAAAACGAAAAAATTAATGGGGTCGGTCTTATAAAGGACCCCTCTATGATGCACTATTCGAGCAGTAGAAATGATTTTAAGATTGGAAAATTACAATAAAATTTTTTCAAAAAATTTAAAAAAATAGTAATAATTTTTAGAATCGATAGAAGTTTTACACAAAAAAATTTCAAAAAATCGAAGAGTACAAACATTTCCAAAAATGGGATTTAAATTTAAAAACTTAAAAATCGCATACTAGAGCGCTTTTAAGAATTTTTTGGGATTTTTTTTTTTAAATGTACGCAAAAAAAAAATTTTTTGAAAACAAAAATTGAAATTTGGACCATTATTGAAGAAGTTATGAGTAAAAGAAGTTTGAGTAAAGGAACAAACTACCAATTTTTAAAAAAATCGATATCTTTTGAACGGGCAAAAAAGTTTTTGTTCCTTATCCTGTATCTTCTGCCTCTTTTAAATAACAAAATAATCTTAAATCCATTGAATTGTGAATACAAATAAAATTTATATAAAAATTGTTATTTTACAAATATCATCAACAGCAGCTAAATGCATAAAAAAAAAACAGAAAAACTGCAAATATACTACCAATCATCATTGTTACAGGAAGTACAATCCTAAAACTAACTGACAGATCCCCAACAAAAATGCAGGCAATTTAAATATGTATACACAAAACTAACTTCCTCTATACGGCGGGAAAAAATCTAAAAGAAAACAAGTAAAAAATTGTAATTCGGCTTAGCCCATTCCATAAATACCCTTCACAGTGACCAAAAATACAAATTAATTTTATTGTAGTCTTATACTAAGTCTCTGATAAAAAGACGGAAATTTAAATATAATACAGCTATTAATTATACTTAAATTTCCGTCTTATACTCAAACTGTTATACTATTATCTTCCACTTAGAAGTTTGTCTTATACTGAAAATGCTTTTTTTTTATAAACAATTGACCTTAATATATTAAAAACATCCGTCTTATACTTAAATAATCGTTTTATGCGCTAACTCAAGCTCGAAATACCGTCTTCTGCTTAGTCTAGAACCATTTTTACGTAAAACTGTTATACTAAGAACAGGAATCTCTTTTGTTTTATACTCAATCACTGTTATTTAACTACTGTCTAGTTGCAAAACTTAACAAGCTGGAAACCCTGCTGGTAAAGCTAACTTTTTTACGTAAAAGTGTTATACTAAGAACATTGTTATATACTATAGTTATACACAGTGGGATTATTTTAACAACTGTCTTATACTTAATTAAATAATTACTGAAACTATTTTCTTATATCTTTAAGTATAATACTACAGTTAATTATACTTAAATTTTTGTCTTATACTCAAACTGTCAAACTATTATTTTCCACTATGTCTTACACTGAAAATGTTTTTTTTAGTAAACAATCGACCTAAATATATAAAAACGTCAATCTTATACTTAAATAATCTCTTTATACTCCAATTTAACATCGGAATACCGTGTTCTGCTTAGTCTAGAACCATTTTATGTAAAACTGTTATACTTAGAACAGGAATCTCTTTTGTCTTATACTCAGTCGCTGTTATTATAACTACTGTCTTATAACACTGTGCAAGTCGCAAAAATTAACAAGTTGGGAACACTGCTGGTAAAGCTAACTTTTTTACGTAAAAGTGTTATACTAAGTACAGTGTTATATACTATAGTCTTATACACAGTCGGTTTTATTTATCAACTGTCTTATACTTAATTAAATAATTACTGAAACTTTTTTCTTATATCTTTAAGTATAATACAACAGTTAGTTATACCTAAATTTCTGTCTTATACTCAAACTGTCAAACTATTATTTTCCACTTAAAAGTATGTCTTATACTGAAAATGCTTTTTTTTATAAACAATCGACCTAAATATATAAAAACGTCCGTCTTATACTTAAATAATCTTTTTATACTCCAATTTAATATCGGAATACCGTGTTCTGCTTAGTCTAGAACCTGTTTTATGTAAAACTGTTATACTAAGAACAGGAATCTCTTTTGTCTTATACTCAGTCGCTGTTATTTAACTACTGTCTTATAACACTGTGCTAGTCGCAAAAATTAACAAGCTGGGAACCCTGCTGGTAAAGCTAATTCGGGAACGCTGAATTCAATGATGCTAGCCGTTCTTCGAAGTTAGCGGTCGTGTTCGCGATATTCGCAATTAAAAGTCGCAAAGCCTAGGTACTACAAAAATTAAATTTTTTTAGCTTTTGGGATAGTTTTTAAATATAAATTTAGAAGAGGCATTGTTTCAAAAAAAATTCAAAAAATTTTGTGTCTGTAATGAATCGTATTCTACTCATTTTGATAAGTAAATAGCAAAAAAAATTGCGAAAAAAATTTCGCGAAAAAAATTCGCGAAAAAAATTCGAGAAAAAAATTTCCGCGAATAAGCATTTTTTTTGTATTTTAAATAGGTTTAAGATAAATATTTTTTTTGGTATTTTAAATAGGTTAAAAATTGAAAAAAAAAATTTCGCGAAAAAAATTTTGGGAAAAAAAATCGCGAAAAAAAATTTTCGAAAAAAATTTCCGCGAATAAACATTTTTTTTTGTATTTTAAATAGGTTTAAGATGATAAAAAATCAGCAATTGTCTAAATAAAATTATTTTTTTTTTTACTTAAAAATAAAAGAAAATAATCGCGAATATCGCTAGTACATACGTTAACTTTGAAAAAACAAATTATATTACAATGGGATTTAGTGTACACGAACTAGTTTTACCAGTTGGCTGTTGTAAATTCAAATCCAACTAAAAATATTTGTATTGAACGAAAATAATGATTTTTCGCGAACAAAAAATGTTTTTCGCTAAAAAATTCACGGTATTATGGTTTGTTGTGGTAGTTTAACGGACTTGTATGGTTTTAAATTTAAAAATGATCGCAAAAGTTAAAAAATATAATTTTTATTGTACTTAAGCATCCAAATTTTAAATCGCGAAAATCGCGAATACGAGCGCTAACTTCAAACAAACTTTAAAACTTCAAAGAACCATTGAATTCAGCGTACTCGAATTAACTTTACCATTAGGGTGCCCCGATTGTTACAAAAAGTGTCAAATTCGAGCACAGTGTTATTAAAAAAATATGCAAAGATGCATTTTCAAGTTACAAATATGCAAAAAAATATCAATTTTAAAAAGATATGCAAAACAATGCATTTATAAGTAGAAAATAATGCAGTTATAAGTACACAGAAAGAATTGAAAACGAAAGTCAATCAACAAAAAATTTTTAATTGAAACTCCTCCGATGAACAAAATTGCTATATCAATCATTAAATTGAAGGTGATTAATTGAATTTTTTTCAATTAATCACTTTTTCGATTTTGATAAAAAATTTGATAAATTTTTTATTTAAAGTCAATCAAAATAATGATTGATTTAGCAAATGAATTTTAAGCTTACCGAAAAATTTTGAAGAAATTCATTTTTTTTGCTTTCCAATATGTAAAAAAACCTAGTATAAAGTATATTTTTGAATACATTGTATTCAAATAAATTGAAGCGAAAAAAAAATCTGGTATGTTGAAAATTTGTAATTTGATAGTTAGAGAAAATAACAAACATATTGATCAAAAAATTAATTGACTCATTTAAATTTTGTTGATCAATAGATTTAATTGAAATTTTTTAGCCAATAATTTTTTGTGTGTAGAAAATATGCAAAATATATAAGTTTTTATTAATATATGCAAAATCCAATCAACGTTATTAAAATGCAAATTCATTGATAAGTTAAGATTTGCTGTCAATATTAAAATTGCAGCACTATACCTAAAAACATTTGCAACATACCTAAAATTTTTCAATTGCCCTTATATTTCTACTCATAACCAGGGAAGAGAACTTCATGGGCCTAAAATATGCACTAAAAATTTGAAAATATGCAAAAAAAATAAACTGAACTAAAATGTTATCAAAAATATGCAAAAAAATAATAATTTTCATCAAAATATTCAAAAATATGCATAAAAAACCAATGATATTTTAAGGCAAATTCTTTGATTCATGAAGACATTCATAAAACAAAATATGACCCAAAAATATGAATTTATGTCAGAATATGCAAAAATAAGCACTTTCATCAAAATATGCAAAAATATGCACTACCGAATCAATGCTATTTTAAAGAAAATTCTTTAACTCATGAAAAAATTCATAAAAAATTGGAAAAATAATGCTAAAACAAAAATTTTTTACAAAATATTACCCAAAAATATGCATTTTTGGTAGAATATGCGAAACTAACCACTTTCTTCAAAATATGCACAAACGAATTAGCGCACTTTTAAAAGAAATTCTTTGATTCATGAAGAAATTCATAAAAAATTGGAAAAATAATGCTAAAACAAAAATTTTTTAAAAAATATGACCCAAAAATATACATTTTTGGTAGAATATGCAAAACTAACCACTTTCATCAAAATATGCACAAACGAATTAGCGCAATTTTAAAAGAAATTCTTTGATTCATGAAGACATTCATAAAAAAATTGTAAAATAATGCTAAAATTAAAATTTTATACAAAATATGACCCAAAAATATACATTTATGGATGAATATGCAAAAATAAACACTTTCATCAGAATATGCAAAAATATGCATAAACGAATCAATACTATTTTAAAGAAAATTCTTTGTTTCATGAAGACATTAATAAAAAAATGGGAAAATAATGCTTAAACTAAAATTTTATACAAAATATGACCAAAAAATATGCGTTTATGGCAGAATATGCAAAAATAAGCAATTTCTTCAAAATATGCAAAAATATGCACATACGAATCAACGCCATTTTAAAGAAACTTCTTTGATTCATTAAGACATTCTTAATAATTTGGAAAAATAATGCTAAAACTAAAATTTTATACAAAATATGACCGAAAAATATGCATTTAGTGAAGATTATGCAAAAAAATGCATTTTAATCAAAACATGCACTAACGAATCGAAGCCATTTTAAAAATTCTTTGATTCGTGAAGACATTCGTTTAATGCCTTTCTAAGACTAAAAATTCTCCATACATTAAAAAAAAAAATTCTCGATTTTTATTATTTTTTTTTTTTGACTAAATAAAAAATTATTTCTTTCGGAAATTGTCAGCGAAAAAATTGAGCTTGCAAATTAAAAATGTTTAAAAAAAGTTCATAAAAATCTAAAAAATAATCTAAAACTAAAATTTTATACAAAAATATGCATTTATAGCAGAATATGCGTTTTTATCAACATTTGCAAAAATATGCATAAACGAATGCTATTTTAAAGCAAATTCTTTGATTCATGAAGACATACATAAAAAAATTGGAAAAATAATGCTAAAACTAAAATCTTATACAAAATATGACACAAAAATATGCATTTATGGAAAAATATGCAAAATATGCATTTTAATCAAAATATGCACTCACGAATCGATGCCATTTTAAAGTAAATTCTTTGATTCATGAAGACATTCTTAAAAAATTGGAAAAATAATGCTAAAACTAAAATTTTATACAAAATATGACACAAAAATATGCATTTATTGAAGAATATGCAAAAATAAACACTTTCATCAGAATATGCAAAAATATGCATAAGCGAATCAATGCTATTTTAAAGAAAATTCTTTGATTCATGAAGACATTCTTAAAAAATTGGAAAAATAATACTAAAACTAAAATTTTATACAAAATATGACCCAAAAATATGCATTTATTGAAGAATATGCAAAAATAAGCAATATATTCAAAATATGCAAAAATATGCACAAACGAATCAACGCAATTTTAAAGAAACTTCTTTGATTCATTCTTAATAAATTGGAAACATAATGCTAAAACTAAAATTTTATACAAAATATGACCCAAAAATATGCATTTATTGAAGAATTTGCAAATATGAACACTTTCATCAGAATATGTAAAAATATACATAAACTAATAAATGCTATTCTTTGATTCGTGATGACAGTTGCTTAATGCTTTTCTAACCCCCAGTTTCTGTATAACGAACGATTGACGATTTGTATATATGTATTTTGTTTTTGTTACAATAACAAAATACATGCTAATTTTTGACGTTCTTCTATCGTTCGTCATACAGAAACTGGGGGTAAGACTAAAAATTCTCTATACATTAAAAAAAAAAATCTTGATTTTTATTTTTTTTTTTTACTCAATAAAAAATCATTTCGTTCGGAAAGTATTTTGGTTCCAAAATTGTCAGCGAAAAAAATTGAGTCTGCAAATTTAAAATGTTAAAAAAAGTTTATAAAAATAGAAAAAATAAGCTAAAACTAAAATTTTATACAAAATGTGGCCCAAAAATATGCATTTATAGCAGAATATGCATTTTTATCAAAATATGCAAAAATATGCATAAACGAATGAATGACATTTTTAAGCAAATTATTTGATTCATGAAGACATTCATTAAAAAATGGAAAAATAATGCTTAAACTAAAATTTTATACAAAATATGACCTAAAGATATGCATTTATGACAGAATATGCAAAAATAAGCAAAATATGCAAAAATGTGCACAAACGAATCAATGCTACTTTAAATTCTTTGATTCGTGCAGCCATTTGCTTAATGCCTTTCTAAGACTAAAAATTCTCTATACATTTAAAATTCTCTATACAATTTAAAAAAAATCTCGACTTTTATTTTTTTTTTTGACTAAATAAAAAAAACCTTCGTTCGGAAAGTATTTTAATTCCAAATTTGTCAGCGAAAAAATTGAGCAAATTAAAAATGTTTACAAAAAAGTTGATAAAAATAGAAAAAATAAGATAAAACTAAAATTTTATACAAAATGTGGCCCAAAAATATGCATTTATAGCAGAATATGCATTTTCAATAAAATATGCAAAAATATGCATAAACGAATGAAAATTCTTTGATTCTTGAAGACATTCATAAAAAAATTGAAAAAATAATGCTAAAACTAAAATTTTATACAAAATATGACCCAAAAATATGCAATTATGGAAGAATATGCAAAAATAAGCACTTTCATCAAATGCTATTCATAAAAAACTATAAAAACAGTGATACAACAAAAATTTTAAACAAAATATGACCCAAAAATATGCATTTATGGCAGAACATGCAAAAATATGCATTTTAATCAAAATATGCAAAAATATGCTTAAACGAATAAATGATATATTAAAGCAACTTCTTTGTTTCAAGAAGACATTACTAAAAAATTGGGAAAATAATGCTAAAACTAAAATTTTATACAAAATATGACCAAAAAATATGCATTTATGGCAGAATATGCAAAATTAAGCACTTTAATCAAAATATGCAAAAAAATGCACAAACGAATTAGCGCAATTTTAAACCAAATTCTTTGATAAACCAAGACATTGGCCTTTCTAAGACTAAAAATTCTCCATACATTTAAAAAAAAAATTCTCCTCGATTTTTATTATTTTTTTGACTAAATAAAAAATTATTTCATTCGGAAATTGTCAGCGAAAAATTTGAGCTTGCAAATTAAAAATGTTTAAAAAAAGTTCATAAAAATCTAAAAAATAAGCTAAAACTAAAATTTTATACAAAAATATGCATTTATAACAGAATATGCATTTTTATCAACATATGCTAATCAATGCTATTTTAAAGCAAATTCTTTGATTCATGAAGACATACATAAAAAAATGGAAAAATAAAGCTAAAACTAAAATTTTATAAAAAATATGACCTAAAAATATGCATTTTTGGCAAAATATGCAAAAATAAGCACTTTCATTAAAATGTGCAAAAATATGCACAAACGAATTAGTGCCATTTAAAAGCAAATTCTATGATTCGTAAAGCCATTGGCTTTATGGTTTTCTAAGGCTAAAGGGAAAAAATATGCATTTGCATAAAAGTCCTTTCCTCGCTTATAACTCTTTAACCGCTCGACCAATTTCGCTAAAATGAAATACCAACATAACTAAGATTATGAAAAATATATATGTTAAGCGCCAGCAGTCTCCAGCTGACCTTTCGCAAGTTAGCGTGAGTTTAAACAGACATAAGAAGAGACGTATATCTCTATATATTCCTAAAATCGATGGCAGATCATTAATAAATTTTTTTGAAGTTCTAAATCATTTTTTCAAGGTGTTGCAAACGAAATGTCAAACGTCCTCTACCACTTCGTGTAGGGTATAAAAATCTATAAAAAAATATTGCATAAAATCATTGTGCATGTTTAACAATTCTTTATTTTTCTTCTTACTGCCTCTATGTTAAGCGCCTACCTTTATGATTCGAAGTACAAGAAATATACAAAAAAAAAAATCTTCAGAAAAAATCTAAAAAAAAATTGCAAGAAAAATATGAATAAATTTGTATATACTAGTAAGCCAAATAAGATTGCATCAACATTTAGAGAGGAATTGTGTACATTTGCCAAAGACTTTTTCTAAGGCAACAGCACGTGCTTTATTAGTAGGCGTTTGGTGTTGCAAATTTAGTTAAAAGGCAATTCTAGTTTTTCTTTTTTTTTAACATGACTTCAAATGATGATTTTGAAATAAGATTTAAGAAAAAAAATAAAAAAATATTAAAATAGAACACGCAAATAAAATAATGGTTTTAAAGCAGCTAAGAGGTTTAAAATTTGGCTTAAAGGAAAATGGATAAAATCTAATGGGATACAAAAATATTCCGATCGATCGTGTCTAAAACTCTTGCATTTATAGTATCTATGCTTCAAACTTCAAACTTCAAAATGTATTGGTAGGTTTATGTGTCCCATTGTGTTGACGCTGTATTAAACATTTTTTAAAATTAAAATTTTAAAGCATATTTTTAGGCAACGTTTGAAATTAAAATTTAAAGCATAACATTTTTAGGCAAAGTTTAAAAATTTAATTAAAAGCATAAAGTAAAGGCTGGAATATAAATTCTAATTTTTTAGCATTACTTTTTATAAAAAAAAAAATTAGCAATTAATTTATACAGTAAAATTTCCCGTCCGGTTACAACTCCTTAATTCTTTCTACAATAAAAAAATAATTTCATAACATCATTTTACACAATTTTACTAATTTATTTAGATTTTATTTGTATAAATTATATTTAATATTTCCATAAATTTTCGCTATCGCTTAACTTTTTTTTTATATACATGCTAATAACAGGTAATTGAATTTTGTTATGCATTTAGTAGATTTTTTTTTTAGCATTTTGCAAAATTAATTTGTAAAAATTCTAAATCACGTTGTGACCAATAAAATTATATATAA
The DNA here is from genome assembly GCA_963921195.1 of Pegoplata infirma. Lineage (NCBI taxonomy): Eukaryota > Metazoa > Arthropoda > Insecta > Diptera > Anthomyiidae > Pegoplata > Pegoplata infirma. Next base: position 225,127,795 of record OY992537.1, read on the forward strand.
TAGCTAGTTTTATGAATGTAATGTTTTATATTTGTTAGCAATTTGTAATTATTTATGTTATATGGAAATACATGATAACAGAAAATTTATTTAAATAAATTTTATAATAAAATTAGTAGGGTAGAGAGGGGCACATTTGCCACTGTTTTTTTTTAAGTGCTGTAAAACCTAAACCAGTAGACGATTTTCCTCAACTCTTGATTTAAGTAGCTACATATTTCAGCTTTAAAATGAAATTTATCTGTTTGGCTTTTATTTTTATTTTTACATTTTTAAAACCCCAAATCGGCGAAACTGCCCCAATCATGGGGCACATGCTCCAAAAGGGTGAGGCACAATCGCCAAGACATAATATATCTAGGAATTCGTTAAGAATATAATTTTTGGAAGACTTATTATTCAAACACAATATTTTGTTAAAAAAATATAATTTTATTGAAAAAAAAAAGACAAAATGGGGCACATTTTCACATTTTCCAGAAAACTATCCAAAGTGCCCATGGGACACTTTCTTCGGCGAAATTACAACGTTTTAAACGCCCTAATTTTTCGGAAGAATTATTATAAAAAAACAAAATTTTTTTAAAAAAACAGAATTAATACTCAACTATAAGGTACAATGCAATTAAGTAATATTTCTATTCAAACCTAACGGACATTTTTTAAGACTTGAAAAGTCCTACTAAGGGTTGCAACTCTGAGAAAATTTACTACAGTGTAAGAAATTACAACTATGTTAGAAAAAGTTTAAAATAGATTGATTAAGTTCGTGCTAAACATAACATATGGGTGATGAAATGTGATATAATTCTCGTCCGCTTTTTCACCTTATAAAATAAAATTACATATAATAGCTAGTTTTATGAATGTAATGTTTTACATTTGTTGGCAATTTGTAATTATTTATGTTATATGGAAATAAATGATAACAGAAAATTTATTTAACTAAATTTTATAATAAAATTAGTAGGGTAGAGATGGGCACATTCGCCGCTGTTTTTTTGAAGTGCTGTAAAACCTAAACCAGTATACATTTTTCCTAAATCCTTTTTGATTTAAGTAGCTACATATTTCAGCTTTAAAATGTATACGCCAAATGCAATTTATCTGTTTGGCTTTTATTTTTATTTTTACATTTTTAAAGCAAACCAAATCGGCGAAACTGCCCCAATCATGGGGCACATGCTCCAAAAGGGTGGGGCACAATCGCCAAGAAATAATATATCTAAGAATTCGTTAACAATATAATTTTTGGAAGAATTACTATACAAACACAAAATTTTGTTAAAAAAAATATAATTTTATTGAAAAACAAGTAAGAAAGCTATATTCGGCTGTGCCGAATCTTTAAATACCCTCCACAATGTTAACCAATGCACAATGGTTTCGCAGACGACCTTTCTTGGCCAAAATTCAATTTTCTCAAAATTGATTTTACAGAAAATCGTTAAGACTTACAAACAACAGAAAACATATTTTGTTTTTGTATACTCATTTACCGTTCAAAAACAAATTTAGATAAAAATAAAAAAGTATTTTTTTAAATTTCAATTATTTTTTTGAGTTTAAATACAAAAAATTTCTTATAATATTATACATGGAAAACAAAAAAACTATAAACATTTTTAACACAAAACCTATTTCAAACCAAAAATTTTTCCATTTTTGGAATTTTGGCCCAGAAAAGTGTTGAACGGAACCATAGTGCAATGTAAATATTTAAAAAAAGTTATCTTAACAAAAACTGTTATTTCAGTGTTTGCGATACAATAATTATAGTTTTTGTTAAGATAACTTTTGCAAATAAAAACTTTTTTGGACAAATTTTGGGTCAGTTTATTGTTTAAGGTTCCCACATTATATACTAAAAGATGAAACCTCAAATCATCTCCTAAAGTGATGCTGCCATATACAAAAAAACGGTTTTTCGCGATTTTCTTCATGATGGTCCATATAACATAGATGTTTTTTGTCCACTTTTCGTAGTGTCATGGACGCCTTTATGATCCACAAAATGCAAGTTTTTTATCAGAGACCAATTTAGCGGTCAATTTCGCGAAAACTTAAAAAAATGAAGAAATCCGCGAATTAAAGGGGTTAAGATGAAAAGCTTTAAACAAAATTTATATTAGAAATATTGTTACAAGTTATATCTTTGTTTTCCATGCCATGAAATTTAAAAATCATTAGCTTTGGAGTTTTTTTTGTTAAACAAGCAGCTGAAAATCAGCCAATCTTTAATGACATTTTACAAGAAAACTGTACCATACATCGAAAAACGGAGTACGCCATTCGATTAAGCATGTCCGAAATATATAGAAATGATGGTCCAAACTCTTGTTTATTTTTTAGTGTTCCGCAGTGTTATGATAGAAATATTTTATTTTGTGTAAAAACATTTTTTTTTAGTAATTTTTGAAAAAACTATTTTTTTTTTGAGTGTAAAAATTTTTTTGATTGTAAAGTTTTTTCGATTTTTTTTTTGAGTGTAAAATTTTTTTTGAGTGTAAAATTTTTTTCGAGTGTAGTTTTTTTTGGTTTTTGTATAATAATATTTTTGAGTGACAAAAAAACGTTGTAAAATATTTTTGTAACTTACCAATGTTTTTAAAAACAGGTTTAACGGGTTTTCAACACGTGAATTTAAGGTGAAGCTAATCTGAAATTCACGGTTTTGGTAATAACTTTTGAACTACTGGACCGATTTGGCTGAAATTTGAAATGAACCAGGCCAGGGGAACGTCAAAAATATATGCCTGGCTTCAGCATCCTCAGAACTGCCTTTTGAAAGTTAGCTTGATTTTTATCTCGTAAATTCACGAAAAACCCTTGCCGAAATTCAGTTTTTTGCTCATAACTTTTGAACCACTGGACCGATTTCGCTGGATTGCAATTCCAACCTGAGCAGATAAATGCCCAACATATATGCCAAATTTTAGGAGCCTCCGTAAAGTCTTTCAAAAGTTAGCGTGTTTTCAATAGACAGACAGACGGACAGACGGACGGACGGACGGACATCGCTAGATCGTCTTAAAATCGATCGAGGATCATGAATATATACACTTTATGGGGTCCTAGACCAATATTTCGAGGTGTTACAAACGGAATGACAAACTTATATATACCCTCTACCACTTAAGTGGAGGGTATAAAAATATGGAGGAAACAAATTTGAGTAACCACTTGTTTAAATCTAAAACAAAAATTAAGTAATTTTTTAATTGACGCAATTAAAAATTTACTTAAAATTTTCAAAAACAGTTTAAGTAAATAATTTAATAAAAATTTAATAGTTTTTTTAATTTTTTTTTTTAAAACTCTCATAGTTCTTGAATTCTCGTTTAGTTTATAGTTGTTTGTGTATGTATATGAAAGTTTGTAATCGTCTTTATAAAATTTTCCTATGTTTTTGAGACATAAATATGTTTGATAAAGTTTGAAAAAACTAGTTTTTTGTTTAAAGATTTAAAACTTTTTTAAACTTAAAAAAAAAATAAATAGATAAATTTTGAGTAAATTTTTAATTGTGTTAAATTGAAATTTACTCAATTTTTTTTCAAAAATGTAATAAATTTTTATTAAAAATTTACTCAATAGTATTAAATCGTTTACTGGTGCAAAATTGAGTAATTTTTTGCTCAATAGTATTAAAAATTTACTCAAATATATTTTTTATTTTTTTCTGTGTATGAACCGATTTGCATGAAACTTGAAATATTTATAAAGATGACAATTCTAAGGTAGGGGTGTTCCGGCAATGCCGAGTCGGCATATCGACCATATCAGGAATGGGTCAAAAAATGACGAAAAAATCGTTTTTTGGATTTTTCAGCCATTTCACTCAAAGAAACTATATGATGTTTACATATGAGAAGAAAGGGTTTTTTTATGCCCATCCAAAGGGGACATAACATTGTAAAAATTCGGCTTCGTTAAATATTCTTTTCATGAAAATGTATAATTTTTGGGGGGTATTTACATGAAGACATAGGCTTACGATATCCATACACTCAAAAAAATAAACTGGTAAAACGGCTGGTAAAATGCCTTGTAATCCCGTTCTACCAATATTTAACAATTTTCCTTGTTTTTTAACAAAAAATCTAGTACTTTGCTCAAACGAAAACTACAGTTTTATTGGTAATTTTACAAGTTTATTTTCGTAATTGTATTCTACCATTTTGAAAGGTTATTTTACAAAAAAAAAACTGTAATTTTACAACAAAGTTTTTATTACGAGGATTCTAGTTGAATTACAAAAAAAAACGTTATTTTACAAAAATTATGTTATACGACGATTTATGTTGTTTAACAAAAAAACTTAATTTTTTGCATTTTTTTTATTGAAAAATATTTAAAAAAAAAGTTGCCAAAATATTGAAAAATTTATTACGAGGATTAATTTAAGGAGGAGAAGTTAATTTACAAAAAAAAACAGTTATTTTACAAAAAAGGATTTTATTACGAGGATTTATGTTGTTAACAATTTTTCTTTTTTGTAAATTTACCATTTTTTTAAACATATTTACCATTTTTTCTTGTAAGTTTACCATTTTTTTTTTGTATTTTTCCGGTTTTAAAACAATATTTTTACCAATAAAATTGGTTATTTTACCAATTTTTGGTGCATTCAAAATTACGAGGAAATCCTCGTAATTTTACGAGAATTTTACCTACGTCATATTTTACGAGGATAGCCTCGTAAAATCACGAGATTTATTGGTAACTTTACAAGTTTTTTTTTTGAGTGTATGAATACGAAATAATCTCTATTAAATTTAAGTCAACACGTATTTTTGCTTTAGACGATATTCCTGTTAGTTCGGAAGTTATCGAAATTTTCTTGAAGGTCCATATTGTTTCATAAGGGGACAACGAAATTCTTAAACACTGATATGGCCGATAAGCCGAGACACCCCAACCTTAAAATCGCCTTTTTTATGTATATTTTAAGTATCAGGCAAATCGGTTCATAAGGGTTGAGATACTTCCATTGTGAGTTGAAATTTAGAAAAGATTTTGTGATATTCGAGCTCTTTAGGTATTCACTAATTTAAAGTAAAATATTTTTTTTTTCAAAATTTTTTTTTTAATTTTTATTCGTAATCTGGTAAGTTTTTTGTTGTTTAGCATTTCTTAAATTCCTTGAATTTTATTTCCAGTTATTTGAAAACTTTCTAACCATTCTTTAAACTTTTGAGCCAATGCCTCAAATATTTTTGTTACAATTTTTTTAACTACATTTTCAATCTCCACATTCAATTCGTCAGCTTTATATTTCTTTAAAAGTTCTACTATCAACTTAGAATCGGGTGTTAATTCTTCGCTTGACAACTCCAAATAATTCGATGTAGTTTCAACATATAACTCCATCACTGGAAGTATTTCACTTGTTTCAATCTCTGTTACTTTAATTGAATTATATTTATTCACAAATTCGGTAATATTTTTTTTGAATTCTTGTATTACAGCATTGTTTTTATTGTTGTTAAAAATGTCATCCTTTAAGATATATTCACTGACATTATGAGCCCGTTTTAGATAATTTAATATAAAATCTTTCATTTCTTTTTCTGCTATTTCATTAGCTTCGGTTGAAGTTTCATCAGAATTAGTAGTTGTTTCATCATTTATAGGTTTGCTAAACGAGCACTAGAATTTAAAGAGATAATTGCGTATTATTGTAGCTCGAGGCAAAAAAAAATTTATTTATGATATTCTCATAATAGATAATGTGTTTATTGCTTTTAAAAAATTGCTCATGTTATAGTATATCTGGACTGATCTCTGTCAGATCACCCTTACTAAGGGATCTTTAGAAAATCATTGTTGATCAATTAAAGATCAAACAAGACATAAAATCAGATCTATACAGATATACCAAGAGATGAGTAACTTTTTCTTAAAGCAATAAATAAATAATCTATTATGAGAATATCATGAATAGATTTTTTTTGGGCCTCGAGCTAAAATAATACTAAAATCGACATTTTTATTTCTTTTTAAAACATTTTTTAAATATTTTTTTTAAATATTTTTTTTTTTAAAACTTTCTCACTTGTATTAAAAACAACACTACGATAATTGACAATATTTTTGTCATGATTTGATTTTATTGTAACTCTGCTAATGGCTGCTGATATTTGAATAAATCGTGTTTTTAAAATTATTTTCTTTAAAAAAGAAATTATATACAATTTATATATTTTTTTTTGTTTCATTATAATTCTAGAGGTTATCAGTTGTTAAGATTTGAATTATTGGTTTGTTTGAAAAAATTTTCAAGCGAATGCTGGGAATTTTTGTTAAATATTAAAATGTTAGGACAAGTTTTTTTAATGTCGATTATATTTTTTTTAATTTTAAACCGAGTTAAAAAATAAGTTTAATTGTACTTTTTATGATGCATGTACAAAACTTTTGAAGTACCTAAATCATATAGTACTTTTCAATAAAAAGTACAAAAAAAATATTTAATCAATTTTCACAACAACTCTGCTTTAAAAAAATTGGGTCTTATTTCGGTTGATCTAAGAAAATAAGTATTTTTTTTATTAAATAAAAGTACCAAAATAAGAAAAAAGTATTTTTTTATTAAAATAAAAGTACAAAATTAAAAATTTTTACAAAGGGTACCAAATTATTAATTTCTTATAGAAAGAACTAAAATTGTACTTTTTTATATAAAAAAAAGCAAAAATAGTACTTTTTGAGATGTGTGTACAAAAACTTTTAAAATAAAAATTTTGATAAAGAGTACCAAATTATTACTTTCTTATATAAACGGCAAAATTGTTCTTTTTTATAAAAAAAAGAAGTCCAAAATTGTACTGTTTATGTATTATACAAAAACCTTTAAAGTACCTTAATAAAATAGTACTTTAAAATAAAAAGTACCAAAATATTTTTTTGGTTCTTTTGAGGCCATCTCCCTTTTGTGGGCATAAATTCAGAAAATATAAATAATGATAAAACAAATGGAATTTATTTCGATGAAGACGGCACCACATTGTTCCCCACAAAAATAAAAATGCTCCTACCAAATTGATTTTTTAATATTTTTTTTTTTTTTCATATTGGATGGTATCAAGGATTCGGCACTGACGTTTTTAATACTCTCACTTTTTCTAGATCCTTAAAAAAAATAATGTTCTGCCCATCCATCGAAGAAAAAATAATTTTTTAATAAAATAAAAGTACCAGAATAGTAATTTTTATAAAAAGCACTAAATTAAAAATAAAAAAAATATATTATTTTTTAAAAAAGTACCAAAATAAAACTTTTTTTTACAAAAATTACAAAAAAAAATAAAATTGTTGCTTTTTTTATAAAAAGTGTCAAAATAGTACTTTTTTACAAAAAGTACCGAAAAATATTTTTTTAATAATAAGTACCAAAAAAGTGTTTTTTTTGTTTAAATAAAAGTACCAGAATAGTAATTTTTACAAAAAGTACTAAATAAAAAAATAATATAAAAAAAACAATAGTATTTTTTTTTTTTATAAAAAATAGTAATTTTTTTTACAAAAATTACCAAAAAAAAAATAAAATTGTTGCTTTTTTAATAAAAAGTGAAAAATAGTACTTTTTTTACAAAAATTACCGAAAAATATCTTTTTTATAAAAAGTACCAAAAAAGTATTTTTTTTTGTTTAAAGCACCAACATAGTACCTAAATAGTACCTTTTTATAATAAGTACCAAAACAGTACTTTTTTAATAAAAAGTACCGAAATACTACCTTTTCATAAAAATTATTAAAATAGTACTTTTTTACAAAAATCGCCAAAAAAATAACTTAAGTGCCTTTTTTATCAAAAGTACAAAAATAGTACTTTTTTACAAAAAGTACCAAAAAAGATAAAACAAGAACACCAACAGTTCCAATATCTATAAAATATCTTTTGAACCAAAATAGTACTTTTTTTTACAAAAATTACAAAAAAGTAAAATTGTTGCTTTTTTTATAAAAAGTGCCAAAATAGTACTTTTTTACAAAAAGTAACGAAAAATATCTCTTTTATAAAAAGTACCAAAAAAGTATTTTTTTTTGTTTAAAGCACCAACATAGTACCTAAAAAGTACCTTTTTATAATAAGTACCAAAATAGTACTTTTTTAATAAAAAGTACCAAAATACTACTTTTTTTAAAAAATTACCAAAATAGTACTTTTTTATAAAGTTACCAAAATAGTACTTTTTTACAAAAATCACAAAAAAATTAACTTTAGTGCTTTTTTTTATTAAAAGTACAAAACTAGTACTTTTTTACAAAAAGTACCAAAATAGATTAAATAAAAACACCAACAGTACCAATATCTATAAAATATCTTTAGAACCATAATAGTACTTTTTTTTTACAAAAATTACCAAAAAAAATAAAATTGTTGCTTTTTTATAAAAAGTGCCAAAATAGTACTTTTTTACAAAAAGTACCGAAAAATATCTTTTTTTATAAAAAGTACCAAAAAAGTATTTTTTTTTGTTTAAAGCACTAACTTAGTACCTAAATAGTACCTTTTTATAATAAGTACCAAAATAGTACTTTTTTTTAATAAAAAAGTACCAAAATACTACTTTTTTATAAAAATTACCAAAATACTACAATTTTATAAAAATTACCAAAATAGTACTTTTTTATAAAAGTACCAAAATAGTACTTTTTTTACAAAAATCACCAAAAAAATAACTATAGTTCTTTTTTTTTTTAAAGTACAAAACTAGTACTTTTTTACAAAAAGTACCAAAAAAGATAAAACAAGAACACCAACAGTATCAATATCTATAAAATAACTTTGTTATAAAAAATACCAAAGAAGTACTTTTTAATATAAAGCACCAACGAAAAGTACATGCATTAAATAGCACCGCTCTACAAATCTGAGGTTTTTCGCTGCGTTTTGGATGAAACCAAAAAAAGTTGATAGGGTTTGGTGCCCCGATTCCAAAACAGGCACTAAAATTTTTCTATCACGTCACAATTTTGAGAAATTCGCTGTTAAAGTGTCAAAAAAGGCCCATTTTGATCATTTTTGAACGCCTATAAAACAAGATCCTGACATGCAAATGACTTGGTATCAAGCTCATTCCAAAGTGTGTAATTTTCTCTTTCGGACAAGATCAAATTTTCTTGGAATTTAATTTTTTAAAATGGTAAAAAAATCATTACCCACAAGTGCTTTAAATCTAAAATTTACGCATGAATTTGTATGGAAATTTGTTCAAAAACACTGTGTAAATAAACTAAATATTGAAAAAATGGAAGGTTTTTTGCTAATGATTTTTTTACCATTTTAGAAAATTAAATTTTTAGAACATTTTATCTTATCTTTAAGAGAAAATTACAGGCTTTCGAATGAGCTTGATACCAAGTCATTTGCATGTCAGGATCCTTTTTTATAAGCTTTTAAAAAGGGTCAAAAATGCCCTTTTTCGGCACTTTAACCGCGAATTACTCAAAATCCTGACGTGATAGACAAATTTGGTTGCCGGATTTGGAGTCAGCGCAACAGACACTATCCAAATCACTAACCAGAATCCAATACGCATTTTCTTGTTGAGCTGTGTAGTGTTGCCATACGTTGATATTTTATTGGAACATCTGTGCAATGATGGCCACTTCTCAAATTGGAAATGTTATAGTATGGCAGCACCTCTAGACTGTCATATTGTTGTATGTCAAAAAAGTTATTCCTTCGATTTTGAATGTCAGGGTAAATTTTTATTCTCTTAGGCCTAAAACTTATGTGGTACAAATTTGAGGTCAATCGGAATAAATGGAAGGGCGCCACGGATCAAAATAATCGGATTTGGCTCAAATTAATTTTGAATGAAAGATTGTGTCAAGCTCTTTGAAAGGGTCAAAGGTAAGAAATTTTGAGATTTTTTTTTTAATTTCTAGAACGTGGGAAAAAACCACAATTTTATGCAAATTTCAAATAGCGATTCTCGAAAACAAGTAGAAAAGTTAAATTCGATTTGGCCGAATCTATGAATACCCTCCACAATGCCCTTTTTAAGTTATAGTAAATTTTCTTACGTGAAAAAAATAATATTTTTGATTAGAAATATTTTATTTTGTGTAAAAAATATTTTTTTAACTAATTTTGGAAAAAAAAATTACAAAATTTTTTTTGAGTATAAAATTTTTTTCGAGTGTATTTTTTTTTAGTATAAAAATATTTTTGAATGACAGAAATTTGGTGTAAAATATTTTTGTGACCTACCAATGTTCTTAAAACATGTTTAACGGCTTTTTAACACGTGAATTTAAGGTGAAGCGAATCTGAAATTTTCGGTTCTGCTAATAACTTTAGAACCACTGGACCGATTTGGCTGATATTCAATATGAACCCGACTAGGAGAACGATAAATATATATGCCAAGATTTAGTATCCTCAGAATTGCCTTTAGAAAGTTATCGTGTTTTTTATCTCGTAAATTCGCGAAAAACCCTTGCCGAAATTCAGTCTTTTGTTCATAACTTTTGAACCAGTAGACCAATTTAGCTGAATTGCAATACCAACCTGACCAGGTAAATGCCCAACATATATGCCAAACTTCAGGAGCCTGCGTAAAGTCTTTCAAAAGTTAACGTGTTTTCAACAGACAGACAGACGGACCGGCGGACGGACATCGTTAGATCGGCTTAGAATCGAACGAGGATCATGAATATATATACTTTATGGGGTCTTAGACCAATATTTCGAGGTGTTACAAACGGAAAGACAAACTTATATATACCCTCCATCACTAGAGTGGAGGGTATAAAAAATGCCACTCTACAGTACCACGTTAAGAATACAGAATGCATAGTTAAACTTGGTTTTAATTTAAAAAAAGTTTAACCAAACTATCATTCAAACTAAGTTTAAGTGGCAAGTCAAAAACTCGCTCTTAAGTTGTGGCATATTAACAGGCAAGCTAAAAAAATCGGGGTTTTCAGCGCTTAACAAAAATGCTGATTAAAACAGAGATTATAATCCAAACTTTGGGCGAGCTTTTGAGTTGTAGATTATATTTGTTTTAGGTTTATACAGAGCTCAAAATACAAATTCTGTTTTAAAGTTGACAGTACAGAAACGTTAAAAATAACACCTCTGATTTTCAAATATTCTGGTTAGTTTAATATTTGATTAGAAAAAATGTGCGACGATGCCAAATTTTCTACACTCAAAAAAAAAAAAACTTGTAAAATTACAAGAAAAGTTTTTAACTTTTTTTGCTACCTCCTACTTGACAAGAATTCCTTGTTATTTTACAAGATTTTTACCAATAATTTTGTAATTTTAAAATTTTTTTAACAAAAAAAATTGTAAATTTACAAATTTTTTGACGCAATAAAACTTACAAGGAGGTTTCGTAATTTTACTAGATTTTTTGCTACCTCCTATTTGACGAGATTTCCTAGTAAAGATTACGAACTTTTTTGTAGTTTTACAAGATTTTTACAAAAAATATTCGTAAATTTACAATTTTTTTTTTGCAAAAAATCTTGGAAATTTGTAAAAAATATTGGAAATTTGTAAAAAATCTTGGAAATTTATAAAAATACAAGAAAAACTGTAAATATACAAAAAAAATAAATTTCGGTAGAAAATTATTTGTTAAAAAAAAACAAGGAAAACTGTCAAATATTGGTAAAATGGGATTACGAGACTTTTTGTAGTAATTTGATAAGGTTTTTTTTTTTTAATTTTTTGTAATTTTAGAAGATTTTTACAAAAAATATTCGTTAATTTACTAGATTTTTTTTTGTAAAGAATCTTGGAAATTTGTAAAAATACAAGAAAAACAGTAAAATTACAAAAAAGAATGTAAATTTCGATCGAAATTTATTTGTTGAAAAACAAGGAAATGTGTGGAATATTGGTAAAATGGGATTACGAGACTTTTTCTAGTAATTTGATAAGGTTTTTTTTTTGAGTGTACTAATTCATCAATTAAAAACAAGACAATATTTATTTTAATTTTTTTATTTTTTCTATAAAGTTTTTATTAATCTGGAAACATTTGTTGTTTAGCATTTCTTAAATCTCTTAAAATTTATTTACAATTATTTGAAAATCTTCTAACCATTCTTTTAACCCTTCAGCCAATTTCGCATATGTTTTAGCTACAATTTTTTTAAGTACATTATCAATCTCCAAATTTAATTCGTCAGCTTTATATTTCTTTAAAAGTTCAACTATCAACTTAGTATCTGGTGTTAAGTCGTCTTTTGAAAACTCCAAATAACGCGTGCTTTTAATATATAACTCCATCAATGGACGTATTTCATTTGTTTCTATGTCTATTTCTTTGACCGAATTATACTTATTTACAAATTCGCCAATATTCTGTTTGAATTCTTGTATTGCAACGTTATTTTTATTCTCGTTAAAAATGTCATCCTTTAACATATTTTCACTAATGTTATGAGCCCGTTTAAAAAAATATGAAATAGAGTCGTTTATTTCTTTCTCGGCTATATTGTTGGGTTCTGTTGAAGTTTCAACATCAGAAAAAGTAGTTGTTTCATCATTTATAGGTTTGGTAAACGAGCACTAGAAGTTGAAGAGATAATAGTGTTTTTTAAAGTTTATTTAAATAAATATTGTTTTTTATTTTTTTTTTTGTACCAAAAGGTATGAAGAAATAAAAATGTATTTATTCTGCCTTTATATACATATTCGAATAAAATGTTATTTTAGCTCGAGGCCCAAAAACGTCTATTTAAGATTTTCTCATAATAGATTATTTGCTTATTGCTTTAAAAAAGCTGATCTTAGAGTACACAGAAAAAAAATATTTAAGAAAATTTTAATAAACACGTTTATTAAAAATAAAAATATTTTCAATTAAATTTTTCATTGAACCAATAAAAAAATTTATTAAAATTAAAAAATACAAATTTTTAACTTTTTCAAATAAAGGAAAATAATATTAATTTTTAGAAAAAATCCATAAAATAATAATTAAACAAATTTAGTCCAGAGGGGGGTTTGAACCAACGACTCCAAAAAATTTCTTCATTGAAATTATTTTCAGCAAACGACTTACAAATGCGTTTATTGAATTCGTGAAAATCTTCACCGCGGCTTTTTTAGTTAATTTACTTATTGAATTCGTGAATTTTTGTATTGAAATTGAATTTTTTTTTTGTGTGTACATTAGAGTGTCCCTTATTTTGGAAATGTTGGAAATCTTGAGACGGTACCCGCTCATTTTTTTCCTTTTGACTTAAAAATAACTCAGGAAAAATTTTACGCCCCTAGGACCACGCCTTCCCTACGCGACGGGCCCTTAAAGAGCGGGGCCTAAAAAATCATTTTTCCATACAAACCAAAAAATTTTTTTTTTGATTTTTAATTTTTTTGTTATTATTTATTATATTACTTGGTTTGCTTATTCACAACAAAAAATTTGATTTTGGTGGGATAAGTCTTTCAGCGCTAAAAAATTTTTCGCAAAAAAAAATTTTGAGCCGCCGGGGTCCTACAGTAAAAAATTTTTAAAAAATATTTTTTTTTAGTTTTGACCAGCAACGGTTTTAGCTGCTATGTTGCTTTAAATGATATATATTCATAAAAAAATATTTTTTGTATCTGTGACATCTTAATCGTGTTCTAAAAAAGGGTAAAAAATGCATTGATGATTTTTTTCGATACACGATAAAAATGTCACAAATATGAATAATATTTTTTTTGGAATATATATCATTAAAAACAACATAAAAACTAAAACCATTGCTTTTCAAAACTAAAAAAAAATATTTTTTAAAAATTTTTTACCGTAGGATTCCTACGGCTCAAAATTTTTTTTTTCGAAAAAGATAAAGATGTCACAGATATGAATAATTTTTTTTTTGGAATATATATCATTTAAAGCAACATAGCAGCTAAAACCGTTGCTGGTCAAAACTAAAAAAAAATATTTTTTAAAAATTTTTTACTGTAGGACCCCGGCCGCCCAAATTTTTTTTTTTGCGAAAAATTTTTTAGCGCTGAAAGACTTATCCCTCCAAAATCAAATTTTTTGTCGTGAATAAGCAAACCAAGTAATATAATAATTAATAACAAAAAAATTAAAAATCAAAAAAAAATTTTTTTGGTTTGTATGGAAAAATGATTTTTTAGGCCCCGCTCTTTAAGGCCCCGTCGCGTAGGGAAGGCGTGGTCCTAGGGGCGTAAAATTTTTCCTGAGTTATTTTTAAGTCAAAAGGAAAAAAATGAGCGGGTACCGTCTCAAGATTTCCAACATTTCCAAAATAAGGGACACTCTAGTGTACATCTATACATACCTGTTTCAACCTTACTAACGGATCATCAGCAGATTTAAGAGAATCATTGTTTTTGTATACCCTCAAACTACAGTATGAGGGTATACTCACTTTGTCATTCCGTGTGTAGCGCATCAAAATTTCAGTCTAGGGCCCATACAGTATACATATTTATGATCAGTGTTTGATTCTAAGATATTCTAGCGATGTCCGTCCGTCCGACCGTCTGTAGATAACACGATGCAGTCCAAATAAAAGAGCTAGACTCCCGAAATTCTCTTATATTCTTAGGAAGGTTAGGTTCGTAGGAAGGTTAGGTTCGTAAATGAGCAAAATCGGACCAGGGGGGAAAAAGTTCCCCCTTGAAGAACTAAACCAACCTCTGAAAAAAAAACATTTTTTTAACGTGATTTTTTGTGTTTTTGTTTAACAAATGCAACATTTTTATGCTACAAGAAGTTCAAAGTCCTGCACTTGGACCTAGAGAATTAGAAAATGTCGTTGTTTTCGGTCCCCCCCAATGGGCGTGGAATAAAACATATTTTTTTAAATCATGATGTATTTCTTTTGTGCAAAAAGCATCTTATTTTTTAAACACATATTCGAGAGGAAATTTGCCGCCCCCAATTACAAATACCGACACCCCCCCAAAAAAAACGCCCCTGGATTTTTTTTATTTTTTATGCATGTTGGAGGGTATAAAAGATTCGGCCCAGCCGAATTCAACTCTCTTACTTGTTTAGTTTGTTATTTTTGAAATAAAGGACAGAAGTAGTCATTAATAAAAACTGAAGATCAAACAAGTGTTTTTTCTTTTAAAAACGACTAAACGTAAAACTTTTTAAATAAACTACAAACAGTTAATGACATAATTTTTTGAGTGTACACTATGGGGTTACACTCACTTTATTCCGTATGTAACGCATCAAAATTTCGGTCTAGGACCCCATACATATTTATGATCAGTTTTCGATTCTAAGACATTCTAGCGATGTCCGTCCGTCCGACCGTCTGCCCGCCTGTAGTTAACACGATGCAGTCCAAAATAAAAGAGCTAGACTCCCGAAATTTGGCATGAATATGTCTTATGTTCCAAGGCAGGTCAAGTTCGTAAATGAGCAAAATCGGACTAGGGGAAAAAAGTTCCTCCCTGAAGATGATTTTTGTGTGTTTGTTTAACAAATGCAACATTTTTTTGCTACAAGAAGTTCAAAGTCCTGTATTTGGACCCAGGGGATTAGAAAATGTCGATTTTCTTTTCAAAAAAAACGCCCCTGTATTTTTTTTTTTCTATTTTTTTGCATGTTGGCGGGTATAAAAGATTCGGCACAGCTGAATTTAACACCCTTATTTGTTTTTTAATAAAAACTACAATAATTAAGGTCCAAAATCTGTTTCACAACAAAAATGATTCTTTTAAAGCAAAAATTATTTACGGATGTTATTCTACAAAATCAGTTTTTCATTAAAAATAACTCTTTTAAAGCAAAAACTTTTCACAAATTTTTGCTATAAAAGAGTTATGTTGACGTGAAACAGATTTCATAAAAGACTTTCTCATTTATTTTGCGAAGTTTTTGAAATATTTTGTCTGGTTTGATGTTTGATTGACCAACAATTATTTTCTAAAATCTGTATTAAAAACAACACTAATAAAATTGACAATGTTTTTGCCATTATTTGCTTTAATTGTAACTCTGCGAATGCCAGGTGATAGTCGAATAGATCATGTTTTTTTAAATATTTCCTTAAATAAGAAATTATTAACAATATATAGTATATAATTTTACATTATAATTCCAAAGGTTATCAGTTGTTAAGATTGATTGATTTAGAAGATTTGATTGATTTGTTTTGAAAATATTTTCAAACTAAATACTGAGAATTTCTTTAAGATTATTATATATTAAAATAATAAAAAGTAGTTAATTATTCGACTTTCTAATTGGGCAATAAAAAGAATTTGTTTTTGTTCGAGGCCATTTCATGTTCCCCATTATGAATTAACATTACAAGTACTTATGTTAACTCTACGTTCTTTATTAGGATATTTCTCCCATTGAGTACTTCATAGAGTTTCTTGCTTAAAAAAAAATCTGGTATTCTTCAGGAATAAATTGATAATCGTTTAGGGGATTTTTCAATTTTCCCAAAACGAATAAATAACTATTGTTTTTTATCAAAATTAAATAGGCTTGGTAATCCTACACCTAGTACATGAGAATTTGTCTTCTATAAGAAGCAAATACAAAAAATACGTTTGACGTTTGCCGACGACAAATACACAGAAAAAATCGTCAAAATTAAATCAACAAGCATCAATTTTAAATCAACCAAACCTGATATCAACTAAACATTTAGTGAAAACTGCTGCCTGTTAGTCCATAATACGAAACCACAGACTATATGGGGCATTCCAAGCCAAATCACTCACTTTTAGACCCGACCCCTTTCGATTTATTTTATTTTTGGATATGTTTTAGTACTTATTAATTGCAACTTGGACACCAATCTTCAGCCTTTTATTTCAAGATGGTGTTGAGTAATCAATTTTTCAAAATGGCGATTTTCTCAAAAAAATTAAAAAATTTAAATTTTTAATTAATTTTGACCATTAAAAAATATAGATATTTAAAAAAAAAATGGACGACGTTTTGTTGGTATTTAAATGTAGTTTTAGAAAAAAAATATGAAAAAATTATTCGAAGTAATTATCACTTATTTTTTGACGTTTAAAAATTAAAATCGACTTTTTGAAAAAGTTCGAAACCTTCAATTTTTTTGTAAAAAATACAAAAAATTCTACTCTAAATTACGCAAATTTTAAGCCATAACTCGAGATGGGATCATAATTCTTTCTATTTTTTTTTTCAAATTTTGAAAATTGCACCTTTTATTTTTTGACTCTGATTTATTTTATATGGTGCTCCAAAAAAATTAAATTGGTAGATACTGACCCTAACTTACCCTAGATATATTCATTTCAAGGCAAAAATACGCCTTTACAAAAACTAAGAACGATCGGACATGGGTAAGGCGTTCCGCATGGGCCTTGAAGTTTAGAAAACGGATTACAAAGAAAAATATGAATTTTTTTCTGTTTTCTCAATTTTTTTGGTATTTTAAGTTAAGTTTTAATTCAAGTGGTTACAGAATTATAATACGGAGTAAAATGCCTCTCTAATAAGGTACCAAAAACTAAAATCGGTTGAAAATCAGCCAAGTTATTACAACTTCCCCAGGCATCTAACGTCCACTTGATTAAGCAATACAATCCAATTTGTGAAATTCATTGAAATTTTCTACTGTAATAACATTTTTTTATTCTTCAAGTTCAAATGTAATTAGATGACAAGTATTTTTTGTATTGTGTTTTGCTAACATGTTTTAAATTAATGCTAAAAATGCCTCCATTTTCAACACCCTTTGAAATCTCTATTTTTTAATTTTTTTTTTTTGTTTTAAAATTTGGAAAAACCAAAAAAATATTACATTGAAACATGAATAATGAAAAAATGTTATTACAGTAGAAAATTTCAATAAATTTAAAAAAAGGGACTCGTATTCTTTAATCAAGTGGTACGACACACGCTAGATGCCTGGGGAAGTTATAATAACTTGGCTGATTTTCAACCGATTTTAGTTTTTAGTACCTTATTTGAAAGGCATTTTACTCCACATCATAATTCTGTAATCACTTGAATTAAAACTTAACTCGAAATACCAAAAAAATTGCGAAAACGAAAAAAAAATCATATTTTTCCTTGTAATCCGTTTTTTAAACTTCAAGGACCATGCTAAACGCCTTACCCATTTCCGATCGTCCTAAATTTTTGTGAGACGTATTTTTACCCCCAAATGAATATATCAAGGGTAAGCTAGGGTCAATATCTACCAATTCAATTTTTTTGGAGCACCATATAAAATAAATCAGAGCCAAAAAATAAAAGGTGCAATTTAAAAAAAAAATAAAAAGAATTGTGATCACATCTCGAGTTATGGATTAAAAGTTGCGTAATTTAGAGTAGAATTTTTATAGTTTTTTAAAAAAAAAATCGAAGGTTTCGGACTTTTTCAAAAAGCCGATTTTAATTTTTAAACGTCAAAAAATAAGTGATAATTACTTCGAGTAATTTTTTCATATTTTTTTTCTAAAACTGCATTTAAATACCAACAAAACGTTGTCCAACTTTTTTTAAAATATCTATATTTTTTAATTGTCAAAATTAATTAAAAATTTCAATTTTTTAATTTTTTTGAGAAAATCGCCATTTTGAAAAATTGATTACTCAACACCATCTTGAAATAAATGGTTGAAAATTGGTGTCCAAGTTGCATTTAATAAGTACTAAAACATATCCAAAAATAAAATAAATCGAACGGGGTCGGGTCTAAAAGTGAGTGATTTGGCTTGGAATGCCCCATATACATGTCTGCAGACTCGACAGTAGAGTTTTATAAAGAAAATGTGAGTGAAACAAAAAAAATCGATCTGGCATCCATTTGTCTTATGGCGCGTTATATTAGTTTTCTCTTTCTAACCTGATTCGTAGAATAATTAGAAAAAATTAACCATATGGTTTAAGAATACTTTTTTTAAACCTGTCACTTATGTCGAGTCTGTATATGTCTGTGACGAAACTTTGATTTTGTTTTCAACAAACTCAGTCAAGTAAATTTATTTCGAAATTATTTTATCATGTGAATAAATAGTGTTTGTTGCAAAAAAATTAAGATTTTTTTACTTTTGTCAGATCAACAAATTGTGTTTGTTGAATTTCTTTGTTGAATACAATTTTTTTTTTCAACAATCAAAATTTACAAACGTTTGTTAATATTACAAATTTCCGTATAGGAGCACTTTCAGTGAAAAAATTAATTATATTCATAAATATGGGGGTCAATATAACAATTCGTTTTTTCTGTGTATTTTCAATTCGAATGTTTTACTGTATCCGAATGGTAGCACTGGGGTAAAACTATTGGAAAAATTAATTGTTATATGTTGAGCTCTCGCTGAAACCTCTTTAGCAGGTCATCAATTAAATATAACATATTTTTTATTTTTATTATTTTTTTTTATTTATTTTTTTTTGTCAAGTTTTTATTAATCTTGAAACAATTTAGCATTTCTTAAGCCTCCTGAATTTTATTTACAGTCGTTTTAAAACCTTCTAAAAATTCCAATAAATCTTGAGCCATTTTCGCAAATATTTTAGCTAAAATTGTTTTAAGTTCATTATCAATATCTACATTTAATTCGTCAGCTTTATATTTCTTTAAAAGTTCAACTATCAACTTAGTATCTGGTGTTAAATCTTCTTTTGATAACTCTAAATAATGCGATGTTTTCTTAACGTATAAATCTATCACTGGAACTAGTTCACTTGCTTCAATATCTGCTGCTTTAGCTGAATTAGATTTATTTACAAATTCGGTTATTTTCCGTTTGAAATTTTGTATAACAACACTGTTTTTATGGTCGTTAAAAATATCATCCTTTAGCATATTTTCACTAATATTTTGAGCACGGTTAAGATAACTTAAAATTTGATCTTTCATTTCTTTTTCGTCTATATTGTTGGGCTCTGTTGACTTTTCATCAGAATTAGTAGTTGTTTCATCATTTACAGGTTTGCTAAACGAGCACTAGAAGTTAAAGGGATAATTATGTTTTTACATTTTTTTTTAAATATTTAATAAAAGTTTTATTTAAGCTCGAGGCCCAAAAAATTATTTTTATAAAATTCTTATAAAAGATTATTTATTTATTGCTTTAAAAAGGTAATCATCTCATAGTATATCTGTACAGATCTGTTTCATCCTTACTAAGGAATCATAAGCAGATTTTAGAGAATCATTGTTGGTCAATCAAACATTAAACCAGACATAAAATCAGATCTGTACAGATGTACCAAGAGATGAGTACCATTTTTAAAGTAATAAATAAATAACACCGTCCGACACCCAATATTAAACATGAACCGGACGACTACGCCTGAAAGTAGATCTTAAATGGAGTAAAACTGCATTTACAGTTTTTCACTTCGTGCTCCTGTTTCTTTTTAAAAGAACGTCAAAGTTTTAAAGGATACATTTTGTAAAATATTTTTGAAATATTTTTACTTGTCCTAAGATAACACTGGTGCTGGAATGAAAGAGGTTGATCTCCCCTAATTTTCGCATTTTTGTTATTTTGCCATTTCAGGATAAAAGGATGTGAATAAAGTCATTTGAAAACTTTATCAAAATATTTTGTTGAAAATTTTGAATGATATTGAAGGATAAATTTTTGAAAGGACGTAACTTATCTCCTTTTTCCTGATTTGTTAAAATAATAAAATAGGAAAATTAGGGGAGATCCTCCTCTTTTATTTGCTATCGCCAGTGACAAAAATATTTTATAAAATTTAATCCTCTAAAACTTTGAAGTCCTTTTAAAAGGAAACAGGATAGTGAAAAGAAAAATCTGTAAATGCAGTTCTGCCACATTTAGTCTCTGGTTTCAAACGTATGTTATGCAGTTCGTGTTTAACAACTTTGTTTTTAATTTTTGTCGGACGGTGTAATCTATTATGAGAATACAATTTTTTTGGGCCTCGAGCTAGAATTTAATTCGATTAATTAATTTAATCGATTTTTAAATAAAGGACGAAAAATATAAAACAATTTTTAAAATTTTTTTTTTTTAAGTTTCTTACCTGTATTAAAAACAACACTATTAAAATTGACACTATTTTTGCCATGATTTGATTTAATTGTAACTCTTCGATTGGCTGCTGAAAGTCGAATAAATCATGTTTTTAAATTATTTTCTTTAAATAAGAAATTATGTAGCAAATGAGGGACTTAGAGCACAAGGGGTTAAAGTGCCTTTTTTTCTATAATTGATTTTCTATTCATTTTCTCAATACCTTCGATATTTTCAGTTAGGTTTGAATTCAAATAATTATTTAATTGTGATGTGCAGTAAATTGTCTCTATAATAAGGCAATTAATTAAACTAAAATCGGTTGAAAACACTAGTTTACAGAGATTTCGACCCATAACATTTTCCAGTATTTTGCATGTAAAATCTTTTTGAAATATTTCTAAAAAAGGTGTGTTCAGAAAAAATGTTTGGACTAAAAAAAATATTGTGGGTCGGTCATACATTTTGTTGCTCTAAGGGCACCTTTAGGGCAGTTAGAGCGGTAGGAGAAAATTTAAAAAATGCCGTTTTGTTGGGGAGCACCCTTAGAAATTGGAGATAGGATATAAGTTTGTTCCAAAGAAATGTTAAGACGTAAGAATTAATGCGGGTCGGTCTTATAAATGACCCCTCTATGACGCACAATTGGAGCAGTAGAAATGATTTTAAGATTGGAAATTTGCAATAAAATTTTTTCAAAAAATTTTATAAAATATTAATAATCGGTATACCACGATCCTCCAAGGCAAAAAATTTGTAGAATCGATAGAAGTTTTACACAAAAAAAATTCAAAAAAATAGAAGAGTACAAACATTTTCAAAAATGAGATTTAAATTTTAAAACTTAAAAATCGCATACTAGAGCGCTTGTAAGATTTTTTTGGGATTTTTTTTTTTTAAAGTACGTTAATAAACAAAAATTTTGAAAAAAAAAATTGAAATTTGGACCATTATTGAAGAAGTTATGAGTAAAAGAAGTTTGAGTAAAGAAACAAACTACCAATTTTTAAAAATTCGATATCTTTTGAACGGGTCATCAAAAAAATCTGAAAATTTACCACGAAAGAGTTTTCAAAGGGTACTAAAAACTGTAAACAAATTGGGAAAATCTAAAAAAAAAATTTTTAAAGTGTCCGATTTGACATGGAATGCCTCATATATATTGTCAGCTAAGGCCCCTCTCCTTCAAGTCAAAGAAGAGGGGGAAAAACGCGATTTTTTTATTTTCTTGAGGTTTTTCACATTTCTTTAAAAGAAACTTTATAAGCATCTTATACAGATCGTAAGGTTTTTTGAAAGCCTATCCAATGAGATTGGGCTGCTAACAAAAAACCGGTAACTCTTATTTTTCTCCACTCATTTTCATACGTAAGTTTTAAAACAATCGGTTGGTGCCCTCTGAAAGACCTACCTTGTAAATTAAAATTTGTTATACCCTTCACTCTAGTATATACAAGTTTGTCATTCCGTTTGTAACAACTCAAAATAGTGGTCTAGGCCGTCCGGTCGTCCGTTTGCTGTCCGTCTGTCTGTCTGTTGAAAACACGATAAATTTTGACGACTTTACGGAGGCTCCTGAAGTTTGGCATATATGTTGCAATCCAGCGAAATCGGTCCAGTGGTTCAAAAGTTATAAGCAAAAGAGTGAATTTCGGCATGGGTTTTTCACGAATTCGCTAGATAAAAAACACGATAACTTTCGGAAGACAATTCTGAGGGTTCTGAAGCTTAGCACATATATTTATCGTTCCCCTGGCCTCGTTCGTATTGACTTTCAGCTAAATCGGTTACTTGGTTTAACAGTTATTAGCAAAACTGTGAATTTCATATTGGTTTCACCTTAAATTCACGTGTTGAAAAAACCGAGCTTTAAGAACATGGGTAAGCCACAAAATTACTTTACAAAGTAGTTTTGTCACTCGAAAATATTTTTACACCAAACAAAAAAAAAATTACACTCGAAAAAAATTTTACACTCAAAAAAAAAAAAATAATAATTATTTTTTTTTTTTACAAAAATGACAAAAAAAGTTTTTTAACTCAAAATAAAATATTTCTAATAAAAATTGTTCTTT
Source organism: Pegoplata infirma (assembly GCA_963921195.1). Taxonomy (NCBI): domain Eukaryota; kingdom Metazoa; phylum Arthropoda; class Insecta; order Diptera; family Anthomyiidae; genus Pegoplata; species Pegoplata infirma. The sequence goes on from OY992537.1 coordinate 225,150,821, forward strand.
TTTGCACGTTAAAAATTTTTCTAACCTTTAAAAAGGGCATTGTGGAGGGTATCATAGATTCGGCCAACCCGAATTTAACTTTTCTACTTGTTAAAATTTTATTTCTGTATGTAAAAATCAAGTCTGATTTATTACGAAGAAAATTACAGATATTTTAATAAAATCCGTCAAAAATAATAAAAATGCATAACTTCAGTTTACACGAAAAAAACCTTGTCAAATGACAAGAAAAGTATGTATTTTTTTTTTTGCTACCCCCTTTTTGACACGAATTTCTTGTTATTTCACAAGCTTTTTACCAATAATTTGTCATTTTACAAACCTTAAACCAATAAAATTGTTAATTTACAATTTTTTTTTGACGCGATAAAACTTACAAATACATTTTTAGTAGAGAATTTCTAGCAGGGTTCGAAAAAAAAACTCTAACGTACGGTACGTTAGTGTTCTGTACGGAACTATGGAGCGACCGTACGTTATCGAAACGTACCGTTCCAAGAACACATTCACTAAAAAGTTTTTTAGTGGTTGTGAAGGTGTTCGCAAACAGAATTCCGAACGTTATGCCTGCTAGTTGAAGAACAGAAACTTTACGATAACGTACCGAACTAGGTTAGAAACAAAATAAAGTTCTTTTAGTGTTCTGTTTGCGAACTTTTGAGACATTTTTTAAATTTAAAATGGCGATATCTTGAAAACTAAGCAAGATAGAGCAAAACGGAGCACATTTTTGGTTCTTGGGATCTCCATAGTATCGCTAGGCCTCTACACATGGGTAGAACCCATTGGGTCCTTATTTTGAATCTAAAAAAGTTAGCATTCCGGGAAATTTAAAAATACACATATCTCGCTAAATACTGCCGACACGATGAGAACTCTAAAAGCATTTTTGTGGATCTTGTCTCGTAGTACATGACCGCTTTATGTCGTGTCGGCAGTATTTAGCGAGATATGTGCATTTTTAAATTTCCCGGAATGCTAACTTTTTTAGATTCAAAATATGGACCCAATGGGGTCCACCCATGTGTAGAGGCCTAGCGATACTATGGAGATCCCAAGAACCAAAAATGTGCTCCGTTTTGCTCTATCTTGTTTAGTTTTCGAGATACCGCCATTTTTAATTAAAAAAAAAAAATGTCTCAAAAGTTCGCAAACAGAACACTAAAGAACTTTATTTTGTTTCTAACCTAGTTCGGTACGTTATCGTAAAGTTTCTGTTCTTCAACTCACAGGCATAACGTTCGGAATTCTGTTTGCGAACACCTTCGCAACCACTTAAAAAACTTTTTAGTGAATGTGTTCTTGGAACGGAACGTTAAATAACGTACTGTTTTTTTTCGAACACTGATTTCTAGTAAAAATTACGAGCTTTTTTGTAATTTTACAAGGTTTTTACCAATAAAATTGTTAATATACGACTTTTTTGGCGCAATAAAACTTAAAAGGAATTCTCGTAAATTTACTACATTTTTATGTTAAAGAACCTACGAAATTTGTAAAATTACAAAAAAAAATGTAAAATTACAAAAAAAATGTAAATTCGATCGAAAATGTTTTGTTAAAAAACAAGAAAAACTGTCAAATATTAGTTAAATGGGATTACGAGACTTTTTGTAGTAATTTGACAAGGTTTTTTATTTGTGTGTACACTCAAAAAAAACTGGTACAATGCCCTGTAATCCCGTTCTACCAATATTTAACAATTTTCCTTGTTTTTTAACAAAAAATCTTGTACTTTGCTCAAACGAGAACTACAGTTTTATTGGTAATTTTACAAATTTATTTTCGTAATTGTATTTTACCATTTTGAAAGGTTATTTTACAAAAAAAAACTGTAATTTTACAAAAAAAAAACTGTAATTTTACAACAAAGTTTTTATTACGAGGATTCTAGTTGATTTACAAAAAAACTGTTGTTTTACAAAAATTATGTTATACTTATGTTGTTTAACAAAAAAAATATTTTTTTTTTTGTAAATTTTCTATTTTTTTTTTTTTTTTAATTTTCCAAGTCCCGGACAAAATTTTTTTTTTTTTATTGAAGAATATTTAAAAAAAAGTTTACAAAATTTTGAAATATTTATTACAAGGATTCTAGTTAATTTACAAAAAAAAAGTTATTTTACAAAAATGATTTTATTACAAGGATTTATGTTGTTTAACAAAAAAATTTTTTTTTTGTAAATTTACCATTTTGATTTGTAAATTTACCATTTTTTTAAACATATTTACCATTTTTTCTTGTAATTTTACCATTTTTTATTTCCGGTTTTAAAACAATATTTTTACCAATTAAATTGGTTATTTTACCAATTTTTGGCGCATTTAAAATTACTAGAAAATGCTTGTAATTTTACGAGAATTTTATCTACCTCGTATTTTACGAGAATAGCCTAGTAAAATCACGAGATTTTTTGGTAACTTTACAAGGGGTTGTTTTTAAAGTACAAAAACAGTTGTTTAATTTAAAAAGTTAGCAGTTTCTCGAAAACTGTTTTACTTTTTAATCTTTGAACTTAAATTTCGGATTCAGCGCAAGATTTTACATGGAAAATAATTGCAAAATTTCGTGGATCGGATTATTTTTTTTTAAATTTGTAAACTAGTGTTAATTAACAAAAGTCACTAGAACCCCTTGTGCTTTGTGCCCCTCATAAGTATTTTTTTTGCATTATAATTCCAAAGGTTATCAAAGCTGTTAAGATTTAAATAATTGATTTGTTTGGAAAATTTTTCAAATTAAATACTGAAAATTTCTGTAAGATTAATTTCATTTGTTTTAAAGAAATTGATTGGCACAAAATACCCAAAAGGGTCGCAGTGCAGGCCGTAAGGGCTAGATCTCCCCTTTTATAATAAAGAAATTGATAAGTCTTAAAATGATAACACATTAACTGAGAATCTAAAAACAATCGGTTTTAGGTTTTTTTATTGTTTGATTAAACGATTAATCGAAATTTGGCATTTTTGACTTATTCGATTAAACAACTAAAATTTAAAAATTGATCTATTAATCGAATAATTCCAAATTCAAAAATTTTTGAAATTACAAGATTTTTTTTCGACAATTTTAGAAAAAATTTACAAAATGTATCAAAATTTAAGTTTTCTGCAATTTTATTTAAGAAAATTAAAAAAAAAATAGTTTTGGAAGTTTAAAATTATTATAATTAAGTGGGTTCGAGATTTTCGCGTAGAAAAATTTTCTTACGCGAATATCTAAAAAACGAAACATGCTAGAAAACTTTTGATTGAAGTTTTGGAATCAGGAGTTCCATTTTATATGAAATCAGTCATATTTTTGCAAGAATCTATAATAGTGGACCACCAAAATTGGGAAATTATTGGTTTTTTGACTTTTTAACAGCGAATATTTTAACAGCGAATATTTCAACAGCGGTACGTGCTAGAAAAAAATGAACGGAATATTTTGATTTAGATGAGAAAAATCTATAAGAATCAGTTAGATATTTCCGTTTTCGAGATATTCGCCTTCGACATTTTCGCGTGGAAAAATTTTTAAACGCGAATATCTCAAAAACAAAACATGCTAGAAAAATTTGAATTGAAGTTTAGGAATCAGGAGTTCCATTTTATATGAAATTAGGCCATATTTTTGCAAGAATCTATATAAGTGAACCACCAAAATTGGGAAATTTTTGTTTTTTTGTAACTTTTTAACAGAGAATATTTCAAAAAGGGAACGTGCTAGAAAAAATTGGGTGGAATATTTGGATTCAGGAGAGAAAAATCTATAAGAATCAGTTAGATATTTCACTGAGAAGTTCTTGTTGTCGAACAGTCTAATTATTTTGCAATAACTCGAAAACATAATCGCAAATTACTAGAAAACGACTCGTTATCCGACTTTGCCAATATTTAACAGTTTTCATTGTTTTTTATCAAAAAATTTTCGATCGAAATTTAATTTTTTTTTGTAATTTTAGCTTTTTACCAATTATTTTGTAATTTTACAAGCATTTTATCAATAAAATTGTAAATTTACAATTTTTTTGACGCATTAAAATTTACAAATAGGTTTTGTAACTTTACTAGATTTTTTTCTACCTCCTACTATACGAGAATTTCTTGTAAAAATTACAAACTTTTTTGTAATTTTACAAGATTTTTACCAATAAAATTTTAAATTTAAAACTTTTTTGGTACAATAAATAAAACTTACAACGAAATCTCGTGAATTTACTAGATTTTTTTTTTGTAAAAAAATGTTGAAAATTTGTAAAATTACACAAAAAATTATAAAATTACAGAAAAAATTATAAAATTGCAAAAAAAATTGTAAAATTACAAAAAAAAAACAAAATTGTAAATTTCGATCGCAAAAGTTTTGTTAAAAAACAAGAAAAACTTTCAAATATTGGTAAAATGGGATTACAAAACTTTTTTTATGCCCTCCACTCTAGTGATAGAGGGTATATATAAGTTTGTCATTCCGTTTGTAACACCTCGAAATATTGGTCTAAGACCCCATAAAGTATATGGGGCATTCCATGCCAAATCACTCACTTTTAGGCCCGACCCCCTTCGATTAATTTTATTTTTGGATATGTTTTAGTACGTATTAAATGCAACTTCCAGCCAAATTTTCAGCTTTTTATACCAAGGTGGTGTTGAGTAATCAATTTTTCAAAATGGCGATTTTTTTCAAAAAATGAAAAAATTTAAATTTTCAATCAATTTTGACCAGTAAAAAATATAGATATATTAAAAAAAGATGGACAACATTTTGTTGGTAGTTAAATGTAGTTTTAGAAAAAAAATATGAAAAAATTATTCGAAGTAATTATCACTTGTTTTTTATCGTATAAAAATTAAAATCGACTTTTTGAAAAAGTCCGAAACCTTCGATTTTTTTTTAAAAATGTCAAAAAATTCTACTCTAAATTACGCAACTTTTAAGTCATAATTCGAGATGTGATCGTAATTCGTTCTATTTTTATTCAAATTTTGAAAATTGCACATTTTTTTTTTTGACTCTGGTTTATTTTATATGGTGCTCCAAAAAAAATAATTTGGTAAATATTGACCGTAACTTCCCCTAGATATATTAACTTGGGTGTAAAAATACGTTTCAGAAAATTTTAGGATGATCGGACATGGGTAAGGCGTGCCGCATCGGCTTTGAAATTTGAAAATCGGATTACAAGGGAAAATATGCATTTTTTTCTGTTTTCTTAATTTTTTTGGTATTTTAAGTTAATTTTGAATTCGAATGGTTACAGAATTGAAATGAAGAGTAAAATGTCTCTCTATTAAGGTCATAAAAACCGAAATCGGTTTAAAATCAGCCAAGTTATTACAACTTCCCCAGGCATCTAACGTGTGGCAGACAACTTGATTAATCAATACAATCCGATTTTTGAAATTCATTGAAATTTTCTACTGTAATAACATTTTTTTATTCTTCAAGTTCAAATGTTATTAGATGACAAGTATTTTTCATATTGTGTTTTGCTAACATTTTTTAAATTAGTGCTAAAAATGCCTGCATTTTCCACACCCTTTTGAAATCTCTATTTAAAAAAAAAAAATATTTTTTTTGTTTTAAAATTTGGAAAAGTCAAAAAAATATTACACTGAAACATGAATAATGAAAAAATGTTATTACAGTAGAAAATTTCAATAAATTTAAAAAAAGGGCCTCGTATTTTTTAATCAAGTTGTATGGCACACGCTAGATGCCTGGGGAAGTTGTAATAACTTGGCTGATTTTCAACCGATTTTAGTTTTTAGTACCTTATTAGAAAGGCATTTTACTCCACATCATAATTCTGTAATCACTTGAATTAAAACTTAACTTAAAATACCAAAGAAATTGCGAAAACAGAAAAAAAATCATATTTTTCCTTGTAATCCGTTTTTTAAACTTCAAGGACCATGCTAAGCGCCTTACACATGTCCGATCGTCCCAAATTTTTGTGAGACGTATATTTACCTCCAAATGAATATATTTAGGGTAAGTTAGGGTCAGTATCTACCATTTTTTTTTTTTTTTGGAGCTCCATATAAAATAAATCAGAGCCAAAACATAAAAGGTGCAATTTTAAAAATTAAAAAAAAAAATAGAAAGAATTGTGATCACATCTCGAGTTATGGCTTAAAAGTTGCATAATTTAGAGTAGAATTCTTTTAGTTTTTTACAAAAAAATCGAAGGTTTCGGACTTTTTCAAAAAGTCGATTTTAATTTTTAAACGTCAAAAAATAAGTGATAATTACTTCGAATAATTTTTTCACATTTTTTTTCTAAAACTACATTTAAATACCAACAAAACGTTGTCCAACTTTTTTTAAAATATCTATATTTTTTACTGGTCAAAATTGATAGAAAATTTAAATTTTTTCATTTTTTGGAAAAAATCGCCATTTTGAAAAATTGATTACTCAACACCACCTTGGTATAAAAGGCTGAAAATTTGGCTGCAAGTTGCATTTAATACGTACTAAAACATATCCAAAAATAAAATTAATCGAAGGGGGTCGGGCCTAAAAGTGAGTGATTTGGCATGGAATGCCCCATATATATTCATGATCCTCACACAGTTTTAAGACGATCTATCGATGTCCGTCCTTCCGTCCGTCCGTCTGTCTGTCTGTTGAAAACACGCTAACTTTAGAAAGACTTTACGGAGGCTCCTGAAGTTTGGCATATATGTTGGGCATTTACCTGGTCAGGTTGGTATTGCAATCCAGCGAAATCGGTCCAGTGGATCAAAGTGAATTTCGGCAATGGTTTTTCGTGAATTTACGAGATAAAAAACGCGCTAACTTTCGAAAGTCAAATTTGAGGATGCTAAAGCATGGCGTATATATATGTCGTTCCCCAGGCCTGGTACGTATTGAATTTCAGCCAAATCGGTCCAGTGGTTCAAAAGTTTTTAGCAAAACCGTGAATATCAGATTAATTTCAACTTAAATTCACGTATTGAAACCCCGTTAAACATGTTTTAAAAACATTGTTAAGTCACAAAAATAATTTAGAACGTATTTTTGTTACTCAAAAAAATGTTTACACTAACAAAAATACACTCGAAAAGAATTTTACACTCAAAAAAAATTTTACACTCAAAAAAAAATTTAGTAAATTATTTTTTTTTTTTTAAATTAATTTAAAAAAAGTTTTTTACTCAAAATAAAATATTTCTAAACAAAAATGTTATTTTTTCACTTTAGAAAATTTACTATCACTTAAAAAGGGCACTGTGGAGGGTATTTATAGATTCGGCCAAGTCGAGTTTAACTTTTCTACTTGTTAGTAATTTGAAAAGTTTTTTTTTTGTGTGTTAAAGTATTTAAAAGTGTTTTGGGCATTGTAGAGGATATTTAGGGATTCGGAAAAGTTTTTTTTTACCTTTTTTAACTCTGTGACTTTTAATTTTTACTTAATTTAAATTAAATTTTGTTAAAAAAATTTGTTCTATGATTAAAATAGTTCATAATACATTTGTATGCATAAGTTTTAAATTATGCAACCTATTTTGCATAATATTATTAACTTAATCAATGACTTTTAACATAATTGTTAAATACTTCCCATTTTTTTTGTTCATTTTTTCTTGCCAATTTCCATAAAATTGAAAAGCTATTTAACTATCATATTTAATTTTATCATATAGAGCCTGAAATTATGCTTTACATTCATGATTTTTTTTTGCTCTCTTTCATGTTTATTTATTACAGCCCATTGATATGTATAGATATTAATCAGTGATTTTTTTATGTAAATAGGCTTCATTTAATTTTGTAACAAAAAATCAGTGATTTTCTGTTAATAGGATTTCACAATTTATTTATGTTTTTTATGATATACAATACTATTAAATGATATTAAATTTAAATTTTAATATAATGCATTAAATATATTATGAAGTTTAAAAAAAAAATTATACAAACAGAGTTTAAGTTTTATTTAATTAGGGGAATTTATATGATAAAGTTTAAAAATTTGAAAATAGTGGTGAAAATATTAAAAAAACGCGATTTAAGTCTATTGAAGCTGGTAAGTAGGCAAAGAAAAAATATGTATTTATTAATTAAATTTAAGCCCTTGAAGTATGCAACAACAAATTCGTAAAGTAAGTCAGAAAGCATATATATTTTTATTTAGGTTGTCTGACTTAATTTTCAAATATGTTGTTGCATACTTTTAGGGCTCAAAATTTAATTAATAAATGCATATTTTTGGTTTGCCTACTGACAAGATTGTCTGAATAAAAATCGCGTCTTAATTCTGTTTGGGGTTTGTTTTTCCTATTAAATTTTTTTATAATGTAGTAACTTTTTGATTATCTTTGTAAGGTATACTTGCCCTCTTGAACAAAATTTTTGGAAAAAAAATATTTCACATACCTGAAATGAAAAAAAATATATAAAATTAATTAGTAAATAATTGAATTGTTATTTAAATATAAAAACATTAAGAAATTTTTTTATTTTCAAAAAAAAAAAAAAGTTTTGGAATATTTTTAAAGCATATATTAAGGGGCTATAAATAAATAAATAAACATTCTTCAAACTAAACCTTGCACCATCTGCTGTAGATAATTGTAAATAAAATCTTATTTTGTAATAATTAGGCAAACCAAAAATATGCATTTATTAATTAAATTTTAGCCCTAAAAGTATGCAACAACATATTTGAAAATTAAGTCAGACAACCTAAATAAAATTATATATGATTTCTGACTTATTTTACGATTTCGTTGTTGCATACTTTAGGGGCTTAAAGTTAATTAATAAATGCATATTTTTGGTTTGCCTAGTAATAATATAATTGTTAAAGCATACTTTAAGGAGCACAAATCCAAATAATTTAAAATCACACTTCATATTTCACACTTTAACAAAATATTCTAATTATTTTTTAGACTGCAGTCATAAATTCAACTCCAATATATATATTTTTCTAGCATTTAAACAGCAACAGTATTGAATTTTATTATGATATTTTTTCAACAATTATTTTGCATAAAAACTATGTTTTTTTATACATACATGCCAAAAACTATGGTATTGTGTTGTTAGTTTTTTGTATTTTAATATATAAAAAAAAAATATTGTATATAGTTTTTTTGATTTATGGCACAACTAACGCCGCATAAAAATATAACATATTGTTTTATGTTTTTATACAAAATATGGAAACATTTTTTTTCGCATATCTTTTGTTGCATTTAAAACTAAAAAAAACTTAAATTATGCAAAAGCGAGCAAGTAAGGCTGATAAATGCGAATGTGTACGAATAAATAATATCCTATTCATTTATGCAGAATTTTTCCAAATGCAGAGTTTTTCCAAATTTATAAGATTATTTTTGAATTTTTCTAAAGTTTTTTGACTTTTACTAAATTTTCCTGAACTTAAATGATGCAAAAGCGAGCAACAAAGGCTTATATATGCGTATGTGTCCGAATAAATAACATCCTTCTCATTTATGCAGAATTTTTCAGATTTTATTTTGCAGTTTTTCCTAAATTTAAATTTGAATTCAATTTTTCTGTTTAAAGTATTATTTTTCCTGAATTTCCCTGAATGTAGGTTTCCCTTATTTTTCTGATTTTTTTCCAGAATTTTCCAAACTTTTTTAACTGCCCTGCATTTATTTAAACATTTCTGATTTTTGTTGTTTTATTTTGTCCTAAATTTTCCTGAATTTTTCTAAGTCTTCCACATTTTCAGAAATCATTTGAGTTAGTTTATTGGATTTGGACCCCATAAATTATGTATATTATTGATCAGTAATCGATTCTTAATGCAATAGTTTAAGCGGATCATCAGTAATGATTAAAAATGTAAGGACATTGCGAACATTTTTGTACATTCCACGTAACCTAAAAATTTAAAATGCTTTTATTTAGATGCGAATAAAATTTTATGAATTTTTCTAAAAACATTTTTTTTTTTTGCAAAATTTTTCAGAAAATGCAAATTCCTTCATTTGTGTCTGCAATTCCAGATCATGTTGATAACCCTTGCGAAATAATGTAAGAGACAAAAAAGTTGAAAGAAAGTATGAAGTGAGGTTGAGATTGCTAGAAATAGAATTGTAGTGTTGGAAACTGTCAAAATTTATTCTGTAGAAACTATAAATATTAACATATATAAAAAACAGTTTTCATTAACAAGACAAACCGACATTTAAAATCCTACTGATGATGACACTAACTGGGGTGCTTGAAACCGGTATAGGAAATTCCAGAAATGTCTATAATTTTTAGAAATTCAATTTTTCTTCTGCATTTTTTCAACTTGAACGCTTATAATTATTTTTTTTTTGTCGAACATTTGTTTAACCAATTTTTTTCGCCGAAAAAATTTTCTCTTATCAAATTTTTACTCAAAATTTTTTTTAGCTGACCATTTTTTTCTTAACTTTTATAATTTTTTTTGTATTCGTTTTGTTTTCCTGATTTTTTTTGTGTCTTCCATATTATTATAAACCTTTTGAATTTGTCAAATTACTAGAAAAAGTCTCGTAATCCCATTTTACCAATATTTGACAGTTTTCCTTGTTTTTTAACAAAAAAATTTCGATTGAAGTTTACATTTTTTTTTTTGTAATTTTACATTTTTTTTGTAGTTATACATTTTTTTTTTGTAATTTTATTAATTTCCATGGTTTTTTTTACAAAAAAAATCTAGTAAATTCACGAGATTTCAATGTAAGTTTTAAAAGTTAAAAAAAAAATTTAAAAGTTGTAAATTTACGATTTTATTGGTAAAAATCTTGCAAAATTACGAAAAAGTTCGTACTAGGAGTTCTCGTAAATAGGAGGTAGCAAAAAATCTAGTAAAAACACGAAACGTCCTTTGTAAGTTTTATCGCATAAAAAAATTTGTAAATTTACAAAACAAAAACCTTATCAAATTACTAGAAAAAGTCCTGTAGTTGCATCTTACCAATATTAAACAGTTTTCTTGATTTTAAACAAAACATTTTTAATCGAAATTTAAAATTTTCTTTTGTAATTTTACAATTTTTTTTCGTAAATGTACAAATTTCCAAGGTAAATGTACAAATTTCCAAGGTAATTCGTCACGAGAATTCCTTGTAAGGATTATAGAATTAAAAAAGTTGTAAATTTACCATTTTATTGGTAATAAACTTGTAAAATTACAAAAAAGCTCGTAATTTTTACTAAAATTTCTCGTAAAATATAGTTAAATCACGAGAAGGCCTTTGTAACTTTTATCGCGTAAAAAAAGTTGTAAATTTACAATTTTATTGGTAAAAAGCTTGTAAATTGTTTGTAATTTTGAAATTTTTACTAGGAACTCTCGTGAAATAGGATGTAGCAAAAAATTATTTTATGAGGATTTTTTGGTATTTTTACAAGATTTTTTTGTGTGTGTGTGTGTGTATGTATGTTATTTATCGGAGATCGATAAATTGATCGATTCCGTCTGTGAAGGTTACCATTCTTTCAAAACTTAAAGAGCTAGAGCACCGAAGTTTAGGCTAGTCTAGATTGAAAATGATCAAGATCGGACTAGGGGAAAAATATAACAAAAGCAACGTCAGAAAACTCTTTTATTAAGGTTTTGTTTATAGTTTTGTTAAACAAATAAATCATTTTTATGTCAGAAGAATCTAGCACTTGGCTCCAGTTCATAAAAAAAAATATTTTTTCTGTTCCGCCCCTTTTGTGGGCGTAAATGTAACAAACTATGTGCAAGAATCATAATAAATAGCTTTGTCAACATTTATCGCCAGGGGAAGGTGTCTTCCAACATGTAACGCTTATCTTTTTTTTTTTTGTATGCAAAAAAGTTTTCTTCCGATTATGAATATCCGGTCAAGTTTTTGTTCTACGAGGCCTAAAACTGATGTGGTACAAATTTTAGGCCAATCGGATTAAATTATTAAAAACCATATATAAAAAACCGTGTGTCACATATTTGTGAATTTTGATGCGCTGAATACGAATTTAAAAAAAAAAATAAAATCGAACGAACCGTTTTTGAGATATCGCTATTTGAAATTTGCCAAAAATGGCGGGGTTTCCTATGTTCAAGAACTTTTTGAAAAAAAATTAAAAATTTCTTTCCCTTAAGCCTTTCATAGATTTTGAGACAACCTTTTATTTAAACTTAATTTCAGTCAAATCAGATAGTTTTAACCCGTGGATCCCTTCGATAAAAGTTTTGGTTTTTTTGGAAACTTTTCACCAAAAACTCTTAATTTTGATTTTGATTAAAATGCTGTGTTTTGGCTCAAATTAATTTTAAATGAAAGTTTGGCTCAAGTTTAATAAAAGAGTCAATGAAAAACAATTTAGAGATTTTTTTTTAACTTTCTTGACCGTAGGAAAAACCCGCCATTTTTTTTTTTGCAAATTTCAAATAGCGATATTTCAAAAACCGTTCTACAGATATTAGTGCAAATTTTCAAAAAATCCAAAACTTTAATCGAAGGTCATTACGGGTAAGAATGATTGCATTTGCGTTAAAATATGTTTAAATGAAAGACTGTCTCAAGATTTATAAAAGGGTCCAAGAACATAAATTTTGAGTTTTTTTTTTTTAAATATTTCTTAAACGTAGGGAAAACCCCGCCATTTTTAAAGATTTTCAATTGGTGATATCTCGAAAATTGTTAGATCGATTTTGGAATTTTTGTTGATATTCACATTCAGCATGGAAAAATTAATAAAAATAATGTATCGCAAGTTATTTATTTTTTTATTATACCCTCCAACTACAGTATGGGGGTATACTCACTTTGTCATTCCGTTTGTAACGCATCGAGATATTGGTAGGGGACCCCATAAAGTATATACATTATTGATCTATGATCGATTTTAAGACATTTCTAGAATGTCCGTATGTCCGTCCGTCTGTATAAGACACGATGCAGTCCAAAATAAAAGAGATAGACTCGTTAAGTTTGGCAGGAATATGTCTTTTGGTCCTAGACAGTTTAAGTTAAATGGGTAACGAACTTAAACTTCCCAGGGGGAAAAAGTTCCCCTTGAAGAACTTAACTAATTTCTAAAAAACGACATATTTTCACAGTTTTTTTTTGTATTTTTGTTAAGCAAATGAAACAACTTGATGCCAGAAAAAGTTCAAGGTCCTGCACTTGGACTTAGGAAATAAAAAAAAAATATTTTTTTTTTGCCCGCCCCCTTTTGTGGGCATGGATTTTAAAAATGTTTTTAAATAATGATAAAATTGTATTACTTAAGCTCAAAAAGCATAATAAATAAATTTCTAAACATTTACCGCATGGTGTCCCTCAAAGACCCCTTCTGAACCCCCCCCCCCAAAAAAAACGCCCCTGCATTTTTTTATATGTTGTATAACTTAAGCTCAAAAAGCATAATCAATGAATTTCTAAACATTTACCGCATGGTGTCCCTCAATGACCCCTTCTGAACCCCCCCCCAAAAAAAAAAAACGCCCCTTTATTTTTTTTATATGTTGTAGGGTATTATTGATTCGGCACAGCCGAATTTAACACTCTCACTTGTTTTTTTTAATTTTTCCAAAATATTGGTGAACATTTTCAAAAAAAAAATCAAAAATTTTAATCAAAGGTTGTTACGGGTTAAAATAATTGCATTTTGCTCAAATTAGGTTTAAATGAAAGACTGTCTCAAGCTTAATGAAAGGGTCAAGCGAAAGAAGTTTTTAGGTTTTTGAAAAAAAAAATTCTTGAACGTAAGAAAACCGAGCCATTTTTTTGTCAATTTCAAATAGCCATATCTCAAAAACTGTTCGACCGATTTAAGTTTTTATTTGATATTTGAGTTCAGCGCAGCAATATTAATATTGTGAGTCTCAAAACATATTTTTGTTATTGTTTTTGTTTCTTTTAATTGTCAAATATCCAAAACTTTGATCACCGGGCGCCACGGTTTTTGTTTTATCCGATTGATCGGAAATTTTTACCACATAATTTTTAGGCCTAGTAGAATAAAAAAAATTCCCGAACACTTAAAAAAAATCAAAAGTTAAACAAAAAAGGCCACTGTAATGTTATAAACAAAAAAAAAAAACAATATTATAGAGCCTATAATTATGCTTTATTTTTTCTTCCTAAAAATATGCTTTAGTATTTTTAAGATTAGAGGAATTATGCACTATTTATTATCTATTACACTACAAAGCATTTAAAACAACTTTTACGTTACTGGGACGCGACCTTACACAGTTAATTGCACTTGTTCGAGTGGTCACAAATCTGGTTCTCAAACTTTTCATCACATCAGGTTTTTGAGAAAATTGAGGTAAAATTAAAAAAAAAGTCGTTTTGAGCAGTTTTGAAAACGCATAGCGGTGAACACGATGTAATAGCGACTTAAAAATAAGTAGATTTTAAATCTTAAACATTGACTCTAAGGATTCAGAACTCATTTTTTCAGTCGATTTAACCCTTAGGGCACTCAAAAATATTTTTAAACTAAAAGAATACACAGGAAAAAAATTTTACACTCAAAAAAAATTTAGTAAATAATTTTTTTTTTTTCAAAAATTATTTTCAAAAAAGTTTTTTTACACAAAATAAAACATTTCTAATCAAAAATGTTATTTTTTTCACGTTAGAAAATTAACTATCACTTAAAAAGGGCATTTTGGAGGGTATTCATTAGGGTGGGGCGATTAGTAAGGAAGGAAAAAAATCTTAATGGGCGCATCGCGTTTCTGATTCTTGGGATTGTACTGAGCAAAAAAGTCAACTAGACCATACGTCTACGGTGAAAACAGAGCCTCCCGATTTTGACTTGAAGTTTTTTCTCAGACTTTATTTTTTTTGGAAAATTTGCAAATTTTCTTGGGCTCATATTTCGTAAACTATTTGAAATTTTGACTTATTTTCAAAAGTTAAGTTGTAGCTATTGTCTCGGGCTACAATTTCTCTGAACATATTACTTAGAAAAAACTTCGGTTTCATGGTCAAAAAGTCGAAAATGTAGAAAATTCACCACTTTTTGTAATTTTTTTTTGATATTTTGGCCTATTACAGCCAAACCCTTGAGATTTTCGATCCAATACTAAGACAAAAATTGTAGCTAAGACAATAGTTAAGAACTCTCTAGTACATCGCAAAAGCATTGGAAGGCTCCTTCAGGCAGTTTTGGCCTTGTGAAAGTGCAAATTTTTTGTGAAAATATTGATAAATTACCATTTTCAGTTGTTCATAGCGAAAAATAAAAGGTAAACAAAACATCCAGCTTTCCCAGATACCATATAAACAACTAACCCCACCTATAAACGTCAAAAGGAATGGTCCCATAACACTGCGGAACACTAAAAAATAAACAAGAGTTACGACCATCATTTCTATATATTTCGGACATGCTGATTCGAATGGCGTACTCCGTTTTTCGATGTATGGTACAGTTTTCTTGCAAAATGTCGTTAAAGATTTGCTGATTTCGAGCCAGTTTTTTAACAAAAAAATTTGCAAAGTAAATGGTTTATAAATTTTATGACATGGAAAACAAAGATATGACTTGTAGCAACATTTCTTATGCAAATTTGGTTTAAAGCTTTTCAATTTAAGCCCTTAAATTCGCGAATTTCTTCATTTTTTAAGGTTTTCGCGAAATTAACAGCCAAATTGGTCTTTGATAAAAAAACTCGCTTTTAATGAATCAAAAATGCATCCCTAACAATACGAATAGTGGAAAAAAAACAGCTATGTTATATGGACCATCATGATGAAAATCGCGAAAAACTGTTTTTTTGTATATGCCAGCATCACTTTACGAGATGATTTAAGGTTCCATCTTTTAGTATATAATGTGGGATCCTTAAACTACTAACTGACCAAGAATTCGGCCAAAAAAGTTTTCATTTGCAAAAGTTATCTTAACAAAAACTGTTATTTCAGTGTTTGCGATACAATAATTATAGTTTTTGTTAAGATAACTTTTGCAAATGAAAACTTTTTTGGACAAATTTTGGGTCAGTTCATTGTTTAAGGTTCCCACATTATACACTAAAAGATGAAGCCTCAAATCATCTCCTAAAGTGATGCTGCCATATACAAAAAAACGGTTTTTCGCGATTTTCTTCATGATGGTCCATATAACATAGACGTTTTTTGTCCACTATTCGTAGTGTCATGGACGCCTTTATGATCCACAAAATGCAAGTTTTTTATCAGAGACCAATTTAGCGGTTAATTTCGCGAAAACTTAAAAAAATTAAGAAGTCCGCGAATTAAAGGGGTTAAGATGAAAAGCTTTAAACCAAATTTATATTAGAAATATTGCTACAAGTTATATCTTTGTTTTCCATGCCATAAAATTTAAAAATCATTAGCTTTGGATTTTTTTTTGTTAAAAAAGCAGCTGAAAATCAGCCAATCTTTAATGACATTTTACAAGAAAACTGTACCATACATCGAAAAACGGAGTACGCCATTCGATTCAGCATGTCCGAAATATATTGAAATGATGATCGTACCTCTTGTTTTCTAAAATAGTGGTTAGTTTGTCACGCAGTGTAATTAGTCTTTACTTATTATAGTTTTTGAATGTAAGTTTTAGAAATAATTGTTTCGTGTATAAACTGTGCAGTGCTACTAAAAAATTTAAGATATAAAAAATATGGATAATCCAGTGGATTCTGATAATACAGAGAATGTGGAGATGGAGATGCAGCCAGAATCATCAGCGTCATCATCAAATCTAGAACATAAGCCTTCGCATACGATATAGTTTTGTAATTTTTTTATTTAAATAATCTAAACATTTTTCAGGTTATCGAAAATTTTCAACTTATTCCACTTGAACACATTCCTCCAATGAGTACAGATGCTGAAAATCAACTTTCTACGGACGTTAAATATCTATACCAAATTGCCCAAGCCGTTTCAAATGGTAGTTGCTCAATTAATCTTGCAAACATCAAACCTGGAACAGTAGGACATTCGAGATGGATAACAAAAGCTAGTAGATTGCTCCGTGTGTATATTGCGACAGAAAATCCATCACAAAATTTACAAATTTTGGCAAGGTACATCATGAAATTGTATGTTCCCATGTATTTCAATGTCAAATACTACAATTCGGCTGTATACGGTAGTGCTCTGCTTGGAAAATTCATCCAGTGGACGCAATATTTACCAGACAACTTACGTAACATCATAAATCCCGTAATACAGAATAATTCCTATTTCGCACAAAGTGAAAATGTTTTGTTGAGCATGTTATACAATGATTGTAAAGAAATTCGTACATTGGCACTCAAAAAAATATTGTATATTCGCGACAACGTATGCGATTTAACTGAGCTTCGCTAAGCGCTCAATCGACAAAACCGTGAAGGTGTAATGGCATCTGTATCTGAAGGCCGAAAGAAAGCGCCTCGTATGGAATCTCGAAAAGATTTGGAAGGCAATCTTTGAATGAAAAATACACTAAATTGGAATTCTTCTTGATTCATACCTTGTCTCTACCAATACAATTACTTTGTACTTTAAATGAATTTTCAAAATAAATATTGAACAAAACAAAGAAAAAACATTATATTTTTGGATAAAAAAAGTGGAAGAAATAAGAAATAGAACATTTTTATGATTTTGCGCTATGAACAACTGAAAATGGTAATTTATCAATATTTTCACAAAAAATTTGCACTTTCACAAGGCCAAAACTGCCTTATGGAGAATTCTAATGCTTTTGCGATGTACTAGAGAGTTCTTAACTATTGTCTTGGCTACAATTTTTGTCTTAGTATTGGATCGAAAATCTTAATAGTTTGGCTGTTATAGGCCAAAATATCAAAAAAAATATTAAAAAAAGTGGTGAATTTTCTACATTTTCGACTTTTTGACCATGAAAACGAAGTTTTTTCTAAGTAATATGTTCAGAGAAATTGTAGCCCGAGACAATAGCTACAACTTTACTTTTGAAATAAGTCAAAATGTCAAATAGTTTACGAAATATGAGCCCAAGAATATTTGCAAATTTTCCAAAAAAATAAAGTCTGAGGAAAAACTTCAAGTCAAAATCGGGAGGCTCGATTTTCACCGTAGACGTATGGTCTAGTTGACTTTTTTGCTCAGTACAATCCCAAGAATCAGAAACGCGAAGGGCCCATTAAGATGTTCAAATCGCCCCACCCTAGTTTTCATAAATTCGGCCAAGTCGAATTTAACTTTTCTACTTGGTGTCCTTAAATTATGCTACAAATTAGTAATATAATATCAAATCTAAAATTATACACTAAATTATTCAATTTGACTATTTTTGCCAGAGTCCAGATTATTACTGTTTTCAGTGTTAATTAAAGAGTTCTGAATAAAGGAAAATAATAAAGAGCCTAAAATTCTGCTACCTTTTGTATTTCTAAAAATATGCTTTAATATTTTTAAACGGTAAAAATCCCTTTAAAATTATACACAAGATTGCTCCATTTTTGATGGGATCGCCAAATGGGAAAAATCTATCAGAGCTATTTATGATAAAATTTGATGAAAAAATGTTTTCAAGCGTTACATATGGACTGACAGTCTCACATATACCCTCGATTACTAAGCAAGTCGAGGGCTTACAAATTTTAAATATATTTTTTTTGCGTAGAGTTTAAATACAGTAAAATATATTTTAAGAGTTTTTTTATATTTATTTAAAATATTAATAAACCAAAAAAATAAATAATATTCATTTAATTGATATTTTATTGAAAAATATTTTTTATCTTCTTTTTGTTTAATTTCAGTAATTTTTTTCGGTTTCATCACATAAAAAAAAGGTAAGTTGTATAGTAAAATTCATTCATTTGTTTTAAAATAAATTGCAAATATACATATTTTTATTTATATTAATTTAAATGCAATAAATTGATAAATGTAAATGTGTTTTACCCAATATAACGAGATTTTTATTTTTTTTATATAAAAAATATTATTCTGAAATTATCTGTGTTTTTTTGTTTAAAATTTATTTAAACGAATTGCTACCAAATTCTCATTTATTTTTTGTTTTTTTATGAGGTTTTGTTTATTATTATTTTTTTTTTTGTTGGTTTTTAAAATCATTTCACGTTTACCTACTGTTATAATTATTATGGTCACGTTTTAATATGCAAAAATATATTAATTCATACATTCAAATAATATGCAAGAGATTATTATTTAGAATTTTATTTGGAAATTATGAATTAATAAATTTTAAATAAATTTTTATTATCATTTATATTCTCTTACGATTAAATGTACATAATACCTTTATGCATTAAGTAGAACATTATTAGAGGAATTACCCAAAATTTTCAACAAAAAAAGGCGTAAACGTGTGTTTGGAATATATAATTGAAATTTAATATTAATGAGATAGATGGGATAGAATCTAATATCATATTTATTGTTTATTTAAATTGAAGGAAAATTATTTTATAAAATAGTCAACTGGTTTAGATTTTATAGCAGTTAAGAAAAAGTGGCGAATCTGCCCGCACTACCCAATAATTCGTAATCCTAAAGTCAATCTAGAGATATCGGTCAAACTGTTAAAATGGCGTCCACGGATAAAATATAACAGAGAGATGTCTTATCGATGCTTCGAGCAGTTTGGTATTTTATTTGATCGAAATCGGTTCAGCGATTCAAAAGTTATGTTCCGTTCATAACGTAAGGACACCTCGAAAATTTTGGTAGATTCGACATAACCTAAAAAATTCTTTAATTCCAATTATATTTGATACGGAATGTTTAAAAAATTTTGAAGGACATGTTTTCCGATTTTTTTTTTCGCTGAAAATTTTATTCGCCAAGCATTTTTTCGGTAGGCATTGGGGCACACTGGAAACCCCTCTGACTCAAACATTTTTAAAATTTTTAACAAATGCACAAAAACCGTAAAAAATGTGTTTTTATAGAGGTAGAGGTTCAAGGGGAACTAAACCTCTTCAAGGGGAAACTTTTTCCCCCATGTCCGATTTTTCGACATATTCGTGCCAAACATCAGGAGTCTAGCTGTTTTAGTTTGGACTGCATCGCGATTTCCACAGACAGACGGACGGACACACAGACATGTCTTGAATGGCTTAGTATGCATCAATATTAAATACACAGTATGGGGTCCCTACCGATTTTTCGATGCGCTACACACGGAATGACAAAGTGAGTATATATGCTGTAGTTGGAGGGTATAAAAATTTTGTTGACATTTTTTTTTATCAAATTTGAGAATTTTTTTTTACAGAATTTTTTTTCTCTTATTTTTTTTACGAAAATTTTTTCTCTAAAATTTTTGGTATCCGAAATTTCAACTTGCCAAAAATTGAAAATGGTCAAAGCATTAAGAAATCATAAGCAAAAATACAAATTTTTGATGTTGAGGTGTTTAAAAAAGCAGTAAGAGTGTTCAATTCGCTCTGCCGAATTCTTGAAACCCTCTAACATAAATAAAACTTAAAAAAAATCCAGGTGGGAGACGTTATGGGGTACCTTCCCCTTGCAATTTTGAACTTCTTCTGAGATAAGAATGTTGCATTTGCTTAGCAAAAGTACAAAAAACCCTGAAAAGTGTGGTTTTTCTTAGGTTGGTTTAGTTATTCAAGGGGGAACTTTTTTTCCCCTTGGTCCGATTTTTCCCATTTCCGAACTTAGCCGGCCTAAGAATATAAGACATATTCGTGCCAAACTTCGGAAGTCTAGCTCTTTTATTTTGGACTGTATTGTGTCCTCTACAGACGGACAGACGGACGGACATCGTTAGAATGTCTTAGAATCGATCACTGATCAGTAAAATATATACTTAATGTGGTCCTAGACCGATATTTCGATGCGTAACACACGGAATGACAAAGTGAGTATACCCCCATACTGTGGTTGGAGGGTATAAAAACATAAAGAGGAAACTTGTTTTTCCTTGTTTCGATTTTGTCGGGGAGGTTTTCGGATGGGTCCGAAGAAGGATTTGGAGAAGGGGAAAGAAAGCAGCTGAACGGAATTGTGGCGTGTTACACCTGTTTTTCGTGGGTTGTCTAAGTTCTTTAAGGGGAACTTTTTTTTCTTCCTCTCCGATTTTGCGCATCTCCAAAACTTATAAGTACCATTAGACTACCTAAAGGTACAAATTTGAGGTCAATCGGATTAAATTAACCCGTGGCGCCCGGCAATCAAAGTTTTCAATTTTTGAAAATTTTTAGAAAAAAAAAACACATCATACTTATTAATTTTGATGTGCTGAACACGAATATCAAAGAATTAAAAAAATCGTTTAAACGGTTTTCGAGATATCGCTATTTGAAATTTGCAAAAAATGGCGGTTTTTTTCTACGATCTAAATTTTTTTTTATAAAAAAATCTCAAAATTTCTTTCCCTTGACGCTGTCAAAGAGCTTGACACAATATTTCATTCATAATTTATTTGAGCAATATCCGATCATTTAACCCGTGGCGCCCTTCAATCAAAGATTTACATTTTTGTAAAATTTCCACCAAAATTTTTGATTTTTGAAAAATAAAAAAATACAAGTAAAAAAGTTAAATTCGGCCTTGCCAAATATAGTGATACCCTCCACAATTTCTAAAAGATTATTGTAAAAACTTTATTTAAAAGGAAATTAGTTTTGAAAAATTTTTTTTTTATAAAAATTTCCGCGAAAAAAACAATTTGGTAAAAAAAATCCGCGATTTTTTTCTTTTTTTACCAAAAAATATGTTTGTACATGTTTAAATACCATTTGGTGTTCAATTATGTTCACATAATTCAACCAGCAGCCGAATTAAAGCATTTTGTATTGTTAGGTTATGTTGAATGTACTAAAATTTTTGAGGTGTCCTTACATTTTCGTTTTTAACTTTTGAACCGCTGAACCGATATTGCTCAAATACAATGCCAAACTTCTCGGGAGAACTTCCAATAAATATGTTAAGTTTCAGTCATCTCCGTGTAATATTTGGCCGTTATCACCATTTCCACAAACAGACGGACATCGCTAGAATGTCTTAAAATCGATCGGGGATTATGAATATATATACTTTATGGGGTTCCAGACCGATATTTCGATGAGTTACAAACGGAATGACAAACTTATATATAAGTTATACCCTCCTCTATCACTAGAGTGGAGGGTATAAAAATATCTCGCGATATTTTATTAATTTCGGGCAAACGGTTTTTGAGTCATCGCCATTTGAAATTTGTCAAAAAAAATTCACAAAATGGCGGGTTTTTCCTACTTTTAAGAAAATTTTTTAAAAAAATTTAAAAATTTTGTTTCCGTTAACTGTTTTATAGATCTGGAGACAAGCTTTCATTTAAACTTAGTTTGAGCCAAATTAGATCATTTTAACCCATGGCACCCTTCGATCAAAGTTTAGAGTTTTTGGTGAAAATTTTGTAAAAAAGCAAAACTTTGATCGAAGGGCGCCACGGGTCGAAATGATCGGCTCAAATGAATGGCTCAAATAAATTTTTAGTGAAAGGACTGTGTCAAGCTCCTTAGAAGGGTTAAAGGTATGAAATTTTGCGATTTTTTTTTAATTTCTGGAACGTAGGAAAACACCGCCATTTTTCGCAAATTTCAAATAACGATATCTCGAAAACCGTTTGATCGATTTTAAAAATTCTTTGATATTCGTGTTCAGAAATCTAAATGCATGTAGCTCATGAACCAATACACATATAAAAACCGTATGCTATGTGCATGTGCATTAGAGGTGTCCTTAAAAACGAAAATCACCTTTTTATACCTGGTAGGGTCCTATATTGTTCTTTAGTATCTAAAAATGAGTGAGCCAAAATTTGGGGACAATCGGCTAAAAATAACTCGTGCCGAAAATGGATTGAAGTTTTGGGACATTCTTTTAAGAACGAAAAACTAGTTTTTTCTAGTTTTTGGAAAAACATTGGTATTTGATATTTTTTGTTAAATTTTTTGTGAAATAATATGAAAATGGTACTAAATTACCTTTTCAAAACTATTAATAAAATTAAAATCGGATGAAAAATAAGCATTTTACGAATACATGCCCCAGACCATTGTATGGTTTTTAGAGCCAGAATTTCAAAATTTTCAAAATTTTTAGGCAAAAAAATAGTAAAAATTTAATTTTACTTTATGATCAAATTGAAAACATGTTTAAGATTAAAAATAGCAGATATGGTAGTCAAGCTTTTTTTTATTTGGCGCGGGTAGAGATAAAATTTCCGCGGATTCCAAATAAAATTCGTTTTTCTACAATAATTAAGCAAATTTTTGAAAATTTGTGCTCTATTGTGCGGATCGAAGTGTAAAACGTAAATTCTGTAACTTTTGAGAAATCGGATATATGCAGATATTTTGTATTATAGAAATGTATAACGTCTCAAATGTGTCATTTCACCTCGACGAAAAGGGGTTAAAGATGCCCGAATTCTCAAAAAATTTACAGAATTTATGTATTTCACTTCGTATAATACATTACAGAAAATTGTTTCCCATATTTGCTAAATTATTTTAGAAAAACTCATTTTCTTTGGAATCCGCGGAAATTATATCACTACCCACGCCAAATGAAAAAAAAGTTAGACTACCATATCTGTAAGTTTTTATCTATAACATGTATTTAATATAATTATAAAGTAAAATTAAATTTTTTTCATTTTTTTGCCTAAAAATTTTCAAAATTTTCAAATTTTGGCTTTAAAAACCATGCAATGGTCTGGGGCATGTATGCGTAAAATGCTTATTTTTCATCCGATTTAAATTTCTTTAAGCTTTTTGGAAAGGTAATTTATTACCATTTTCATATTACTTAACAAAAAAATTAACAAAAAATAGCATATACCAATATTTTTCAAAAAACTAGAAAAAACGTGTTTTTTTCATCAGATAAGAGTGTCCCAAAACTTCAATCCATTTTCGGCACGAGTTATTTTTATCCGATTGTCTCCAAATTTTGGCTCACTCATTTTTAGATACAAAACTACAATTTAGGACCCTACTACGTATTAAAAAGTGATTTTGAAAAATTACCTTAGTCGTTAGGACACCTTTAATGTGCATAATCCATGGTATTGACGTAAACTATCATGGGAAGTTTGCAGAAAAAAAATCGGCTACGCATTCCAGAAAACGCATTTCAAAATAAATACAACTTATTTTTATATATATACACTCAAAATAAATTCTCTGTCTAATCATCAGAAAAATCTGCTAAAAATACACCCATTTTGAGCCATATGAGAAATCTGCTGAATTTAGCAGACACGGTTTGCTAAATATCTGTCATAAGAGGTGAATAAATATAACAAGAAAAAAAAAAACATACGCCGACACCCAGCATCGAACTCGCCACCTTCCGATTTGAAAGTACACTTCTTAACCACTACGCTACGGAAGCTTATACTTTTACCTGGCGTTTTAGTTATTAAACATGTGTGTTGTTCGACAGCAGAGAAATCAGATTTTAGCAGAAATATCTGCTGATTGTAGCAGAAAAATCTGCTGATTTTAGCAGAACAATCTGCTGATTTGAGCAGAACAATCTGCTGATTTCAGCAGAGCAATCTGCTGATTTCAGCAGAACAATCTGTTCTGCTTTTTTTTATATAAAAAAATTTCTTGAAAAACTAATGAAATTCAGCAAACAAAATCAGTATAAACATAGTAAAATGTCTGTTATTTTCTTAAACTGAATGACAGAGATTTTAGTAAAAATATCCTTCTCAGCAGAACAATCTGCTAAAAATTGAAAGTCAATTCAAATTGAAAGTCGTTTTACAGATTTTTTGACAGAGTTTTTCTTTTGAGTGTAGGATTCAGTAAAGTCGAATTTATTATTTTTTTTACTTGTACTTTTTTATAAAAAAAATTCACAAAAAATTCACCAACAAAATTTTTTTTGGGCAAATTTTTTTTTTCATTTACAGTTTTTTTTACCATAAATCTGTGTTAGATCTGTTATTTGGCGCTTTGAATGACTTTGTCTAAAAATAGCCAAAAATTATTTTTTATTTTCTGTTTTTTGAGATTCTTTGAGGTACTCCACCTTAATTATATTTCGTTAATTTTTTGTTATTTAAAAACTCATTTATTTTATTTTACAACCTTTTAAATTGCCATTAATTTTTTGTATATAATTTTTTAATGTTTACAAATTGTTAAACATTTTTGCCATAAATTTATTTATTTTTAAGGAAGACGAAAATTTATATGCAGCGAATTTATTTTTTTTTTTTTGTTTTTTATGCCTTTTTAACATCATTTACGTACGTGTTGTAATGTTAATATCTTCTTACAGTTGAGTTGATTTAATCAATGCAACCAGATAAGAAGAAATACTAGGGGGGTGGTCACTAAAGGTGTAATCAACCAGACTGTGGTTAAAAAAATCCTTCCATTGACCGACTTCACAGAACTACAAGTCAGCGGCTGGTCAGTAGTTATTAAATCTGTTTTTGGGAAAAATCAATGTACCTTTATCAAATCAATTATTCACTAATTACAGATTTTTCTAGTTGAGAATCGAAGTACATATATGTAAACACAGCAGTAATAGAACAAGAAACGAAAATTTGTTAAAGCATATCATATCAATCAGGTGGTTGTATCGTCTAAGGTGCCGGTCAACCTGTGTTCTTAATGATATGAATATGAGAAAATCCCTGGTTCGATACTCGACTGAGTAAGATGTTTATTTAAAATTCACAAAAAAATTTCTGTTAACAAGACAAACAGACTTTTAAAATCCGACTAATGATAACACTAATACTGCAGTGGATGGGATTATATATATATATATGTCCTTTATTTAATTAAATATTAATAGAAATAGAAATACATATCGATTTTTAATTAATACTTAAACAAAAGTTCAAAGTGAACATAGGGCGTCAAAAGGGGAATGGGGACTTTCGCAGAGGTGCACTTCGGTGCGGAACGCTCTCTGTCTGCTATTCACTTGGGAATAGTAAGAAGCAATTCCTCTGTATGAATTTTCCAAGCAGCTCACTACTTCCGGTCTTAGACCAAGTATTCCCTGGTAATGCCATTCAGACAACCGTCTGGTAGCAGATAGAGTGAGAAGGCTAAACCTGCCTAGAGGTAGTTGGCAGCCCCAACACTAGGATCGGGATGCAGTGGTCTAATCAGCCCTCATTCCTAAATCAAAATGATTACAGAAACGGATGGGATTACCATAGAATATATTTAACAATCTGTTGCAATAGGAATCTGTTTCAAAAAATGCCCTCGAGAGCGTGCTTGATATGTAAATTATCTTCATGAGTGTTGGCAAAAAATGTAAATTCTGCTTATTAAAGTGATTACCCCTAATTTTATATATCCTCTACTTGATTTTTTATTTATTTTTTTTTTGTTTAAAACGAAATGTTATTCTTGTCTTGCTGTGTATGATTTTATTTCATTCATTTAAATGACATGGGACAGTTTGTAGAATATTTTTTTTTAATATATGCAAAAAATACAATCAACTGATAAATAATTCTGCATAAAAAGACATCATAAATCGTTTGATTTATCAACAGATGTCTTACAGAAAATTTGCATTTGTTGATTTTTTGCGTAAATTATTTTTTGTTGATCGAAAAATTTAAAAAAGAATATTAAAATTTAAGAGAATTAAACACAAGTGAAAATTTAAAGATATATTGTTAAAACCAGTATTATTTGTTTAACACAAACTATTTTTTGTTGATCGAAAAATTAAAAAAAAAAAAATTATAAAATTTAAGTGAATTAAACACAAGTGAAAATTTAAAGATATATTGATAAAACCAGTATTATTTGTTTAACACAAAAAACAGTATTTTTATTACACACCAACCACAGTACGAATTATGAAATCTATTTTTTTTTGTGATTAATATAAAATACTGGTAAAATCATACAAAAATTTAGGGTTTTTTTAAAAAATTAATAGTTTTAAATCTTAAATTAACGAATACTGGTTTCAACGAAAAAATTAATACATAGACGCAAATGTATTAAACTGGTTTTGAATTTAATACAAATTTGTCTTCTCTAAAAAATCTATTTTAGTTCATTGAATTGTGTGAATTTTATTTCATTGAACTATAGCAGCAATTCTTCAATAAAACCGGTATTTTTATTAGCATTTTTTTTCTTGTAAGTTTTTTTGCTTAACGGCTAGTTAAAGACATTAACCCAGTATTTATTTTAATAAATTTTGTTTAAAATATTTTTTGTTAAAACCAGTATTTTATTTTGTAAAAGAGAAACAGTGTGTTTGTCGTTTTATTTCTCTGTTAAAGTAGAGAAATGACGAATTTAATAAACAACTTTATTGAGTTTGAAAAAAGTGATAAGTTTTCCAATATAATCGGATGCGTATAGAGTTTATATGTATCGTTTTTACCAGTTTTTATTTTGGTAAAAGAAAAGTTACGAGGTTTTCTGATATTTAAGAACACAAACCAAGTATTTATTATGATAAAGTTACAATTTTCTTTCGTAAAAAATGTTTTGTGTAAAAACCAGTATTTTCTTTAATGAACGAAAAATTCGAATTTTACTTTTATTTTTTAACAAAAAATGTTGTACATTTTCCTAATTAATAGAATGAAAATAGAATTTGTATGTTAGTATCATTCAACCCAGTTTTTTGTAGGCTTTTCTGCTACACTCCAAAAAAAAAACCTTGTAAAACGACAAGAAAAGTTTGTAACTTTTTTTTCCTACCTCCTGTTTGGCAACAATTCCATGTAATTTTACAAGCTTTTTACCAAAAATTTTGTAATTTTGCAAGTTTTTTACCAATAAAATTGTAAATTAACAAATTTTTTTAAGCGATAAAACTTACAATGAGGTTTCGTGTTTTTACTAGATTTTTTGCTACCTCCTATTTTACGAGAATTCCTAGTTAAAATTACGAGCTTTTTCGTAATTTTACAAGACTTTTAGCAATAAAATTGTTAATATACAAATTTTTTAGCTCAATAAAACTTACAAGGAAATCTCGTGAATTTACTAGTTTTTTTTTTTTTTTTTTGTAAAAAAAATGTTGAAAATTTTTAAAATTACACAAAAAATTGTAAAATTACAAAAAAAAATAAATTTCGGTCGAAATTTTTTTGTTAAAAAACAGGGAAAACTGTCAAATATTGATAAAATGCGATTACGAGACTTTTTCTAGTAATTTGACAAGAATCTTTTTTTGTGTGTACACGAACCCAGTATTTCTTTTCATACACTGAGACACTTTTTTAGTCAATGATCTTTTTTGCTCATTTATTTTTTCAAACAAAAGGGAGATTTAAGGTTTTCTATCATATTTAAATCATTTTTTAAATAAAATACATTGTCTACAGTGTTGTGCTATTTTAACATACAAATCTGTTTTTTGTTAAAACCAGTATTTTTTTCTTTATGAATAAGAACTCAAATTTTTAATATTTTTTAAGTTTATTTTAGTGAACATCTGCAAAAAAATTTTAAGTTCTGCTGTAAAATTAAAATTACAAATAGAATTTATGTGTATCGGTAACACCAGTTTTTTTGATTATGCTGATGCTGTGTTTTTTGTTATTTTATGAAAAACCCAGTATTTCTTTTGATAAAGGCAGTAGGTTTTTTCGTTTTTGGTAAAACCAGTATTGTCTTTTGTAAAAGAGTACTTGCAATTTCCCACTATTTTTACTCCCTTTGTGAAAAAATTTTGTAAGGTCTTTTATAGTATTTACTAATATCGGGAAATAGGGGGTTTTTCAAGAGTTTACTTCTTAAATTTAGTGTGCTTTTGAGCAGAATAAAAACATTTTTTTGGTTATTTTTTTAACATTTTATGCTATTCTACAGATTTATGCAAAAATGTATCATTATAAAGTCTTCTTTCGACAAAAGTACTCGTAATTACCCAAAAGTTAATATTTTTTTTATTCATACCACCCAATAAATATTTTTGTGTATCGTCAAAACGGCACAAAAGTAAGCTTCTTTTGTTAAGAATATATTTTGTTAAACCCAGTATTTTCTTTTGTGAATGAGAAATTGTAAATTTACCGCTAATTTGAACCAATTTTTAAATATAAAACGTGCAAATAAATAGTTTTTCTATATAAAATAACAAATATAATATATCGTCAAAACCAGTATTTTTTCTGAAAGGAGAAGTTACATTGTTTTTTTTTTGCAATTTTAAATGATGAAGCCAAATATAAAGTTTGATTTTTTTTTTGATTTGCATATTTTGTGTTTAAACTATTATATTTTTTTGTTAAGGATACATTCTAATTTCCCACTATTTTTATATAGTTTTCTTTTTAATTTATCACATGCAAAAAAAGTTGAACGATTTTTTATAATTGACGAAAATGAATAGTAAATGTTTCTTTTAACCAGTATTTAATTAATTAAAACCAGTATGTTTTGAAAAAAAGAAGTTAAAGGGTTTTTTGCAATTGTAAATGATGAAGCCAAAGATAAAGTTTGAAACTTATTTCGATTTGCATATTTTTTTTGTTTAACCTATTATATGCTTTTGTAAATTAGAAATTGTAATTTCCCACTATTTTTATATTGAGTTTGCTTTTAAATATATCAAATGAAACAAAGTGAGTTTCTTCTATGATTGACAAAAATTAATAGTTAATGATTCTTTAAACCAGTATTTTATTAATATATATATATTTATGCATTTCGTCAAAACCAGTATTTTCGTATAAGAAAATTTGCAAGTTTTTTTGGCTATTTTCAGATAGAAGTCCAGAATTTTTATTTGTTAAACCAGTAACTACTTTAAATATATTTTTTTTTTTTATAAAACCAGTATTTTATGTGATAAAAGATAAATTATATGCCAGGACAGGAATTTCATGCAAATGCAGGGTTTTTTCCTTTTATTCTTAGCACAACATAAATCACATATCTTTGCGAATCAAAGAATTTGCTTGAAAATAGCATCGATTATTTACTGCATATTTTTGCATATTTTACCGAGAATGCATATTTTTGCATATATTGCTACACACAAAGAAAAAGCTTCATAAATATAATGAAACTCATCATAAAAGTTCGTCCAATGAAACTGTTTCATTATATTTATGAAATGGTTCATAAATATTCATAGTATTTATGAAACATTTCATTATATTTATGAAAATTTTCATAATATTTATGAAAACTTCATTAAAAAGTTTCATTGGACGAACTTTTATGACAAATTGTTTTACAGTTCTTTGAGTGTAGTATTTTGTAATAAATGAATATTTTTAAATCATATTTTGTATAAAAATTTAGTTTTAGCTTTTTTTTAAATTTTTTTTAACGGATTTTCTTTGTAACCATCATTAATTTAGCTGTTAGAAAGGCTTCACAATGTTTTTTCGGGGTCAAATACTTGTGTGCCCGAAATGAGTTTTTTCGTTAATTAGCTAAACAAAGTAAAAAATTATTAAAAAAATTTATTTTCAAATTTTTTTTTTCAAAAATGTAAAAATGCAATTTGTAGTGCATATTTTTTTAGTTTTAAGTGCATATTTCAAGATTTTTGTTGCATATTTCATGTGCTTAAAACATAGTTTTTTAGTGCATTAAGGTCCTGCCCCTTATAATAAACTAACCACGATTTTTCAAGCCCCTTGGTAAATTTTACTCGTTGAAGAGTACACTGCCAAAAAAAATATGTTCATTTGTTATCATTGGCAGAACTCTGATATGGTTACCTATACAGAGCTTCGACGAGCCTCATTCCTAAATTTGATTTGGCATTATGAAAAAAAAAATTGTGATTCCATTCCCCAATCACATTTTAGCGAATTGATTGAATTCACTTTGGACTCATTCAATTTAAAAATATCGAATGCTTTCAATATATTTTTCATTCGCATATCAAAAATCGAATGCGAGTTTTTTTTTATTCGACTTTTAAAAATCGAATGCATTCCATTGCGAATGTAATAGATTTTTTTTCATTCAATTTGAAAAATTGAATGGCTGAAATGGTTCAATACAAATATATTGATCAGAATTGATGAAGGAGAGGAAGAAGAATAATGATTACTAAAAATAAGTTTGTTTACATATAATTACAATAACAAACTCTTCTGTTAGAAAAAAACAACAGCAACAACGACACTCGAATTGAAAAAATCAGATTTAGTTGATACTTGCTTAACAGCCTACTTGGCGTATCGGTCTAGAGTGATTGTACGTTACAAGCAGTTAATAGCAAAGTATTACAGATGATGATGAGTTCAATCCTTGTCGGCTGCGATCTGTTAATAATTTTCACATATAGAGTTTTATTGACTATTAACTAAATAAACTTGACATTAAAAGTTTTTCTGAAGATTATTATAACTGGATAATATGAAACTAGTAAGAAACAAACCAGGATGTCTAAATTTTTAGAAAAATTAAAATTTTTCTTTCACACTTTTCTCAATTCAAAACCATATATAACAAATATTTTTAGTTTGATTTGAATTTACGACAGCCATCAGGTAAAGCTAGTTCATGTACACTAAATCCCATTATAATATCAGTTTTTTCAAAGATATCGTATGTATTAAGGTGGCTTCAGACTATAATATTTGTAATAATATCTGTCAAAATTTTGTGTAAAACCTATAAAATACTAGTATGGTGTAAACACAAATCGGTATAAAACCAAGAGAAATACGGATTGAAAAATGACAAGCGGATACGTATTCTCATTTTTAGAAATTTCTCTAAAAATGAGAAAACGTATACGCTTTTCATAAGATCAGGGTTGTATTTGTTTTGATAATATTTAAGATGTGATGGTGTGAATACGGAAAGGATTTTTAAAAAGATTTTTTGACAAGCGGAGAAAATTTCGTATTATTTAAGATACGTATTTTTTTTTTGAATTTTTTTTTATTTTGCTATTAATTAATGAAAAAAAGTAGAATTCGGTACATTACAGACACAAAATTTTTCGAAAAAAAATTTTTTTCGCGGATTTTTTTTTTTTATTTTTCCCGCAAAAAAATTTTTTTTTGCAGAAAAAATTTTATTCGCACAAAAAAAATGCATTTTCTAAATTTATATTAAAAAAACTATCCCAAAAGCTTAAAAATTAATTATACCCTACACCACTCTGTGGTACAGGGTATAATGAGTTTGTGCAGATGTTTGTAACTACCCGAAATATTGGTCCTAGACCTACATTCAAGCATACCGATCGGCTCAGAATCAGTTTTTGAGTCGATTTAGCGATGTCCGTCCGTCCGTCTGTCCGTCCTTCTGTCCATGTATCGATACAGGTCGCAATTTTCAACCAGTTGACTTGAAATTTGAAACTTAAGCATCTTTTGGCCTAAGGACGAAGCCTATTGAAATTGATAAAAAAAACCTAGCTCCCATACAAACGCCACCTTTGGATTAGGCTTAACTGACTCTAATAACTGTATTTTAACAGATATCGCTTTGAAATTTAACAGGTAATCAAATGTACGAATCATCATTCCAAATTCCAAAGGAATCAGGTCAGTCCTTCTGGTAGTCCCCATACAAACCACCCTCCTTATATTCTCATAATTCCCTCAAAATTCCTAAAAATGGAAATATTTGATTAAAATATTATTTTTATTTGTTAAACGTGTACTTTATTAACCAAATCAAATTGGAATATAATTGGACCATGTGTGGACTTAGTCCGCCATATCATAATTTCGACCGATATTTAGTTAAATCGGTCTATTGGCAAAAAAATTAAATTTAATCTGTGTGTGTTTTCTTCACTAAATAAAGATCTAACAAAATATATATCGAATCGGTCCATGTTTGGACTTGAGACCCGTTTTCCGGAAAACACTGGTGTAGGGTACCATATGATCGGTCTTGACCGACTATAACTTTCTTACTTGTTTTTTTTGTTCCTAGGTTTTACATTTTAAATCGCGAATATCGCGAATACGTGCGCTAACTTCGAAAAACGGCTAGCACCATTGAATTCAGCGTACCCGAATTAGCTTTACCAGCAGAGTGCCCAGCTTGTTAATTTTTGCGACTAGCACAGTGTAACCGAATGCATTAAATTTTTCTAAATTGAGTGAAGAAGAAATCGAATGCATTCCTTTTTTCATTCAATTGAATGCATTTCTTGGACTGAATTCAATGTTGATTTGTAAAATCGTACACTCAAAATAATTACTCTGTTAAATACTATGTAAAGTGACTATAATCTCAATTCGACAGATATTTGACAAAGTTATCTGTCGAAATACAGATTTTAAAAAAAAACTTTGTATTTTCTTGTGACTGAAAAACAAAATTTTATCTGTAATTTTACTTTTTACTTTGTATTCTTTATTTTACAGATAATAAAAAGTTTTTTGTTAAAATACGGATTTTAAAAAAATACTTTGTTTTTTTCTCGTAACCAAAATACTAAATTTCGTTTGTAATTTTACTTATTGCTCTGTAAAAATAAAAATCACTTCAAAAACTTCCAAATATGACCGATAAACCCCTCTTTAAAAAGTGTCTTAATACAATAAAAACTGGTAAATTTTGCGAGGATGACGCGTAAAATTGGAGTTACTTGTTAAACTCACAAAAAACAAAAGGACATTTACAATTTGGAAGCATTAAAGCGGGCCAATTTAATAAAATTATAATTAATTTAATTTTTTTTAATTTTAATTAATGTTTTTGATGCGGAGAAGTTTTACTCATAAAATGGATTTAACTAAAACTTTGTAAATTTACAGAGTTTTTTTGGTAAAATTCTTTTCGGTTTTATCAATATTTTACAGATAATTCTATAAATTTACAGTTTTTTTATCGAAATCATTTTACAGAGTTTTCTTCGTAAAATAACAAAAAATCTTGCTTGTTGGAAATCTATGGTATTTTCTGCTGGCTCAGCAGAGTATCTCTGTAATTTAACAGAGTGATTATTTTGAGTGTATGCATTCACTGACTACAAAAATCGAATGGATTTTTTTTGGAGAATTCATTCGAAAGGGATTTCATTCTTTAAAGCTCTGCACCTATTACGTCATTATATTTTCATAACCAACCCAATAAATCTCAATAATAATAGAACATTTTGTATTCTTATGAATGCTCTTGGTCATGATGATATTTTTATACTATGTCTTACAAAGTCCCTACCTAGTTATTTCCACTGAAATGCGTAGATGTTATTTTAGTTGCGCCTGCGCATTTATTCTTGCATAAAACAATATCTGCATGTGTTGTGGCTGCTAATAATAATTATTATTATTTTTTTCTCTATAAACTTTTAATGAAATGCGTGAGAATGCGTGGATTTTGCAGTAAATTTTTGTGACTAAGTAGGCGCCAGTTTTTTTTATATATTTTTTTTGTTTTATTCTTGTTCAAAATGCATTATTAAAAATTAACATTTTTTAATGGCTTGTTAAACACTTGCAAAAATGTTGAAAGCCATAAAACATAAAATGCATTTGAATATGATTTACCATTTAGTAACAACGACCTTTAAGAGGTGTTAAATTTCAAAATAAACATGACCATACTTAAAATGAAAACCTATTAAACTCAATGAGTTTTTATGGTGACATTTGAGAGTTATTTAAAAAAAAAAAACAGAATTGATATAGAGGTAAATTAGCCACTTGACTAAGGAGCCCTTTAAAAATCACTACAAAGTACACTCTTATAAATTTTTGTTGAAATTTACCCACTTTATTGTAGGTAACTGTTCTCCTACAATAAAGTGGGTAAAAATACTCGATGTGTTTAAATTTCAACATTTGCACACAAAATGTATACAACTAATAGACATTTTGTGTGTAAACCTACAAATGAACTGCTTTCAAAATTCGTTGGCAATACACACAAAATGTGTAATTTTAGCTTACTTGTGCTCAAAAATAGATTTAAAATGTTTAAAATTGCATTTTAAATGTTTTCTTTTACATAAAAGGTGCCTAATTTTTAACAACCTGCTAAAAAAATTATTCCTATAAACAAATAAAACCAAAAATGCATTTTTATTATTATTTTTATAGTTTTTATTTAAACTGAAATGAAAATTGGTGAGATATGTATAATATTCATAAATTATAATTTAAATGCAAATTTTTTTGGGGTTATAAAATTATTCGTAACTTAAACTAAATATTAATAACAAATAAAAAATAACACGTTACAATATCCACATAAAAGATAAAATTTGATAAATTAAAGAATGGATTTTTTGAACATTATTAATATTTGTTTGCCCATCATATTTTTTGGAGATAGAATTAAAAAAAAAATCCATCGTCTGACAGATTTCAGCAGGATATAAAAAAAGGAAATGAAAATAAACAGGAACCACCTTTTCGAACATTAGTAATTTCTTCTCTAGAGATGTACGAACATAAATATTTCTTGTGAGTCTTTCGTTTCTAAAAATATGTAAAAAGATAAATTTAATGGATTTAATCAGTAAATTGCAATTATTTAAGAAATTAAATACTAACGAGCAATCGCAATGAGTGGAAAATTCTTTGGAACTTTACTTTCTTATCATAAGTTGTTGTCTCAAACTGCAAGTATAAAAAAATTTCACATTATTTACGAGATATTTCTGATATTTAAATCATACAAGGGAATATTTTCAGAATCTGAGAAGTTTTTTCTATAGAAAAATTATGAGAATTCAATATAATATTTCTTTACAAAATATGTCAGAATCTGAGACATTCTCAGAATCTGAGACATTTTTTCTATAGAAAAACTCTTTGTATCTGAGATATTTTTTCTATAAAATCAGTATCTGAGATATTTTTTCTATAGAAAATTTTTCAGAATCTAAAGAATTTTTTCTATAGAAAAATTATTAGAATCTTAAAATTCTTAAATCTGTGATATTTTTTTATAGAAAAATTCTTAGAATCTGAGATATTTTTTCTATAGAAAAATTTTCAGAATCTGAAACACTTTTTCTATAGAAAAATTTTCTAAAAAAAAATATCTAAGATATTTTTTCTATAGAAAAATTCTCAGTATCTGATATATTTTTTCTAAAGAAAATTTCTCAGAATCTAAAGAATTTTTTTATGAAAAATTTTCAGAATCTGAAATACTTTTCCTATAGAAAAATTCTAGGTATCTGATAACTTTTCTCCAAATCTGGGAAAATTAAAAAAATTTCGGAATCTGAAATAATTTTTCTACAGAAAAACTGAGATATTTTGTAATAGAAAAATTTTTAGAATCGAGTATATTTTTTTTCTATATTAAAATTATTACAATCTGAGTTATTTTTATGATAGAAAGATTCTAAGAATCTGAGATATTTATTCCAAAGAAAAATTCTCAGAATCTTATTTGTTTTTTCTATAGAAAAATTCTTAGAATCCGATACATTTTTTCTATAGAAAATTTCTCAGAATCGCATATATTTTTTCTACAGAAAATTACTCAGAATCTGATATTTTTTCCTATAGAAAATTTCTCAGAATCTGAGATTTTTTTTTCTACAGAAAGTTTTAAAATTTGAATATTTCTTTTATGGAATAATTCTCAGAATGTTAAATTTTTTTTCTATAGAAAAATTCTCAGAAACTGACCCATTTTTTTTTTGCAGAAAAAAATCTGTTGGAATCAAAAAATTTTTATTGAAATCTTCCCAGAATCTGCTAAGGATTTGAATTTTTTTTTTTCTGTAGATAAATTCTCATAATCTGAGACACTTTTTCTTTACAAAAAAATTTCTTAGATTCTGATATCCACACAATTTTGTAAAGAATAATTCAAAATATCCAAGACATTTGTGGTACTTACCGTTCTGATTTATAATTGCAAATATTTAAGAAAAAATGCAATGTATATTTTTCATAAATATTACGAATATTAAAAAATCGGCTTTGTTTTTATGTCGTTGACCAGCCTCTTCGAAATTTTACGTTGCATTGAAACGATGCAACGCGTTGGTTAATATTTTCACTTTTTTTATATTTAATTGCTTTTATTTTATGTTTTTTTTTCGCGTTATTTTAGTTAAATTGCGATCATAACAACATTTTTTGGTTAAATTTTCCTTTTTATTTTATTTTGACAATTTGTATTTTAAAATTGTTGAACATTACGCATTTAATGTTTAATATCGAAAATTAAACACTTAATGTTTACAATAAACATTAAATGTGTAATTTTAAAAATTTTGTGTTTATAATTTTGAAAATATATTTATAAACTCACAAAATACTATATAATGTGCCTAATATTAAAATTTTTGTGTGTAAACTAAAATTTTAAACACTTGGTGCTCAATTTTAGGCGTTGTGTGTTATTTTACATAAAAATTTACCCACTTTATAGTAGTATTTTTACAAGGACTTTTTAGAGTGTAGCAGTTGTCAACACCTGTGTTTGATTGTTTTTAACAAACGTACTTTACATGGTAAAGAAATACACTGAGAGAATAATTTTGGGGGGAAAAAAAAAAAAAAAAAAAATAAAAAAAAAAAAAAAAAATAGAAAAAAAAAAAATAAAATAAAAAAATAAAAAAAAAAAAAAAAAAATAAAAAAATAAAAAAAAATTAAAAATTTTGCATCCAAAATTGGCACTACTGTAAAAAACAAATGTACTTTACATGGAAAATAAATACACCGAGAGAAGAATTTTGGAATAAAAAAAAATAAAAAAAAAAAAAAAAAAAATAAAAAAAATTTGAATCAAAAATTGGCACTACTGTAAAACACACAGTAACGGTTGCTAATTCGCTGACCACCGTCATTTATTCATGCCTAATTGCGGTAACAACGGCAATGGTTCACCGTGCTTGTTCTTTTTAGGCTTTTTTTTACTGAAAAACACTAATTCTAAAGGTACTTTATCACTTTTAACCAGTATTTTTTGTCAAGTGCATCAGTTTTTTTGGTCAAACCTTTGTCAAGCGTTTTGTTTGATGTTTTCTACATTATTTTTTATTTTATTTAATTTTTTAAAATTTTTTATTTTATTTAATTTTTTTTCTATTTTATTTTAATTTTTTTCAACCTACAGGTGTTAGTACATTCCCATAATTGAACTTGACACTAGCCACAAAAGTGTTTACAAATTGTTTATTTTATTTTATTTTATTTTATTTTATTTTGACTTTTTGTTTTGAAAATAAAAAGCAAATCATTAAACCAGCTGTGGTTTGCAAACGTTTTTTTTTTTTTTTTGTCATGTGTTCAATTTACTAATGTAGTTTTTGGTCAAAAAAACGGTTATTTTTTTGTATTTTAAACGTGTCTATAATTTAATTATTGGTTAGTAGTTTTTTGTGGTTTTTTTATTTTGTCAACTTTGTTTTATGGAAGTTTAGTTTAGGTTAATGGGTGTAATATAGAATTTGGTAAGTAATGAAGTGGAAAATTATTTTATTTTTTTTTAGAATTGCTAATTAAAATAGAATTTAAAGTCGAAAGTTAAAAATTTATTTTTGGCGAAATTTTTGCAGACTTATTAGGATAAATAAGAATTTAAAGTAGAAAGTTAAAAAAAATTTTTTGGCGAAATTTTTGCAGACTTTTATGGATTAACAGTGTTTGTTGGGCTGGGACGTTTTGTAAATATTTTTTTATCTGATCGGACACAACTAGAAGGGAAAAGTGAGCAACCCATAACCGAAATATACCTGTAAAATCTTTTTCGAATCAAAATAATATCAAAATAATATAAAAAGTCATAGCGGATGAACACGATGTGCTAGCAATTTAAAAATAAGTCGATGGTAAAGCCTGAACATGACTCTTTTAGATACAGAACTCATTTGGTCAGTCGCGTTAACCCTTAGGGTACCAATTGTCTTTGAATGATGTCTTATTCCCCAGTATAAAAAAAAAAAGTTTTTTGAGGAAAATATCATATTAGAGACAATTGAACAGTTCATGCGAATAAGGACGAATAGACCATTTGTATAATTTTACAAATGACGATAGAAACACAGGAAACGGTTAAAAATTTATTTTTTTGTGAATTTTTTTGGATTAATGGATTAATGCATTATGCAAAAAAGTAGAAAAACTATTAGTTTTATCCGTTTACTGCGTTTTTATCGTCATTTGAATGTGTGTGTGGAAGAAGGTGCTAAAATCCAATTTTTGGAAATCGCGTTTTTTTGCAAAATCGTATCTTCCTCCAATAGTTCGATCTATTTGCAAACAAATTTGTTAAAAACTTGATCGTTTTCTGTCATAAAATTGACCTTAAGAGGTAAATTTTAACTATTTTTGGAAATATTTTATATTTTTCCCCCGAATACTAACATGTATTTTGCAGTTAAACTAAAGGTGGTTATCAAAATTCTTGCATGTGAGATGGTTAACGTGTAGAAAACATCCAAGGCTTTAATATGTGCCCATTGGTTTGGCAAAAAACGCTTTCATATCTAATCTATCTATAGTTAAAGTGTGAATATGGAAAAAGGTGCTATATCCATACAAAAACACAATATTGTTTTACGAAATATTAAGGGCGGACTTAGATAATCTATCCAATTTTTGGGTTAAAACTATAAAATTGAATGGTTAGTAACTTATATTATAAATTGTGCAAATTTTTTTTAACCCATTACGCGAAAATCTGTTCAAAATAAACCATAAACCACTTGTTTTTTTGCTAAATTAACTACCTTTTATTATTCTTATATAAAAATGAGTATTGCTGGACCCCGTCTAAATTTTGAAGAATTCATCATGCCAAATTTTAATTCTTAAAAAATAACACAAAAAACATAAAATTACTTGGCAAATGTATTGAAATTCCTAGTAGAAATTGTAACATAGCACCTTATTCCACTAGAACAAAATTTCACATGCAATTTTTTACTACTTCCGCTCATTCTATTTTTATTAAATTTTGTACATAGATGCAAATGGTCAATCTTTGTCGATCTGCAAAAAGAAAATTAAGAAATTAAATTTTTTTCGCGACTTATTTTGTTTTTTGCTTCTCCTATACAATTTGGTTTTTGGATTATAGCACCTTGTTCCACACCCACATTCATTTGTAAAATTATTCAAATGATCTATTCGTCCTTATTCGCATGAACTGTTCAATTGTTGTTCCAACGGTTTAAACGACCGATCAAATAAATTATACATATTAAAGAGTAATAATTAAGCTTTACCCATGACATATTCTTAAGTCGTCAGCACATCGGGTTCATTCGAAATGAGTTTTGAAAATATGTTTAAAAAAACAATTTTTTAATTTCAAATATCTCAAAAACCTGATGTAATGGAAAAGTTTGGAGACCGGACTTATGACCAGGAGAATAATTGTAATCATGTATATTATGTGCTGCTCCAGCCGCCTCAAGTTAATTTTTTTTATATAATTAGTAGCGGAAAAAATCGTTTTTAGACTAAGACATCATTAAAAGACAATTGGTGCCCTAAGCGTTTTTAGGCGACTAACCAAAGGAGTTCAGCATCATTAAGAGCAATGTTTAAGCTATACCCTCGACTTATTTTAAAGTCGCTAACACATCGGGTATATCCGCCATGAGTTGACAAAAATGCCCAAAATGGAGATTTTTCTGAACTTTGACCCAAATTTTCAAAAAAACCTGACGTGATGGAAAAGTTTGGAGACAAGATTTGAGATCACTAGAACAATTGCAATGTGTAAGTTCGCGTCCCAGTCGCATCAAGTTTTTTTTTTCAAATATTCAGTAGTGAAGTGTTGGCTTAATCAGCCTTGCAAGAAATTGGCGGGATAAGAAAACCGACATACGGAATACGATACAACCACGAACTCGATATGCTCATTAAAAAACGCAACGTAATTCGATATATAAAAGCCCAAAGAATAAGATGGCTTGGACATATAGTAAGGATGAATGAGGAAAGAGCAACCAAGCAAGCCTTCACAAGAACACCTGTAGGTGCTAGAAATAGAGGTCGTCCAAGAAGACGATGGTTTGATGCAGTAAGAGATGATTTAAAAACAATGCGAGTTCCAAATTGGCGTCTTAAGGCTGAAGAGAGGTCAACATGGAAATCTATAGTTGAGGAAACACTGGTCCACCGAGGACTGTCTTGCTATGAAAGAAGAAGAAGAAGAAGAAAACCGACAATTCTGATATGCTGTGCAAGCAGGTGAGAACCAATTGCCCCAAGATACTAAGGGTCGAGAACCTTCTCTACAAACACCGTCTTCGTGCTAAAGTTGTTTCTACCCCTCGGGGTAGTAAAAGATTTTGGTCTTTCGTAATGAGAGTAAGGATCAATACTAGTTTTTCTATCTTGAATCGTGTAAAGGATGACCAACTGTTCAATGACCCGGTTGACAAGGCTAACCCTTTTTATTTGCAAAAAATTCGTTCTTGCCGAAAAGCGATAAACAACTGCTTAAATTTGAAAGAGTATCCGTTACTATGTACCAAAATATTTTTTCGAGCTTGTGCAGTTAAAAGGGTCTCAACGTAAATAAGTGACCGGCACTCAATGACATACCAGCGCCGATGGTACCTCATCGGCGTTAGTTCGTCCATTGGGAGACCTTTTCAACTTTGCGTTGCATAATAGTATCTACCCTTCTAGCTGGATGGTGGCGAACGTCCAACCAGACCTTAATAAGGGTTCGTCTTTAGAGCCTGAGAACTATCGGCCGATATCAATTTGTTCTACTTTCTCGAAGGTGATGGAGAACATGGTAAATCCCCATCTTGTTGACTATCTGGAGTTAATCTCACTTTTTAGTGACCGTCAGTGTGGCTTTAGTAAAAATCGTTCTAGTGGAGACCTGATGCCGTTTTTTTTTCGAAACGTTGGACTGTTCCATTCACCAATTTGGTGTATATTTCCAAGGCTTTCGATCGTGTGTGGCACGACGCACTTGTATCTTAACTTATTGCTTTTGGTGACGGTGTTGATTTCTCTCGATTTATATCAAATTTTCTCCGACGTATACGTGTTTTTGTAAATGGCGTCTTATTGGAAAGGTTTCATCTCAACTCAGGGGTACCGCAAGGTCCAGTTCTTCTAAACTTCCTGTAGAAGTCTTCCCTGTTAACTACAATTTTGAAAAATTCCAATCAAATATACACAAACACTACTTCCTCTTTCTTCCTTTCCATAATCTATTTTCCTAATTATCAACACAATACACTGCGTTTATAAGGAAATTAAATAAAAAAAAACAGTTTTCATTAACAAGACAAACCGACATTTAAAATCCTACTGATGATAACACTAACTGGGGTGTTTGAAACCGGTATGGGAAATACCAGAAATGTCTATAATACAGCCCAACAAGAAAATGCGTATTGGATTTTGGTTAGTGATTAAGTAGTGTAGACCAACCACAGATTTGTAGAGCGATGTAGTTTTTGGAAATTAATTTTTTTTCTGCATTTTTTCAACTTGAACCCATATAAAAAAATCCAAATTTCCAAAACGTACATTTTTAAAATACTGTTTTTTGCTGGAGGATCCTATATTTTAAATTTTCAACTAGAGGCTCCTTTGCTGCAAGTTTAATGTCTCGAAAACATTAGTTTAGGAACCCTCTTGGAATCGATTTTTTTTTTTCAGGAGATCGAAGTATCCTTTTAAAATCGATCTTAAAATCGAAACTTTCTAAAAAGTACTTTTGTCAGAAAGTGTTTCCCGCAGCAAAATTTAATATTTGTATAACCATTATTTCAGTAGTTAGAAAAATGTACCAAAGTTACGTTTTTTAAGCTTTTTACCCCACTTAATCAAAATTCCCAAAAAGTACATTTTTTGGAATTTTGTTTCTAGCTGGAGTATCCTACATAAAAATTTGTATGCCCCTTATTTATCCTTTTAACCCAAATTTTTCCTCTGAAAAATGAAATTTTCAAAAGGAACTTTTATCAGAACGTTTTTTTGGC
Organism: Pegoplata infirma; assembly: GCA_963921195.1. NCBI lineage: Eukaryota > Metazoa > Arthropoda > Insecta > Diptera > Anthomyiidae > Pegoplata > Pegoplata infirma. The sequence goes on from OY992537.1 coordinate 225,193,567, forward strand.
TAGAGATTTTTGTATCAAAATTACACTTATTAGCATCTTGGAATCCTAACTTACTAAAAAGTACTTTTTTCAATTTTTTTTTTCCACAGGTTGTTTTGTATTATAAATTTCAAGTTTTCAAGACCACTAAAGAGAAATTTGCTTTTCTATGAAGGCCTATATTACAGATTTAATGTTTTTATGATCAATATTTCAGGAGGTATAAAAAGTACCAAAGTACCATTTTAACCCCATTATACCCCTTAGAATTGGATTTTCCAAAACTTACTTTTACAAAAGTTTAATAGAAAAATTAATTAATAGAACAAAATTTGGTACTTGTTCTATTAAATAATTCTTCTATTAAACTTCTGGGAAAGTACGTTTTGGAAAATCCAATTCTACAGTACAGTTTTTTTACCCTTAAAGAGTACTTTCCACTATCACACTTTTCCATTATACACATCAAAATTTACCAACTTCCTAAAGATTTTTGGATTCTTTTTTGATTGAAACCTAGTCGTATCTAATAAGTGAACAATTTCTGACCAAATTTTTTAAAAAAATATTTCGCTAACATGGTGAAATTACGCTTGTATAATGGAAATGTGTGATAGTGAAAAGTTCCCTTAAGTTCCCTTTTGATTTTTTTCTCGTTGAGGGATTCTAAATTTTGAACATTATCACATATCAGGAGACAGAAGAAGTACCAAATTATTATTTTTTAACCCATTTTACCCCTTTTCAGAAAGTACCTTATTTTAAAATCATTTTTCATCTTAGATTTGGAACTTCATTATTTCAGGAAATCAATAAGGACCGAAATCACTTACTAAAAAGTACTTTTGTCTGAATGAGTTTTCCGCAGGGTGTTTTAAGTACATTACAAATTTCAAATTTTCATAACCATTAAAGAAAATTTTGTTTTTCTCTGAAGGCCTTATCACAAATTTTATGTTTTTATGATCAGTATTTCAGTAGATAGAAAAAGTACCAAAGTACTTTTTTTAACTCCATTTTACCTCTTAGTGTCGGATTTTATAAAATGTACTTTTACAGAAATTTAATAGAAAAATTATTTAATAGAACAAGTAACAAAGTACAGTTTTTTACCCCTTAAGTTCTCTTTTGAATTTTTCGTTAAAGAATCCTAAATTGCAAAGTTCAAGTTTTTAAGAACATTATTTCAGTAGATAGAAAAAGTACTGAAGTACCCCTTTTTTACCCATTTAAACCCATAGATCGGAAAAATTAATTCATTTCAGAATCGTTTAGAATCAGCTAGCGGATCCCTTATTGCAAGTTTCATATCTCTATGACCATTATTTCAGGAAATAGAAAAGGTACCAAAGTACACTTTTTAACCCCCTTAGAATAAGAGCATCAAAAAATTCCTTTATAGTCGGTGGTTTTGGCGAGAGGCGAACATTTTTTTTTTATTTTTTAGATTTTGGTACATTTTCTTCAATAACTCTCCTACAAATTTTTTTGATAATATTTTCAATTATTTTAATTAATTAATACTAGACTATGAACCAAAAATGTATTCTTGGCAGTAAGTTTTTCATCTCCTTGGCGCCTAATCGTACTCAATTTTTTTAAACAAATTTTTGACAATTAATTAAGCATTAATGTATTTATAACATTTATTCGCTTATTCATGCCTTTGAGTTAGTCGGTTCACCTACAATGTTTTTTTTTTACAAACAACAGTAAAAACTTCCACAAAGAGACATCGATGGTTAAAGAAAATTTGGTGAGTTAAGACTAAAAAATCTCTTACCGTAACTGAGACGTCAGTTTTCACAGGATCAAAACTGAACACGAAACCTATCATAATATCGGATTTAGAATAATATGATGAACTCGAGAAAATTTAGGAATTTTAAAATATCTAAGCTTAGATATTCATTTTCAGGCAATTGGGCTTTCTTGTTTTTGAAACGTCACTGTTGGATCTAGAATACGTTAAATCGAAAATAATATTGGTACGTCTAGTGATAATGACTCTCAGTGTGGTGTTAATGGTACTCTCTATGTTCGCATATCTCTTTCACTTTGGAGTTAGTCTCTGTGTTCACGTTGTGCGATTCAAAACCTGGCCCCAGCTTGGGCGCCAAATTGCTATAATATACTGCAACTTAATTTATGCTTATCTGAAGCAAATTCCTTAACTTTTCAAAACTGGATTAAAATCGAAATTAAATTTCCAAAATTGCAAATCCGATGCTACAGTTGTCAACAGTTGTCGGTTATTGAGAGGTTATGGAGCTATATTTTTAGACGTCATAGAAAAGCTAAAGGAGAATGCTGTGATAATGACTCTCAGTGTGGTGTTTATGATATTCTCTATGATCGCATATCTTTTTCTTTTTGGCGTTAGTCTCTGTGTTCCCGTTGTGCGATTTAATCTTTGGCCCCAGCTTGGGCGCCAAATTGCTATAATACTCTGCAACTTGATTTATGCTTATTTGAAAGCGAATTCGTTAACTTTTCAAAACTGAATAAAAATCGAAATTAAATTCCCAAAATTGCAAAACCGATGCTACAGTTGTCGAGATTTGTCGGTTATTGAGCTATCTTTTTAGACGTCATGAAAAGATAAATAAGAATGCTGTCTTTTAAAAAATAAAGTCGGATAGAAATTCTAGTCTGGTTCTGTTTTGGCCTAACTTTTCCTCATTGGCGTTAGTTTCTCTGTGATTTGGAATCTGGCCCCAGCGTGGGCGCCACTTGCTTGAAAATTATTCTCTTTTATATACATTTATCTGAAGCAAATCTGATCGGTTTTGCAATTTTCGGAATTGAGAAACTGTTTGTTTAGACCTCATGAAGAAGTTTATAGAGATTGCTGACTTTTGAAGGATAAAGGGTAAGTTTATTCTTTCTCAAAACTGTTTTTAAACAAGTTTTGTATCTTTAAAAGTTTCCTTTGCAAAAGAGTTCCACTGTCTACCACACATTTTATTAAGGCTTAATGTTGATGTCTTAGTACCACCCAAAAAATGTATATAAAAATACCGTACTTTATCATTTTATATTCATACGTTTAAAAGGCATAACAATCCGTCCGTCCGTCTGTTTGTATATTGAACATATAAACCATACGCACAGCAGGCGTTAATAACAACATGTAAAAATTTATTATGAACAAAAAGCTAAATATTCAAACAAACAAAACACACCTATAAAGATGTCTAATTAGGCCGTTTGTTGTTGAAAATAAAATTTATAAAAAAAATTAAAATAAAGAATCATAAAAAAATTTAAAAAGCAACAAAAAAAAATTATAACAACACATGTTTTTGGAAATTGTGTACTCTCATACTTGTTACTCCTTTCAACGAGAACTTGAAAAAATTTTAAAATATTATATTATGACTGAGTTACGTTGTTTAACAAATATTTCCGTTCTGGAAAAATATAAAAACATTGCAGTGGAAGCTAAAAATATTTCACTTAAATTGAAATAATAATATAATAAGTTAAAAGCTCTCGTTTAAAGTTAGGATCATTGGTAAAAATATGTTTCTTATACCATAAATTATTTGTGATGGACGCCCATGGTGGGCCCATTTACAATTCCTATCGATAAGGCTTTTCTAAAATTTAATTGTACTTTCCAGTTTTTAATTCGTCTATTATAAAAAAAACACTTTTCCATTAAGTGCATTTTTACTTAGCTCCCAAAATGGGCGCCAAGTCTCATGAATCAGTTGGACATAATTTTACTTGTACTGTCCAGTTGTTAATTCGTCGTTTCTGAACTTCGATTGGTCTTTTTTTGAATTGCCAAACGCAAATTCAGAAAAAATCAACCAAAGTTCTGAAGAGATGATTAAACAATTCCGAACTCAAAAAAAAAAAATTACCGACCTTATTTTCTTTAGTTTTTTTTTAGTTTGGAAGCAACCTTTTATTATTCTTTTTTATAAAAAATTTAAAAATCAATGATGATTGACTCAAAATTGTTAAAAATACTCGAATCACGGTGAACCCTGCGTTGGGCGCCTTTAAAAAGTTTTGAGTCTTTGACTTTAACAGTAATAAAAATATATTTTTTTCTTATTCATACATAATTTTAAAATCAACTAACGCAGGGTTAAGTAAACAACATTTAAAGACTTGTTGCGAAATGTTAACATAAAGCAAAGCCCCAAGATGGGCGCCAATTGAAAAAAAAAACTATATGAAATTCCGGACACCCGATTCTGGTCTGATTATAAATAGATTTGATTAGGTTTATAATCAGATTTGATTAGGTTAAACACACACAAACAAATAAACTAATAAAATATTTTCTGTTTTCATGAAATTTGAGAGATTTATTTGAATATCGGGAAGGTGGTTTGTATGGGGGCTACAAGATAAACTGGTCCGATTTCCTAAAAATTTGAAATGGTGATTATGATGAATAATGATGAATAAAAAACACGCATACCTGCTAAATTTCAAAAGGATGTTTATTATAAAGGATGTTTATTGAGATGAAATTATAGCTGAATTTTATATAGGGGCTAAGTCTAAACATGGACCGATTTTTTACAATTTCAAAAAGTTTTATACTTTGTACAAACGAAACTTAAGTTTCCCCTGCAAACAAAACGATACGACATCGATTCGGCGGTTGCATTGCCGATACGATAAATGTTATTGCGGCAATTATCGAATTCGTATCGCCGGCGATACACCTTTCGGGAGAAACTGTTACCCGACGGCAATAATAGGGCAATATAGCCAGATAATCGTATAAATGACAAATAATGGATTTGTATGTATCGCCGAAATATCACCAAAATGCTAAACCGGCGATACAGCTATATCGATTCACTGAAGCTAAAAATAGACATTATTTTTTTCATTCATATTTTGTTCATGTTAACAGGACTAAAAACATTTGCATTCACCTTAAAAAATATATCCGCAATATTCACTGATTTTTTTTATTTTATCTTTTCGGCCAAATTTATATTCTTTCAAAGATTTCCTGTTGTACTTGATAAATTATTTTATTTTAAATTGACAAAGAAATAAAAAAATTTTCAATTTTTTTTGTTTATCGCCAAAATATCGTTCGTATGAGAAAACGGCGATATAATAAAACAAGTTAGAAAATTATAGTCGGTCAAGACCGACCATATAATACCCTACACCAAGGTTTCCCGGAAAATGGGTCCCATGGATCGATTAGATCTATATGTTGTAAAACCTTTAATAAGTGAAGAAAACACTCACAAATCAAATTTGAGTGAAATAGGCTTCTATTTGTTGACAATAAACCGCTTTAACTAAATATCGGTCGAAATTTTCACAAGGGGCCTGAGTCCAAAACTGGTCCGATGATTATCAGGTTTGATAAGGTTATTTAAGTACGCGTTTAACATACACAAACAAAATTTTAATTAAATATTTTCTATTTTCATGAAATTTGAGACATTTATGTGAAAATCGGGAAGGTGGTTTGTATGGGGGCTACAAGAAGAACTGGTCCGATTTCTTTGAAATTCGGAATGATGATATGTGAAGACAAAACATGTTTACCATCCAAATTTCAAAGCGATACCTTCTATAATACGGTTATTAGAGTCATTTGAGCCAAAACTAAAGAGGACCTTTGTATGGGGGCTAGGTCTAAATATGGACCGATTTTCCAATTTCAATAGGCTTCGTCCTTGGGCCAAGAGAGACTTAAGTTTCAAATTTCAAGTCAATTGATTGAAAATTGCGACCTGTATCGTGTTTACACCGTTTACATGGACAGACAGACAGACAGACGGACGGACAGACGGACGGACGGACGGACATCGCTAAATCGACTCAAAAAGTGATTCTGAGTCGATCGGTATACTTAAAGGTGGGTCTAGGACCAATATTTCGGGTAGTTACAAACATCAGCACAAACTCATTATACCCTGTACCACAGTGTGGTGTAGGGTATAAATACTACTTTGATTTTTTATTGAAATGATAAATTTTCGTATCGCCGCAGTATCTTTTCGGCGATATATCGCCCTATTGTTTGCAGGGTCAAATTATAGCCAAATCGATTGATAAGTGCCACCTGTATTGTGTTTACAACGTTTAGATGGACGGACGGACATCGCTAGAATGACTTGAAAAGTTATTCTGAGTGGATCGGAAAACTTCAAATTGGGTACAGGATCAATATTTCGTGTAGTAACAAACATCAGCACACAGTCAATATACCCTGTACCACAGAGTGGTGTAGGTTATAATTAATCGGCCCTTCGTTGGGCGCCAATTAAAAGTTTTGTGTATTTAAGGCTGAAGGGAATATTTTTTTAATGCAACATTTAAATATCAATGAAATCACAAAACTTTGTGATGTGAATAAGAGATGGGCACATAAGCATTTGAGTGAATAAGTAATTCACGCGTGATAACGCAAGCGTGAGTGGAACAGAAACTCAATTTCACTCACGTGATTGTGAGTAAAAGTGAGTGAAAAACAAGTAACAAAAGTTAATTCCACGATGTGAAAATAGATTATGAGCAAAAAAATTAAAAAAAATAAAAACAAGTGAGAGTGTTAAATTCGGCTGTGCCGAATCTTTTATACCCTCCAACACGTTAAAAAAAACAGGGGCGTCTTTTTTTTTTGTGGGTGGGGGGTTTGTGGTGGGTGACAACCTTCCTGGATCTAACTACAGGACTCTGAACTTCTTCTGATATAAAAAATGTTTCGTTTGCTAAGCATAAGTACAAAAAATCTATAAAAAATAGCGTTTTTTCAGAGGTCCGAACTTAACCAGTATATGACCATTAGACATATTCGTGCCAAATTTCAGGAGTCTAGCTCTTTTATTTTGGACTGTATCGTGTCCTCCACAGACGGATGGACAGACGGACGGACAGACGGACATCGCTAGAATGTCTTAGAATCGATCACTGATCAATAATATATATACATTATGGGTCCCCGACCGATATTTCGATGCGTTACACACGGAATGACAAAGTGAGTATACCCCCATACTGTGGTTGGGGGTATACTCACTTTGTCATTCCGGGTATAAAAAAGAAAATCCGCAGAAAAAAAAATGTTGGTAAAAAAAATGCGCTAAACTTTTTTTTTTAAAAATATATATATTTTGCGCAATTCTGTTCACATATGTCAACCAGAAACAGAATTAAAGCATTTTGAATTTTTAGGTTCTGAGGAATTTACTAAAATTTTCGCGGTGTCCTTACATTTTCGTTCATAACTATAGAACCGCTGACCCAATATCGCTCAAATGCAATACCAAACTGCTCGGGACAACAGCAAGTAACTATGTAAAGCTTCAGTCACAACTGTTTAATATTTAAGTCGTGAATGTCATTTCAACAGACAGACAGACATCGCTTAAATGTCTCAAAATCGATTACTGATCAATAATATATATACTCTATGGGATCCCAGACCGATATTTAGATGAGCTACAAACGGAATGACAAACTTCTACTAGTTAAGTCATGAAAATTGCTTGTAAGTATTATAGCATCAAAAAAGTTGTAAATTTACAATTTTATTGGTAAAAAACTTGTAAAATTACAAAAAAGCTCGTAATTTTTACTAGAAATTCTCGTAAATCTAGTAAAGTCACGAGAAGTTATTGTAATTTTTATCGCATCTAAAAAATGTTGTAATTTTACAAATTTATTGGTAAAAAGCTTGTAAATTGTTTGTAATTTTAAAAGCTTTTAACCAATAAAATTGTAATTTTTACTAGGAGCTCTCGTTAAATAGGAGGTATCAACAAATTATTTTACTCGGTTTTTTTTGAAGTTTTACAAGATTTTTTTTTTTGTATATTTAATAATCTCTATTAAAATTAAGCTGGCGAAATTCCTGCTAGTTCGGCTTTTATTTGAATTTTCCCAGAGGACTACAGGTTGCGATCCTTTTTTATACCCTCCACTCTAGTGATAGAGGGTATATATAAGTTTGTCATTCCGTTTGTAACACCTTGAAATATTGGTCTAGGACCCCATAAAGTATATATATTCATGATCCTCGATCGATTTTAAGACGATCTAGCGATGTCCGTCCGTCCGTCCGTCCGTCCGTCTGTCTGTCTGTCTGTCTGTCTGTCTGTCTGTCTGTCTGTTGAAAACACGCTAACTTTTGAAAGACTTTACGGAGGCTCCTGAAGTTTGGCATATATGTTGGGCATTTATCTGGTCAGGTTGGTATTGCAATCCAGCAAAATCGGTCCAGTGGTTCAAAAGTTATGAGCAAATGAATGAATTTCGGCAAGGGTTTTTTTGGAATTTACGAGATAAAACACACGGTAACTTTCGAACCGCAATTCTGAGGGTGCTGAAGTGTGGCATATATATTTGTCGTTCTTCGGGTCCGGTTCGTTTTAAATTTCAGCCGAATCGGTCCAGTGGTTCAAAAGTTATTAGGAAAACCGTAAATTTCAGATTCGCCTCACCTTAAATTCACGTGTTGAAAACCCGTTAAACATGTTTTAAAAACATTGGTAAGTCACAAAAATATTTTACATCGCATTTTTGTCACTCAAAAATATTTTTACACTAATAGAAAAAAAAAATACACTCAATAAAAAATTTACACTCAAAAAAAATTTTACACTCAAAAAAAAATTTAGTAAATTATTTTTTTTTTCAAAAATTAGTTAAAATAAAAAGTTTTTTTACACAAAATAAAATATTTCTAATCAAAAATGTTATTTTTTCACTCTAGAAAATTTACTATAACTTAAAAAGGGCATTGTGGAGGGCAATGGCGTATGCAGGACTGTTTTTTCAGGGCCCAACAACAACAACAAAAAAATTTTTGTTGTTTTTTTCTTGAGATTTGTGTTTTCCAATACATATAAAAAATAATGTTTTTTTGTTGTTGTTGTTGGGCCCCCCTCTATATACGCCAATGGTGGAGGGTATTCATAGATTCGGCCAAGTCGAATTTAATTTTTCTACTTGTTTAAATTTGAGATTTGTGTAGGCCCTCACAAACCCTTTCGATCTGTATAAAATGTTCATATAGTTTCTTCTAAAGAAATGTGAAAAATCGTCATAAAACGAAAAATATCCAGTGAACATATATGAAAAGGGCTCCTCTTTGGGCACCAAGTGAAGAAAATACTGCTACAATCAATATTAATGTTAAGTGGGTTCTTACAGTGTAAGCGATAAAAATTATGACTAAGCCCTATGTTGGGCGCCAATCTAAACTATTGTGTCTTAAAGTTATAAATAATTTTTTTTAAGAAAAGAAGCAAACACTCATGCAATATTGCTTATCAATTACTAATGTAATCGTGATAATTCTTTCGGAAAGTGGATACAAGAGATGTGAAAGATTTGAAAGATAAAAGGGCTTCAGAATGGCAACACTGTAATTGCGAGTGTCGTTTTGTTTTGAGAACAGTTGTTGCTGCGCCATTTGATGTTGATATGGCGAACTACTTTTGAAGCTGTGTTTGATAGGCATTATTATTTTATTATTTTACTTCTTTGACGTTTTTGGTGAACGATTGGGGGTGCTGCGCTAGATATTAGCTATAAATAGAAACTTATAACTAAATGTTATGCTGCCTTAGCTGAGAATCGAAACCAGACTTGCTGGTTAATAGGCCAATGCGAAAACCTTTAAGCCACAGCAACCTTACAGTGTAAGAGATGAGAATTATAACTAAGCCCCTTGTTGGGCGCCAATCAAAACTATTGTGTCTTTAAGGTGCAATTTCGATTTGAATCATTATAATTACAGTGGTTAGTCTAAATATACTTAGCCTTTGTTAAGCAACAAATTTTTAAAAAATTTATTTCCCTACATTTTGTCCTCCACTGTATTTTGAAATACATAATATATAAACGTCTCATTGCTGTTATTTTCTTTAATGGTCATTGTATGAACACTTCTCTTAACTAACGAGTCATTTGGATTTCCAAGAAAAATTATAAACAATTACACATATAATGTTCAGACATTTATACAGTAGTCTAAGAACACTTTTTTTTTTAGTCCAAATAATTGTAGCAAATTTTCAAATAATGAAAATTTTTTGTCTTACAATTATTTGGGTTTCTGTGTAGGTGTTTCTTTGTACACTTTGTTGCTGAATTCTATTTTCAAATTGTTTTTCTAGTAAAAAAGTGGGTGCCTTTGAAAGTGTTTTAGATTACAAATTCCAATTATGTTTTAGTTTTTTTTTCTATTTACAAAATTTATTCCAAAATATTTAATGTCTCATTTCCTTTAAAGTGTGTCACTCTGACTGCATGTGGTGGTTGATTTGGAATTTTTTTTTGTTAAACCACATTTATCATTTTGATTTGGAGTTAGACACTTTCTAAGCTAATGTTAGATAATAAGTGCTAATGGTTTTTTGTAAAGTTAGAAATTTGTTAAAAGAGTTATTGTGGTTTTTAATAAAGTCTAAAGAGGTTATTATACAATTTTTCAATTGTCTGTGTTTTTTGGTGTCTTGCTTTTTTTGGATTATGAAAAGAATGTGCGGTAGTCAGAATGTCGTGTGGTTCTTTAATAGGCACCTCTTAAGAAGTGTGGCTGGCTTTCTTTGTATGTTAAGGTTTAGAATAACCTAAGCCTTTGAACCTTTTATGGCATACCAAAAAGATGAATCATTTTTGAATAATTTAGATGTAATTTTTTTTTATTCTCAATAAGGATTAGAGTACATTTAGTTTTGATCGCTTTGGAGATGCTATGAGTCATTGAAAAAAGTTTTTTATACCCTCCACTCTAGTGATAGAGGGTATATATAAGTTTGTCATTCCGATGTCCGTCCGTCCGTCCGTCTGTCTGTCCGTCCGTAGAAAACACGCTAACATTTGAAAGACTTAACAGATGCTACTGAAGTTTGGCATATATGTTGGTCATTTACCTGGTCAGATTGGTATTGCAATCCAGCCAAATCGGTCCTTTGGTTCAAAAGTTATGAGCAAAAGAGTAAATTTCGGCAAGGGTGTTTTGCGAATTAACGAGATAAAAAACACGATAACTTTCGAAAGACAATAATGAGACTGCTGAAGCTTGACATGTATCTTTGCCGTTCCCCAGTTCTGTTAGGTGTTAAATTTCAGCTCAATCGGTCCAGTGGTTCAAAAGTTATAAGCAAAACCCTGAATTTCAGATTAGTTTCATCTTAAATGGCACGTGTTTAACAAGTTTTAAAAGCATTGGTGCCCAGTTGGCAAAATAAAAGCACACCTGACATACTGCTGACTCTCCCTTTCTGAAATCGCTGACATCTTCATACAATTTTTCAAAATGTCATCAATGACATGTCAGCAGTTGGTCAGCAGTGTCCACCAGCACCGGTGGCCACTAACAATTCGTTTAAACAACCGCTGACCAACTGCTGACATGTCATTGATGACATTTTGAAAAATTGTATGAAGATGTCAGCAATTTTATAAAGGGAGAGTCAGCAGTATGTCAGGTGTGATTTTTTTTGCCGACTGGGTGGTAACTCAACAATGCTTTTCAAACTTATTTGGTTTTAAAGCAATGCTTTTTAAACTTGTTTTGTTTTAAAAGCATTGGTAACTTAAAAATTATACTCGAAAATTTTACACTCAAAAAAAAAAAATTTACACTCAAAAAAAATTTTACACCCAAAAAAAAAAAAATTACACTCAAAAAAAATTTTACACTCAAAAAAAAATTTTGTTTTTTTTACAAAAATGACAATATTTTGAGTACATACGTACGTCCATTCACTCAGAAATATTTTTACAGCAAAAAAAAACATTGCACTCGAAAAAAAAATTACTCTCAAAAAAAAAAAAATTTGTATATTTCTTTTTTTTTGTTTTAAATGACAAAAAAAGAATTTTTTACTCAAAATAAAATATTTCAAATCAAAATTGTTAATTTTTTCACGTTAAAAATGTACTAGCCTTTAAAAAATGCATTGTGGAGGGTATTCATAGATTCGGCAAAGTCGAATATAACTTTTCTACTTTTTTTTTATAATTTGATCTGTTATAGAAATTTGATAGACGGTGTTGCCGTATGACGTTTTTTAGAAAAAATCAGAAAATTAGAAATTATTAAGAATTCTTTTGATAAACAAAAAAAAAATTTTGTTAAATTACCAAAAAAATCTCGTAAAATAATTTTTTGCTACCTTCTATTTTACGAGAATTCCTAGTAAAAATTACAATTTTATTGGTAAAAAGCTTGTAAAATAACATAAAACTTACAAGCTTTTTACCACTAAAATTGTAAATTTACAACTTTTTTGACGCGTTGAAAATTGCTAGGACTTCTCGTGACTTTACTAGATTTTGTCCTAATTTTTTGTAATTTTAACTTTTTGTAATTTTACAAGATTTTTACCAATAAAATTTTAAATTTACAACTTTTTTATGAATTCTCGTGAATTAACTAGATTTTTTTTGTAAAATTACCAAGAAAATTTGTATATTAACGAAAAAATTGTAAAATTACAAAAAAAAATGTAATTTATATCGATTTTTTTTTTGTTAAAAACAAGGAAAACTGCCAAATATTGGTAAAATGGAATTGCGGGACTATTTTTAGTAAATTGACAAGGTTTTTTTCAGTGTCTAATTAAAAATTTGACGTTTTGAAATCTACAAGACAGAGTCGCTTTAACATGTGGCTGGGCCTCTGGGCACACACAAATTTCAGGACCCGCTGGAAAGACACCTGTACCCCCGCTATATATGTTTACAAATTATTTGTTTATGATATTTACGCTTAAATAATACATTTTTATCGTTATTTTTAATTAATTTCTATAACCACGGCCCCAAAGGGGGGCGGCCTGAAAAAATTTTAACTTTCAAACCCTTGGTCCAAGCGCAGGGATATGAACAGAATATGGCATACAAATGTTCCATTTGTTGAGCAAAAATTAAAAAAAAAACTCGTAAAAATATCGTATTTTTCAGGGGGAACTTTTTTCCCTTTAGTCTGATTCTGCCCATCTTCGAACTTCACCTTACCAGTAACATAAGAGATATTCTTGCCCAATTTCAGGGGTCTAGCTCTTTTGGTTTGGACTGCATCGTTATTTCTACAGACGGACGGACGAACATCGCTAGAATGTCTTAGATTCTATCATGGATCAATATTATATGTACTTTGTGGGGTCCCCGAACTATATTTCGATGTGTTACACACGGAATGACAAAGTGAGTATACCCCCATACTGCGGTTGGAGAGTATAAAAAAGACATTTTGAGCAGGGATATTCTAGCTCGAGGTAATTTTTCTTTACTTCTTAAAACCATGATATTCGTGTAGAACAATTTGGTTTTATTGAGACCTTTTCTATCTCAGAATCTGAGAATTTTCCCTTACGAAAAATGTGTTAGAATCTAAGCCTTTTCTAATACGAAAAATGTCTCAGAATCAGCTACAATTTCTTTACGAGAAATGTCTCAGAATCTGAAACTTTTAATATACGAAAAATGTTCCAGAATCTGAAACTTTTTCTCTACGAAAAATGTCTCAGAATCTGAAGCTTTTTCTCTACGAAAACTTTCTTAGAATCTGACACAATTTCTATACGAAAAATGTCTCAGAATCTGATAATATTTTTATACGAAAATTGTTTCAGTATTTGAGATTTTTTTGAACGACAAGCGTCTCACAAGGGAAGTATCTCAACCCTTATGAATCGATTTGCCTGAAACTTAAAATATATATAAAAGAAATGATTTTAAGAATGGGGTGTCTCGGCTTATCGGCCATATTAGTGTTTTAAAATTTTTTGTCCCCTTATGAAACAACGTGGACCTCTGGGAAAATTTCGATAACTCCCGAACTAACAGGAATGTCCTCTAGTACAAAAATACGCGTCTACTTAAATTTAATAAAGATTATTTCATATTCATCTGGACTTCGTAGGTCTATGCCTTCATATTAATACCCCCCAAAAATTACACATTTTCATGAGAAAAGTATTTAACAATGCCAAACTTTTACTAGGTTATGCCACCGTTCGATAGGCATTACAAAAACCTTTCTTCTCATATGTAAACATCATATAGTTTCTTAAAAAGAAAGGGCTGAAAAATCCAAAAACGGGTTTTTCGCCATTTTTGACCCATGTTTTGAACCCCTAAATCCCCGATATGGCCGATAAGCCGAGACACCCCAACCTTAGAATTGTCTCTTTTAAATATATTTTACGTTTCATGCAAATTGGTTCATAAGGGTTGAGATACTTCCCTTGTGAGATCTGAGACTTCTTTAATACAAAAAATGTCTCTGAATCTAAGAGTTTTTCTATAAGAAAAGTGTCTCAGAATCTAAAACTTTTTTTCGCCAAAAAATTTCTCAGAATCTAAAACTATCTCAGAATCTGAAACTTTTTATTATGCGAAAAATTTCTCAAAATCTACCACAATTTCTATACGAAAAATGTCTTAGAATTTGCCAAAATTTCTTAACGAAAAATGTCTCAGAATTTGAGAATATTTTTATATGAAAAATGGTTCAGGATTTGAGTTTTTTATATGAAAACCTCTCAGCTCTGAGACTTCTTCAATACAAAAAATGTCTCTGAATCTGAGATTGTATCTATACGAAAAATGTCTCAGAATCTAAGACTTTTTCTAAACGCAACATGTCACAGAATCTGAGACTTTTTCTATACAAAAAATGTTTTAGCATCTGAAAAATGTTTCAGAATCTAAAACTTTGCATACGATAAATGTCTCAGAATCTGAGATTTTTTTATTTTGGAAAAACTTCTATGTACTTTAGACTTTAAAAATCTCAAAATCTGAAACTTTTTCTGTACGAAAAATATTTCACAATCTTAAACTTTTTAAGTTGGAAAAATTTCTATGAATTTGAGACTTTTGATATAGGACAAATTTCCCACATAGAAAAAGTCTCAGATGTATAGGAAAAATCTGTTAGATTTTATAAAAAAATGCTAAATTTTCTTTAAAAACTAATTAAAAAAAAATGTTACTCCATTTTCGAATACGCGAATTTATTGGCATTTCGGGATTCCTTTTGGTCGGGGCCCTGGGCACGTGGCCAGTGTGCCCTAATGGTTAAAACGGTATTGTTCAAAAATATCACACGTTCTTTTTTTTTAATCGGCCCATACTTTAACAAAATTTAATGAAATAATAAAAAAAAAATTCATTTCAACGAAAAAATCCCAGTTTCAGACTTCGTTAAACTAAGTTTAAACATAATCCACATCTCAAAGACTCAGCCTTAGTTATAGAGGGCATATATAAGTTTGTCATTTCATTTGTAACTCATCAAAATATCGGTATAGAACCCAATAATGTATATATAATATAGATCAGTGATCGAATATAAGACATTCTAGCGATGTCCGTCTGTCTGTCCGTCTGTGGAAATGGTGATCACGGCCAACGTATTTAACAGATATGACTACACCCAAAAAAAAACGTGGGTATTCAAAACTAAAAATTTTACTAATGAACTAATTTTTTAGTTCAAAATGATCTAGTGCAGGCGTTGGTAATCAATACTAATATTTTTTACTAATATTATTCAAAACCAGTAAAAATTACTAATTTTAGTACTTTGAAGATACTAAAAAACTACCGTACTACTGGTAATTAGTAACTTATTAGTAGATTTTGGTACCAAATCACTTACTAATATTTTTACTGCAGAATTATTTTGAGTGTAACAAGGGAAGTCTCCCTAGTGTCACCCGCGGATCTTTATTTATGGTTTTATTTTGTAGATCAGAAAAAATAAAGGGACACTTTTTTTTTTAGCGGCCCAAATTCATATTTAGGGGGTAAAAAGGAGGGGGAAGGGGACAAGGCCATTTTTCAGTTTTTCAGTTTTTTCGTTTATCTCCTATATTTTGCAAAGAAACCTAGTCATGTTACATACCAAATGAAAGGTCTTTGGAAAACCTATCTACGTGTGCTAAGAGCGTGTCCAAACATGCACAACTTTTCGTAATATTGAGTAAAATAACAAAATTTTAGGACATTTTTGTCAATAAGTCAAAAAATATTAATTTCTTTGGCCCGTTGTTAGCAACACGAGATAGGTATTTTTAATACCTTTAAACTGATACCACATATGCCTATATTCATTTTGTTTAAATAGGCGCAAATTGTAAAAAACTGAAAAAGGTAAATTTTCCCCCATACAAATCGACCCCCCTAAAAATGAGTTTGGGCCGCTAAAAAAAAATACGTGTCTAATTAATTTTCGTTCTTAACAACATATCCAAATTTCATGAAGATCAGAGGGTGACACCAGGGAGACTTCCCTTGTAAGACTTAGCATATTTACTTGTTGTTTCCCTAAACAGTTTGTTTAGCGGTTCAAAAGTTATGAAAGAAAATGTAAGGACACCTCTCAAGTTTTGGTTCATTCAACATAACCTAAAAAAACAAAATGCTTTAATTCGGCTGCTGGTAGACACATGTGAACAGAATTGATCTCCAAATGTTATTTAAATAAGTACAAACACATTTAAAAAAAAATTGCCGAATTTTTTTTCACCAAAAAATTTTTTCGCGGATTTTAAAAAAAAAAAATTGCAAATAATATTTTTTACATTGTGGTGGGTATCAATACATTCGGCAATACCGAATTTAACAGTTTTACTGGTTTTAACTTTTTTTTAATTCCGTGTAAATTCAAATCACAACTTAAAATAATTTCTCACAACTACATTCTTGTCAATGTCACATAAGAATTCTAACATCTGAACTCTATAGCAATTATCTTAATTCCATACAATCACTTCATTTTTGCACATTATAATTTTTTTTTATAAATTACAGACGAGGTATTCCACACCAAATGGTCTGGTTTCTTTTTAGAACTGGTTTTAGATGGTCGTGATCAAATATTATCTTCGTTCGGTTAGGATACCGTTTTTCTTAATGAACTAATTTTTAGTTCATTTAAGGACACATTTCAACTGACGATATCTCAGAGAAGAAACAAGATATCGGTAAAATTCGAAAAGGGTTTAAAAGACGAAAATTACACATTTCGAAGGTTTTACTACAATGACGTATGCTCGGAAAGTTTGTTAATTCTTTAAACCCTAAATGTCGTTCTACAGAGCCGTTTGGCATAACTTCTTTATAGCGATTTAATGTAATGTGGAACGTCTCATATATACAATTTATTCCCTATGCATAAGTTTATTAATTTTAACTCATTTTAAATTATATATAATTATAGTTAATTGTCTATTTTTTTATTTTTGCACACATTTAATTATAATTGTTGCTGACAGCTAAACAAAATTGTAAACAGAAAATTATATTCCATTAATCACAATAAGGGTTTAACTTTACTTTAGACATGTTTTTTTGAATTTACTATGATTAATATATTTAGTTTATGTATTGATTTTATATATTTTTTGTTTACAAATTTAGGAAAATATCTTTGTTGACATTTTGAAGATTTTTTTTTTCGTTATAAATGAAAGGAAAAAGTTGCAAAAATGTGTAAAGTTACATTTTTTAATGGTTTCAAGTATCAATATCAAGTTTTGTTGAGAATGGAAAATGCTTTAAGAAAAAATGTCAATTTGGTAGGGAGTTTTTGGAAAATAATAAAGTTTTTATTTATAAACTATGAGATATGGTTATAACTGGGGATGAGATTTCCATGCAAATGCATGTTTTTTGTCGATAGTCTGAAAACGATATAGACCAATAACACCGCTCAACAAATCAAAGGTTTTTGGCTTCGGTTTAAAGTTTAATATAAAATTTTAAAAGACTTTCACTCGCTGATTCCAAATCTGTGCTTCCATCACGTCGAGATTTTAAATTATTCGCATTTGAAAATGCGAAAAACACGATTTTTGCCTTTTTTGAAAGCCTGCACAGCAGCCACTGGGTGGAATAAAAATCTGGTAT
The DNA here is from genome assembly GCA_963921195.1 of Pegoplata infirma. Taxonomy (NCBI): domain Eukaryota; kingdom Metazoa; phylum Arthropoda; class Insecta; order Diptera; family Anthomyiidae; genus Pegoplata; species Pegoplata infirma. The sequence continues at coordinate 225,211,420 of OY992537.1, forward strand.
AAAGCGTTAGAGTAGAATTGAACTATGATCTCAAATATATGATCAAAAAAATTTGAAGTTGTTGCACTATTATTGGCCAAACATGTATTTTAAAAAAACACTGTGAAAAAAATTAGGAAAAGCATCATTTTTAAAAAGGTCTAAAACAAAACCCAGATGATCAATCTTTACCGTGATGAGCTCAAAATTTAGGCAAAAGTTCATTCTTTCTTTAAGACTTTTAAACCCATTAAAGATATCTTCCGGTTTATACGAAAAATAACACAGAAAACTTAAATTTGTAAAAAAATTATTTTTTTAGTTTTTCTTTAAAAAATATCAAAAAAAACTAAGGTACCTACCTTACCTTTTTTACAAAAATGGTAATTTTAACAGTATCATTTTAAAACGCAAGTGTAACCCAACCAAACCCAATAATTAGAAAAAAAATGTTTTCTATGTTGGAGACCATAGACAAATTATACTTTTGCGCTTTATACCAGATTTGTATTCCACAGAATGGCTGCTGTGCAGGCTTTCAAATAATGCAAAAATCGTAATTTTTCGCATTTTCAACCGTGAATAACTAAAAATCTGGACGTGATGGAGAAATTTGGAGAACAGATTTGGAATCAGGAGATCAAAGTCTACTAAAATTGATCACCAGGATTCAAACCGGAAAATGAGTGTTGAGCGGTGTAATCTTTCTGAATTAAGAAATTTGCGTTTAAATGTCATCGATTTGTTTCTGCATATTTTGGTTAAAATGCATTGTTTTGCATATTTAAGTTTTAAATGCAGGTATTTTTTTGTTACTTTTAACCACTTTTTTTTTTTTGCTAGTTTTACTAATATTTTTTTTAGTGCAAAAGTGCAGCAAACACCCTAAAGGTTAAATTGTATTTGATTCACTACTTTTATCATTTTGCTAAAATTCCACCCAATCAAAACTAGTCAAAATTAAAAGCATATTTCTAGCGTGTCATCTATTTGGACATATTTAAGTAAATTATACATTTTATCTATCATTGACACATTTCAACACAATTTCAATAATATGAAAATTGAAGAATGCATATGCAGTTTTGCCTAATAATTTCAAAATGTTTCCAGACTAATTCAAATATTTTTTTTGCAGCAAAATATATTTTACGTGATAATATTACACAGGTAATAATTTCCAAAATTTGAAACATTCAAATGTGCATAATTAACATTTATAACAATCAAGTGAGAACATGAAATTTTTAGTATTCAACTAAATACACAACATTATGTTGTCGATGTTGTTGTTGCTGATGGTAGTTAGAGATGCTGCTGGTGTTGTTGCTGATGATTTGATGTTGCTGCAGTTGAAAAGTTGCTGGTGATGCTGCTGTGTTATAGCATGAATATTATACATAACATTATGGTTTTTGGAGTAAAATTCAATTAACAATTGTCGTCATCATTATAATTATTATATGTGAGCAGTAAAAACGAACCACACATATACTAAATAAATAGAATTACAGGAAAACTATATTAAATGGACACACTCAAATTAAGGGGCCCTTTGCTAGCCTTTGAATGTAGTGGTCGTGGGTTCAATTCCCACCAGAAACATTTGTCTTTTTCGGTACAACAAGACGATGGTCAGTATTACCACTTTTCGGGTAAAGATTGAAATTATTAATCTTGATTTGATCTGGTCTGATCTTTTAATTTTTTGTATCCGGTGAGATACATCAAATTAAATCAAACCCGAGTAAAAAAAAGTTATATGACGCAATATTTAATTATATATGAACAGATATGCTTTTATGTAAATCCATATTAATTTTGATCCGAAAATTGGCGGATCGAATATTATAGGATTATATCAAATTCTATTATTTTTGATAAAATAATATCAAATTTGATAAAGTTTGATCCCAAAAATGGGTCTATCTAATTGTATTAAATCATATCTTTGTAAAAATTTTTTCTAAAACAATTTTTAAGGGATTTAAAAATTCCAAAAAATGTTTGTGTCTTAGAAAATTTAAAAACATTTTTTCGGAACTTAAAAATTTTTCAAATGAATAAAATTTCTCCTAAAAACATTTTCAATGATTTTTTTACTCCAAAAAAAAAATTGGCAAAAAAATTTTATGTCCGGGACTTTATTTTTATAAAATTTTTAAGACTTGAACATTTTTTATTTTTTTTAATTGTACGGGACTTAGAAAATTTTAAATTTTTTTTCGACATATAATTATAAATAAAATCATATATCTTTTTATCTGCCATATCTAAAAATTTCCGAACTTATATGTCATATCTAATTTCATATAGATCGGTATATAAATAGATATAAATATGTATGTTATCATATTAAAAAATAAGGAAAAATACAATGCTATATATAAACTTATATGTCCATATCAAAGTTCATGCATAACCATATATAAATGTAAATAATTATATATTAGCATATATAGTTATATCAAATCTTTTTTACTCGGTACCCCTTCTCTACAACAGTTTAGAGCAAGAGCTTTCGCCAAACTTTTTTGCTTTAGAGTCCCATTGTCATTTATACAAGATTTACATTCCACTACATTATCATGTCTTCTACAAGCGGACGTCCGCACATGACGGACATCTCTTCAATGTCTTAGAATCGATCACTGATCAAAAAAATATATTCTTTATGGGACTCTAGCCCGTTATTTCGCTATCTCTATAATGTCTTAAAATCGATCACTGATCAAAAAATTATATTCGCTGTGAGACTCTTGACTGATATATTGATGCGTTTCGCACGGAATGACAAAGTAAATATACCCCGTACTACGGTTAGAGGGTATAAAAACATTGGGCAGGCATTTATTTCAAAATTTAGTTTTTATTAAAAGTTTAATAACTCGGTAAATTTTTTACCGATTTTAAAAACCAAAGTTGAGTTTTTCTCACAAATAAATATACTTTTTTAATAAATTCATAAATAATACGGTTCCTTAACAAAAAAATGTGTAAAAACATCTCCAAAGTTTAAAAATAGAGAAATTTTTTTTAAAAATTGAGTTTGATGGAGAAATACGCACAGTTGTCTCAATATTAATTAAATATTGCGTTCCGATCTTCGGAAGGTATCAGTTTCTTCTTTCTAAAACCGTCAATAAATTTAAAATCGGTTGGTTTTCAACAAAGTTACTGGCTTATAAGTGTAAAAAGTTCGAAAAACCGGGTTTTTACCCGTAACTCAAGATTTTGTAGGTGTTTCGTAAATTTCAAGTACAGGGTCTTGTTGTACTTGACAACACCTACTAGAAAAAAAGTATCGCATCCCAGGTTTTTTTTCTGTCACACAGTGATATGTCTTTTTAGATAAAATTTGATATAATTAGATATAGTTAGATCCCAAAAATGGAACGGTAAATTTCACCTAATTTGATATTTAAGATCATATTATATCTAATAAGATATAATCATATATGATTTGATCTGAGTAGATCTAATTTTTTATAATATCAAATTAGATAATATTTACCGCTCCATTTTTGGGATCTAATTATATCAAATTTGATCTAAATAAAACAATTATATATTTTTGGATCCTCCATTTTTGGGATCAAATGTTATATGGCATCGTATTATATTTTTTAGTCGGGTAATTTCAAGATCTAGTAAGCTCTTATCCGTAGTTGTATCTGCTCAGATCTCGAAATTGGAAAAACCCCCCGAGTAAAAAAGATCTGATATAATCATATATGCTATTATATAGTTATTTATGGTTATGCATGAACTTTGATATGGACATACAAGTTTATATATAGCATTGTATTTTTCCTTGTTTTTTAATATGATATCATACATATTCATATCTATTTATATACTGATCTTTTAGATATGGCAGATAAAACGATATATGATTTTATTTATAATTATATCCCGAAAAAAATTTTCAAAATTTTCTAAGTCCCGGACAATTAAAAAAAAATTCAAGTCCTAAAAAATTTTATGAAAATTTTCCAAAGTCCCGGCCACAAAATTTTTTTGGCAATTTTTTTGGAGTAAAAAAATCATTGAAAATGTTTTTATAAGAAATTTAATTTTTTTGAAAAGCTTTTGAGTTCCAAAAAATTTTTTTTAAATTTTCTAAGACACAAACATTTTTTGGAAAATTTAAATCCCTTATAAATGATTTTAGATAAAAATTAAAAATTTTTAATAATTTTTAGAGTCCAACCGAAACCACTTTTCGAGGCCGAACCGAAACCGAACCGAATATTCGGCCGAAAAAGTAATATTCGGCCGAAACCGAACCGAAACCGAAACTTAGGGCCTAATTTTGTAAAACGCAACGCGCCTTTTCACCTCGCGTTGGACAATTTTCTATTTTGTAAAACGCGAGGACTGAACAGCTGTAATTTTCGCGTTGACTTACGTGTTTTGAGAACAAATTGTATGGAAAACGGAATTTTGTAAAACGCGAGAGAGTGTTTTTCCATCACTTGAAGTGTCAAAATGATCACTTGAAATTTTGGGGCGTTGATGTTACAAATATGCTGTTAAATAGCAAAAAATAAATAAATAACGTTGGAATATGTAAACATACAATAAAAAAGTAATAAATGTGTAAAAAAAACTCCTCCGGCAGAAGAAAAACATCGAAAACAGCTAAGCAGCTCGTTGTGATTTTTGTTGATTTTTTCCAACTAATAGTACGAACAGAACAAGCAAGGCACGGGGGACGGTTTCCAATTAGAATGAGTTTTGCCACCTTTTAAAAATAGAACAAGTTTTATTTCACACCGGCGCCGGCCACCGGTTTTATCTGTCAAATCGTATGGAAAAAGTCGTGCCGGGCTTGTTCTGTTTCTACTCTAATTTATGTTACTTTTTTTTGTTCTCTTTTTTCTCAAATATTCTCTTTGCAGGTGTTGCCTTATTATATATATGTGTTTCCCCACGATAATGGGTGTGTATCCCCTACAAAATGGGTAGGCAATTTGATCAATTTTAGAATGTCTGGCAACACCGATTCAAATATAAATGACATTTCAAGTGATAACGTAATAATTGAACGCAATAACGTAGTGATTTACAAAATTACATTTTTTTAGCCTCGCGTTCACGTTAACGTTGGTGATGCGTTCAACGCGAGTGATTTACAAAATTAGGTCCTTAAAAAAAAATTACCGCCTGGCATGAATAAAACTATTGAAAAATTGTTAAAGATAAATATACAGCATATAATGCTTTTGAACCACAGGAATTGTTGTATTTTTGAAAAAAATATATGTTTTTTAAAAAACTTACAAAAAAATTGTATATTTCGTTTGTAGGATTAGGAGAAAATAATTTTTGAACTGAAACAGTTTTACATTTATTGCATAAACTTGTAACATTTTCTTCAATTGAACTGAAACAAGTGTAATGAAATTCAGCGACTTTTTTAGATATTTTTTTAAATACCAAAAAGTTTCGGTTTCGGCTAATATTCGGCCAAAATTTTGCCGAATACCGAATAGAGGCCGAAACCCCATTATTCGGCCGAAACCGAGACCGAAACCGAATATTCGGTCGGACTCTAATAATTTGCTAAGTCCCGAAAAAATTCCGAAGAATGCAATAAAAACTCTTCTAATTGATAATGTATCCAATCTGATAAAATAATTTCTAATTTCACGTTTAAAATTCCAAAAAATTTTACCAGATTTCATCCAATTATATAAAAATTTATCTAATTTTAACAGATAAGATATGATTTAATACAATTAGATAGACCCATTTTTGGGATCAAACTAAATCGAATTTGATATTATTTTATCAAAAATAATAGAATTTGATATAATCGTATAGTATTCGATCCGCCAATTTTCGGATCAAAATTAATATGGATTTACATAAAAGCATATCTGTTCATATATAATTAAATATTGCGTCATATAACTTTTTTTTACTCGGGCCGACTAAAAAAAAATAATACGGTTCCATATAACATTTGATCCCAAAAATGGAGGATCCAAAAATATATGATTATATCTTATTAGATCAAAATTTAGATAATAAGATATAATTAGATCCCAAAAATGGAACGGTAAATATTATCTAATTTGATATTATAAAAAAATTAGATGTAATAAGATCTAATAATATATAATTATATCATATTAGATCTAATATGATATTTAATATCAAATCAGATGAAACTTACCGTTCCATTTTTGGGATCTAATTATATCCAATTATATCAAATTTGATATAATAAGATATAATCATATATTTTTAGATCCTCCATTTTTGGGATCAAATGAAAGATCAATTTATATATAATTATATCACAAAATATATATAAATCAGCCATTAATTTTATATAATTATATATATATATTCCTCTAACTCCCACTGGAGCATAGGGCGCCAAAATAATTAGTTATAATTAAATCCAAAAAATGGAACGGTAAATTTCACCTAATTTAATATTGAAGATCATATTAGATCTAATAAGAAGATATAATTACATATTATTAGGGATGAGATTTTCATGCACTAAAAAATAGAAAATATGCGCTTAAAATATGCACTAAAAAATTCAAAATATGCACTAAAAAACCTAAAAAAATGCACTAAAAAATAAAATGTGTGCAATAAAATTCTTGTTTTTATTTGAAAATCTTCTTAAAAAAGCAAAAAATAACACCGGGCTTAAATAGTAACATTTAAAACTTTATATAAGCAGAATTTTTTTTTTAGAAATTAGCACAATCTATAAAAAAATTAAAAAGAACAAAATAATCGTTCTTATTCAAAATAATTTTTTTAAATTTAAAAAAAAAAAAAATGAAACAAATAAATTTCAATTTGTGTTTTTGCTAGTTTATATCAAAATATGCAAAAATATGCACTTAAAAGTTGGAAATATGCACAATATATGCACTTAAAACCAAAATATGCAAAAATATGCATTTTAACCAAAATATGCAAAAACAAATCGATGCCATTTAAAGCAAATTTCTTGATTCGGAAAGATAATTGGTCAAAATTGTTTTTAGACTATCGACGAAAAACATGCATTTGCATGGAAATCTCATCCCTACATATTATTATACCTTATTAGATCTCATTTTTTATAATATCAAATTATATAATTTTTACCGTTCCATTTTTGGGATCTAATTATATCTAATTATATCAAATTTGATCTAATAAGATACAACCATATTTTTTTTGGATCCTCCATTTTTGGGATAAAATAGTATATGGCACTGTATTATTTTTTTTTTAGTCGGGAACTCTCGGATCAAATGGATCTGCTCAAATACAATTATATGCAATTAGATCCCAACAGATGATACCAGATCTCTTCGATTTTTTTTCACGGGTAAGAAAAACTTTCGGGATTGTGGGGATTCAGTCCCTAAATCCAGGACTCCAAAAGTATTGTCGCACTTATGTCTATCCATTTCTTTCAAAATTATTATTTTTTTCTATGCATCATTGTTTATTTTAGCACCCACTGTTTTTTTTAAACTCCCTTCACTGCCATGATAATATAACAAGTAGTGACATTTTAGTTTAAAACAATCAGCTAAAAACCAAATATGGACTTGTAAAATATGGTTAGAGGCCACAAACTAGACACACAAGAGACAAGATAACAACAACACATGTTACACAAATATTATACGAAATTAGCTTAAAATTAATTTAATGAAATTATAAAGAGGGCAGAATAGACAAAATAAATAGAAGGGCTACTAAATGTGGTTAAATATTAAATTTAACCTTAGGGAAAACAAAGGATTAACAAAAATTCAAAAATTTATTTTTTTTTAAACATTTTGCTAAAATTAGGAAAGAATGCTTGTTAAGCGGTTCGATATACTTTGAAGGAAAAATAAAATTCTGCAAAAAAAAAAAATTATTAAAAAATATTTTTTTGGTAAAAACATCTTTTTTCACTTAAAATTTTTTTTGGAAAAACTTTTTTTCCTATAAAAAAATTTAATTCTTCAAAAAAATTGTTTTCCAACAAATTTCTCAAAAGCAAAAAAAAAATTATACCCGAGTACCGTTAACCCCCTTTTTCCCCCTAGAAACAAAATTTCAATTTCGAAAATCGAACTTTGTCAATACTTAAGTACCTTTTCACCCTCTTAAAATAACCTTTCAAATATTTCCCCATTAACATCATTTACGCAAACGTACAGGTATGTGCACTAAAATGCATGTAACTCATGAACCAACACACATACAAAGACCGTTGACACGTAAAAACCTTGGCATTGCCGTCATCTTTCGTGGGAAATTTTCAGAAATAAAATCGGTTCACGCATTACAGAGAACACTCATTACAAACACAATGCAGCTTATTTTTATACCCTCTACTCAAGTGATAGAGTTTACCCTGCAAACAATAGGGCGATATATCGCCGAAAAGATATTGCGGCGATACGAAAATTTATCATTTCAATAAAAAAATCAAAGTAGTATTTTTATTATATCGCCGTTTTCTCATACGAACGATATTTTGGCGATAAACAAAAAAAAAATATTGAAAATTTTTATTTCTTTGTCAATTTAAAATAAAATAATTTATCAAGCACAACAAGAAATCTTTGAAAAATATAAATTTGGCCGAAAAACACAAATGTTCTTTCAAAGATAAAATAAAAAATTCAGCGAATGTTGCGGATACATTTTTAAGGCGAATGCAAATGTTTTAAGTCCTGTTAACATGACCAAAATATGAATGAAAAAAATAATGTATTTTTTTAGCTTCAGGGAATCGATTTAGCTGTATCGCCGATTTATCATTTTGGTGATATTCCGGCGATACATACAAATATTTTATATTTCGTTTATACGATTATCTGGCGATATTGCCCTTTTATCGCCAAGGCGAATCGTTTTCGTATCGCCTGGATGTATTGCCGTCGGGTAACAGTTTCTCCCGAAAGGTGTATCGCCGGCGATACGAATTCAATAATTGCCGCAACAACATTTATCGTATCGGCAATACAACCGGCGAATCGATGTCGTATCGTTTTGTTTGCAGGGTATATATAAGTTTGTCATTCCGTTTGTAACACCTCGAAATATTGGTGTAGGACCACATAAAGTATATGGGGCATTTCATGTCAAATCGGACACTTTGAAAATTTTTTTTTTAGATTTTCCCAATTTGTTTACAGTTTTTAGTATCCTTCGAAAACTCCTTCGTGTTAAATTTCCAGATTTTTTTGATAACCCGTTCAAAAGATATCGAATTTTTAAAAAATTGGTAGTTTGTTCCTTGTCTCAAACTTCTTTTACTCATAACTTCTTCAACAATGGTCCAAATTTCAATCTTTTTTTTCAAAATTTTTGTTTTTTTACGTACTTTAAAAAAAAAAAATCCCAAAAAATTCTTAAAAGCGCTCTAGTATGCGATTTTTAAGTTTTAAAATTTAAATCTCATTTTTGAAAATGTTTGTACTCTTCGATTTTTTTGAAATTTATTTGTGTAAAACTTCTATCGATTCTACAAATTTTTTGCCCAGGAGGATCGTGGGATAACGATTATTACTATTTTTTAAAATTTAAAAAAAAAAAAATTTATTGTAAATTTCCAATCTTTAAATCATTTCTACTGCTCCAATGGTGCATCTTAGAGGGGTCATTTATAAGACCGACCCCCATTAATTTTTACGTCTTAAGATTTATTTGAAACAAACTAATACCCTATCTTCAATTTCTAAGGGGGCTCCCACACAAAACGACATTTTTTAAAATTAGCTCAAACCGCTTTAACTGCCCTGATAGTGCCCTTAGAGCAATAAAGTGTATGACCGAATTACAATATTTTTTTAGTCCAAACATTTTTTCTGAACACACCTACCCTCTATCTTTAACTGTTAAGGCGGTTCCCAAACAATTTTTTTTGAAAATTTGTTTTATTTAATCAGCTTCTACCGGTCCAATGGTGCGTCCGAGAGAGGTCATTATTGAGACCCACCCCCATTTGTTTTTACCCTACAACATTTTTTTAAAACATACCTATGACCTATCTCCACTCCCTAAGTAGGCTCCCACACAAATAACAGTTGGAGCATATTTTATAAAAATGTAATTTTGAAAGGAAGCCTACTTAGGAAGTGGAGATAGGGTGTAGGTATGTTTTAAAAAAATGTTATAAGGTAAAAATAAATGGGGGTAGGTCTCACTAATGACCCCTCTCAGACGCACCTTTTGACCGCTAGAAGCTGATGAAATAAAACAAATTTACAAAAAATAAAAAAAATTGTATGGGGATCACCGTAACAGTTAAAGATAGAAGGTAGGTGTGTTCAGAAAAAATGTTTGGACTAAAAAAATATTGTGGGTCTTTCATACATTTTGTTGCTCTAAGGGCACTATTAGGGCAGTTAGAGGGGTTGGAGCTAATTTTAAAAAATGTCGTTTTGTGTGGGAGCCCCCTTAGAAATTGGAGATAGAGTATTAGTTTGTTCCAAAAAAATGTTAAAACGTAAAAATTAATGTAGGTCGGTCTTATAAATGACCCCTCTATGACGCACCATTGGAGCACTAGAAATGATTTTATAATTGGAAAATTACAATAAATTTTTTTCAAAAAATTTGAAAAATAGTAATACTCGTTATCCCACGATCCTCCTTGGCAAAAAATTTGTAGAATCGATAGAAATTTTACACCAAAAAATTTCAAAAAAATCGAAGAGTACAAACATCGAAGAGTACAAACGCATACTAGAGCGCTTTTAAGATTTTTTTTGGATTTTTTTTAAAAAGTACGTAAAAAAACAAAAATTTTGAAGAAAAAAAAATGCAATTTGGACCATTATTGAAGAAGTTATGAGTAAAAGAAGTTTAAGTAAAGGAATTTTAAAAATTCGATATCTTTTGAACGGGTCAAAATCTGAAAATTTACCACGAAGGAGTTTTCGAAGGGTACTAAAAATTGTAGACAAATTGGGAAAATCTAAAAAAAAAAAATTTTCAAAGTGTCCGATTTGACATGGAATGCCCCATATATTACACTCTAAGTAGGTGAAAATGACACACCAAAACGCCGAGACACGTCAACCTAATTTTGGGTCGTAGAATCCAGTTGTGTAACCCGTTTTGAAAAGTTAGCTCAAAAACCCGAGATATTTCGATTTTAAATGTGTTGTAGATTTAAGGCGATTTTTCATTTTATTTGAATAAAAAAACTTAAAAAACTTGTTAAAAACTAGATATTTGTCAAAATTTATATCTAGAAATAATGGACGTCCATTTTCAAGCAGGCATGGAACAATACTTGCACATATTTTTATGAATTTTATAATTTTTTTTTTGGATTAATTCAATTTTTACTCTACATTTGCAAATTTAAAATCGAAATATCTCGTTATTTTGAGCTAACTTTTTAAAACGGAGTATACCACTGGATTCTATGACCCAAAAAGTTGAAATTTTACTGACAGTGTTATTGATCTCTGATGAATTCTAAGACATTTCTAGAATGGCTGTATGTCCGTCCGTCTGTATAAGACACAATGCAGTCCAAAATAAAATGATAGACTCGTTAAGTTTGGCAGAAATATGTTTTTTGTTCCTAGGCAGTTTAAGTTCGAAAATGGGTAAAATCGGAACAGGGCGAAAAAAGTTTTCCCTTGAAGAACTTAACTAACCTCTAAAAAACGGCATATTTTCACAGGTTTTTTGTATTTTTCTTAAGCAAATGAAGCAATTTGATGTTAAAAAAGGTTCAAGATACTGCATTTGGACCCAGACAATAAAAAAAATCCTCGCCCTCTTTTGTGGGCGTGGTTATTAAAAATGAATTTAAACAATGATAAAATTGTGTTACTTAAGCTCAAAAAGCATAATAAAAAAAATTGTAAACATTTACGGCGTGGGTTTATATGGTGATCACGGCCAAAATATTACACGGAGATGACGGAAACTTAACAAATTTATTGGAAGTTCTTCCGAGAAGTTTGATATTGCATTTGAGCGATATCGGTTCAGCGGTTCAAGAGTTATGAACGAAAAAGGACACCTCAACAATTTTAGCACATTCAACATAACCTAAAAATACAAGATGCTTTAATTCGGCTGCTGGTTGACATATGTGAACATAATTGAACACCAAGTCGTATTTAAACAATTATGAACATATTTTTTGACAAAAAAAAAAAAAACAAGTAAGAGTGTTAAATTCGGCTGTGCCGAATCTTTTATACCCTCCAACATGCAAATAAATAAAAAAAAAATTGCAGGGGCGTCTTCTTTATTTTTTTTTTGGGGGGGGGGGGGGGGGGGGGGTCGGTAGTGGTAATTGGGGGGCACAATTCCTCTCGAATAAGTGTTAAAAAAAATAATTCTTATGCTTTGTGCACTAAAGAAATACAAATTTATCATTATATAAAAAAAAAAATTATTCCACGCCCATAAAAGGGGGAGGCGGAACGTAAAACGATATTTTCTAATTCTGTGGGTCCAAATGCAGGACCTTGAACTTCTTGTAGCATAAAAATGTTGGATTTGTTAAACAAAAACACAAAAAATCATATAAAAATATGATATTTTTCAGAGGTTGGTTTAGTTCTTCAAGGGGGAACTTTTTCCCCCCTGGTCCGATTTTGCCCATCTCCGAACTTAACCAGCCTATGAACATAAGACATATATGTGCCAAATTTCAGGAGTCTAGCACTTTTATTTTGGACTGTATCGTGTCTTCCACAGACGAACGGACGGACAGACGGACGGACGGACGGACGGACGGACGGACATCGCTAGAATGTCTTAGAATCGATCACTGATCAATAATATATATACTTTATGGGGTCCTAGACCGATATTTCGATGCGTTACACACGGAATGACAAAGTGAGTATACCCCCATACTGTAGTTGGAGGGTATAAAAACGCGGATTTTTTTTTTTACCAAAAAAAAATAAAATATTGTGAGTCGGATAAAAATTTGACTGCACTAGGGGCACTTTTTGGGCAGTTAAAGCGGTTGAAACAAATTTTAAATCCTTCAATTTATATGGGAGCTCACTTATGGAATGAAGATAGGGTGTCGGTTTGTTCGAAAAAGTTCTGTTCTTGTAGTTCTTTTTTTCATCTACGTAAATAATGTTTTATTATATAATTTTCAAAAAACATTTAATTGCGGTTTTAAATGTTCATTTTCTTACCTCCAACGATTTTATCTAATAAATTACAGTAGTTTTATGTTAATAAGATCAAATTTATAATACCTTTAACCGCAAATTTCAATATAATTCGGCAAAACTTCAAATAAAACTCCCGCTTGTTAAAGTTAAAAAAATACATAATTGTTGTTCAGTTTAGATAACAATAATTTTTTGTTAACCAATTCATAATAATACATACATCAGAAATTAAAGGTTTTTGAACTGTAACATAATATCAGACATAAATCTACTTTATAAAACTGTTTTTTATATATTTCAAATCAACAAGGAGCTGAATAATAAAGAAGCAAAAAAAGAAATATATTTTTTAGCCACACGGTTAAACAGTAGACAGAATGACAGACGGACAGACAATAACACCAGATATGAGTCATTTATGGTAAAGTAAAGTTTTAAAAGCCTTAGGAGTATTACAAAAAAAAAAATAACCGCCAAAAGGTAGTAAGTTTTAAAAAAATGCAACATGTACGAGTATGTACAAAAAACTTATCAAGGTCATTTAGATAAATATCGTTTAAATCGTTAATTTTTTTTTGGGGCAGTTAGAAAAGGTTTTTTTTTAAATAGTCTTCAGAAGAGATTTGAAATTAAATGTCAGGAAACAACCTAAGTTTATTGACAATTTTTTTGCTGTACGTGATTGCGAATTTAGAATAATAGTATGGATTTTACCCAATCGATTTTAAGATCTACTGATGCCTGTTTGTTCGTTTGTCTGTTGCAATCACGCTAACTTTCGAAAGACAACATTAAGGCTGCTGATGCTTCACAAATATATTTTTTATTTAGTTGGGCAGGTTGGTATTGAATTTCAGCGTAATCGGTCTAGGGATAAAGAAGTTATGAGCAAAACTGTCCATTTGAGATAGATTGCTTTTATCCCAAATTCACGAGTTGAAAAATAATTTATAAGACATTGAAAATTAACACAAATATTCTACAAAGAATTTTTTGTCACTCAAAAAAAATTTCTCACTAGAAAAGATATCTCTACTCAAAAATTTTTTTTTTTTGCTCAAATTTTTTTTTGACTCAAAATTTTTTTTTAAGACAAAGATTTTTGTCACTCAAACAAGATTTCTTAATCGAAAAACATTTCTGACTCAAAAAAATTTTTTTTTTAATAATTTTTTTTTTTCTACTAAATGTGTTTTTCACACACAAAAAACGATCTCTCACTCTAAAACATTTTTCTCTCTCAAATTTTTTTTAATAAAATGAGTTTTTTACTGAATTAAATTGTTGTATTCATAATATTTACATTTTCAACTCAAAATAATTTGTAAGACATTAGAAAGTCGCAGAAATATTCCACAAAGAATTTTTTGTCACTCAAAGAAAAATTACTCACACGAAAACATTCTTCTCACTCAAAATTTTTATTAAAAATTAGTTTTTTACTGAAATAACATTGTTGTTTTGTTTTTACTTTTGTCATTTTAACAAGATTTCTCAATCGAAAAAAAATGTTTTCACTAAAAAAAAAAATTTTTTACTCAAAGCTTTTTTTTACTAAAAGTGTTTTTTTTCACTCAAAAAAGATTTACAGAATTAAATTGTTGTATTCAAAATATTTACATTTTCAACTAAAAAAAAAATTGTAAGACATTAGAAAGTCACACAAATATTTTTTGTCGCTCCAAAAAGATTTATCACTCTAAAAAATTTCTCACTCAAAAATTTTTTTTTGACTCAAAAATTTTTTTAATAAAGAGTGTTGTTGTCACTTAAAAAAGATGTCTAACTCGAAAAAATGTTTCTCACTCAAATTTTTTTTCACAAAAATAAGTTTTTTACTAAAATAAAATTGTTGTAGTCAAAATTTTTACTTTTTTAACTCAAAATAATTTTAAACTCAAAAAAATTTAAAAACAATATCTTTTTTTACTTTTGTCATTCAAACAAGATTTCTCAATCGAAAAAAAATTCTCACTCAAAAAAATTTTTTTTTGACTCCAAAATGTTTATACTTTCCTAGTGATAGAGGGTTTATATAAGTTTGTCATTCTGTTTGTAACACCTCGAAATATTGGTCTAGGACCCCATAAAGTATATATATAGATGATCTTCACTCGATTTTAAGACGATTTAGCGATATCCGTCTGTTGAAAACAGGCTAACTTTTGAAAGATTTTACGGAGGCTCCTTAATTTTATCATATATGATGGTCATTTACCTGGCCAGGTTGGTGTTGTAATTTAGCGATATCGGTCTAGTGATTCAAAAGTTATAAGCAAAATTTCGACATGGGTTTTTCGCGAATTTACGAGATAAAAAACACGCTAACTTTCGAAAGACAATTCTGAGGATGCTGAAGCTTGACATATACATGTATTTGCCGATCTCCTGGTCTGGTTCGTATTGAATTTCAGCCAAATCGGTCCAGTGGTGCAAAACTTATTAGCAAAAACATGAATTTCGGATTGATTTCATCTTAAATTCAAGTGTTGAAAAAAACCTGCTTTAAAAACATTGGTAAGTCACAAAATTACTTAACAAAGTAGTTTTGTTACTCAGAAATATTTTTACACTAAATAAAAAATTTACACTCGAACAAAATTTTACACTTAAAAAAAAAGTTAATAATTTTTAGTTTTTTTACCAAAATGACAAAAAAAAAGTTTTTGTCTCAAAATAAAATATTTCTTATCAAAATTGTTAATTTTTTTTCACGTTAAAAAATTAACTATCCTCGAAAAAGGACATTGTGGAGGGTAATCATAGATTCGGCCAAGTCGAATTTAACTACTTGTTTTTACTAAAATTACAAAAAAAGTTTTTTACTAAAAATAATACAACTAAAATTTTTACACTAAAAAAAAAAAAAGTTTTTTTAAAAAAATTTAT
Organism: Pegoplata infirma; assembly: GCA_963921195.1. Classification (NCBI taxonomy): domain Eukaryota; kingdom Metazoa; phylum Arthropoda; class Insecta; order Diptera; family Anthomyiidae; genus Pegoplata; species Pegoplata infirma. Next base: position 225,227,424 of record OY992537.1, read on the forward strand.
AAAAAAAATTTTATACACTATAAAATTTTTTTTACAATAAAAAAAGTCAAGCCAAATAAAATTTACACTCAAAAAATTTTTTTTTTAATAAAATGACTAAAAAATAGTTTTGTACTCAAAATAAACTTTTTTGAGTCAACATTTTTTAAAAAAAGTTTTGATTAAAAAAATTTCAAAATCTTTCTTCGCCATTGACATCTGCGAAAATTGATAGATTATTTGCAAAATAAAAAATACAATCCGTTTTACAAATTTTTTTAAGTGTATATTTATCGTAAAGAAATATTTAAAAATAGTTGTTTAATATTGATTTTTTTATATTTATTTCAATTTCTTAATAAACACTTTTGGTGGCCGGTTTATTATTTCCACAAATATTTCTTTGTTTGAAATGAAACCTCTATGGGTTTTGTAAAGAATCAGCAAAAAACTGAGAGAAAAAAAAAGTTTTTTGTTTAAAAACAATTTAAGAACTTAATTGATGCGAACCCATAACAAAAAAGGTGTCGCATAAACAAAGCTTTGCTGTGGATGGTTCTGTGTATAAGGTTTTTTTTTACTCTTTGGAAGACCGCACAGGACGTTTTTGTTTGTGGCATGGTCCAATAAAGTATTTTTTATGATATTGTTTGTGGTGTGAACAAAAAAAGAATATCCATACCAACGGAAATGGGCGAGTTACAAATTAACGCCATTGTATTTGGTAGATTGTATGTTTGTGAAGTTCCATGAGAAAACCCTGGTTATTGTAAACCAAGTGGCCTTTTGTTTACTTCAAAAGGTTTTTTTTTGCTTTGTTTTGGAATAAAAAGAAATATTGATTTCAATATTTAAACGTTTCTTTTTTTAATGGTTAAACAATTATTGTTATTTGGGGATTTAGTGAAAATGTAAATAAATCTCACTTAAAAGGAGTTTGAAGAGATTATTTTTAAATAATTAAAAATTTAGTTGATAATTAGAACAAGTAGAGAAGTTAAATTCAACTTGGCCGAATCTGTGAATACCCTCCACAATGTCCTTTTTAAGTGTTAGTAAATTTTCTAACGTGAAAAAATAATATTTTTGATTAGAAATATTTTATTTTGTGTAAAACAACTTTTTATACCCTCCACTCTAGTGATAGAGGGTATATATAAGTTTGTCATTCCGTTTGTAACACCTCGAAATATTGGTCTAGGACCCCATAAAGTATATATACTCATGATCCTCGATCGATTTTAAGACGATCTAGCGATGTCCATCCGTCCGTCCGTCCGTCCGTCCGTCCGTCCGTCCGTCCGTCTGTCCGTCTGTCTGTCTGTCTGTTGAAAACACGCTAACTTTTGAAAGACTTTACGGAGGCTCCTGAAGTTTGGCACATATATTGGGCATTTACCTGGTCAGTTTGGTATTGCAATCCAGCGAAATCGGTCCAGTGGTTCAAAAGTTATAAGTAAATCAGTGAATTTCGGCAAGGGTTTTTCTGGAATTTACGAGATAAAACACACGGTAACTTTCGAACGGCAACTCTGAGGGTACTGAAGTGTAGCATATATATTTGTCGTTCCTCTGGTCCGGTTCGTTTTAAATTTCAGCCAAATCGGTCCAGTGGTTCAAAAGCTATTAGCAAAACCGTAAATTTCAGATTAGTTTCACCTTAAATTCATGTGTTGAAAACCCGTTAAACATGTTTTAAAAATATTTGTAAGTCAAAAAAATATTTTACAAGGTATTTTTGTCACACAAAAATATTTTTACACTAAAACAAAAAAAAATAAACTCAAAAAAAATTTTACACTCAAAAAAAAATTTTACACTCATAAAAAATTTTACACTCAAAAAAAAATTCGTAAATTTTTTTTTTTCAAAAATTAATAAAAAAAAATGTTTTTTTACACAAAATAAAATATTTCTAAGAAAATTTTTATTTTTTTCACGTTAGAAAATTGACTATCACTTAAAAAAGGGCATTGTGGAGGGTATTCATAGATTCGGCAAAGTCGAATTTAACTTTTCTACTTGTTTTTAGTAATTTTTGAAAAAAAAAAAAATTTTTTTTTGAGTGTAAAATTTTTTTCGAGTGTATTTTTTTTGTTTTTAGTATAAAAAATATTTTTGAGCGACAAAAATACGTTGTAATACATTTTTGTGACTTACCAATGTTTTTAAAACATGTTTAACGGGTTTTCAACACGTGAATTTAAGGTGAAACTAATCTGAAATTCACGGTTTTGCTAATAACGTTTGAACCACTAGACCGATTTGGCTGAAATTCAATATGAACCAGGCCAGGGGAACGACAAATAGGTGTGCCAAGCTTTAGCCTCCTCAGAATGGTGTTTCGAAAGTTAGCGTGTTTTTGATCTCATAAATTCACGAAAAACCACTGCCGAAATTCAGTCTTTTGCTCATAACTTTTGAACCACTGGACCGACTTCGCTGGATTGCAATACCAACCTGACCAGGTAAATGGCCAACATATATGCCAAACTTCGGGAGCCTCCGTAAAGTCTTTCAAAAGTTAGCGTGTTTTCAACAGACAGACAGACGGACGGACGGACGAACATCGCTAGATTGTCATAAAATCGATCGAGGATCATGAATATATACACTTTATGGGGTCCTAGACTAATAATTCGAGGTGTTACAAACGGAATGACAAACTTATATATGGGGCATTCCATGTCAAATCAGACACTTTGAATTTTTTTTTTTTTAGATTTTCCCAATTTGTTTACAGTTTTTAGTACCCTCCGAAAACTCCTTCGTAGTAAATTTTCAGATTTTTTTGATGACCCGTTCAAAAGATATCGAATTTTTAAAAATTGGTAGTTTTTTCCTTTACTCAAACTTCTTTTAATCATAACTTCTTTAATAATGGTCCAAATTTCAAATTTTTTTCAAAATTTTTGTTTTTTTACGTACTTAAAAAAAAAAATCCCAAAAAAATTCTTAAAACTGCTCTAGTATGCAATTTTTAAGTTTTAAAATTTAAATCTCATTTTTGAAAATGTTTGTACTCTTCAATTTTTTTGAAATTTTTTTTTTTGTGTAAAACTTCTACCGATTCTACAAATTTTTTGCCCAGTAAGATCATGGGATAACGATTATTACTATTTTTTTAAATTTTTTGAAAAAATTTTATTGTAATTTTCCAATCTTAAAATCATTTCTACTGCTCCAATGGTGCGTCATAGAGGGGTCCTTTATAAGACCGACCCCCATTAATTTTTACGTCTTAACATTTCTTTGGAACAAACTAATACCCTATCTCCAATTTCTAAGGGGGCTCCCACACAAAACGACATTTTTTTTAAATTTGCTCCAACCGCTCTAACTGCCCTAATAATGCCCTTAGAGCAACAAAATGTATGACCGACCCACAATATCTTTTTAGTCCAAACATTTTCTCTGAACACGCCTACCCTCTATCTTTAACTGTTAAGGCGGTCCCCATACATTTTTTTTTATTTTTTTTAAATTTGTTTCATTTAATCAGCTTCTCCCGGTTTAATGGTGCGACGGAGAGGGGTCATTAGTGAGACCAACCCCCTTTTATTTTTACCTACAACATTTTTTTAAAACATACCTACGCCCTATCTCCACTCCCTAAGTAGGCTCCCATACAAATAACGGAGCAAATTTAAAAAAAATGTAATTTAGTATGGGAGCCTACTTAGGGAGTGGAGATAGGGCGTAGGTATATTCAAAAAAAATGTTGTAGGGTAATAATAAATGGGGGTCGGTCTCACTAATGACCCCGCTCGGACGCACCATTGGACCGGTAGAAGCTGATTAAATAAAACAAATTTACAAAAAGTAAAAAAAATGTATGAGGACCGCCTTAACAATTAGAAATAGAGGGTAGGTGTGTTCAGAGAAAATGTTTGGACTAAAAAAATATTGTGGGTCGGTCATACAATTTGTTGCTCTAAGGGCACCATTAGGGCGGTTAGAGCGGTTGGAGCAAATTTTAAAAAATGTCGTTTTGTGTGGGAGGACCTTTAGAAATTGGAGATAGGGTATTAGTTTGTTCCAAAGAAATGTTAAGACGTAAAAATTAATGGGGGTCGGTCTTATAAAGGACCCCTCTATGACACACCATTGGAGCAGTAGAAATGATTTTAAGATTGGAAAATTACAATAAAATTTTTTAAAAAAATTTAAAAAAATAGTAATAATCGTTATCCCACGATCCTTCTGTGCAAAAAATTTATAGAATCGATAGATATTTAACACAAAAAAATTTAAAAAAAAATCGAAGAGTACAAACATTTTCAAAAATTAGATTTAAATTTTAAAATTTAAAAATCGCATACTAGAGCGCTTTTAAGAATTTTTTGGGATTTTTTTTTAAAGTACGTAAAAAACAAAAATTTTGAAAAAAAAAAAATTTAAATTTGGACCATTATTGAAGAAGTTATGAGTAAAAGAAGTTTGAGTAACGGAACAAACTACCAATTTTTAAAAATTCGATATCTTTTGAATAGGGTCATCAAAAAAATCTGAAAATTTACCACGAAGGAGTTTTCGAAGGGTACTAAAAACTGTTAACAAATTGGGAAATCTAAAAAAAAAAATTCATAGTGTCCGATTTGACATAGAATGCCCCATGTATTCATAATCCTCGATCGATTTTAAAACGATCTAGCGATGTCCGTCCGTCCGTCTGTCTGTCTGTCTGTTGAAAACACGCTGACTTTTGAAAGACTTTACGGAGGCTCCTGAAGTTTGGCATATATGTTGGACATTTACCTGGTCAGGTTGGTATTGCAATCCAGCGAAATCGGTCCAGTGGTTCAAAAGCTATGAGCAAAAGACTGAATTTCGGCAAGGGTTTTTGGTGAATTTACGAGATAAAACACACGGTAACTTTCGAAAAACAATTCTGAGAGTGCCCTTTAAAAAGGGCATTGTGGAGGGTATTTATAGATTCGGCCAAGTCGAATTTAACTTTTATACTTGTTTGTAATTCTCATTAAGTTAATAAGTTTTAGTTTAGTATTAATAATATTGTTATATATTCTTGTAATTGAGTTAATAAGTGGGAGTGGTGAATATGGCCCCTGGAAAATGTGCCCATCTCTACCCTATTCACATATTAAGATTTTTTTTTGTAATTCTCATTAAGTTGATAAGTTTTAGTTTATTTTTAACAATATTGTTACATATTCTTGTAAATGAGTGAAAAATCTCACATTTGTGATCATTAAAAAAAAGTAATCACAAAACCGTATTTTGGTCTAGACCTTGAATTAAATTCAATATTCCACACTATATAAGTCATTAAATTATCTTAACATCTCATTCCTTAGGGTATTTGTATTATTATTATTTACACAAAATACTAATCGTTTTATTTTTAATAATAATTTATTTGTATTGTTAAATATAAATCAAATGTTTATCTTAAAGATTTCATCAAAATCAAAAACTAAAAGCTTAAAATATTTAAAAATCCCCAGGGCTTATAAATGATAAATATTATTTTTTTTTGGTTTGTGCTGGTTTAAATTCTTACGTGTTAGTAATTTGTAGTTCTGGAGGAAAATTTTATGAATTTAATAATGTGGAATTTTTTTTAGCTAAAGTTATTCTATGTCTTTTATGATTTCACTACTCTCCTCTATAATTTTGAAATTCAAAATTTGATTTCTTTATATTTTGAGTCATATATAGAAAATTATATGTTATTTTTTGCATATTTTTATATTTTTTTTCATAATAACTTTTTTTGCATACATTAATGACTTCCTTTTTAAAATTTTTATTGTTGGCATACTTATTTGAGTTCTTATTTATTTTAAAGTGTTTAATATGTTGTTGTTTAAATATGTTAAATATACACAGAAAAAAAATAAAAATTTATTTCAATTAAAAAATTTGTTGATTCAATTACAAAATTTATTGATTGCGGAGCCATCATGAAAATTTTTGTTGAAAATAATTTTAATATTTAAAGTTTTTTGGTTATTTTTGGATAATTTTTTACTAGCAACTATGCATACAAAACTGATTTATTTTAATATTCTCAGCAAAGTTAAAAATTCAATTAAAACATTAATTGCATCAATTACAATTTTTAATTAAAGTTAGGCTTAATATCTATTAAAATTTTAATTAAAAAAAAATTACGTTACATTTTTTTCTGTGTAAGAAATAATTTTTTTTTTAAACAATTGTGGTTTTTGTTTTGGCATTTTATGAGTTTTTTTGTTTGTTTATTTTTTTTTGTGTAAGAACTATTTGCCTTAATAATTTTATTATTATGTCTGTTTAAAGAAATGTGTTTTTAAATTTATGTCAATTGCCACCACTGTTAATTTAATTGATTTTGGCGGTTAATACTTAGTTGCTAATGGATTTGTAAACATTTACAGAAAACTTTTAAAATTAATTATTTAGGAGGAAGATTGTAAATTTTCAATGGTCTTTTAATGTTTATAAATAATACATTAAAGAAGTAAGTAAATAAACATTACTGCCAAATAAAATTATAAACGAATTAAAAATTCAAAATTTTTTTAAAAAGTGATGCCAAGTTCAAAATTTTTTAATAATGGACGATAAGACCGAAACAGTGACGGTGGACGGGGACGACAACTACTGTGTGTTCAATAGTGTCAATTTTTGATGCAGAATTATCAAACAAATTTTAAAATCGGTCGAACGGATTTTGAGATATCGCTATTTGAAATTTACAAAAAATGACGGTTTTCCTACAATCAAGAAATTAAAAAAAAAATCTAAATATTTTTTCCCTGACCCTTTCATACTTAAGTCTAACTTTCGTAAAAATTTAATTTGTGCGAAATCCGATCATTTTAACCCGTGACATCCTTCGAACAAAGTTTTGTTTTTTTTTTAGCAAATTCTCAAGAAAACCCCAAAATTTTGATCGAAACGCGTCATTAGTTCGAATTGTCTGATTTTGCTTTAATTGAGTTTAAATGAAACCTTGCGACAAGATTTACAAAATAGTCAGTGGAAAAAAAACATATTTTTTTTTAATTTACTTTAACGTAGGAAAATCCGTCATTATTTGAAATTTGTAAAGTTATTTCAAATAACCATATTTCGAAAACTGCCGAATTTTGCAAAATTTAAAAAGAAATATCTCGAAAACCGTTAAATGGGAGTGCAGATACGGCGTAGATATGTTTTAAAAAAAATGTTGTAGGGTTAAAATAAATGGGGGTCGGTCTCACCAATGACCCCTCTCGGACGCACCATTGGACCGGTAGAAGCTGATTAAATAAAACAAATTTACAAAAAATAAAAAAAAAAATGTATGGGGACCGCCTTAACAATTAGAGATAGAGGGTAGGTTTGTTCAGAGAAAATGTTTGGACTAAAAAAATATTGTGGGTCGGTCATACATTTTGTTGCTCTAAGGGCACTATTTGGGCAGTTAGAGCGGTTGGAACAAATTTTAAAAAATGTCGTTTAGTGTGGAAGCCCCCTTAGAAATTGGAGATAGGGTATTAGTTTGTTCCAAAGAAATGTTAAGACGTAAAAATTAATGGGGGTTGGTCTTATAAATGACCCCTCTATGACGCACCATTAGAGCAGTAGAAATGATTTTAATTTTCCAATCAATTACAATAAATTTTTTTCAAAAAATTTTAAAAAATAGTAATAATCGTTACTCCACGATCCTCCTGGGCAAAAAATTTGTAAAATCGATAGAAGTTTTACACAAAAAAATAAAATAAAAAATAAAGGAGCAACCTACCAATTTTTAAAAATTCGATATCTATTGAACGGGTCATAAAAAAAATCTGAAAATTTACCACGAAGGAGTTTTCGAAGGGTACTAAACTTTACTTAAACTTTGGAAAAAATTTCTTCAAAATAGTTTATAAATTTTCCCACAATTTAGTTAAATTTAACTAAAATTTTGGAAATTTTCCCAACTTTTAGGAAAAAATTTTAGTTCATGGACTGTTAATTAGGCTATAATTTTCCTTAAATGGAATTTCCTAATACATGGAAAAAATTCTTACCGCCAAAGAAATTTTCCCAAAATAATTGAAAAAAAATCTTTATTTTTAAGACATATTTCATAAAACAAAATTTAGTTCAAAAAATTCAGTTTTAGGACGTAATTTACTACCAGTTAGTTCATCATATTTATCTTCTTTAATTTGAGGAAGTTTTTTCCACAAGTTTAGTAAATTTTTCATAACATGAAATTGTTTAGTTGATTTTTTTTTTCATGCTTGCTTGTAGTTCACATTTTGTTTATTATTTGTAGTATATGAAAAAGAGAGGTTGGTCTTGTATAACAAGTAATAAATTTAATGTTTACATTTTTTTCTACACATGTATGTGGTAGGGGAAAAAATTATATTTTAATCACAACAAAGGCCTTGGCTTTGGCGTGTTTTCCCCTAGTCTGGGAACAAACGTTAAAGACAAAGTCTTTGTTGTAATTTAACTTTAAAAACTAATGAAATTTATTACTTGACCATAACAAACAAACGTTTTTTTTATATTTTAAATAAAAAATGTACATAATGAGAATTCTGTGTGTATTCACATGCTATTCTATAAATAAACCAATAAAAATATGAAATTAACTAATTTTTAGGAAAAATGTCCTCATCAAAAATGTTTTTTTAACTAAAAAATGGGAAATTTTTTCCCACTTTCTAGTTCAAATTGGTCCTTATTTTTAAGAAAAATATGGACTAAAAAGTAGGAATACATGGCAATGGAGCTAAATCATTATCAATTTTCCTTGGATTTAGTTAATTTTCCCATTTTTTAGTTAGTTTTTTTTCTGAGTGTAAAAAAAAATTTTTCAAAGTGTCCGATTTGACATGGAATGCCCCATATATATTAAGGATCCTCGATCGATTTTAAGACGACCAAGCGATGTCCGTCCGTCCGTCTGTCTGTTGAAAACACGCTTTTTGAGAGACTTTACGGAGGCTCCTGAAGTTGAGCACATATGTTGGTCATTTACAAGGTCAAGTTGGTATTGCAATCTAGCGAAATCGGTCTAGTGGTTCAAAAGTTATGAGCAAAAGACTGAATTTCGGCAATGGTTTTTCGTAAATTTACGAGATAAAAAACACGCTAACTTTAGAAAGACAATTCTGAGGATGCTGACGCTTGGCATATATATTTGTCATTCCCCTGGCTTACAATTAGTTCGTATTTGATTTCAGCCAAACACGTCCAGTGGTTCAAAAGTTATTAGCAAAACCGTGAATTTCAGATTAGATTCACACAGAAAGAAATAAAAAAAAAAATTGAGTAAATTTTTAATACTATTGAGTAAAAAATTACTCAATTTTCCACCAGTAAACGATTTAATAGTATTGAGTAAATTTTCAATAAAAATTTATTAAATGTTTGCCAAAAAAATTTGAGTAAATTTTTAATTGACACTATTAAGTGCAGGAACAGAACAAGAAGCACCACCTTTTAAAAACAGAACAAGTTTTATTTCACATCGGCGCCGGCCACCGGTTTAATCTGCCAAACCGTATGGAAAAAGTCGTGCCGGGCTTATTCTGTTTCTACTCTAAAAAAAAACAAAGTTTAAAAAAATTTCATCTTTTTTTACAAAGAAAAAAAAACATGTTTTTTCAAACTTTACCAAATATATTTTTGTCTTAAAGACATAAAAAAATTTTATAAATATGATTACAAACTTTCATGTATATATACAAAAAACTATAAACTAAACGAGAATTAAAAAAACTAAGAAAATTCCAAAAAAAAAATAAAAAAGCTATTAAATTCTTATTAAATTATTTACTCAATTTGTTTTTAAATTTTTGAGTAAATTTTTAATTGCGTCAATTAAAAAATTACTCAAAACTTTTTTTAAATTTAAACAAGTGATTACTCAAATTGTTTTTCCCCATATTTTTTTCTGTGCACCTTAAATTCACGTGTTGAAACCCCATTAAACATGTTTTAAAAACATTGGTAAGTCACAAAAATATTTTACAACGAATTTTTGTCACTCAAAAATATTTTAACACTAAAAAAATACACTTTAAAAAATTGTACACAAAAAAAAAATTTAGTAAATTATTTATTTTTTTTTTAAATTACTAAAAAAAAAGGTTTTTTTACACAAAATAAAATATTTCTAATCAAAATTGTTATTTTTTTAAGTTAGAAAATTTACTTTCACTTAAAAAGGGCATTGTGGAGGGTATTCATAGATTCGGCCAAATCGAATTTAACTTTTCTACTTGTCTAATTTTCAAAAATTCAAAACTTTGACCTCTAAAGGCCTCTCAGACGTAGATGTCATTTGTGGGAAAACGTTATAAATATTGTGCATTATATTGAGTCGTCTGTAGGTACCTTAAGGATTAATTTAATTAGATTCAAGACTTGGGAAAATCAAATTTTAAACTTAGGCCTAGGAAAATTTAAATTTGCCCGGACATTGAAAACTGAAAAAAAAAAAAATTGTTTTCTGTAAAGACAGTTGAGCTCAGGCTCTAATTATAATTATGTATATTTTTAATCATGTCATAGGTATATGGTTTGAACTGAGAAAGGTGTGAAAGAAAAATTTATTTTTCTAAAATTTTAAGACATTCTGGCTCGTTTTTTACTAGTTTCATATAATCCAGTTATAATAATCTTCAGAAAAACTTTTAATGTCAAATTTATTCAGTTAAAAAAATTGTTTTTCATACAAAAAAAAATAATGCCGCTCTAATGTCATATAGCCGTAGGCCGGTTAAGTTTGTAAAGTGGCAAAACCGGGTCTGGGGAAAAAAGTTTCCTCTTGGACCCAGAGGGACTAGAAACTGTAATTTTTTTCGGTACGCGAGCTTTTGTGGGCGTGGAAATAAAAAATTGTATATATTATTATTATTAAAATTGTTATTATTAAATTAAATATTATTATTATAAAAATTAGGAAGGCGAGAGGAAATTTTTCTCCCAACACCACTTTCCCCAAAACGCCCCTTCCATTTTTTTTACATATTGGCGTGTATAAAAGCTTCGTCGCTGCCGATAGTGCTTTCTAATGTATTATTCATCAATAAAAAGTTATTATATTTTAAAATTTTTGAGTAGGTTTATTCTCACTCGAGGTAACTTTTTCTTTACTAATCAAAATTATGATATTTTCATAGAATGTTTTTTAAAAAAAATGTTTTTCTTTTTTAAATTTATTTATATTCGTCAATAGCAAAACAACGATGCTCTTTCGAGTGCTAATGATAGTAAAAATAATCCAAGAAAATTTCGAATCCCTCTTTTCCTCCCTACAACCGGTTAAATTTCGCACTCGTACTTTTTTTGTCAAAAAAATATTTTTTGTTTTGCCCGTTGGTGTTAAAATTTTCGGAATATGGAGTACATAATGGAATTTTTTTTTGATTTATTTTAATTTTTTTTAAATACTTCCCTTAATTTTTCTCCAATCAAGTTCATTTTACAATCTTTAATCTTTTTTCCGTTTAATTTACAACATCATATGTTCTTAACACGTTAGTGTGATCCCAGATTTATCTACACATTTAACATTTTGTAAACATATTCTTAAATGCAATTTAATTTAATATACAAAATAAGTAAAAACGAACCAAAAAAACACTTTATTAAAATTGACAGCTTCAGACATGCGTTAAATATGCAGCAATGACTCTTCAAGAAAGGCCCCCAAAAAATAAAAAAAAACAACAAGACAACTTAAATTTTTAAACAAGACAGACAACAGAAAAAAAGCCTGAAATAAATTTTTATTAAAAATAAAACGTTTTTTTACTAGTGGGAATTTCAATTATAACATGCATTACAAAAAATTGTTTAAAAATATATTCTATAAAAATGAAGAATATGCGCGAAAATAAAAATAATGCAACAAAAAGCCCACATGAATATTTCAAGGTTAAGATAACTTGTCAGAAAAGCTTCAGTTTTAGTAAACAGTTTTTAAAATTTACAGAAAAGTCAATTGATTTTGAAGAGGATATTTTTTTTATTTTTTGGAAAATTTTGGTTTAAGAAAGAGTTTTGAGTTTTGAAACTGTTCATGTTAACTAGGCTGCACTTTTTAAAAACTAATATTAGTTGTGTTTTCATAACCTTTACATAGTGATAGAGGGTTAATTTAGATTTGTGATTTCAAAATATTGTTCTTGAATCCAAAAGATCTGTGTATTACATGCACAGTGTTTTAAAATAATTTCAGTTTCCTTTTATAAATTTAATAAATTTAAACAAAATGTGTAATTTTACTTAAAATTTTTTGAAATTTACTCAATTTATAGTTGTAATTGGTATAAATACGATGAAGGTTGCAGCTTTCAAAAGATTTAGCCAACTTAAATTTTTACTCGTTTTTAGAATTTAATAGTTATACTTGCCTTTGAATTTTAATATTTATAAAACTATATGAACGTACCTGCAAATAGAGAGAGAGAAAAAAATTCATTAGTGTCAATATTATAGCAAATTTATAGTTTATAAAGTTATTGTAATAAAATTAATAAAATATTTTACACTCTTAAAAAAAGAGTACAGTTTCCTTCTATAAATTGAGTAAATTTATACAAATTTCAATTATGTACCAGGGATGATAAATGACATTTTCAAAATTGTACTGAATTGACTAAAAAAAGTGTACTTTTTTGACCCTCATTGTACTAAAATTTTTTTTGTTATTTTATTTTTTTTAATTTTTATTAAACAAGAATATAATACCCTACACCAGTGTTTCCCGGAAAATGTGTCACAAGTCCACACATGGACCGATTCGATCTATCTTAAGTTAGACCTTAAATAAGTTTAGAAAACTCAAACAAATCAAATTTAAGCAAAATGGGCTTCTATTTGTTGCCAATAGACCGATTTAGCTGAATATATTGCAAAATTTTTATATGGGGCCTATGTCCAAAAATTAAGAAAATGAGGCCTATGTTCAATTAAAATCGGACTTGATTTGGTTGCCAAAGAAAGCCTTTAACATCTACAAACTAAATTTTTATAAATATTTCCTATTTTTATGAAATTTTAGAGATTTATGTGAAAATTGGGAACGTGGTTTGTATGGTAACGGTATACCAAAAATGGATCTAGGAAGAATATTTCGAGTAGTTACAAACATCAGCACAACTTAATATACAATGTACCACAGAGTGGTATGGGGTGTAAAAATAGATTTTGATCCCGTGCTCAATCTGAACTAATAGGAAAAACAGTAACAAAAAATTATTTTGTTGATTTTTGAAAATATAATGCTGATTTGGACGATTTTACTACAAAGTTCGTAGTTTTTTTCGAAGATTTTATACCCAACAGGGTTGACACACTGGTTGCCACATTAAAAGTGTCGAAATAAAATTGGTGATTGGGAAAATTTTTAAATTGTACTGAATCAGTCGGTGGAGTACTGTCGTACTTTTGGTGTCCGAATTGTACTGACAAAAGTACAATTGTACTGACTTTATCATCCCTGTTATATACTATTATGAATTGAGTACCTAAACTTCAAGAAATTTAGAGTTAAAATTACACATTGTGTTTAAATTTACTCAATTTATATTATGAAACTAAAAAATGGGTCGAAAGTCCAAAAATGGATCCTCTAGATCTATCTCTTGTTAGATCTCTAATTAAATTAATAATAACACTGTGCAACAAATTTCGGGTCATCGCATTGAGCCTCAATGCCTTCAACGTCATATGAAAGTAGACAATCAAATGGACAAAATCACCAAAGGGTTTTGTAAAGTCAGTTCGGATTTCTTTTTTATAGCCCACTGAAGTTTTTATTTTTTTTTATCAAAGGCGTTTGGAAAACGTCAAAAATACTATAATAAGAACACATCTGAGCTTCAAAATATGATTTGATGTCTTTAGTGAAATTTTATGGCGGTTCTTTCCTAAGAACATTTTAACCCTCTAACTGCCATTTTAAGCGGTCATTTTAGTCCTTTTTTAAAAACTAAACACAGAAGTCTAATAAAACGTCCATTTAGAGGGTTAAAATGTTCTACAAATATTTTCCTCATAAAATTTCACTAGGGGTTGTCGAATGTTCAAAGTTTGTGCGACATGCGCAAAGTGCTTAAAAAGGGTCAAGTATAAATAATCAAGTATAAATAAATAATTTGTTATTTATTTTTACCAAAGCAGTGTTAAAAAATATCGACAAAAAACAGTGCAAATATACTTTTGAGCTAAAAATGATGTTCTGATGTGTTTTATAAAATTTTATGATGATTCTTTTCTTTCTGATCACGGCCAATGTATTAAACAGATATAACAAAGACTTAGCGTATTTACTTGTTGTCGCCCTAAGCAGTTTGGTATTGCATTTGAACGAAATCGGTTCAGCGGTTCAAAAGTTATGAACGAAAATGTAAGAACACCTCGAAAATTGTGGTACATTCAACATAGCCTAAAAACACAAAATGCTTTAATTCGGCGGCTGGTTGACACATGTGAACAGAATCGATCACCGAATGGTATTTAAACAAGTCCAAACATATTTAAAAAAAAGAAACATTTTCGTCGATTTTTTTTTTTACCAAAAAATTTTTTTCGTGGATTTTTTTTTTTTTGTTTTTTTTTTTTTGCAAATAAACTTTTTTACATCGTGGAGGGTATTAATACATTCGACAAAGTCGAATTAAAATTTGTTACTTGTTTCTTTTTTTATTTCGGCCAAATAAAAAATATAAAAAAAATTTGAATACTTTAAAATTTTTAAGCATTTTCTATATGCTGGACGAACTTTCTGTCTTAGCCGTGCCCTAGTAAAATTTGATGCAGAAAATATTTGTAAAACATTTTAACCCTTTAACTGCATTTTTTTATAGACTTTTTTGTATTTCTTTTAAAAAAGGCCAAAAATGACCCTTTAAAACGGGAGCTAGAGGGTTAATTTGGTCAAAGAAAAGAATCATCATAATATTTTATAAAACACATCAGAACAACATTTTTAGCGCAAAAGTATATTTGCACTGTTTTTTGTCGATATTTTTTAACACTGCTTTGGTAAAAATAAATAACAAACATTGATTACACTGTGCAACAAGAAAAATGAGCCTCAATGGCTTCAACGCCATATGAAAGTAGACCATCAAATGGAGAAAATCACCAAAGGGTTTTGCAAAGTCAGTTCGGATCTCTTTTTTATAGCCCACTGAAGTTTTTATTTTTTTATCAAAGGCGTTTGGAAAACGTCAAAAATACTATAATAAGAACACATCTGAGCTTCAAAATATGATTTGATGTCTTCAGTGAAATTTTATGGTGGTTCTTTTCTCAGAACATTTTAACCCTCTAACTGCCATTTTAAGGGGTCATTTTAGTCCTCTTTCAAAAACTAAACACAGAAGTCTCTTAAAACGTCCATTTAGAGGGTCAAAATGTTCTACAAATATTTTCCTCATAAAATTTCACTAGGGGTTGTCGAATGTTCAAAGTTTGTGCGACATGCGCAAAATGCTTAAAAAGGGTCAAGTATAAATAATCAATGTTTGTTATTTATTTTTACCAAAGCAGTGTTAAAAAATATCGACAAAAAACAGTGCAAATATACTTTTGAGCTAAAAATTATGTTCTGATGTGTTTTATAAAATTTTATGATGATTCTTTTCTTTGACCAAATTAACCCTCTAGCTCCCATTTTAAAGGGTCATTTTTGTCCTTTTTTAAAAGAAATACAAAAAAGTCTATAAAAAAAGGCAGTTAAAGGGTTAAAATGTTTTACAAATATTTTATGCATCAAATTTTACTAGGGCACGTCTAAGACAGAAAGTTCGTCCAGCATATAGAAAATGCTTAAAAATTTTAAAGTATTCAAAATTTTTTTTGGCCGAAATAAAAAAAAATACAAGTAACAAAGTTAAATTCGACTTTGTCGAATGTATTAATACCCTCCACGATGTTTATTTGTTTATTTGCAAAAAAAATAAACCTTTTGAACCGCTGAACCGATTTCGCTCAAATGCAATTGGCCGTGATCACCATTTCCACAGACGGACAGGCATCGCTAGAATGTCTAAAAATCGATCACTGATCAATCATATATATGGGGGTTTTCGTGTCAACTGACACAACTTTTGATCCCGATTTACTAACCTATTGGATAGTAGTGCAGAGACAATTTTTCAACGAGACCGGTCAAGGACTCACTGGGTTAGAGGGGGTCGAATTTGATATTTTTGCCAAAGAGGTGTTTATTCTCATCCATGTAACTTCTTAGCAATTGTTTTTAGCAAAATGTGTCCCAAATAGGTTATCTATCTACTTCTTCAATCTTGCAAAAAAAATTATAAAAAAAATAAAAAAAAAAATTTGATTTTCTTTTAAATCCAAAACTTTTTTGTCAAATAGGACCCTTTTTTTTTACTAAAAAGAAAGCTTAGGCCTTTTTTCTCACCTAATTCTTCTTCGTCCTCAAATATATTTTTGCTCCGCCAACAAATTTCCGCTAGAACGGCATCACGCAACTTTTTCCCAAGATATCTGAAATAGTTATCACGGCCAAAGTATTAAACAGATATAACAAAGACTTAGCATATTTACTTGTTGTTGCCCTAATTGCATTTGAGCAAAATCGGTTCAGCGGTTCAAAAGTTATGAACGAAAATGTAAGAACACCTCGAAAATTGGGGTACATTCAACATAACCTAAAAACACAAAATGCTTTGATTCGGCGGCTGGTTGACACATGTGAACAGAATCGATCACCGAATGGTATTTAAACAAGTACAAACATATTTAAAAAAAAAAAAAAAACATTTTCGTCGAGTTTTATTATCGCGGATTATTTTTTTAATTTTTTTTTTGTAAATAAACATTTTTACATCGTTTATTTTTTACATAAATAAACTTTTTTATTAATATATTCGACAAAGTCGGATTTAACTTTTTTACTTGTATTTTTTTTTTATTTCGGCCAAAAAGAAATATAAAAAAAAAAAATTGAATACTTTAAAATTTTTAAATATTTTCTATATGCTGGACGAACTTTCTGTCTTAGACGTGCCCTAGTAAAATTTGATGCAGAAAATATTTGTAAAACATTTTAACCCTTTAACTGCCTTTTTTAATAGACTTTTTTGTATTTCTTTTAAAAAAGGACAAAAATTACCCTTTAAAACGGGAGCTTGAGGGTTAATTTGGTCAAAGTAAAGAATCATCATACAATTTTATAAAACACATCAGAACATCATATTTACCTCAAAAGTATATTTGCACTGTTTTTTGTCGATATGTTTTAACATTGCTTTGGTAAAAATAAATAACAAACATTGATTATTTATACTTGACCCATTTTAAGCACTTTGCGCATGTCGCACAAACTTTGAACATTCGACAACCCCTAGTGAAATTTTATGAGGAAAATATTTGTAGAACATTTTAACCCTCTAAATGAACGTTTTATTAGACTTTTGTGTTTAGTTTTTGAAAAAGGACTAAAATGACCCCTTAAAATGGCAGTTAGAGGGTTAAAATGTTCTAAGAAAAGAACCGCCATAAAATTTCACTGAAGACATCAAATCATATTTTGAAGCTCAGATGTGTTCTTATTATAGTATTTTTGACGTTTTCCAAACGCCTTTGATAAAAAAATAAAAACTTCAGTGGGCTATAAAAAAGAAATCCGAACTGACTTTGCAAAACCCTTTGGTGATTTTGTCCATTTGATGGTCTACTTTTATGTGGCGTTGAAGCCATTGAGGCTCATTTTTCTTGTTGCACAGTGTAATTAGGGATGAGACTTCCATGCAAATGCATGTTTTTTGTCGAAAGTCTAAAAACGGTATCGACCAATTATCTTTCCGAATCAAGAAATTTGCGTTAAAATGGCATCGATTTGATTTTGCATATTTTTGCATATTTTGGTTAAAATCCATATTTTTGCATATTTTGATTTTAAATGCATATTTTGTGCATATTTCCATCTTTTAAGTGCATATTTTTGCATATTTTGGCATAAATTAAAATAAGTTGAAATTTATTTTTTTTCAAAAACTTTTTTAAATTTTAAAAATTTATTTAAAAATAAGAAAAATTATTTTTTTTTCTTTTTAATTTTTTTTTGTCAATTTTCTCAATTTTTAAAAAAATCTTGCTTATATAAAGTTTTAAATGTTACTTTTTTAAACCAGCGTTATTTTTTGCTTTTTAAGAAGTTTTTCCTGTGAAAACAAGATTTTTATTGTACACATTTCATTTTTTAGTGTATATTTCAAGGTTTTTTAGTGCATATTTTTAATTTTTTATTGCATATTTTATGCACATATTTTCGATATTTTAGTGCATGAAAATCTCATCCCTAATAATAATCAAACGAAATTTTAGTAAAATAGTATTATTTATGTTGCCAATAGTCCGATTTAACTGATATAAATATCGGGCAAAATTTTTATATGCGCACAAAGTCCACAAATGCTCAAAGTATACTCAGATTAGGTTACCAAAGTACACGTTTAACATTTAAAAACAAAATTTTAATAAAATATTTTCAATTTTCATGAATTTTGTGGGATTTAAAGAAGTGGCCACTTTAAATCGGTACGCCCTGTAGTAATCGTAACAACGCCCCCTGTTATCAAAATGGAAAACCATTAACATACGTTTTTAACAACAAATCTACCGTCAATCTACAATGAATTGCGAGTCATTAAGTTTAATTTTAAAAAGTGTAGACACAATGGAAAAATAAGCTATAAATAAAATTGTGCATAAATATCTAGAAAATCCGACTTTGGCGGGTTCAAATATAGCCAAATCACTTAAAATGGCTACATCTACAGTGTGTAAAGTTTTAAAAAAAGTACAATAATAAATAAAGATCAAAATTGTGAAAAAACAGGAACTCGAGACAAAAAATTAAAGCAGAAAGTGCTAAGGTCTCTCAAAAAAAAAACCCCCAGGCTTATCAAACAATAATCGTGCCAAAATAAGTCAAACTAGCAGAAGTATTGTACGTCGAATTTGTAAAAATGTTGGGTTAAAGTCCTACCGTGCTAATTAATATCCAAATAGAACAGAAAAGAAAGAATCAGTAGCAAAAAAGTGTACCAGATTACTGTGTGATCGGGATTTTACCAATTTTAATGGCTGCATTGTAATGGATGATGAAAACACATCAATCCACCAAATTGCTCAAATCTTCGTTCAATCAAAAAATATTGGGCAATTTTTAAACGCAAATTGAAAAAGTGTGCAGAACAGTAAATAACCATATTTTGATGAGAACAAAGTGGAATAAATTAGCTTGAGAGTGGAAAGAAAAGTTGTGCAGAAGTTGATAGGAGGCATTAAAAGAGAAGCCAGGAAATTTATACGAAAAAAGGGCCCATAAACTTCCAATTATATTTTTTTTAAAGGTTAATAAATTACCTTTAATTTAATGTATAAAATGTTAATATATGTTGTTTCATTTAAAATTTATGGTCGCTTTAATACGTCCCGATTTTAAGTGGCCACTTCTTTAAGTAAATATTAATATGGTTTGTATGGGGACTACATGTAGAATTGGTCCGATTCTTTCAAATTTAAAATTTCTGAATACAAAACACGTTTACTTGCCAATTATAATACGGTTGTTGGAGACGTTTGAGCCAAATTTAAAAGAACCATTTGTTCTAGGTCAAAATATGGACCATAGGATTCATCATTGACCAAAAATAACCTTGTGCGACAAATTCCAGTCAAATCGGTTGATAATTGCGACCTGTATCGTGTGTTTACATGGATAGACCTAGAGTTTGCAAAACGATTAAAATCGTAATCGTAATCGCGATTAATCGCACCAAATAATCGTAATCGTAATCGACAAAAAAATCATGCGATTACAATTAATAATTTTCTATGCTATACACTGTTTTTATAACGAATTAAAATCAGTTCCAAAATTTTTTGGCACCCATTTTGAAAAAAAACTAAATTTCTCCAAAAAACGATTAATTCAGGACAATTTTAAACAAAAATCATTGTTTCTGGAATGTAAAGTTGAATCGACTGTAGGATTTTATGATGCGTTCTGGAACCGATTATTTGGAACGGAATTAGAGAATTAGTCACAGTTTAGAGCACTCTTTAGCAGCACAGCTAAGGAGCTATTAAGACGCAGTAAAATCATGTATCTTTTCAGCGCTGATGGACGCACTCTTTGTAGAGTTTATTTAAGCGCAATATAGATGCAAGAAAATCTTGTATTTTTCTCCAAAAATTGTTGATCATTTAAAAAGTGTTGAAGATGGCAAAAATTGAAGTATGTGTGAAATTTTATCAACAAAGAATTTCAATTATAAGTTTAAAAAAAAAAATCGTAATAAAACATTCTCACGAGCGATCGAGCGTTCTTTCTATGCGCAATGATATACTAAAAAAAAAATAAACTGTGGTGCCAAAGTCTTGAATTATTTTTACTTGGAAAGTTCGAAAGTTTTTAATTTTATTTCTTAAAAACAATAATTTCTGAATTTTCGTACGTCCTAAAATGTAATTTTTAAAAGAATTTTTTTAAAGCTATTGCAACTCAAATTATTTAATATATTCGATTAATCGATAATCGCGATTAACGGCAATTTTTTTAATCGTAATCGCGATTATGAAATATCTCGATTATTTGCAAACTCTAGATAGACCGGCATTGCTAAGTTGACACACAAAATAATTTTGTTTTTTTTTTTTAATTAAAGTTTTTATTCAACATTTTTGTATTTTTTGAACGAAAGCCAAAACACAGACATGATCGAAATGATTTGATCACGAACTGTTTGAACTAGATGAATGACCAACAGACATGATCAAAATAGTTCGTTCACGAACTGTTGAACGAAAAAGCCAAAAGAGTGATTGAACTTACAATTAGTGAACGAACTAGGTCTTTTATCTGAAATGAACGGAAATGAGCGCTCACTCAAATGAACGATTAAGCACAAGTCTAGTAGATCAATGGAAACAGCTCTTCATGAGATCGTTGGTATCATCGAGAGATCGCTTTCGCTAAAGAAGTACGCTATGGGGGTCGTGGATTCGATTCCCACAAGCACCCTTGTTTTTTTTCGCTACAACGAGACGACGGTCATTGTTACCAGTTCTCGGTTAGGTAGAATTTATTAAAAATGAGTTGTTGTAAATAAATAGAAAGAAAAATAAAAATAAATAAATTGGTGGCTTTTTATGACATAGAAGCGCTTTAGTAATGTCATTCCAGACTCGATAATTGTGGCGTTGTATGTTCTGGAAGTGAATCGTGGTATAGTTTTAATGGTGGAAAATTTACTTTCCAATAAATGTCTAACGTCTGAAATGGGAATTCTTACGTTATGGGATTTGTTACGTTATTATGTTATTTCGCCTCTTCTTTAGAACCTGGCACTAAATTCAATGCTGCTCTCTCAAGAAGCATTCGAATCGAAAGGACTTGCTAACATTTAAGGAAAATTCTTCATGATTCTCTGAAAGATCTGTCTAAATGGACAAGGGACTGTAGTCTGGGAGTTAATCCAAGTAAAACTGAGCTTGTCTTGTGTACAAGGAAATATAAGATTTCAGTTTTTTGTCCTAATTCTCTGGACGGCACTTCCCAAATGCAGCCAAATATCATGCAGTATTTCTAGATAAAAAGTTTAATTTGAGGCGTTATATTGAGGAACGGTTGAGAAAAGCAATAATTGCTTTATATTCCTGTAAAAGGGCCATTGGAAAACGATGGGGCATTGGCCCTAAAGTCCAATTTTTCTGGTGCCCTTCGTACTACACCTACCACTGGACATATTGGGAAGATAGTATGCGACTACGTCGGCAATTTGACTAAATAGCGCACTGCAATGGAAGAGCAGTGATTTTGGCCATAGTGCGATCTTAATGAAGATAACAAAACCGCAAAATGAGGACTGTGCTCCCTCTATGACCCTTTGTGATACCATGCAGGTGGTCTTGGATGAGGGGTATTCCGGGTAGTAGAGCCTCTATAAAGTTTTACACAGAAATATCGAAGCTACACGAGCAAGTGAGGTTCGGAGTCTACTCGGAAGACCTTGGGTTAAGCATAGCTCGAAGATTTCCCGATCCTTACAATGTTTACCAGGAAAAAATGCCGGCAATGTCTTGTCTACAACTGCAGTCATCATCTATTCTGACAGTCAAGTCGCCGTCAAGCTTCTGGAGTCAATGTTTCTGAAAACAAAATCTGCTCTTAACTGCCGCATGTCTTTAACTGAGATGGCCAAACAGTTTGACACACGACTCTTATGGGTCCCAGGGCACCTGGCCATTGCAAGGACTTACAAGGCCAGTCAGCTTGCAAAGCCGATGAGTTTTCAAGACTAGGAACGACCCTACATGTTCCAATGGAAATTAAATGTATTCGTATGCCTCTGAAAACGTGTAAGCAACATTTTTGGTCCGCGATGGGGACTTATCAGGGCACATGAATGGACGTATGAAAATACAGGACAGATTTGGCCTTCTCTTAATCAGAAAAGCACAAGAAAGAATATATTGTTTCCGAGAGGAGATATTTTGGCGGTGGCTGACCCTTGGGTATTGTACCGCAACCAATAAAGACCCTGCAAAAAAAGTCATTACCACTTCTGGAGTGGAGTGCTTTAAAACTATAACAAATGTAATGAAATACAGAAAAAATAACAAAAAACACAAGACAAAAACACACAAACAGTTTTTTCTACTCCAGAATACATTGATATTCAGCACTTAACTCATTACCTATCGCGACACCTCCATACAAATGTAAGTAGATATTCATTAGATAAGAACTACTTCGTGGAAGTAGTTGAAAGATGTTTGAAAGCTCGGAGTACTTCTTATCTACTGAATATCTACTTACTTTTGTATGGGAGTGTCGCGGAAGGTAATGAGTTAAGTACTGAATAACAACTTTTTATGGAGTAGAAAAAACTGTTTGTGTGTTTTTTTCTTGTGTTTTTTGTAATTTTTGTTGTATTTCATTACATTTTTAAAAGCGATTATGAACGTCGATAATATTTCTAGATTTTTTGATGTGTCACTTTGTGTTTGTACCAGTTGATTTTTGTTGTCTAGGCCAATACCGTTATAAATACCGTTTCAAACAGTATTCCAAAGGTATTGGCCTATATTTCGAAAATCAACCGGTACAAATACGACGCGACACATCAGATTTACTAGAAATTTTATTGACTTTCATAACCGCTTTAAAAATGTTCATTTCTTTATTCGTTGCGGTACAAAAGCCAAGTACCGTTATTCTAGGAGGGCATCGATTCAATTCAATATCTTACGAGTTTCATAGGAAGCTCGAATTGGTTTAACAAACATACATAAAATTAATTTTTTCCCTAATCCCTAGCTTTTTCAACCACGTGTGCCTGTGGTTAGGTTCCCTAATAACTCTTTAGTTCTGCTTTAAACAGAAATACATCCAATTTATATAATTTGATTGACTTAGGCTTTTCTTTAAAAGAACACCCACGAAGATGTTTTCCCACTTTCATCCCTTTCATACCACTTCAACTATTGTTCTTTTTTTTTTTGTTAAACAAATCATAATTTGTTTTATTAATTGACAGCTGTCACATTATAATGTCCAAGTCATTGTGACAACAATAGCAACTTAATAATAATAATTGTTTAATAAACAGACACCATCATAGTAATACACATATTTTGAAACAACTTCTTAAGCATCTACAAAAGAGAACAATGAGGAAAGTTTTTTTTTTCTTTCAACCGAAAATATATAGATAAATTATACAATTATTGTGTGATGATGATAATAATAATGATGATGATGATGTTGATAAACAAAGAAGAAAATTATGATAAAATTATGTTAATCATATTATGTGAGGAAAAAAAACATAAGAACAAATAAAACATGACATAGCGTGAAAATTTTCATAAATTATAGATGTATAAAAATGATATGTTAATTTATTAAGAGAACATATTTGAATGATTGAAGGAGATTTTAACCTGAAGGTGAGTTAGGAAGAAAGGTTAAGATTACCGGGAATAAAGATTCCCTATAAAACCGCTTGGTTTTATAAAATTTTCATATTATATAACTTTGCCCCCACATGGGCGCCAAGATGGGTATTTTGTATAATGCTTACATATGAGTGCAGAGGTCGTGGGTTCGATTTTCGGCAAAGACCTTAGTTTGTTTAAATACATATTTGGAATAGTAATAGTACGTTTGTGATTTTAGAAAATTTATCCCTTTTTAACCACCTGTTACCATATAGGGTTAAATTTAATCACTTAAGGCTAACAATAGCCAAAACACTTGTATGTGGTAGGTAAAAATGTCAACATTCATTCATTCATTGTATATAAATTCTTGAAAAATTATTAATAATAAAAATATAATAAATAAACAAAAATACACACATAAACAGATGAGTATAAAGGATAAAAAGAAACAGAAAAGGAAAACGGAAACGTTAAAGATTTTTGATAATGAATAGAAAGAAGTCAGTTGTCGGCAAAAGGTCAAAAAGTCATAGAGAAAAAACAACAAATAATGTATAAAACATAATAGCAAAAACATAAGGTTGTCCTGTTAAACAGTCATGTCTGTTATTATTTATATATATGAGTGAGATTAAGCAGGATATAACATAACGTTAATAATGACAGGATACCTTTATATGAATTTGTGTATGAGTATTAGGGTGAATTAAATTTGGGCGTTTGGCAAATTTCGTTTCCAATCACCGACAAATGTAAAAACAATGTGGTTAAAATTTTATTCTGATCATCTTCCGCTGCCCCGAGCCGTTGAAGTTCGCCGTTTACAAAAATTATTTTCAAAAAAAGTTTATTTGCAAAAAAAACAGAAAAAAAAATTTGAAAAAAAAATCGCGAAAAAAATGTTTGGTGAAAAAAAAAAAATCGGCGAAAAAATTTCTTTTTGGAAAAAAATATGTTTCTTCTTGTGTTTAAATACTATTCGGTGATCAATTCTGTTCACATGTGTCAACCAGTAGGCTAATTAAAGCATTTTGTATTTTTTTTAGGTTACTTTTGAACCGCTAAAACGATTTTGCTGATATGCAATACCAAACTGGACAACAACAAGTAAATTGGCTTAGTCTCGGCCGTGATCACCATTTACACAGACGGACAGACAGACGTACATACATAGCTAGAATGTCTTAGAATCGATTACTGATCAATAATATATATTTACTTTATGGGGTCCCAGACCGATATTTCGATGAGTTACAAACGGAATGACAAACTTATAACCTATACCCTCTATCAGTAACAAGGAAGGTCTTTCACAGGGCACCCGCCGATTGTCCTGAAACTTGCGTATAGAAAAGAGGAGATCAAAATAAAAGTTATCTGTTTTTTTAGCTGCCCAATCTCACATTTAGCGGATCAAATTGGAGGGGGGGAAACGGGATTTTTTAATATTTTTTTAGATTTTTTTTCCCATTTCTTCAAAAGAAACTATATGAACATTTTATTCAGGTCGAAAGGTTTTTTGAAGGCCTATCCAGTGATGTATCGGTCGTGTTCAAATTCGGCTTCGTTAAGTACGGTAGTTTATATATAATAATCTCTAATAAAATTAAGGTGACCCGAATTTTTGCGTTTACCGAAATTCCTGCTAGTTCGGCTTTTATTCGGATTTTCCCAAAAGGCCATATTTTTTTACATTTCATAACCCTTTTTTAAATTTGAGATTTGGCAACTTAAAAAAACAGGTAACTCTTATTTGTGTGCCCTCATTCCCATATAAAAATTCCTCTGAAAGACCTCCCTTGTAAGTAGATGGTATAAGAACTTGTAAAAATTTTGCCCCAAATTGTCCTTGAATCAGGTCGTTCTACACATTGTTTAAGTATTTCATATATTATAAAGTTTATTTAATTTTAATTTAAAACTAGCGAACCCTCTGCACACTTGGAAGTGCAATTGCTTAGGTACCCCTTTATTCCCCTAATATTTTAAATCCAAAAATTTGCTGCAACAAAATCAGTTCAGATCATTACAGAGAAAACGCATTGCACAGGTTTTGCACTAAAATGCATATCGAGGGCGAATATTTTAAACTTGCTATCTGCGATGTTATTACACTGCCGATAGCAAGTTCTGAATAATAATGATATAATAATTTGATCCAATGATCAGTTTTTATTTATTTCCCAATTTAATTACAAGTCATTTTTTAATAATTTAAACCTAAACGAGAACTGGTAACAATGACCGTCGTCTCGTTGTAGCGAAATCGACCAAGGGTTTTTGTGGGAATCGATCCCACGACCCTCTGTTTCATAGGCTAGCACGCTACCAACTAACCTACAGGGGCCCCCTTCAAGTTCTGAATATTCGCCCTCGATATAACTCATGAACCAATACACTTACAATGACCATATACACAAAAACCTTAGAATTGATGTCACGTTTCATGGGAAGTTTGCGAAAAATTAAATCGGTTCACGCATTGCAAAGGAAAGCATTACAAAAACAATGCAACTTACGATTTTTTTACGGTAAAAAGTCTCAGGGTCTTAAGCCTTTTTTGTTAGTAAAAGTCCCAGATTGTAAAATATTTTTTATAATGGAAAAAATATCAAATTCGGGGGAAGTTTCATCAAGAAAGTTGAATGAAATATATACTTTAAGAAAATTTTAAAATTCTGTGACATTTTCCCAACAGAAGAACTCATTGTTTCTGTGGTATTTCCCCCTAAAAAAGCTGTTGGCATTTCTGAAATTCTTGCCATAGAAAACTTATTAGATTTCCCTAAGCTTTCATGTATAGAAATTCTGGACACTGACAAGGGAAGTCTCCCTGGTGTCACCCTCTGATCTTAATGAAATTTGGATATGTTATTAAGAACAAAAATTAATTCGACACGTATTTTTTTAGCGACCCAAACTCATTTCCCCTCTAGGGGGATCGATTTGTATGAGAGAAAGTTTTTTAAGATTTACGCCTATTTAAACAAAATTAATATGGGCATGTGTGATATCAGATTAAAGGTATTAAAAATACCTATCTCGTGGTGCTAACAACGGGCCAAAGAAGTTAATATTTTTCGACTTATTAACAAAAATGTCCTAAAATTTTTATATTTTACTCAATATGACAAAAAGTTGTGCACGTTTAAACACGTTTTATCACACGCAGATAGGTTTTCCTAAGACCTTTAATTTGGTAGGTTTCTTCGCATAATATAGGAGATAAACGAAAAAAACTGAAAAATGACCTTGTCTTCCCCCCTCCTTTTTACCCCCTAAATATGAATTTGGCCCGCTAAAAAAAATACGTGTCCCTTTATTTTTTCTGATCTACCAAATAAAACTAATTCCATAAAGATCCGTGGGTGACACTAGGGAGACTTCCCTTGTGAGCCATTTTTCACACCGAAAAATTTTAATACGTTGAATTTTCAAATTTTAAGGCACGATTCGTACAGAAACATCTCAGGTTTCGAGTTTTTTTCTATTGAAAAAAATCTTGAAAAGTCTGAGATTCTGATATTTTTTTATAGAAAAATTCTGAAATTTTTTCATGGAGAAAATTCTTAGATTTTTCTTATAGAAAAATTCTTAAATTTTTCCTATGAAAAAATTATTTTATTCTGAAACATTCTTCATATTCTGAGTAATTTTTTTTTTCTACAGAAAATGTCTTAGATACTGATACATTTTTTGTATAAAAAAAAAATTCTTAAATTTTTCCTGAAAAAACTGATCAGATTTTTCCTACAAGAAATCTAAGAATTTTCCTATAAAAGCATTCTCAGAGCATTTTATATAGAAAAATTCTCAGAGTTTCCTATACTTTTTTCCGATACTTTTTTCTATAGAAAGAAATTTTTTAGAAAATTTTTATGATTTTTATGATTAGACATTTTTCTTAGAAAATGGTACTTTTAAAAAATGGAACTTTTATAAAATGGATCTTTTATAATGTGGCTCTTTTTATAAAATGGTTCTTTAATAAAATGGTACTTTTTTAAAATGGTACCTTTATAAAATAGTACTAATATAAAATGGTACAAATACTATATCATGATTTCAATAAATGGTACTTTATATTTTCAAATAAAAAATATTATATGTTTTTCCTGATGGTAATCGGATAAATTTTTCGAAATCAAGAAACTCTCCGACCCCGATGATATCAAAAATCGTAAAATTTTTATGATTCTTAGACATTTTTCTTAGAAAATGGTACTTTTAAAAAATGGAACTTTTATAAAATAGATCTTTTATAATGTCGCTCTTTTTATAAAATGGTTCTTTAATAAAATGGTACTTTTTTAAAATGGTACCTTTATAAAATGGTACTAATATAAAATGTTATAAATACTACATCATGATTTCAATAAATGGTACTTTATATTTTCAAAAAAAAATATTTTTTTTTATTTCCTGATGACAATAGGATAATTTTTTCGAAATCAAGCAACTTTCTGACCCCGATTATATCAAAAATCGTAAAAAACTAAAATTTACTCCACCTTAATGTTTATGTATTTTAAGTATACTTGTGTAACGCTATGTTATCCTTATTATCATTATCTTTATTGTCATTTTTACTTTAGGGCGTGTTAGTAGTTTGACTTTTTCTTTTCGGTATTTGAGTCCTTACAAAGTCAATGTATGTTTAAAATTTTTTCCTATGTTTTTGCCATTAATTTCGTTTTTATCTTTTGATGAAAAAAACAAAAAGGACAAATTATTTTATTCATTCTAGTTAGTTTTTCATTCTAAAAGGTATTTTTAGGAATTTTTATGCAATGTTGTTTATTTTGTATTATCTATTGTCTTTGAAATTGTTTAGGTGTTGAAATTGACAAATGTTTTTCAATTATTTTGTTTTTGCAGTTGTCATCATCATTATAGAAAATTATTTTTAAAAGCAGGGACTATTGTAGAATGAAAAAATTACATTAAAGTTAGTTGTAGAAGAATAAAGGAAATTAATGTAATGTATTTTTGAACAAAAAAACATCTGTTTAGAAACATTTTTTTAAACAAAAGTGAAAGTCAAATATTTCACTTGAAATTAGTTTGAAAATCATGATCTATTTCAGCTGTAGCTACTTTGATTTTTGAAAAATAAATAAACATTAGCAGAATTTATTTTACTTATGGTAGCATACGCCATAAAAATTACCGACTTTGAGCCTTCCTCATAACTAAAGAGCAATTTTATAAAGGTACCATTTTATGAAACTACCATTTCGAAAAAGTACTTTTTTTAAAAGTACCATTTTGTAAACATACCATTTTGTAAAGGTACCATTTCAGAAAAGCACCATTTTATTAAAGTACCATTTTCTAAAATTACCATTTTATAAAACTAACATTTTGTATTAGTACCATACTATTTTGTAAAAGCAAAATTTTGTAAAAGTACCATTCTAAAAAATATCATTTTATAAAATAAAAATTTTAAAAAAGTACTATTTTTAAAAAGTTTCATTTTATAAAAAAACAATTTTAAAAAGGTACAATTTTAGAAAAGTACCATTTTAAAAAAGTACCATTTTATGAAAGTACCACTTATAAAAATTAACTTTTTATAAAAGCACAATTTTATAAAATCACCATTTTACATTTATAAAAGTAAAATTTAAGAAAGGTACAATTTAAAAAAGTACCATTTTTAAAAAGTACCACTTTAAAAATTACCATTTTAAAATAGAACCTTTTTGTAAAACTACCATTTTATAAAAGTACCATTTTATAAAAGTACTATTTTATATAAGTACCATTTTATAAAAGTACAATATTATAAAAGTACCATTTTATAAAAATACCATTTTATAAAAGTACCGTTTTAGTAAAGTACCATTTTAAAAAAGTATCTTTTATATTTTATAATAGTAACATTTTATAAAAGTACCATTTTATAAAAGTACCATTTTATAAAAGTACCATTTTATAAAAGTACCATTTTATAAAAGTACCGTTTTACAAAAGCACCGTGTTACAAAAGTACCATTTTATAAAATACCGTTTTACAAAAGTACCATTTTTTAAAAGAACCGTTTTATAAAAGTACCGTTTTATAAAAGTACCATTTTATAAAAGTACCATTTTGAAAAGTAACATTTTACAAAAGTACTATTTTATAAAAATACCATTTTATAAAAGTACAATTTTATAAAAGTACCGTTCTATAAAAGTTCCATTATATAAAAGTAACATTTTCTAAAAGTAATATTTTACAATAGTACCTTTTTATAAAAGCACCATTTTATAAATGCGCCTATTTAAAGAAGTACTTTTTTATAAAAGTAACATTTTATAAAAGTACCATTTTATAAAAGTACAATTTTATAAAAGTATTATTTTATAAAAGTAACGTTTTATAAAAGTATCATTTTATAAAAGTACCATTTTTAAAAAGTAATATTTTATAATAGTACCTTTTTATAAAAGTATCATTTTATAAAAGTACTATTTCTTAAAAGTTCCACTTTATAAAAGATCAATTTTAAAAAAACCATGTTATTAAAGTTCCAATTTTAAAAAAACATAATTTTATAAAAGTACCTTTTTATAAAAAGTAAACTTTATAAAAGTACCATTTTATTAAAATATCTTTTTTAAAAGTACAATTTTTTCAAACAAACATTTTCGCAAATTAACTTTTAATAAAAGTATCATTTTGTAAAAGTACCATTTTATAAAAGTACCATTTTTAAAAAGTACCATTTTTTAAAAGTGACATTTTTAAAATGTACCATTTTTAAAAATTACTATTTTTAAAAAGTACCACTTTTAAAAACTGCTATTTTTAAATAGTACATTTTTTAAAATTAACTTTTTATAAAAGTACCATTTTATAAAAGTACCATTTTATAAAAGTACCATTTTATAAAAGTAACGTTTTATAAAAGTATCATTTTGTAAAAGCATAAAATTTTATAATAGTATCTTTTTATAAAAGTACCATTTTAAATAAGTTAAATTTTATAAAAGTACCATTTTATAAAAGTGCAATTTTAAAAACTTCATGTTTGGATTTGAGACCCATTTTCCGGGAAAATTTTTTTTATACCCTCCACTTAGTGTTAGAGGGTAGAGATGGGCACATGAGCAGATTAGAGCTTGATTCACGTAAATCACGCGTGATCACGCGTGAGTGTGACTAAATTTAATTTTACTCACGTGATTGTGAGTAAGTGTGAGTGGAGAAAAAATTGCGTGAGTGAATGTGCGTGAGTAAGATTTTTGCGTGAGTAAGTGTGCGTGAGTCGATTTTTTTGCGTGAGTTGTCGTGATTTATTTTCTCTTTTTATTTCCTTTCGAACAAAAAAAAAACAACAAAAAAATTGTAAAATTTGGCTTAACTTAAGATTTCGTCCAGAAAAAAGCAAAAAAAAATTTAAAATTTCGCTGAACTTTAAATTTTGCTAAAAATTTTGAAAGATTTTAGATTTTTTTTTGTATAAATAAGAGTTTCGTGAGTGTGATCCAACGTGAGTGTGAGTGAAGCTTGCGTGAGTGCACGTGAGTGTGAGTTTTTTCAAATTTACTCACGTGGATGTGAGTGAGTGTCAGTAGAAAAAATATACTTGTGAGTGGGTGTGCGTGATTCAAAAATCACTCAAGCGCCCATCTCTATTAGAGGGTATATATAAGTTTGTCATACCGTTTGTAACTCATCGAAATATCGGTCTGGGACTCCATAAAGTATATATATTCATGATCTCCGATCGATTTTAGGACATTCTAGCGTTGTCCGTCTGTCTGTCTGTCTGTGGAAATGGTGATCTCGACCTAAATACTACGCGGATATGACTGAAACTTAACATATTTATTGAAAGTTCTCCCGAGAAGTTTGGTATTGCATTTGACCGATATCGGTTCAGCGGTTCAAAAGTTATGAACGAAAATGTAAGGACACCTCAAAAATTTTAGTACATTCAACATAACCTAAAAATACAAAATGCTTTAATTCGGCTGCTAGTTGACATATGTGAACATAATTGAACACGAAATGGTATTTAAACAAGTACGAATATTTTTTTGACAAAAAAAGAAAAAAATTGAGGCTTTTTTTTACCAAACTTTTTTTTTCGGAAATTTTTTTTTTTAATTTTTTTTTTTTTCAAAAGTAATTTCCGTTTAAAAAAAGTTTTTTGGAATAATCGTTTTGAAATTTTTGAGGGTTTTACTACATTCGGCAAGGCCGAATTTATCTTTTTTACTTGTTTTTATTATTTTTATATCCTTACCCAGCAAAAACATGGTAATGAGTAGTGAAAAGTAATCATTACCAAGTACATTATTTATAATGAGTACCCATTACCATTAACATTATTTTAAGCCCAAAAGTAACTACTTCTCAGTAATATGTTATAAAAGCACCTCTAAGTAATAATATCTTCTTGCACTTGCAGTTTTTAACCTTTACAATTCAATTAACTTAAAAAGTACTTAAAAACTTAATAAAAAGTACGCAATTTTTATGTTTTAGTAAAAAAAAGTTAAATTTTAAAAGTTTTAATTAACTAATTATTTTACTTCTTATTGGTAATGGGTTTTTACTCCTTATTTGTAATCCGAGGCAGTAACTACTTATTTATCTCCATACTCTTCACTAGTTATTTTTGTCTCACGGCCTTGTTAAAATAATTAGTGTTTCATTCAATAAGTAACTACTTATTAATATCTGTTTCGGATTACAAAACCCATTACTAGTAATGCCAATTTTTGCTGGGTACAAATTGAAAGCTTTACAGAAAAGCCTAACAGAAACTTACTACACAATTCAAAATACTAAACTCAAACACTGGTGTTTTTAAAATTCTTAAAGCTCTAACTTAACTACTTAATCTACAAAAGCTTTGTTTCCAATTCTCATTTGGTTTATGTGTTAATCTAATAAAATTTTCTTATTATCTCTAATTTAAGCCACAAATCTTATTAATCATAATAAAATATAAATAAAAATTATTTTATATTCCCAAAAACACAATATTTATAAAAAGTATCAAATTTTATTTTTAATGAATTTTAAAACTCAATGAGCCATTACAAAAAAAAAAATCTAAGAAGTCATTCTGCCATACATGATTGAATATTTGCTACTTAAATATCTACCAAAGAAGCAGTCGTTTATTAAACATGTTAATATTTATTGAATATTTTTTTTCCAAAACATTTTTATTAGTTTTTAATCTTAAATATTTAATCATTCATAACCAAATTAATGAGCCATAAAAAATTTTCCAACACTTCTGCAGCTTTGGTGTAAAAAAAGCTTGTTTTTTTTAAGAGATTTCTGGTGTTTAACAAACAACAACAAAAAATAGTATTAATTTGTCACAATTTAATATCTAACGCTGTTTTTGAAATTGGAGTCATCGTTTAGTGTTGCATGGAGTAGAGTTTTTGGCTTATACTTGTATTTTAACGCACTATTAAATTTAATTTGATATTAAATTTTCTTTATACTCTATCTATCATCAGCCATCCTTTATAGACGTTCAAAATGTAGCTTTCTTATGGGTTTTTATTTTTGGTTTTAAAACAAGTCAAATTTGTATTTCTATGTATTTATCTTGTGTTTTATAAGCCAAAAGCAGAGTCTTTTTCTGACTTTATTAAAGACTATTTGAATACGGAAAGGAAATGTAAATGAATGAGTTCTATTAAGGACTATTGCTAAGTATTTTTGTGGGAGACATTGGCGGACACCTTCCCCTTGCGATAGATGTTATCAAATGGTTTCATTATGATTCATGCAATTATTTAATACAATTAATCATTATTAAAATACATTTTTTAAATCCACGCCCACAAAAGGGGCGGGTCAAAAATTATTTATTTTTATCCGCTGGATCAACATGAAGGATTTTGAGCTTCATCCGACATAAAAATATTGCATTTGATTAAAAAAAGTACAAAAAACCCTGCAAAAAAAATCCGTTTTTCAGAGGTTGGTTTAGTTCTCCAAGGGGGAACTTTTTTCCCCCTGGTCCGATTTTGCCCATTTCCGAACTTGACCTGCCTAGGAATGTAAAACATGCCAAACTTCGGAAGCCTAGCTTTTTCATTTTGGACTGTTTCGTGTCCTCTACAGACGGATAGACGGACGGACGGACGGACATCGCTAGAATGTCTTAGAATCGATCACTGATCAATAATTTATATACTTTATGGGGTCCTAGGCCGATATTTCGATGCGTTACAAACGGAATGAAAAAGTGAGTATACCACCCTACTGTGGTTGGAGGGTATAAAAAAAATATTTTGCCAAGTCCGATAGGACCCTAAAAAAAATCCGTTTAGCCGATAAAAAAAATCGGTAAATCTCAGATTTTGTTCTTCTATAACATATTAAAAGTGCAGGACAATCGGAGTGTAAGCTATTCATAATATTTATGACATGGTTTCATAAATATTTTTATCATAAAATTTCATTTTATTTATAAAGCTTCATAAATATAATGAAGTTCTGTGTAAAAAATCTATGAAATGCACTTCATAAAATTTCACGATTTTTAATAATATGAAATTGGGGCAAAACAATTATAGCTCCTGAAGAGGATTTTTGAAATTTGAATTCCTTATTTTAGTTCTTCCAATGTAAATATCATAAATTTTATTTCTAAAAAAAATGTAAAAATAATGTATTTGCTTTATTAATGAAACATTTCATAAATACTATGAAAGCTTTTCATAAATGTAATAAAAATTGTCATTAAAATTCCTCCAATGTAACTGTTTTATAAATATTATGATATGTTTCATAAATACTATGAAACGTTTCATAAATATTTTGAAACATTTCATAAAAATAATATTATTTTTTATGTATTTCGTTATAATTATGAAACTTTTTCATAGTAACAATAAAGTGGTTTATAAATGCTTTGAAATAATTTCCTAATATGATCAAATATTTAAAAAAATAAAATCTATGAAATTTTTCATTGTATTTATGAAAAATTTCATAATATTTAAGGAGACTTTTACAAAAGTTTATGAAATTGGATTCAATGTATTTATGAAACCTTTCATAAATATAATGAAAAATTTCATAAATATTGACCCTATAAACAATTATGAAGCTGCTTCATTGTATTTATGATGAAGCTTTTTCTTTTAATGTGTATAGTTTTCCAAGCGCTGCCAAATTTAATTGAAAATATTTAAATTATACACACCATTCCTTTAAACCTCTTCCTACGGTGTAGGCATTATTTGTTGTATGGCTGCATGTTTGAAGTTTTTTTTTTTTG
Source organism: Pegoplata infirma (assembly GCA_963921195.1). Lineage (NCBI taxonomy): Eukaryota > Metazoa > Arthropoda > Insecta > Diptera > Anthomyiidae > Pegoplata > Pegoplata infirma. The sequence goes on from OY992537.1 coordinate 225,262,598, forward strand.
GTTAAAATGTCTTGAATTTGTGTTGACAACCAAGTTGGCGTCAGTGGTTAACCATTGTGTTGGGTGTATATGTTCGTCTGTTGTTCCATAGATGTACTGTATTTGTTCTACTCTTACACTACTGTGTGCTGTTTAAGATCTTTGCAAGTTTAATACAAATGACAGCTGTTAAATAGAGTTTTGTTTTGCTATTTGTAAATTTAAAACTAATTTGTTAGGTAATTGTTTTGGCGCACAAAAATTTAAATACTTTTAATATATTACCATAAATAGTCAAAACATTTAAAAAAAAATTTCTTGGTAAATTTTTTGTAAATTCAATTAGGTGTGTAGATACTAAAAAAATTTATTTTGGAAAAAAACATTTGGAAATTTGTTGTAAAATTAATTTAAAAAAAATGGAAAATACAAAAGAATATTCTGGGATGGTGTTCGGCGGAGAGGTGAGGGACACCTTTCATTTGTTTTGGTTTTTGCGCTAAAGTTAAAAAAAGTTTTCATTATTTTAATTATTTTTTATCCACGCCCCCAAAAGAGGGCGGACTAAAACAAATGACATTTTCTAGTTCCCTGGACCTAACTGCAGGACTTCTTTTGACTTAAAACTGTTTCATTTGCTTAGCAAAAGTACTAAAAACCTTTGAGAAATTATAAGATTATGCACCTTTTCCAAACTTAACCAGCAAAAGACCATAACACATATTCTTGCCAAACTTCAGGCGACTAGATCTTATACTTTGGGACTGTTTTGGGCTTTCCATAGACGGGCGGACGAACGAAAGTCGCTGGAATGTCTTAGAATCAATCACTGATCAATAACAAACATATACACTTTATGGGTGGTCCTATTCTAGTATTTCGGGGGTGGGACCTTATTTTCATTACAAATGAAAAAACAGACTTAAATACCGTCTACCTCTAGAGCGAGGTAGAGACAAATTTTTGTTTAAAATAGATAGAAAGGTTAGGTTGGATGCACTCAGAGAAGAGATGTGATTATCTAAACCATAATTTAAGGGCGTCATATTATGATTCAAAATTATATCATAATAAGTTTATAGCAATCATAAAATTTTTGCAGCAATCATATTACGGTCCTAAATTTTTGGAATATTTAGGGTCATAACATGATTGCTGCAAAAATGTTTTGGTTGCTACAAACAAGTTATAAAAAATTGTCAAATCACAATGACACTCTTAAATTAAGGTTGCCACAATCATATCTCTTCTCTGTGTGATCTACGATCTACTTCTTAAACCACCCCGAGTTTCTAAAATATTCTGCTAAAGACGTCAATAAGGCACCTATTAGTCAATCCTGATCATCGAAAAAATTTTGCTCCAAATGCTTAATGCGGCGCTTCATCAGAACCGGACAGTCACACAATAAGTGCTTCACTGACTTCTCCTACAAAAGTTCCTGTTAGAAATTTCCACACGCACGGCCATATGGCTGTTTATACAGTCTCCTGACAGTACTCTAATAGCCTATTAGTAATAGGCTAACCGTCCGTTTTCCAAAAGTAGAATGACTTTCAGGCTTCTAAGGATTTGGCAGTTGCCACAAGGTTCGCGATATCCAGCACATAGTCAGTGATATCCACCTATCCTTCATTTTATTTTGTGATATTCTATCAATTTCGTTTATCGATTCCACTATAGGAACCGTGATTTCAAGTACAGCTCGTTTCTCCAGCAACTCAGAGTCATTTTTAGCACATTCATCAGCCAATTCGTAACAAGCGACCCCACTATGTCCAGCGACCCAGATTAGCTTGACTGTATGCTGACTGATTCGACGAAGGGATTGTATACAGTTCGTAATGATTCCCGGTTTTGCAGTGTTTGATTCTAAGGCTTTCAGATCTGCACGAAAATGTTAATGGCGCAAAGACGTACACTAAAAAAAAAAACCCTTCTAAAATTACAAGAAAAGTTTGTATTTTTTTTTTTTTTGTCACCTCCTATTTCGCAAGAATTTCTTGTTATTTTACAAGCTGTTTACCAATAATTTTGTAAATTTACAAGCTTTTTACCAATAAAATTGTAAATTTTACAATTTTTTTGACGCTATACAACTTGTAAAATTACAAGAAAATTTGTAAAATTACAAAAAAAGCTGTAAAATTACAAAAAAAATTTAAATTTCGATCGAAAATTATTTGTTAAAAACAAGGAAAACAGTCAAATATTGGTAAAATGGGAGTAAGAGACTTTTTTTTAGTAATTTGACAAGGTTTTGTTTTGTGTGTAGAAAAAATAAATTTTGAGAAAATTTTTGCTAAAAAAATTTTGTTGGAGGAAATTAATTTAATAAAATGTTTGCTAAAACAAAATTTTAGAAGAAATTAATTTATAGAAAAGTTTTTTGGTGAAAAATGTTACAATACCATTCGGTATCAAATCCTGCGATATCGGTTCAGCGATTCAAAAGTTATGATGGAAAATGAAAGGACGCCTAGAGTATTTTGATAGATTCTACATAACCTAAAAATTTTAGAAGGCTTTAATTCGGCTGCTAGTGGACATTAGGTAGGTAATTTTTTTTGTTTTTTCGTTCTATTAGCCCTCCCCCCCCTTTATGAAACTTAAAAAAGCTTTGTATGATTTTTCCAAAAAGATTTAGAAATTTTACGAGCATTATTATGTATCCGTAGTGCATAGTAGGGGGGTTGAGACATTTTTTTGCGGTCTCAACTATCTACAACCACTTTTTACACAACAAATAATTTTCGACGATTTTTATACCCTCCACTCTAGTGATAGAGGGTATATATAAGTTGGTCATTCCGTTTGTCTTTCATCGAAATATCGATCTGGGACCCCATAAAGTATATATATTCATGATCCCCGATCGATTTTAATATATTCTATCGATGTCCGTCTGTTCGTCTGTCTGTTTGTGGAAATGATGATCACGGCTAAGATATTACACGGAGATGACTGAAACTTAACATATTTATTGGAAGTTCTCCCGAGAAGTTCGGTATTGCATTTGAGCGATATCGGTTCACCTGTTCAAAAGTTATGAACGAAAATGTAAGGACACCTCAAAAATTTTAGTACATTCAACATAACCTAAATATACAAAATGCTTTAATTCGGCTGCTGGTTGACATATGTGAACATAATTGAACACCAAAAGGTATTTAAACAAGTACAAACATATTTTTTGACAAAAAAAAGAAAAACAAGTGAGAGTGTTAAATTCGGCTGTGCCGAATCTTTTATACCCTCCAACACGTAAAAAAAAACAGGGGTGTCTTTTTTTTTTTTTTTGGGGGGGGGGGGGGGGTAAAGTTGGTTGGACACAACCTCCCTGGATCCAACTGCAAGACTATAACCTTCTTTTGACATAACAATGTTTCGTTTGCTAAGCAAAAGTACAAAAAACCTTTAAAAAATGGCTTTTTTTAGAGTTTTTTTTAGTTCTTAAGAGGGGAACTTTTTTCCCCCTGAACCGATTTTGCCCATGTTCGAACTTAACCAGCCCAATACCATGAGACATCTTCGTGCCAAATTTCAGGAGTCTAGCGCTTTTACTTTGGACTGTATCGTGTCTTCCACAGACGGACGGACGGACGGACGGACGGACAGACGGACATCGCTAGAATGTCTTAGAATGGATCACTGATCAATAATATATATACTTTATGGGGTCCTAGACCGATATTTCGATGCGTTACACACGGAATGACAAAGTGAGTATACCCCCATACTGTGGTTGGAGGGTATAAAAAACCGCGGATTTTTTTCTTACCAAATTTTTTTTTATTCGCGGAAATTTTTTTTTTTCAAAATTTTATTTTTTTTTTAAAGTAATTTCCTTTTGAATAAAGTTATTTTAAAAGTAATTTCCTTTTAAATAAAGTTTTTAGACAATGTGGAGGGTATTACTACATTCGGCAAGGCCGAATTTAACTTTTTACTTGTTTTTTTTTTCATAAAAAAATTTTAAATTTTTTGTTGGCAAAATTTTTTTTACCAATTTTGAGAAAACTTTTTTTGGAGATTTTTTTTTTACAAATTTTATTTTTAAATAATGCTTTTTTGCAATTTTTTTACATTGAGCAGGGTAACAACAGTAGAAGGGTATTCAATCGATTAACCCGTAATCGGCTAACCGATTAATTTTGGTCGATTAACTGTTCGATTAATTTCAAATTTCCAATTTTCAAATAAGAAATAAATACTTAGGGATTTATAAAAAATTTACTTGGGTTAACATTTTGGAGTGCATTTTAGTAAATACTTAAATACATAAAAGTACATAAAATCCGGGGTTTGATTTCAATTGGAATATAAAATTCATTTTATCCAGTTAACCGAATAATTTAAATATTTGCTCGATTAACCGATTAAAATAGAACCCCGATTAATTAAGTACCCTAAAATTTGTTAAAATTTGCTAGAATGAAACCAAGCCTTCGTCCTCGGTTAAAATGAAGCTTTAATTTCGGATTTCAACAAAATCTGCATAAACATCGATAAATCGACTTTTAAGTCATTTTGAGTAGATCCTGCTATTTTTTAAAAAGCTTCTCAAATTTTTACACTGGTACACAATACTAATTTTTTAATAATTTTTATACCCAAAACTTTTTAAAAATTATTTTTTTTTGTTAATAATTTTATAATTACCTTTTGAACAAACACAAAACTCTTGACCTAATTTTTGTAAAATTTTCAAACAATAATTTGTGTTAAAAGACTTTTCTTGTAAACTTTTTTTTAATTTTTTAGCACTTTAATTTGAAAACACAAAAACTTCAATATATTTTTTTTTTTTGAAAACCACTTGAAATATAAACACTTTAGTTTGGTAACATAAAAATAATGAACATGAACAAAAATACTTTCAATTAAACAACATGCATAAATTAATACATATTTTTTTTTGAACACAATAATTAAAAAATTTATTAGTAGTACATATTTCTAATGATTTATGACTTTTAAGAGCTTTTAATAAACAGACATGAAATTTTTTTATTTTTTTTAAAGACAATTAAGAGAATTATTAATTCAAACTATTTTTAGCAAATCTTTATTAAAACATATGAACTCATCCTTGTGGAGCTAAATTAATTTTTGCATATTTTCTTTAATAAAATTTAAAAATTACTTCATTTATGTATAAGAAATAAACATTTGTTGGTTATTATTATTTTTTTTTTTCATTCAAGACACTTTAATTGAAAATGATTATTTAATTAAGATTTTTTTTGTTGCCTTTAAAACATAATTGCTATAATTTATTTGTGAGAAAATTGTTAGGTTTTGTTATAACATTTTTTTTTCAAATTCTTTTTTTAAACTCTTTGAGTTCTAATTGAACTTTACGTAAAAAGTTTTCGCGCGGTTTGTATTCGAAATTTCGTTTTTTTTTTTGTAATTCTTTCAATACTCCGTTATTTGAGTGTTCATTTGTCAACAGTTGGTTGTCTACTAATTGTAAAACGTTTTTCAATATTTTTATAACTTGTTTAACAAGTTTTTTTTCACATTTGTTTTGAATTCAAAACGTAACAGAAAACAGCTGTTCTATTGTATTTGACAAGATCTTTGTGTCAGTGTTTTATTTGTGTATGCTTGTGTTTATATGTTTCAATTCATGATCGTTTCTTTGTATGAAACATATGATAAACACACACAAATAAAGATATCAATGTTTGCCGGTTTTTACGAATACAGTTTGAAAATCATTGCTGTCATTTGTAAACATAAGCTTTAGATAGTGGGCTACAATAAGAGCGACAAGTTGAAAACAAAGAATGTTAGTAAATTTTTAAGTGAAAGACTTACAAGGATTTTAGCCGGGGTTAAAACAATCTAGTTAAATTACGAAACCTCTTTGTAAATTTTATCGTGTCAAAAAACCCAGTTGGCAAAATAAAATCACACCTGACATACTGCTGACTCTCCCATTATGAAATCGCTGACATCTTCAAACAATTTTTCAAAATGTCATCAATGACATGTCCACTAGTATCGGTGGCCACTAACAACTCGTTTAAACAACCGCTGACCAACTGCTGACATGTCATTGATGACATTTTGAAAAATTGTATGAAGATGTCAGCAATTTTATAAAGGGAGAGTCAGCAGTATGTCAGGTGTGATTTTTTTTGCTGACTGGGAATTTATAAATTTACAATTTTATTGGTAAAACCTTGTAAAATTAGAAAATTTTTGGTAAAAAGCTTGTAAAATTACTAGGAATTTCTGTCAAATAGGAGGTAGCAATCAAAAAAAAGCTACAAGTTTTTCTTGTAATTTTTTTTTTGAGTGTATGTATTTGAATTGAAAAGCTTAAAAGTGTTCTTTTGAACCTAGGATGTCTGACTGCCTGGGCAGTGGTAAGTGACTCTACTGGGCCTGGCGAGGCCCTTACAATTTTTTCCCCTTTTAAGCTTTTAATTGATTGCTGGGATTGTGTAGCGTGTAGAAGACTTGTACCACACTAATTGTTAATGCGTGGCTCAGACTTGGGCGTGGGCGTGGGGTGTTGGTGGGTGTTAATGGCGACTACTCAAAATCAACATTGGCCTCGAAAAGCCCAGTTGAACATCCTAGGGTTAAAAACACTTATGCACTTATTCCTGTTTGCCACATAATTGATTTAATACGTTTTATTTACTTCGGCTTAATATTATTTCAAATATTGGGGATCGAATAGATTAAAATTTTACTTTTTAGACAAAAAAGTACTTTTAAGAAATAAAGGGATTTTTTAGAAAAAAAAACTTTTTTACTACTGTTTTAGAAAGAAAGTCCTTTTTTATAAAAAAATACTTTTTCTAAAAAAAAACAAAAGTAAATTTTTTTAAAAAAAGTACTTATTTCCTAAAAAACTAGTACAAACGTACTTTTTTCTAAAAAAGTATGTTTAAAAGAACTTTTTTAGAAAAAATACTTCTTTTCTTAAAAGTGCCATTTTCTAAAAAGGTACCTTTTTCTAAAAAAGTAACTTTTTATAAAAAAAAGTACTTATTTAAAAGAAAAAAAAACTTATATCTTAAAAAAAAGTAGTGCAAATGTAATTTTTTCTAAAAAAGTAGTACAAAGAACTTTTTTAGAAAAGATACTATAAAAAAAGTAATTTTTTCTAAAAAAAGTACTTTAAAAAAAAAATACCCATTTCCTAAAAAAATAGTAAAAACGTACTTCTTTCTAAAAAAGTAGTACAAAATAACTTTTTTAGAAGAAGTACTTTTTTCTAAAAAGTACTTTTTTTTTTTAAAAAAGTACCATAAATAAATAAATAAATTTTTTTTAAATAGTATTTTTAGAAAAAAAGTAAAATTTTTTCTAAATAAGTACTTTTTCACTGAAAAAGTTTGTTAAAGGTGCTATAGTACTTTAACAAATTACTACTTCTTTTCTATAGTATTTTAACAAAGTTCTATTTATTCTAAGATAGTACTATTTATTATAAAAAAAGTACTGTTTTTTCTAAAAAGTACTATTTTTTCTGTAAAAAGTATTTTATTTCTTAAAACAATTATTGACAAAAAAAAAACATCTGAAAAATAGTATGTTGAAAATAACTTTTTTTGAAATATTACTTTTTTTCTAAAAAGTACCTTTTTCTAAAAAAGTACTTATTTAAAAAAAAGGTTTATTTCCTAAAAAAGAAGTGCAAATGTACTTTTTTCTAAAAAAGTTTTAAATAGTATTTTTTAGAAAAAAAAAGTAAAAGTAAAAAGTAAAAGTACGTTAAAGGTGCTATAGTACTTTTCTAAAAAGGTACTATTTTAACAAAAAAGTGCTACTTTAAAAAAGTACTTTTTCCCAATTTTTCCTAAAAAAGTACTGATTTTTTTAAGAAAGTTATATGTTTTCTAAAAAAAGTAGTATTTATTCTAAAAAAGTACTATTTTTTCTAAAAAAGTAATATTTATTCTAAAAAAAGTACTAAGTACTTTATTTCTTAAAACAATTATTGAAACAAAACAAGTAAAAGTGTTAAATTCGGCTGTGCCGAATCTTTTATACCCTCCAACATGCAAAAAAAAATATTTTTTTTTTGGGTGGGGGTCGGAAGTTGTAATTGGGAGGAGGCAAATTTCCTCTCGAATCTGTGTTTAAAAATTTATTCTTATGCTTTTTGCACTAAAGAAATACAATTTTATCATTATTTAAAAAACATTTATTAAACGCCCACAAAAGGAGGTCGGACCGAAAAAACGACATTATCTAATTCTCTGGGTCAAAATGCAGGACTTTGAACTTCTTGTAGCATAAAAATGTTGCATGTGTTAAACAAATACACAAAAAATAATTTAAAAAGTAGTATTTTTCATGGGTTGGTTTAGTTCTTCAAGGGGAACTTTTTCCCCCTGTTCCGATTTTGCTCATTTACGAACTTAACTTGCCTAGGAATATAAGACATATTCGTGCCAAATGTCGGGAGTCTAGCTCTTTTATTTTGGACTGCATCGCGTTAACTACAGACGGACGGACAGACGGAGATCGCTAGAATGTCTTACAAGGGAAGTATCTCAACCCTTATGAACCGATTTGCCTGAAACTTAAAATATATATAAATGAGACGATTTTAAGGTTGGGGTGTCTCGGCTTTTCGGCCATATCAGTGTTTCAAAATTTCGTTGTCCCCTTATGAAACCATATGGACCTCCGGGAAAATTTCGATAACTCACGAACTAACAGGAATATCCTCTAGAGCAAAAATACGTGTCGACTTAAATTTAATAAAGATTATTTCGTATTCATATGGACATCGTAGCTGTATGTCTTCATATAAATACCCCCCAAAATTTTCACATTTTCATGAAAAAAGTATTTAACGAAGCCAAACTCTTACAAGGTTATGCCACCGTTGGATAGGCATTAAAAAAACCTTTCTTCTCATATGTAAACATCATATAGTTTCTTAGAAAGAAATGGCTGAAAAATCCAAAAAACGATTTTTTCGCCATTTTTTGACCCATGTTTTGGACCCCTAAATCCCCGATATGGCCGATAAGCCGGGACACCCCAACCTTAGAATTGTCTCTTTAATATATATTTTACGTTTCATGCAAATCGGTTCATAAGGGTTGAGATACTTCCCTTGTTAGAATCGATCTTAGGATCGATCACTGGTCCTAGACCGATATTTCGATGCGTTACACACGGAATGACAAAGTCAGTATACTCCCATACTGTAGTTAGAGGGTATAAAAATCACATCAACAAAATTAAGAAAAAAATTTCTTCCATTTCGTTCCCCGTTTTATTTCATTTCGTTTCCTGTTCCATGTTAGGTTTCATTCCATTCCGTATAAAATTCTAGATGTAGATATAAAAAGTATCAATTTGCCCTACATTTTTTTTCAATATTCACTCTACTTACCTTAAAATTTTATAATAACATACATACGGCTAAAGGATTCTACATGACAAATTTTCAGATTCTGGGGTTTTTTGTAGGTAAATTCTTTAAAAAAAGTACCAATTTTCCATTTGTAACCCCTTTTAGGTCCATTATTTTTTTTTCATTTTTGCTAAATAATCGAACAGTCTGAAAAGTTCAAGTTTTTAAGACCATTTTTTTGGAAATCGAAAAGTTACTCATGTATAATTTTTTACTACAGTTTTACCCTCATTAAATCAGAAATTTTGTAAAGTCTTCCATGGAAGATCCTATATTTCAAAAATCTAGTATTTAAAACCATTGTTTCCGCAGATCGAAAAAGTACCAAAATACTATTTTTTATTCTCCTAGAATCAAATTTTTCTAAAAAGTACTTTTCCAGAACGTTTTTTTTCACTGGAGTATCCTACATTCCGAATTTCAAGTTTATGGGCCCATTTTTTCAGGAGATAAAAAAAGTACCAAAGAACAATCGATAGATTGACTTGAAATTGATCGAGGAACACGAATATATAAACTCAAAGGGATCGCAGATCGACATTTCGATAAGTGGAGGGGAAATTTTTTTTATTTTTTTCTATAGTTTTCCACAAATTAATTTTCCTCTTTGAATTTTCCTGCTGAACTTGCCCGTCGCTTTAATTGAAATTATTTTCTTCATTGCGAATCTCTCTACTTGATGTTTCCATCCATATTAACACACTCATTTGCTTTTAATCTATCTTTTCCAGTTTGTCAGTTATATGTCGTTTTCATGTCACTTAAGTAAACAAATGATTTGTTGATGTCAGTGGTTTTTTTTTAGTAGTATTGAAATTTCATTGTGTAGGCGTTTATTAAAAGGATCTTAAGTTTTTTATTCGTTTTTTATCATTTGGGTATCAATTTTAGGTATTGTGTTCGCCACACAACATCATTGGTGACTTTACAGCAGAATCTTCTGAAATGTGTTGTGATGTGTATGAGTAAATAATTTTTAATTGGAAATTTCATTAAGTCATCATCATCGTCGTCAGCATCATAAACTGATAGATTACAGAGACTTAATTTAATTTTACATAAATAAAAATTACATAAAATTTTAATAAAGCGACATTCCATAAGATCGTTGAAGTGAAATGAAACGGCGACTACACCGTTTCCAATTGTATTTCAAAAATTATCAATTGTATTTTAGAAGTTATCAATTTTATTTCAGAACTTATCAATTGTATTTCAAAAATTATCAATTGTATTTCAGAATTTATCAATTGTAGTTCAGAAATTATCAATTGTATTTCAGAAGTTATCAATTGTATTTCAGAAATTATTAATTGTGTTTCAGAATTTATCAATTGTATTTAAGAAATTATCAATTGTATTTCAGAAATAATTAATTGATTTTCAGAATTTATCAATTGTATTTCAGAAATTATCAATTGTATTTCAAAAATTATCAATTGTTCATTTCAGAAACTAACCTTCGCGAAGCTTCGTAAAACAATTGAAAATTTCTAAAATACAATTGATAATTTCTGAAATACAATTGATAAATTCTGAAATACAAATGATAATTTCTGAAATACAATTGAAAAATTCTGAAATACAATTGATAATTTCAGAAATACAATTGATTATTTCTGAAATATAATTGATAACTTCTGAAATACAATTAATAGTTTCTGAAATACAATTGATAAATTCTGAAATACAATTGATAATTTCTGAAATACAATTGGAAATGGTGAGTACAGTTTTTTTATTACAAAAAGCACTCATTAAATTTTGATACACTCCACTTACAAGAGGGAGGTCTTTCAGAGGGCACTCTTCGATCGTCCTGAAACTTGCATATGTGAAGGAGGGGAAGAAAACAAGAGTTCATTGTTTTTCTTGGACTATTTACCAGTACATGAACAAAAATTTTTTCCTAACAGCTAAGAAAATTTCCCAACTTTTAGTTAAATTTAACTAAATTGTGGGAAAATTTATAAACTATTTTGAAGAAAATTTTTCCAAAGTTTAAGTTAAGTCTTTTGTTTGAGTGCGTGAGAGTGAGTTTCCTTTTTACTAACGTGATTGTGAGTGTTCATGATTAAGTGCCAGTTTACAGAAGGCGAACGATACACACGAACGAAAATTTTACATGTATTTTGTTGTTGTTACAATAACAAAACACATGCAAAATTTTCGTTCGTGTGTATCGTTCGCCTTCTGTAAACTGGTACTAAGAAATTCCTATCATGAGCATAAGTGAGTGTGAGTCAAAAGTCACTTCACGCGCCCATCTCTAGCAATAATATCCTGATTTCAACTGTTTTATACCCACCACTCTAGTGATAGGGGGTATGTAAAAGTTTGTCATTCCGTTTGTAACACCTCGAAATATTGGTCTAGGACCCCAATAAAGTATATATGGGGCATTCCATGTCAAATCGGACATTTTGAATATTTTTTTTTTTAGATTTTCCCAATTTGTTTACAGTTTTAAGTACCCTTCGAAAACTCCTTCGTGGTAAATTTTCAGATTTTTAGATGACCCGATCAAAAGATATCGAATTTTTAAAAATTTTGTAGCTTCTTCCTTTACTTAAACTTCTTTTACTCATAACTTCTTCAATAATGGTCCAAATTTAATTTTTTTTTTTCAAAATTTTTGTTTTTTACTTACTTTTTAAAAAGGAATTCTTTAAAGCGCTCTAGTATGCGATTTTTAAGTTTTAAAATTTAAGTCTCATTTTTGAAAATGTTTTTTTGAAATTTTTTTGTGTACAACTTCTATTGATTCTACAAATTTTTTGCCCAGTAGGATCATTGGATAACGATTATTTCTATTTTTTAAATTTTTTGAAAAAATTTTATTGTAATTTTCCAATCTTAAAATCATTTCTACTGCTCCAATGGTGCGTCATAGAGAGTCATTTAAAAGACCGACCCCCATTAACTTTTACGTCTTAACATTTCTTTGGAACAAACTAATACCCTATCTCCAATTACTTTTTAAAAATTTTCTCCAACCGCTCTAACAGCCCTAATAGTGCCCTTAGAGTAACAAAATGTATGACCGACCCACAATATTTTTTTAGTCCAAACATTTTCTCTGAACACACCAACGCTCTATCTTTAACTGTTAAGGCGGTCCCCATAAAATTTTTTTTATTTTTTGTAAATTAATTTTATTAAATAAGCTTCTTGCGGTCCAATGGTGCGTCCGAGAGGGGTCATTAGTGAGACCGCCCCCATTTATTTTTACCCTACAACATTTTTTTTAAAACATATCCACGCCCTATCTCCACTCCCTAAGTAGGCTTCCATACAAAATTAAATTTTTATAAAATTTGCTCCAACAGTTATTTGTATGGGAGCCTACTTAGGCAGTGGAGATAGGGCGTAGGTATGTTTTAAAAAAATGTTGCAGGGTAAAAATAAATGGGGGTCAGTCTCATTAATGACCCCTCTCGGACGCACCATTGGACCGGTAGAAGCTGATTAGATAAAACATATTTTCAAAAAATAAAAAAAATTGTATGGGGACCGCCTTAACAGTTAAAGATAGAGGGTAGGTGTGTTCAGAGAAAATGTTTGGACTAAAAAAATATTGTGGGTCGGTCATACATTTTGTTGCTCTAATGGCACAATTAGGGCAGTTACAGCGGTTGGAGCAAATTTAAAAAAATGTCATTTTGTGTTGGAGCCCCCTTAGAAATTGGAGATAGGGTATTACTTTGTTCCGAAGAAATTCTTAGACATAAAAATTAATGGGGGTCGATCTTGAAAATGAACCCTCTATGATGCACCATTGGATCAGTAGAAATGTTTTTAAGATTAGAAAATTACAATAAATTTATTTTAAAAAATTTAAAAAAATCGTAATAATCGTTATCCCATGATCCTCCTGGGCAAGAAATTTGTAGAATCGATAGAAGTTTAACACAAAAAAATGTCAAAAAAATCGAAGAGTGCAAACATTTTCAAAAATGAGATTTAAATTTTAAAACTTAAAAATCGCATACTAGAGCGCTTTTATGAATTTTTTGGGTACGTAAAAAAACAAAAATTTTGAAAAAAAAAAAAAATTTAAACTTGGACCATTATTGAAGAAGTTATGAGTAAAAGAAGTTTGAGTAAAGGAACAAACTACCAATTTTTAGAAATTCGATATCCTTTCAACGGGTCATCAAAAAAATCTGAAAATTTATCACGAAGGAGTTTTCGAAAGGTACTTAACTCTGTAAACAAATTGGGAAAATCTAAAAAAAAAAATTTTTCAAAGTGTCCGATTTGACATGGAATGCCCCATATTCATGATCCTCGATCGATTTTAGGACGATCTAGGGATGTCCGTCCGTCTGCCTGTTGAAAACACGCTAACTTTTGAAATACTTTATGGAGGATCATGAAGTTTGGCATATATTTATGTTGGGTAGTTACCTGGAAAGGCAGATCTGAACATGCTGAAGCTTGGCATGTGTATTTTTCGTTCTCCTGGCCTGGTTCGTTTACAATTTCAGCCAAATCGGTTTAGTGGTTCAAAAGTTATTAGCAAAACCGTAAATTTCCGATTAGTTTCACCTTAAATTCATGTGTTGAAAACCGATAAACATGTTTTAAAAACATTGGTAAGTCACAAAAATATTTTACAACGTATTTTTGTCACTCAAAAATATTTTTACACTAAAAAAAAAACAAATACACTCGAAAAAATTTTTACACTCGAAAAAATTTTACACTAAAAAAAAATTTAGTAAATTTTTTTTTTATTCAAAAATTACTAAAAAAAAGTTTTTTACACTAAAATATTTTTACACTAAAAAAAAATACATTCGAAAAAGTTTTTACACTCAAAAAAATTTTTACACTCAAAAAAAAATTTTGTAAATAATTTTTTTTTTTTTCAAAAATTGCTAAAAAAAAAGTTTTTTTACACAAAATAAAACATTTCTAATCAAAAATGTTACTTTTTTCACTTTAGAAAATTAACTATCACTGAAAAAGGGCATTGTGGAGGGTATTCATAGATTCGGCCAAGTCGAATTTAACTTTTCTACTTGTTTTGACATGAATTTCTAAATATAACACGATCCATTTTACCATTTATAAAAGTTAAATTTCTGTATGATACAGAGAATATAAAAATTGAATTTAACTTTTTAAAATTAAAAACAGACAAAAAGCAACTACAAACACACTTTAACAAATAACCCAAAAAAATTATAGTTTTGAAATAACTATTCGTGTTTCCCAAAAAATAAATAAAAAAAAAAAAATATGCCATACACAAATTTCTGCATCTGTGCTGATGTTGTAGTTTTTAAAACAGAGTTTCTCAATTACTTGCATTGAAGCAGCCCTCACGAAAATAAATGTATTGTGTTCTCATTTTCAATTAATTCGTTATATTAAGAAATAATTTAATTCTATTGACAAATAAAATAATTGATATTTTATTCAACAACACAATTTGTCAATAGAATTAAATTGTTTGTTAATACAACAACTAGCCAGTAGGCTAGTTGGTAGCGTGCTAGCCTATGAGTCTGGGGGTCGTGGCCTTGGTCTGATTCGCTACAACGAGACGAAGGTCATTGTTACCAGTTCTCGGTTAGGTAAAATTAGTATATGATTTGTAATTATATGGTAATTCTAAATAAAAAAATAAAAATAAATTGAGAAAACATTTTTTTATAAAAAAAATCTAAAGTCTATAAAAATTGGAATTTTCCCCCGATTTAAGAAACTCTGCTGTACTAAACATCAAAACATGAACAACATGAACAAAAACACATGCAGTATGTTGTTTGAATTGTAGGGATTTTTATGTTCTGGTTGCAGCAAAAAAAAATTTTTCACATTTCAAATATGTATTTTTTACACAAAGTTTATTTCGTTTTGTATTTTTTTAATTTTGTATAAAGAAAAAATCTATAAATTTTATAGTTTCGTACATTTCAATTACGAAATATGGGAAGGTGTTTTTTTATTGTTTGTTTTCTTTTGCTTTTGTTCGTTTATAATTTTTTAAAAAAATAGAAAAATTTTATTTTGAAACTTTAAAAGATTTTTTTTTATTATGTAAAGAAATAAAAATATTTCCCACATATTCTTTAGTATATTTTCATTAATGAAGTTTTGTTGCTTTTTTATATCCTACAGATAGTGGTAGAGGGTATATAAGTTGGTCATTCCGTTCTAAATATATCCATGATTTCTCGATCGGTTTTAAAATCTAGCGCTGTCTGTTAAAATCAAGTTTAATTTCGACAGACTATTCTGAGGCTACCGAAGCTTGGCATACATATATTTATTCAGGTTGGTATTAAATTTCAACAAAATTACTCCAGGAGTTAAAAAGTTATGAGCGAAATCGTGAAATCTGCATAGATTTTTTTTGCGCTTGAATTCATTGGTATTTAAAATGTTTTGGGAATGATGAAGGGTATTTAAAAAGTCTGCCACATCGAATTTTACGTTTTTTACTCGTTTTTACTTGATTTTGTTTCTGTATTCCATTTCACTATTTTAACAAGTGCATGTGTTATTTTTTCAATTTTTATTAGTTAGATTTTAAATAAATGAAAGATAAACTTTAGCAGATGAAAATAAGGATATATAAAACTTAAATGTGTAATAATAATAAGATAACTGATTACAATGATACACCTTTGGGTTCTGACCAAATTATCATAAGAATTCAAAAAAATATTTTTTTCCACCCATGCAAAATGATGCTTGAAATAGTTTCATACTTTTTTTTTAAATCTTGAAAAATCAGGCAAAGCATAACATAAATCGGGAGCTGAGTTTTCAAAAAATCATTTTTTTGACCACAGTAATGATTACACACCCCATCGGTCGTACATTTTGCTCCTATAGGGGCAACCCTGGGACAGTTAGAGCGGTGGAAGTAAATTTTTAAGAAATGTCATTTTTGTATAGGAGCTCACTTAAGGAGTGAAGAACGGGGAAACAAATTTTGAAATTTGGAATGTCGGTGAAAAAAACATTCTGAAAAAAGTACTTTTGGAAATTCCGTTTTTAGGGGTCGTAAATGGGGTAAAAAAGTGTACTAATGGTACTGTTAATATTTCCTTAATACTTGAAATGTAGGAAACTTGAAATTTGGAATGTAGGATCCGTCGGAGACAAAAGGGAAAGTACTTTTTGGAAATTCTCTGTACCGTTTTAATCATTAGGGCACACTGGACACGTGCCCAGGGCCACCGACCTATGGGGGCCCCGAAATGCCAATAAATTGTCTTAGACGAAAATGGAGTATATATTTTTTTAATTTGTTTTTAAAGAAAATTTCACAGTTTCTTTCAGAAAAATTCTCAGAATCTAACAGATTTCGTATAAAAAGTAAAAATTTGGAGCAAATTTTTTCTTTAAATTTGTTCTTAAAGAAAATTTCACAGTTTCTTTTAGAAAAATTCTCAGAATCTAACAGATTTTTCGTATAAAAAGTAAAAATTTGTCCTATATCAAAAGTCTCAAAATCATAAAAAAAATTCGTACATAAAAAGTTTCAGATTGTAAAACAATTTTTGTACATATAAAGTTTCAGATTCTGAGATTTTTAAAGTCTAAAATTCATAGAAGTTTGCCAAGATAAAAAGTATCATATTTTGAGATACTTGTCGTATGCAAAGTCTCAGATTCTAAGACATTTTTCGTATAGAAAAAATATCAGATTCTAAGACATTTTTCGAATAGAAAAAATCTTAGATTCTGAGGCAATTTTTCGTATTAAGGAAGATCTGAAACGTTTTTCTTATAAAAAAATTTCAAAGTCTGAAACATTTTTCGTACAAAAATATTCTCAGATTCTAAAACATTTTTCGTAAAGAAATTGTCAATGAGTAATTCTTTGTTTAGAAAAAATTTCAGATTTTGAGACATTTTTCATATCAAAAAAGTTTTAGATTCTGAGATTTTTTTCGTATAGAAAAATTTTCAGGTTCTCAGACATTTTTCGTATAGGAAAGTCTCAGATTCTGAGATATTAAAAGTCTCATTAACACAAAATTGTTCTTTACAAATATCATGGTTTTAATAAGTAAGGAAAAATTCCCTCGATCTAGAATATTCCTACTCAATTTTTTTTTAGTTTTTTTTGTCTTAAAACAGTTTATAACATAAGTTTAATTTGTTCCAAAAAAATGTTTTTTTTTTGTCATGCGACTTTTTCTTTCCAGCAGGGCCCCAAATTCTTGTGCGTCCAGGGCCCCGCCATACCTTAAACCGTAAAAGTGAACTTTTGGCACTTTTTATAGTCTTAGAATCTTGAAATTTGTAATGTAGGATCCTTCGAAAAAAAAACATTCAGGAAAAAGTACTTTTTGAAATTCCGTTTCTAAGGGTCGTAAGAGAGGTAAAAAAGTATACTTTTGGTACTTTGATATTTCCTGAAATAATGATCTTGACACTTGAAATTTGGAATGTAGGATCCTCTGTCACAAAAAAAAAAAAAAAACAAATCTGGAAAAAAGTATTTTTTGGAAATTTCGTTTCTAAATGGTAAAAAATTGAACTTTTGGTACTTTTTATATAATCTGAAATAATGGTATTAGAAACCTAATACCATATGAATGTTTGATCCTTCTGAAAAAAATATACTGAAAAACAGTACTTTTTGAAAATTCCGTTTCTAAAGAGGGTAAAAAAGTGAATTTTTAGGTTAGGTTAAGGGTGGTGGAGCCTAAAGTTCAGACTCCTCGCATAGACCGGCTGGTCCCTACCACAATTTCCTTCAGCGACGAGGATAAAACGCGTTAGTCCATGTTGCGAACAGTTTTAGTTGAGTAAGGTCCGTAGCGGCGATATCAACCAGATTCTCCATTTTGAATTTTTAGTACTTTTTATAGTTTTTGAAATAATGGTCCCAGAAGCTTCGGGAAAAAAAAACATTCCGGAAAATGTACTCTTTGAAATTCCGTTTCTAAGGGTCGTAAAAGCGGTAAACAAGGTTACTTTTGATACTTTGAATATTTACAGAAATAATGATTTCCGACAAAAAAATCTGAAAAAGTACTTTTTGGAAATTCCATTTCTAAGGGGGTAAAAAATTTTACTTTTGGTACTTTTTATATATATCCTGAAATAATGGTATTAGAAACTTGAAATTTTGAATTTATGATTCTTCGGAAAAAAATATACTGAAAAAATTACTTTTGAAAATTTCGTTTCTAAGGTTAAAAAACTGAACTTTTTGTACTTTTTATAGTTTCTAATATAATGGTCCTAAAATCTTAAAATTTGGAATTTAGGATCTTTTGGTAAAAAAACATTTTGCAAAGGATGGTAAAAGGTGTACTTTTGGTACTTTTTATGTTTTCTGAAATAATGATCCTAATCACTTAAAGTTTTGAATGTACAATCCTTCAGTGAAAAAAACATTCTAGAAAGTAAACTTTTAGGAAATTCTGTTTCTAAGGGTCTTTGAAGTGGTAAAAAGTATACAGTTGGTACTTTTTATATTTCCTGAAATAATGGTCCTGGAAACTTGATATTTTAGATCTATGATCATCCAGCAAAAAAGAACATTCTGAAAAAAATTGTTAGAAAATTTAATTCTCACGAGTCGAAACAGGGGAAAAGAGGGAAATGTTTCTTATTTATAACAAACTAAATTATTAATTTTATGTATTCAAAAAACACAATTATTTACATTTATCAAATTGCATTAATGCAATAATTTTTTTTTTTTGTAAATTTTTAAATTTTATAAAATTTGCAAATACTAACTTTACAGATGTATAACAATTATTTTAATTTGTAAGATTTATTTAAATAAATAATACTTTACAGCAAAAATTTATGCAAAAATAAATGTTTTAAAAACTTTGTTATACAATGATAACAATATGTAAACCAATTTGCAAGTAATATAATAAACAATATTCTTTATAACTAACAAAAATGTAAATTTTATTAAATAATATTTGTTCTTAAATCTACTAAACAAAGCCAATTTGCAGGGATATATGTGTGTGATGTATGAAAAAGTTTTTATAAAGATATTAAGGGTAGTCACAGACTGGAAGATATTTAAAAAAAATCTGGGGATTTACAAAAGAAGTTTAATTATAATGGAGTTTGGTTTACAAAAAGAACGTTTTAAACTGTTTTAACGAACTTATGAGTGGAAAACTGTGAGAACCTTAATGTAAACACACTAACATTTTGGGTACTCGCAGGTTAGGAGAAAAATTTTTTATTATAACAAATACGATTAACTTGAAGATTGCAGCTTAAAAGTTGTATATTGTTGTAAAATTCGACACATACACGCAAAAGAGAAATATGAGTGCGACAACGGAGGGCAACATGATAATATTGATAACTTATTTACAACATGATTGTAGCGATCATATTTTGGTCTTCCCTAATCATAGTATGATAAAAAATTGTCATTTTGCAATTGTTGATGATCATAGTATGATTGTCAACATCATATATATGATTTGATCAACCAGTCTAAGTCTATGGTGTCCCCCGATTATGGGTGATTTGCTGTGCAGCAATCATGCTCCAAGCATGTTTTTTTCTCTGTGTGTATGATTGAAGAA
The DNA here is from genome assembly GCA_963921195.1 of Pegoplata infirma. Taxonomy (NCBI): domain Eukaryota; kingdom Metazoa; phylum Arthropoda; class Insecta; order Diptera; family Anthomyiidae; genus Pegoplata; species Pegoplata infirma. The sequence goes on from OY992537.1 coordinate 225,282,524, forward strand.
CTGTAATTCCCCGTAATATATATACAAAATTTTCTTTTTATAATATAAACAATGAAGTTATGTTGCAACACTATTTTTAGTAAAAGACAAACATAATTGAGTTTTTGCTTGTTTTGTTTAAACACATAAGAAAATATTCTTTTGTTGCTGAAAGGAGTATATAATATATTTTTTTTTTGTAGGAAAAAAATAAAAAAAAAAATCTTGTAGTTTTTATACACACAGAAAACAGATTCAGTTGCAACAACCGAATTTTTTGCCAACTGAATTTTTGCGGTTCCAACAACTATCACTATATTCAGTTGCCTCTACTCATAATTCAGTTGCCTCTAGCGGTAAATTCTATCATAAGAACGGATTATTTTTATGTTAAAATTGACATTGGTTGGAGTGATCGATTTTTAAAAAGCGTTATATGGTGGCCCCAATAAATTTTTTTATACACTGTTTCCATTGAAATAAAATTTTTATTTTATTTTTTTAAACAATTTTATTAATTAAAAACAATTATATAAAATTTTACAAATTTTAAGTGAAATAAATACATCTAATACCTCCAATAAATAAATTAATTAGTAATTAAACAATAATTATTACAATTGAAAAATATAAGAGACTTTTTCTATAAAAATAATTCTCTCTTCCAAAGAAAAAAAAATCTGAGAGTTTTTTTTAACAAAAATTTAAGAGTTTTTTTTAAGAAAAAATCTGACAGTTTTTTTAAGAAAAAATCAGAGAATTTTTCCATAAAAAATATCTCAGAATATTAGATTTTTTTAACTGAAAAAGTTTAAAAAAGTCTCAGATTCTGAGACATTTTGATCTAAAGAAAATGTCTCAGTACCTATGATATTCTTTTCTATAAAAAGGTCTCATTTTTTCTGTAGAAAAAGTCTCAGATTCTGAAACTTTTTTCTATAGAAAAAGTCTCAGATTATAAGACATTTTTCGTATAGAAAAAGTCTCAGAATCTAAGACATTTTTAATATTAAAAACTCCCAGATTCTGAGACATATTTTGCTATAGAAAATTATTCAGATTTTGCGACAATTTTTCTGTAGAACAAATCACAGAATTTGAGACATATTTTCTGTAGAAAAAGTCTCGGATTCTGAGACATTTTTTCTATAGAAAAAGTCTCAGATTCTGACATTTTTTCTGTAGAAAAAGTCTCAGATTCTGAGACATTTTTTCTATAGAAAAAGTCTTAGATTCTGAGACATTTTTTCTATAACAAAAGTCTCAGATTCTGTGACATTTTTTCTATAGAAAATTCTGAGACATTTTTTCTATAGAAAAAGTCTCAGATTCTGTGACATTTTTTCTATATAAAAAGTCTCAGATTCTGAGACTTTTTTTCTGTAGAAAAAGTCTCAGATTCTGAGACATTTTTTCTATAGAAAAAGTCTCAGATTCTGAGACATTTTTTCTATAGAAAAAGTCTCAGATTCTGAGACATTTTTTCTATAGAAAAAGTCTCAGATTCTGAGACATTTTTTCTATAGAAAAAGTCTCAGATTCTGAGACATTTTTTCTATAGAAAAAGTCTCAGATTCTGAGACATTTTTTCTATAGAAAAAGTCTCAGATTCTGAGACATTTTTTCTATAGAAAAAGTCTCAGATTCTAAGACATTTTTTCTATAGAAAAAGTCTCAGATTCTGAGACATTTTTTCTATAGAAAAAGTCTCAGATTCTGAAACATTTTTTCTATAGAAAAAGTCTCAGATTCTGGGACATTTTTTCTATAGAAAAAGTCTCAGATTCTGAGACATTTTTTCTATAGAAAAAGTCTCAGATTCTGAGACATTTTTTCTATAGAAAAAGTCTCAGATTCTGAGACATTTTTTCTATAGAAAAAGTCTCAGATTCTGAGACATTTTTTCTATAGAAAAGTCTCAGATTCTGAGACATTTTTTCTATAGAAAAATTCTCAGATTCTGAGACATTTTTTCTATAGAAAAAGTCTCAGATTCTGAGACATTTTTTCTATAGAAAAAGTCTCAGATTCTGAGACATTTTTTCTATAGAAAAAGTCTCAGATTCTGAGACATTTTTTCTATAGAAAAAGTCTCAGATTCTGAGACATTTTTTCTATAGAAAAAGTCTCAGATTCTGAGACATTTTTTCTATAGAAAAAGTCTCAGATTCTGAGACATTTTTTCTATAGAAAAAGTCTCAGATTCTGAGACATTTTTTCTATAGAAAAAGTCTCAGATTCTGAGACATTTTTTCTATAGAAAAAGTCTCAGATTCTGAGACATTTTTTCTATAGAAAAAGTCTCAGATTCTGAGACATTTTTTCTATTGAAAAAGTCTCAGATTCTGAGAGATTTTGCGTTTCATATATTTCAAAAAAATTACCCGACTTACTGTCTATATGAACATGATGATTTTAATGACCCATTCCTTGAGTTTTTCGGAGTAAAAGCAGTTCCAGATAGTTCATTTCTATTGGGATTTCTAAGGCCCATTAATAAGTATTTATAATGAGATCCAGATTAATATTTCTTTTACAAGCCGGCATGTTATTCACATAAAAATCCATGCACAATGTTAGATAACGTTTTGTTCTAAAGCTGTCCCCAAATAAGGCTATTGAGGGAAATATCATAGAAATTGCTGACCAAGATACTGCAAGATTACAACATTTTCATGTCAAAGAAATGCATTTTTTTATTTTTATTATAATACTTACATGAATATGGTATAATTTTCGTAGTTTCATTCAATGGACGTCTGTTTTAATTTATTTAGTTTTTATGAAAATAAACTTTTAATTTATTAATTGAATATATTTTTATTTTATTTGACATTTCAAATGCAGGAAACTAAAGATATTTTGTAATAACAAATTATTGATTTCTATGACCAATAACATATTTTTTACTATTGTGCCGGCTAATAATTTTAATAACGATTTTTTAAATTTGTTGTTAGTTTAGCCAACCGATAATAGTATTGTAAGGAGATTCTTTTAGTTACAATGCAGTTCCTTCGGTTATTACAATAGGCTAACACTTCTTATAAAACAAATTATATAATTACAAATAAATTTTAATTTTAGTAATCGACTTTCTAAAATCTTAATCGTTTTCCAACTACCTTGTTTTCTGTGTGTAGTTTAATTCAATTTCATATTATTTAAAAGTTTTTAAATAATTTTTCTTTATATAAATTTTTGTATGTCAATAAAATTTAAGATTATTTATTCATCCGTCTGTCCGTTTGTCTGTCTGTTTTTAAATCTATAACAAATTTGTGGTTTTTTTTTTAGAAATTTTTTTTACCTATTTTTTTATAATTTATTATTGTTTGACATTTTGTGGTACATTGTTGCGTTTTTTTATAGGCCTGAAGATTTTTTTTATGATGTGTAGGGATTCATTTTATTTTGTCATTAAGTTTGTAGAAATATTTATGTTTATAATGTGCTCTAATGACATGTTAACATATTTGACATGAATTTCCACACAAATATATATTACAAAAAAATTTGTAAAGGAAACGCCACTCGTTAAAGTGTATGATATGTTAATCTTATTAAATTTATCATAAATCTATTTTTAAAAATACCTAAGAAAGTTACACAAATTGACTAAACTTTAGTAAATTAAGTGTCACACTAAGAAATTTTTACGATTTTGAAAAAGTATTAAAATCTCTGTTTCTATATGTAGCTCTCCCTGTTTCTTTCGATCTCCCCTACGGAGAGATATGTCCAAGGATAGGTCCTTTTGATAGGTCTTAGGATAGGTCCATTTGATAGGTCTTAGGATAGGTCCATTTGAAATGACCAAGGTTAGGTCATTTTGATAGGTCCAAGGATAGGTCCTTTTGATAGGTCTTAGGATAGGTCCTTTTGATAGGTCTAAGGATAGGTCCTTTGGATTGATCCAGGGATAGGTCCTTTTGATAGGTTCAAGGATAGATCCTTTTGATAGGTTTTAGGATAGGTCCTTTTGATAGGTCCAAGGATAGGTCCTTTTGACAGGTCTTAGGATAGGTCCTTTTGATTGGTCCAAGGATAGGTTTAAGGATGGGTCCTTTTAAGAGGTCCAAGGATAGGTCCTTTTGATGGGTCGAAGGATAGGTCCTTTTGACAGATCCAAGGATGGGTCCTTTCGATAGGTCTTAGGATAGACCCTTTTGATAGGTCCTTTTGAGAGGTCCAAGGATAGGTCCTTTTGATAGGTCCAAGGATAGTTCCTTTTGATAGGTCTTAGGATAGGTCCTTTTGATAGATCTAAGGATAGGTCCTTTTGATAGATGCAAAGATGGGTCCTTTTGATAGGTCCAAGGATGGGTTCTTTTGATAGGTCCAAGGATAGGTCCTTTTGATAGGTCCAAGGATGGGTCCCTTTGATAGCTCTTAGGATAGGTCCTTTTGATAAGTCCTAGGATAGGTCCTTTTGAGAGGTTCAACGATAGGTCCTTTTGATAGGTTTTTTTGATAGTTCTTAGGATAGGTCTTTTTGATGGGTCTTAGGATAGGTCCAAGAATAGGTCCTTTTGATAGGTCCAAGGATAGCCCGCCCCTTTTTGTGGGCGTGAATATAAAAAACTAATTTAAATAATAAAAAATTGTGTTATGTAAGTACAAAAAACATTATAAAAGAATTTGTAAACATTTATCTTGAGAGGAAATGTCAACATCCTCGTCGACCATTCACCCGAAACTCCCTAGTCATTTTTTTTTTTACATATTGGAGAGTAAAAACAAGTAAGAGTGTTGCTGTGCCGAATCTTTTATACCCTCCAACATGTAAAAAAAAAAAATTGCAGAGGCGTTTTTCCTTTTTTTTTTTGGGGGGGGGGTTCAGTAGTGGTAATTGGGGGGGAGGGCAAATTATCCCTCGAATATGTGTTTAAAAATTCATTCTTATGCTTTTTGCACTAAAGAAATACAAGACTATAATTATTTAAAAAAAATTGTTTTATTCCACGCCCATAAAAGGGGGCGGGCCGAAAAAATTACATTTTCTAATTCTCTGGATCCAAATGCAGGACTTTGAACTTTTTGTGGCATAAAAATGCTGCATTAGTTAAACAAAAACACAAAAAATCATGTAAAAATATGGTATTTTTCAGAGGTTGGTTTTGTTCTTCAAGGGGGAACTTTTTTTCCCCTGGTCCGATTTTGCTCATTTACGAACTTAACCTGCCTATGAACATAAGGCATATTCGTGCCAAATGTTTAGCTCTTTTATTTTGGACTGCATCGTGTTAACTACAGACGGACAGACGGACGGACAGACGGACAGACGGACGGACGGACAGACGGTCGGACAGACGGACAGACGGACGGACAGACGGACGGACGGACAGACGGACGGACGGACATCGCTAGAATGTCTTAGAATCGATCACTGATCATAAATATATATACTTTGTGGGGTCCTAGACCGATATTTTTATGCGTTACACACGGAATGACAAAGTGAGTATACCCCCATACTGTTGTTGGAGGGTATACAAATTCGGCACAGCCGAGTTTAACTTTCTCTTTATTTTTGATGTAAAAGCTAGAATGTTGCAAAATTTTTCGCTGTTAAACAACTCGAAAGGTTATTAAACAATGTCTGTCTGTCTGCTGAAATATTTTTTTTTGAAAAATCTAACACATCGTTTAGCACTATTTAAATACCAAAATATTTGCTATCTTTCTTAGAAGCTTTAATTTACCATTCTGGAAACTAAATATTTACTACTTTAAATTTTTTCCTACTCTCCAGGGTCAGCTTCCATCAATTTCAACTGTCATAGATCACTATCACTATATTTGAGTACAAAAAAAAAAATTATTTTGCTATATCACGATCTATTTTTGTTTTCCTTGAAATTGATATTTACTAAACCAAAAATCATAAAAAATAAATAAATTTACCTAACATAAAAAAAAAATAATATCAATACAATAGAAATCTAAATGCCCACTTTTGATTTGCATGCTTACACAAAAACTTTACAAAAAATCTTTTGCATCATCATTTTTCTTTATAGAAAATCAAAACCATATGCCTTCTAAATTGAAAAATAAAACAAGTTTTGTATTGCTTTTTTATGCTGTATTTAAAAAGCATTTAGATTTCTATCTAAATCGTACCTTATGGTAATTTCATAATGCTTTAAGGAAATTTAAACTATTTTTAGTTTTAAAAAGCCTTAGGTTAGCCAAAAAAAAAAAGATGTTATTGATTAGAAACTTTTTGCTAGAAAATATTTTGCAATTTTGTTTAACATTTAAAATTACAAAAAAAGAAGAAACGATTTCCTTTTTAAAAATTGTCATAAATATTGTAACCTACTTTAAATATAGATTTTTTTTTTAATTTTTTATATTTTAAAATCCGCAAGCGACTCATTGCAGCAAAAATAAAAAAAAAATCATGCAATATCTTGGCATCTCAATGTTTTTAAACAAACTGATGCGGTTTTATTTTAAATGGTGTTAATAAAGTGCACGTTTTTGCAATTAAAATTTATTAAAAAAAGGCCAACCAAGTCTGGTAGACTTTGGTGTGTGTCAATTTAATCACCAAGTTATTTTAAAATATATTTAAAAACATATAAAAAAAAATTGTGCTTAAATTATATATTCAGCTGGGCTTTAAATTTATTTTTGCTGACTGAATTTTGTCAGGAAAATAATTTTCACACATAATTTTTAAATTTTCATTTGTAAAGAAAAATTAAGCTTGCTGAATAACATTTTAATAAATTCAGATTGTATTTTTCATAAAAAAATGTTCTACCTAGATAAGTTTAACACAGAATTCATTTGATTTTTATATTCAGCAATTGCTGAATTAAATATAAATATAATTCAGCTGAGCAAAATTACTAGAAAACTGTCGAAATATACAAATGCTCGGAAATAGAATAAATTTCGCTAAATTATTGTTAACTAAAGTTCGGTTTACCTAAATTTAATTTAAGCATAATTTAACTAGTCATAATTGTAAAAATTCCAAATAATTATTCCAAATTTAAAAATATTTAAAAGAATTCAAAACAATTCACCTAAAAATACGCTCTTAAAGATGAATAAACTATCATAAATTTTATAAACTAAGTATAAATTTAAACCGAAGCTTGCTGAATTGACAAAAACTATAATTCAGCTATGCAAAATTATGTATATTAGGAAGATAATGTTTCCGAATTGAGAAATATTTACTTTGGAAATATATTTATATGCTTTAAATTTGCTCGGACATAAGAAAAAAATAAACTGAAGTGGCCTTAAATAAATTTAAACTAAACTCAAGACTTGCTGAATTTAATATTAGCATAATTCAGCTAATTAAAATTATATAAGTTTGGAAGACAATGATAAATTTGAAAGAAAACTAAATAAAACTTCTTTTAAGGTCACAAAAAACAATTCAGCAAATCAAAATGCAAGTTCATTTGAATAAAATATCGTAAATTTCATATTTTGAATATGAATTTTCACAAAAAATTTTCTTTGTTTTGTTTTAAAAAAAAAATATTTAGGCTTGCTGAATAGCATTTTTCATTAAAAAATAGTATACTTTGGTAAGGTTTAAACAGAATTTACTTGACTTTTATATTCAGCAATTGCTGAATTGAATAAAAACATAATTTAGTTGAGCAAAATCTACCTAAATTTAATTCAAGCATAATTTAGCTAGTCAAAATTATAATAATTCCAAATAATGATTCCAAATTTAAAAATATATAAAAGAATGCAAAACAATTCAGCTAAAAATGTGCTCTTAAAGATGAATAAAATATCTTAAATTAAGTATAAATAAACCAAAGCTTGCTGAATTGACAAAAACCATAATTCAGCTATGCAAAATAATGTATATTAGGAAGATAATGTTTGCGAATTGAAAAATATTTACAAAAATACCTTGAGAAATATATTTATTTGCTTTAAATTCGCTCGGACATAATAAGAAATTATACTAAAGTGGCCTTAAATAATTTTAAACTTAATTTAAGACTTGCTGAATTTAATATTAGTATAATTCAGCTAATAAAAATTATATATTATATATGGTTTTGAATTGAGAAAAGTGTGAAAGAAAAATTTTAATTTTTCTAAAAATTTAGACATCCTGGTTTGTTTCTTACTAGTTTCATATTATCCAGTTATAATAATCTTCAGAAAAACTTTTAATGTCAAATTTATTTAGTTAATAGTCAATAAAACTCTATATGTGAAAATTATTTACAGATCGCAGCCGACAAGAATTGAACTCATCATCATCTGTAATACTTTGCTATTAACTGCTTGTAACGTACAATCACTCTAGACCGATACGCCAAGTAGGCTGTTAAGCAAGTATCAACTAAATCTGATTTTTTCAATTCGAGTGTAGTTGTTGCTGTTTTTTCTCACAGAAGATTTGTTATTGTAATGTGTAAACAAATTTTTATTTTTAGTAATCATTATTCTTCTTCCTCTCCTTCATCAATTCTGATCTAAGTACTTATTTTTGCAAACATTGCCAGACATGGTGTATATTTTAGAAACAAATGTTAGGTGTTGCCATTTTTCCAAAGATACTGATTGCCACTTAGGGCGACTTATAGTCGTTATTTTTAAATTATTGTTTTCTGTAAAGACAGTCGAGCTCAGGCTCTAGTTATAATTATGTATTATAATTTTTTGATTTGTTATATATGGTTTTGAATTGAGAAAAGTGTGAAAGAAAAATTTTAATTTTTCTAAAAATTTAGACATCCTGGTTTGTTTCTTACTAGTTTCATATTATCCAGTTATAATAATCGTTACAAGCAGTTAATAGCAAAGTATTACAGATGATGATGAGTTCAATTCTTGTCGGCTGCGATCTGTAAATAATTTTCACATATAGAGTTTTATTGACTATTAACTAAATAAATTTGACATTAAAAGTTTTTCTGAAGATTATTATAACTGGATAATATGAAACTAGTAAGAACCAAACCAGGATGTCTAAATTTTTCGAAAAATTAAAATTTTTCTTTCACACTTTTCTCAATTCAAAACCATATATAACAAATCAAAAAATTATAATACATAATTATAATTAGAGCCTGAGCTCGACTGTCTTTACAGAAAACAATAATTTAAAAATTATATATGTTTGGAAGATAACGTAAAATTTGTAAGATAACTAAATAAAACATCTTTAAAGATCAGAAAAAACAATTCAGCAAATCAAAATGCTATTTCATATAAATAAAATATCGTAAATTTCATATTTTAAATATGATTTGAAATTAAAGCGTGCTAAATTAGCTTAAACCATTATTCAGCTAAGCAAAATTATTAACATTAGCAAGATACTGATCCCAAATTCAAAAATATTTACAGAAAACCTTTAAAAATCTCTTCAATGCCTTTAAATGCTGTTAAATGCAATTAAGCTATACAAATGCTGGAAAATGAGAAGACAATCCTCTAAAATTATGTAAACCAAATAACAACATAGTTTAAGTCTTGCTGAATTGAATATTAGCTAAATTTAGCTAAGTAAATTATATAAACGTCAAAGTTAATGATTCCAAATTTAAAAATATTTATTACTAGGCAATTAAGAAGTCTAAAGGTTAAAAAACAAAAAAAAAAAATACTCTTACATATGAATAAAATATCGCTAATTTAAAGTAAAGCTTGCTGAATTTAAGGTAAGCATAATTCAGCTATGAAAAATTATTCAAATTGAAAATTTAATGATCCCTCAAATTAGAAATGTTTATTAGAATACCAATAAAAATCTCATTTTAAAATGTTTTAAAATATAATTAAACAAATTTCCGAAAAAAAATTAAGAAAATTAACTTAATTTTCCTAATTTGAATATAAATTGAAATTAGGGCTTGCTGAATTTAATATAAACATTATTCAGCTAAGCAAAATTGTATATATTAGTATGAAAATGACCTAAATTTTGAAGTATTTATAAAAAAAGTACTTATAAAGCCCCATAATTGACTCAAAATGTTAGAAAATACAATTCAGCTAAACAGAATGCTCTTAAATAAGAAGAAATTAAACAAAAATCAGGTTTTATTTCCTTAATTAAATAAAAACGAAGTTGAAGTCTTGTGGAACAAAATATTAATACATTTCCGATTTCAGTAATATTTGTGAAAGTAAAAAAAAAAGTTTAAATGTTGGACAAAAACAATTCAGCAAAACAAAATTCTTGGCAAAATAATTTAAAATTGCATACAAATAATATAAACTGAACTTAAGGCTTGATGAATTGAATATAACCATAATTCAGCTAATAAAAATTATGAAAAATTTAAAGATAAATTATTTTACAAATCCCTTTGCAAACTATTAATGTTGTTGAATACAATTTAGGTAATTGAATAGCAGAATAGTTTGAAAATGTAAATAAAAACTAGCTTTTAGATCTGCTGAATTGAATAAATTCATAATTCAGCTGAGAAACTGTTCTTTAATTTGAATTAAAATACTTAAAATGTTGCAATATACAATTCAGCTAAACAAAATAGTATACAGTTTCCTAAATTTTATATAAACTGAATTTAAAGTTTGCTGAAGTGACAAAAACCACAATTCGACCAAGAAAAAATGTATAACGAATAGGAATGTAATGGCACAGACTAATACAGACTCGACATAAGTGACAGGTGTCAAAAAAGTAGTCTTTAGCCATATGGTTAATATTTTAAAATTATTCTACGAATTAGGTTAGAAAGAGAAAGCTAATATAATGCGCCATAAGAAAAACAGATGACAGATCGGTTTTTATTGTTTCACCCACTCCTAAGACGTACAAAGTGTTGCCATGTTAGCTTAAAACTAGGTAAAAACCGCGCAGTTTTCTCCTCAAATCGCTTAATGTTTTCCCACTCTCTGTTATAAAACTCTACTGTCGAGTCTGTATATATTCTGTGGTAATGGTCTCTAACTCAGTAATATTTACTATAAGTTGCAACATACAATTCAGCTTTACAAATTACTCGGAAATGAGAAAAACATATTTTTTTCTTAAATAAATAGAAACTATGTAAAAGTTTAGCTGAATTGAATAAAACCCCAATTCTGCTAAGCAAATCTTAAACAGAATTTCGGTCCTGCTAATTGTAAAATCAAGGCAGCTATTTTTATTTTATCTTGTGAAAAATTAGTTTGGCTAAATTTGTTTAAAGTAGCTGAATTAAGTTCTATCCATTTATTAAATCCCTTTGTAATTAAATATTTTCTTTGTGTCACCAAATTCGCCCTCTTTAATCATCTAAATTTTCAAATCATAAATAGTCAATTATTGTAGTTTGCTTTAATGTCACCGAAAAATTTATTTTCATATCCGCATAATGAAAATGTTAAAAACGTTTTACTGGCTGTTATAAATTTCCACAAAATTAACCGCACATTTTTTTATTTTCTCGCAAACGTAGTTCGTTGCTGTTATAAATTTTTTGCTACTACTGTCGCCTTCTCAAGCGAATTAAGTCGTTTAACTACTTATACAAATTATATGAACTCGTTCGCTCTTTTAGTCGTTACTTTTCTACTTATATCACAACTTACTTCAATAATAATTCCCCAAACAATTGTTAATCGTTAGTCATTTGTTATTAAAGTCAAACCGGCAAAAGCAGCTGAACGTTGCCAATGGTGGTAAGGTGAGAGGGGGAGGGGAAGTACATAGAGAAAGATTGACTTTGCAGCCACGTTAAGTTTTGGCAACAAAAAACAAAATTTTGCTGAATGTTTTATACATACACTTTCCCATGGTGTACCAGCCTCAATCAATTTTACTAATCCTTAGCAATTGTTATTAAAGGTCGTCGCTGGTGTTCACCTCTTACTCCAACTCTCTCCTTTATTTGTTAAAGTTAACAGCTTATAACTGTTTTTCTTTGCTGTTGTTGCCATTAAGTATGGTAGTAGAAATTTTTTGCATAAATTATGCACTGGTTGGTAATTATTCTTAAATGCACTCGGTTATGCATTCAACGGAAACGGAAATAGTTGGGTTAGAGTCTGTTGGGGGGAGGGTGGTATTATTAACAATGCTTAACATTCATGTCTTCTATCCGCCATTTTTTTTTTGTGTGTGGAAGTATTTATATTTTTTGGTTATATTATGGTTTCCAATAAAATGCAAAAGGTTTTAAACACATAAATCTTGCCAACGGAAATATTTTATGATGTATTTTTTGTTTTAATTTTTTTTGGGTAAATAAGGAAAATTTGTTTTTCATATTTTTATTTGTTCACAACACTAACAGGTGCAAATGACGCAAGTTTTATGGTTGAGGTAGATTTAAAATACAAAAAAAAAAAAAAACAATTTATTGATGGCTTTATTAATAAATTTTAAGTATAGTTGAATAAGTTTTAAATATTGGTATATTTCAATGCTTAAAATTGAAGTTTTTTTAGTTTGGCAACTATTTTTATGGGATTTTTAGTATTTTTATATGGGTTTTTAAAATTTCAGCGATTTTTTTAGTTTAAAGAAATTTTTTGTGCAAATAATCGTTTGCTGAATTGAAAATAATTATGCATTTTTAGGTTTCATTCCGCTGAATTACAAAAATTAACATAAATTTTATGTTTAATGTTAACTTTATTAAATTGAGATATTTTTACTTATAATTCAGCTCAACTGGGTTCAATTCAGCTGAATTACAAAAATTAACATTTATTTTATAATTATTTAAATATTTTACTTCAAATCAGCTCAGGTTAAAACAATCATTTAAGCCTTTTGAAATAAGTTTTAGTTGAGCTGGACTTCAAGAGACACATTTTTAATGCTAAAATTTTGTTTTATACAATTCAGCTTAGCTGAATTAAAAACCTTTGAATTATTTTAAAACTCAAAGTTAAATTTATTAATTTTAAACGTGGATAGGTGTAATTTAGCTCAGCTGAATGGTACAATTTAAGCTAAATAAGCAAATTTTTCATTGGTTTAATATTAAAAAGTAAATTAATGCATTTGTTTATTTTTCATATAATTCAGCTGAGCTGAATTCACCTTTAATATTAAATAGTTAATATGTTAGTCTTCTTTAACTAATAATTGCTTTGCTGAATAATAGAAATATACAAAAATAAAGAGAATATCACAAATGACTTAAACATTTTTTTAGATATTGAAATTAAAATCAAAACTTTGTATACAAGTTTTCGTTTGCAGAATTGTGAATAATTATGAATTTTTATCTCTGGTACGTTCAATACAGCTGAATTGCAAAATTTATCATTTATTTAATATTTAATGTTAATATTATTAATTTGGGGTATTTGATAGTTCTACTCAGCTTAATTGAACTCAAGATATGAGCCAATATTAAATTATGCAAAACAATTTCAGAACTTTTATTTAAGCATCTAAAAATTCAATTTTGCAAAGCTATGTAATAGAAAACTAAAAATAAACTCGAAAGTCATGAACTTGCTTGACTTTAAGACACATTTTTTGTTGTTAAATCGTTGTTATATACAATTCAGCTTAGCTGAATTAGCAAATTTGTAAATATTTTTCAATTGAAATCTAAATTTTTTCATTCTAAACGTTGATAGGTATAATTAAGCTCTGCTGAATTACATATTAAGATGTAAATTTTGGATTTTTTATTTTTCGCCCAATTCAGCTTAGCTGAATTCACTTAAAATTCAAAATAATTAATGTTTTAGCCACCTTAAACTAATTATATCTTCTATGAATCATTGCAATATACCAAACCGGATATGACAAACAAAAAGACATTTATGAATAATATTTTAGACATTTAAAAACTAAAATTGACAAATTTTGTATTGAAAGTAAAATATATTCGATTAAGTTAACTTTTCCTTCAATTCAGGTCAGCTGAATTAACATAATACCCCAAATAAATCATATTTTTAGGCACTTAAAGCTAACTTTTGCTTTGCTGAATAATGCCTAAATTCATATCATATAAATAAAGCCTTAAACAATAATTATTAAGACCATTAAAAAAAAACAATATTAAAAAAATATAGTAATATAAACAAACATAATTTAAAAATACGTTTCCATTGGCTAAGCTTTGTTTTACCCTATTCAGCTAAGCTGAATTGTAAAAATAATCCTTAGTTTAAAAGTAAAAATACAAAATTTTATTTTTTTAAATTTTATCCATATTCAGCTTTGCTTAATTTACCAAAAAACCTAAAAATAATTGTTATTTAATTATATATTTTTTTTTTCTAAAACCATTCCAAAAGCTTTTATTATGATTAGAATTTTCAAATAAGTATAAGTACAAACTAGAAGCTAAAATAATAACCTGTCATTTGCTTTTACTATCCCCAGCTATCATTTAAATCTATATTTAGCAAATGTAAAGGTATAAAACAAACTATTGCAAAATCAACAAAAAAAAAAAAAAAACTAGGAAAAACACTTGTATATCCCTGTAACATTTTCAATTAAATATACATTTCAAAAACAAACTGTTGACTCATTTTTTTTTGTTGCTATTTCAGAATATGCATGATGGTACATTTAAACGTATACCAATACAAAAATACACGCCCTCGTTTAAAACTTTATTACCAAATAATACCATTACACAATATACAGAATAGTATACAACAACTTATGCAACTTACACGTGTCATAGGTAAAAACATGTTTAGTAGGGTGGTATTTATTAAGAGATATTAAATATTATTAGCAAGTCTTAGAAAATTCGGTTTCGGATATCGATATCGTTAGTCTTATTCAGCTAAATTTTTTGTTATTCAGATAGCTTGAATTTTTTTTGGAAATTTGTGTGTCTTAAAATGTGTTTATTTTTTAATTTTTTTTTTGTATTATTTCTTAAAATTGATCAATTAAGCTACTTTTTGTGGCATTCAGCTTAGCTGAATAGTCTTAATAGTATTAAAAATATTTTTTGTTTGTGTTTTAAATCTTAGACTTATCAATTTAGCTCCATAATACGGAATTCAGCTTAACTAAATATTATCTAATGTAACATTTTCATACGTTTTTATGATTTATATCTTAATTCAACTAACTATCGGGCTGAATAAACCTAATATTATTATCTGAAATCCATATTTTCTATGTTTTGTGACTTTTATATTAATATAAATCGACCTAAGTACTTTTTTTTTTTTGCGAATTCCGATAACATCGTCAGACAGCCAATATTAAGCATGAACCGAATGATATACGTCAGAAAGTACAGATCAAATGAAGTTAAATTGCATTTACTTTTTTATTTTGCCACAGAATAGCTGAATTGATTAATTTTAATTGACAAATTTAAATTTATATTAAAATTAAGCAATTCAGCTTCTCTTATGCAATTCAGCATGGCTGAATATTAACTAATTTCAATTTTTAACGGATTTTTGTGTGTTTTATAATAAAATTATTCAATTCAGCTAATTTATATGGAGCTCAGCTTAGCTGAATACCATCTGATTTTACTTTTTAATGCATTTGAATACCTTTTGTCTTAACTCTAATTAATTCGGCTACTTTTTGTGAATTCATCTAAGATTTCCTTATATTTCAGCTACTTTGCATGAAATTTAGCCGAGCTGAATATCATCTAATGTTACTTTTTCATAAATTTGTATGACTTTTATCTTGAAATTATTTAACTTAGCTTCTTAACATGCAATTCAGCTTATCTGAACATCATCTGAGATCATTTTGTCACATATTTTTGTTGACTTTTTATTAAGTAACGCCCTATTAAACCATGTAGCAAAAAACACAAAAATAGAGTGCCTTTAGCTAAATGTATGTCTGTACAGACGATATCAAAAACATATTAAACCGACAAAAACACTGAAACACATTTTCACATTTTCCACATTTGATATTAAAAGACTTCAACTACAACAAATACAAACATAGTTGTACAGCTTCCAATACATATAAGCAAAGGTTAAATAAAAATAACTGAACCAGAGTAACCAGGAATGAAAATTTCCTTTACATCTGTATATGTGTGTGGGACGTTTTTCTCGTATTTTGTATATTGTCTATCTATAGATATTTTTTTTTTTGTTGTTCTTGTTATTTTCCGAAAGGATTTCTCTATTGTCACCGTGACATATACTTGTATACACACGTTTCCGGGGATTTTCATTTGTAATTAAAGCTTTAGATGAAAATTTTGTACGTTATTGTTTTGTCTTTCTTTTTATACTATATTTTGACAATGTTTAAATGTTATACATATGTATTAGTGTTTGAGAGCGTGTGAGTTAACTGTGAATGACAAGTTAAATATTTTGGAAACAGAAAAAAATAACAAAAATGGCAAATGGAAAATAACAAGGTTTTTCTGTTTGTACAAATAAATAGAAAAAAAAACGAAACAAAAATATTTTCATTAAGATAAATTGAATGGATTTTCTGTTCTTATTTGATTTTGTAATCGAAAATTTATTGAGATTGTAAAACTTTAATAATTTACATGGACGTTTAAATCAGTTAAGCCTTGAATGTACTTTTTTTTGAGAATTTTAAAGGAAATTGTAATTCAGCTAAGATAAATCGGCTTTAATTATAAATCCTCAATGGTTTAATAGCAAAATTCATTAAAAATTTGCTTTCAAAAGCTTAGCTGAATAGACTTTATTAAATGAAGCTTAATCTAAATTTGTGATAATTTAACTAAAATTATCTTTTAGGCTAAGCCTAGTTTAGTTTTACTTTGCCAAATTATATTTTAACTTAATTCAGCTAAACTTTAATATTAAAATTGACAATTAAATCAGTTTAACCTTGAATTTATTTGTTTTTGCAGATTATTCAAGTAAAATTACAATTCAGCTAAGATAAATCGGGGTTTAATTCAATTCAGCAATGATTTTTTTACATTAAAAATTCTTGTTAAACTAAAAACCTTAGCTGAATTTACTAAAATAGAGCTTAATCTAAATTTGTGATACTTATACGATTTTTTGATTTCAATTTACTCAATTCAGCTAGGCTTAAAATCATCTGATACTTAAATGTTGTGCCTATATAAAATTAGTAACGTTTTTTGAGTACCTTTAGCTTAGCTGTATTGCATATTTATTTAATTCAGCTAAATGTTAAAGAAATTTTTTATTGGTTTATTTAATTTCCAATAAAAATTATTGTTGAATGTTTTAAAATCCATTGTCTGTCATAAAAAATCCGCTTTTATAACCTCAAGTAATAGCAAATAAATAAGTACGCGTTTCAAAATCAGTTCGATTGAAAAAAAAGTAGCTGCTTACCCAAAAATATTTCGGCAGTTATTTTTTTGTAGATTTCCCCCTCAAAAATTTCATAAGACTAGACTAGTCTCGTACGTGATTCCTATAGATTTGCTATTTTTTTTGCCTATAATCGAAAACTATTTAAACACGTTCCAAATATACTGCAGTATGAAGCAAAAATTAGGAATATCTTTCATAAAACCAAAAAAGAAAAAAACTTACTTTAAGGACTACAAAAAAACGTTGCTTACTATAAAATGCTGTTTATAACAAACTGCTGTTTATTATCCTTTTTTTATTTTAAAAGCCTCAAGTTCATTGTCAAAATAATAATAAACTCTCTGCACTACATGAATACAGCCTGAAGAAGACTTGTAAAACTCCACATGTTAGAGAGAAAAAATCGACTACTTTCTTGTTAGTTGTAAATATTAAAGTTAAGGTTTTGAATACATAATAAGGTTTTTCTGGCAAAAAAAAAAGATTGTTTGGAAAAACTAAAGGATTTTTCTTTATATAAGCATTGTTTAGCTGTTAACAATAGATAATGCAAAATGTACAACAATATATGAAAGTACTGAAAATGTAATTCACATATAAACTTTGTAGAGTTAGTTTAATTGAAGAGTTACAATTGAAGCTACCGGCATTAAATCACTTGCAATGTAGTAGAAATGTCCAAAATTAAATATTATAAATATTTTTATACTTTAAACCTGTTTTTTTCTTAGCTGAATTATGTTTATACTTAATTCAGCAAATCTATTTACCATTTATGACTTGCATTATTATGTTTTTTATTTCTGGTTACTTTTCTCCGGCTGAATTGTACTATAGTCAAATTCAGCAAAGCTTAAACTACTTTTTTTCAGCAGAATGGATGTTTATAGCATTTGTAGTTCTTTTTTCCTTAACGGACTTGGGTTTATATTCAAATGTTGCATTAAACAAGTGATAAACTTAATTCAGGTTAGCTGAATAGGCAGATAAGTATGAAACTTAATTCAGGTTAGCTGAATAGGCAGATAAGTATGAAAATATTAAATTTTATGCTACTTAAGTATTTTTATTTAGCTAAATTTTATTTATATTCTATTCAGCAAACCTTATTTTCCTTTAAGAATTGTTTTACTATTTTTTATATTATTTTTTGGTCGTTTTCTTAAGGGTATTTACATTCAAATCAGATTCAGAAAGCTTTCATTATTTTCATTAGTCAAATTTTTTCGAGTTTTGCTCTACTGAATTTGTTTTATATAGAATTAATCATGTTTTTTTTTTAAAAACTAGAACTGCTTAGCGCAAGTTGTTTTATATTCAGATTTTTTTTTAAACGCTTGTTAATTTGAATTCAGCTGGGCTGAATAGCCTAAAAAATTTGCGAACACCAAATTTAATGCTTTTTATTTGTTATTTTATTTAGCTGAATTATTTTTTAAATTTAATTCAGCAAAACGTAGTTCTGTTTAAGAAATGTTTTTCTATTTCTGACCATTTTTTGGCTCAGTTAAAATTAAATGCTGCTATTTTCAGCAAAATTTGTTATTTTTTTGTTTTAAATCGTATTTTGTTTAGCTGAATTTGTTTTTTAATCAATTAAGCATGTCTTTGATTTATTAAAAAATCAGTTTAGAAATTTTAACTATGTTGTGATAATTTCAGCTAGTTTTTTTTTGCTGATATGTAGTTGTTTTTATATTCAGCAAGTCGTAAATATAGTTGTTAAGCTGAATTGTATACTTTCATTTTAAAATTTTCAACTCTTTGTTATAGCCTTCGCTTTAGTTCTGTTTTAAAGTTCTCAAACTTTTTTAGTTATATCTAAAGCTTTGTAGCTTTACTCAAACATTACGTGCCTTACACTTTACTTATTCCAAAAAAAAAGACGACAATTGTTAACGAAAATTAAACGTGAGCGTACAAAACTAAAACGTGTCAGAACATGTCATTGTTTTAGCAGTTTTAAACTCCCTTCAACCCAAAAAAGTAAAGAAAGCATTAAATATGTGTTGAAACGGAAACACGTAATAAAAAAAGTTTTTAATTTTATTTTCATAATTTTCTCAAAAAATATTAAAATTCTAGTTAAACAACAATTTAGCAATTTAAGTAAATATTTTTCCAACATTTTTTCTTATTTACTTAAGTCCCCCTTTCTATTGTTCTATTTTTTGTACTGTAATACAATCATAAAAAGTAAAACAAAAGTTTTAAACAATTTAACTTCCTTTTCCACTTGCGTAACATTAAACAATAGTAAAATGTTTTTGTGGTTGATTATTATTTTATATTTATTTTCTACTCCTATTATTATTTTATTTTTCATATTTTTTTTTTTATAAAATTGTTTAAAGTACTAAACAATTGAAAAAGAAAAACAATAGAAACATTTCAAGAGAATAGAAAAGATAACAATAATTTAAAATATGAAAAATAAAGTTTTTTTTTCATGCTAAGAAATTGCAAAAAATTAAGAGTAATAGGAGTTATGCTGAAAGGATTAATTGTTTTTTTCCACAAGGAAATGATGAATTTTCTATACATTTGAACGTATAATTACTATATAATGATATTCTACTTAGCTGAATTTAATAAAACTAGTTAACAAAGAACTTTTGTTTGTTACACGGACATAAACAAAGTTTTTTTTTATTATTATTAGGGAAGACAATAGTTATTCAGCTCAGCTGAATTACATATTTCCGGGTTTTTGGAGCAAAGGTATGTTATTAGTCCCATATAAACATTATTCTGACAATCTTAATAAAATATTATAGGCTTGAAAAAATATTTGAAAGCTGAATCATATAATATGTCAAAGTTTTCATATAAATTTTACGAATTTACTCTTGCTGAATCTTATTTAGCTTGGCTGAATTAGCTAACAAAGTTTTAAATTCAAGAATTTGATAGACAACAACACAATTTCATTTACTAAATTAGATTTTAGTGTAGCGGAATTAAAAGTAAGATCTTTTAAAAGTTATTCAGCTCAACTGAATTACATATTTATGGTTTTTGTAGAGAAAAGTAATGTATTAAATTCTAAATAAATTGAATTCAGCTGACCCTTATAGACCTTCAAGAGCTTAAATTTAATACTTGAAAGTTAAGTATCATTTTTACTTTCAAATGTCAAATATATTCACATTGCTGAATTATATTCTGTTAAGCTGAATTAGTTTCGAAAGTCTTAAAATAGAAAGTATAATATTAATTTTTAAAAGAAAATAAATTTTTAACTCTAAAATTCAAAAATATCTTAATAATAATTTATTTTACGATTTTTCAATTAAATTCACCTCAGCTGAATAGGTACACAAATGTGTAAATACAGAGTTTAAAACTCAAATAACTTAATTAACGACTGTCTGAAAGGTATAACACAATAAACTTTTGCTGAATTATATTCAGCTCAGCTGAATTACCAAGAAGGATTTAAAATAGAGAATGAAAGTAATTCTGGGAATTAATAAATAAAATGTTTGTTAGAAATCACTTTTTTATTTAAACCTTTTTAAATTAAACGCAGCTTAGCTCAATAATCGTTAAAAGGGTTAAACAAAATATTTGATGGTAAAATAACTTCATATAACATAATTTTTGAAGAATTTTATAAGTTTAAGCCTATGCTGAATTATATTCAGTAATGCTAAATTATATTCAGCAGAGCTGAATTAGTTAAATACCTAAATAAGCGAATAAAATATTTATTTTTAAAACATATAAAGTATTTTACATTAGAATTTTTTTAGCTTAGTTGAATTTCCTAATGATTATATTATTTTAAAATAATTATTTATTTTTTTTATTTTCAGGTACGTTTATAAAAATTTTACATATGAAAATTAAAGGTCAAGTAAAGTATGATATTTTAAACTTAATTTATAATTTCTTACGGTGATTTATTCAAAACAACTAAGTTTTAAGACTTATGCTACACTAAGACAAAACCTACTTTACTACATTAATGCATTTTGACTGATTTTCTGTTAATTCAGCTAATCAAAATATATTCAGATTTTACTGAAGAGAAAAACGAACTTTGATAAACAGAAAATTTAGTATGCGGGAAAAACTTACGATTTCAGTAAGTTTTTCTTCTACTTCTTTAAAATTTGACAAATTTAGCATTTCTATTAGTTTTCTATTTGTTTAGCCCAGCTGAATAAGTCTATTTTAATGCATTATGACATTTTTTTGATGTTCTGTCAATTCAGCTAAGCCGAATAAATTATCTGCTTTTTTTTAGCTCTAACTTAACTTTTGACTGCACGTTATTTTTACTGATTAATCGAAAATCACAGGATTTTTATTCAAATCATATTTTATTCATTGGAATATCTTCCAAATTTTTTATCAATGCTATTTTCAGTTTTTAACTTTAATGCATATAAATAAGTTTTATAAGACTGCTGTGTCTATTCAGCTCAGCTGAATGAGTTTATTTTGCAAAAATATTGAATTTTTTCTGATTTTCTGTTAATTCAGCTCAGCTGAATAAGTTAATTTAAGTGTATTATTGCAGTTTAATTGTGCTTGTGACAATACAACTTAGCTTAATATGTTTTCTGTCATTCTTTTTAATTAAATCCAACTTTTGGCGGGGCTTTCTCTTATTATAATTCAAAAACTCAAATTGCTTAATTTGCCTTTAACTTAGATTTGAAATGCTATGCCTTCAATTCAGCTCAGCTGAATAATTTTATTTAACTAAAAAATTCCATTTTATGGATTTTTTGTTAATTCAGCTTAACAGAATTTGTTTTTTAACTTCACCCTTTAGTTTTAAACTCCAGGTTACTTAACTTTTCTGTTGTTTTGTTTTTATTAAATGTAATAAAAACATATAAAAAACTCCAATATTTCTTTTAACAACTTTTAAATCAAATTTTTTAACAAACTTATTTTACAACTAAAATAAAGACACACATTTAAATAAAGACACACATAATTTTTTCTCATAAACTTTTTAATAAACTTAAAAAAAAAAATCACAGAATTTGTAACGAAAGTTTTTTTTTTCATCCAACACATTTTTCTAATGAATCAGTCGATAGCAACATATACCAACTTCAAACACTTTTTTATAAGTTTTTTTATTTTTGTTAACTCTAGGACACGCTTAAAAAAAGTTGGCTGAAATAAATTTGTAGCTACTGCGATAAAAAACTTTTATTTTACGAGAAAAAAAATTCAGCGAAACGTAAAAGTGTTCAAAGTCAACTTTATTTTTGAAGTACATAGAGTTTGAAAAAAATCACTCTCAGTGTTTTTTTTTCTTTTAGCTACACCATTGACAATTGTTAATTGAATTAAACTTTACTTCAAATTTTTAAATTGTTAATTGAAATTTTTAAGAGAAATTTCGAAATGTTTTACATGTTTAAAAAGTCATCCAAATCAGAGTTGAGCCCAATTCATTAAGTCATTGATTGATTTATATAAATTGCTCAATGAAATCGATTCCATTAAATTATTATTTCATACAAATTTCTATCATTGGCCAGATATTATCCAAATAGACTCCATATTGCCTTATATTTTGAGTAGCTCGAGGTAATTTTTCATTACTTATAAAAATTATGATATTCTCATAGAATAATTTTCAAGCTAATTATTTTTCTGTTTTAAATTTCTTTATGTTACTCATTTTTTTAGGACTAAGTCGACCCGTGTTTAGTTTTTGATCGCCTTAGTATATTTTTAAATTGTCCCTTGCCTAGAATTTGTTATAAATTTTAAATGATTTTAAAATTTTTAAAATTTTTTTTGAACAATTTGGAAATGCTGTAAATCAGTTCTACAAAAACAACTTGAAACAGTAATGTTTTCTGTCATGCTATTCAAATGTTGATTTAAGTCTACTACAGAGTTTTGTAATTTTTTTTATTTTGTGTTTTTCATCTATGCAAACCATCGATAAGAAGTGGGGCGTTAAAAAATGTTTTTCAAGTACTAGTTTTTGTTGCTGTTAGGATTTACTTTGTCCTTTCTTATTTGTCCTTCAGTAGAGTACATGGCATAGAGAGGAAATATTAAGATTTTTTTTTGCGAATAACGATAAGCTTACAAGGGAATTAGATTGAAATGTTGTTTTCAGGGATGGATGAGCAGAATAAACCAAAGAAAAATTTTTGAAAAACTATATTTTTTTCAAGCATAAAGCAGTATGTAACAATTTGTTAGAATAGAGTTTAAATAAACATAAAGTTTATTTTATATAATTTTTAAATGTTTGTTTAGCGGAATTGTTTAAAAGTAAACGAATATTTTAAAAATGTTGAGTTTAAAGTGTTGTGAAAGATAGTCTGATTTATTCAGCAAAGCTGAATTACTGCTTTACGTATTTAGTAAGAAACAAAATTTGAACCATAGTATTATAACAAGTTTATAAAAGAATCAGCTGAGCTGAATTATATATTTTCTATACAAATGAGTACTTAAAGTTTTACTGGCAAAAAAATGTATTATACTAAAAATCTTTAAAAAAAAATATAACGATCCTAACTAAATTATTTATTTATAAAGTTCAGTTGCTTAAACTATCTTTTTAAGGTTTGTGCCGCAATTCAGCAAAGCTTAATAAATTTAAAACAAAATAGTAATAATTATTAAAAACAAAAGAAAAACTTATCACAAATAACAGCAAAACTTTTGCAACGGTTTATTATAAATTCATAAACAGTTTTACAAACATGATTTTTCTTTATAATTAAATTTATATTGTATTTATCATCATTCAGCTAAGCTGAATAAGGACCTTTTGCTACATTGTTTTATTTTTAGCGAATTTCTATCAATTCAGCTATGTTGGATCGATTGCATGACATTCCTTGAGCTCAAAATAAGATAATAACTGAAATTTTTGTATATATTCGAAAAGAAGAGGAATTTAATTTTAATTAATATTCACTATTCTTTGGGTAACTTTTAAAATTGTTGTTATTTTCTCGATTTGCATGTAAATAAGTGCTAAAAGAGCTTTGTATCAATTCAGCTGAGCTGAATCAATTTGTTTAACTATATTATTGGTTTTTTAACTATATTATTGGTTTTAATCTATGCGCGAATTCAGCTCAGCTGAATATCTTTTCTGACATTGTTTTAAACTATAAACAACTATTTTTTCAATAAAAATTTAACTTAACGAGCTAGTTTACACAAAACTACTTCAGTGAATCTAAAAATATGATATTTTGTCAAATCAGCCAAGCTTAACTTCGCAAACATATTTTTGGGAAACATTTAAAGCTGAATAATAGCATCTTTAGTGGAAAACAAGTTTTAACCCAATTTTATCACTATTCAGATAAGCTTATTTGCAATGAATGCTAAAATTAAAGGTAATAAGTGAACATAAATTTAATTTGGGATATTATTTATTATTTTTTTTAATTTGGTTTAGCTGAATTAAACAAATTTGAAAAAGAAAATCTTGTTTTTCACAAAATTACTTATTTTATATTAAAAATATGCTGTTATAGTCAATTCAGCTCAGCTTTACTGCGAAAGTTTTCTAAAAAATTCCAAAAATTTCGATATGCAAAAAGATTTTTGCTCATTTGTGTATTAGTTTCCTCTGTCTGCTCTTTTAAGACAGCTCGCATGTTTTCTAATTAAATTCAGCAAAAAATAATCTTAGATTTAGATGCCTTATACTTATTTTTGGTTTTAGACTAAACTTAAGTGTTTAAATTATTTTTTTTTCTCATTCAGAATTTTTTTTAATCAATTTTTTTTAATTCATCCCAGCTGAATTATGGAAATCTATCAAAAAAACTCATTAATCAACTATGACAAAAAAGTCTTTCAATTGCAATCCTTGGCATCATTCAACTGTGATTTATAACTTCAAACTCAATTAAATTTCATTCCCCCTAAAAATTGCTAAAAAACAAATGTTTTTCATTTTTCCAGAACTGACTTAAACTTTTACACAATACTATCCACAAATAACCACAGTCATTTGCACTTCAAAATATGATAAAAACAAAGTACTAGAAAAAAAAAAACTACAAAATCTAAAATAATTTTGCAGGCTTGGATTTGTCAACCTTATTTTTAGTGTTTTTTTTTTTAATACTTTTCTACATTTATATGACGCCATTTTCACGTTCACAAACCCAGAAAAAGGATTTTTTTTTCGTTGATGAAGTGGCTGAGTGAATAAAAACAAAGAAGTTGAGTAGCAAAAAAAAAAAATAAAAATGAAATTCACGAAGAATACAAAAAAGTCAACTAGACGTTGATTCTATACTTCGAAGCTTTCATCAACATATAAAAACATTTCTAGCAACAGTGCGTCATCATCTTCATACATAATCATCATCAACAGCAGAAGCCCAGCAAAGAAATGGGGTTGAAAATTTCAATATGATGAAGTTTTTAAGATAAAAATTGTCTGAAGTTCTTTGTTTTATTGGATAAACCTAAGACTCTCAAAACATTTTGGAAAAAATTTATAATTTTCTAAAAAAATATTTAAAAATAGAAACTTCATAAGGTTGAGGTCTTTTGTGGAAATTTTCATTACTTTTAAATTTTATGAAAAATGAAATTGTAAACATTAGAGTAGGTTCCAAATCTATCAAAGGGGTAACTTCGCTATTTTGGAAAGTGAGAATTACCGAAAAAAGTTCTACTCGTAAAGTGCTGACCTTTTCAACCCTGTCGTACATGTATTTTACTGGCGCAGTCATTTATCAATAATAACGTATGGTAAAAAAAAAAAAAAGATTCCTTGGATCCTCTTTTTGCTGGGTTCTAGTTTTACAGTAGCAGTAGTGAGTGACAAATATAATACCCA
Organism: Pegoplata infirma; assembly: GCA_963921195.1. Lineage (NCBI taxonomy): Eukaryota > Metazoa > Arthropoda > Insecta > Diptera > Anthomyiidae > Pegoplata > Pegoplata infirma. The sequence continues at coordinate 225,308,529 of OY992537.1, forward strand.
TATATGAGTAGCAAATGATGACGTATTCGTTTGTCGCGTGTTACAAAAGAAAATACAAAAAAATAAAACTGGGAAAATATTTTCACGTTATGTTGGCATTAAAATGTCTGTGTGTATGTACGACTGTATATAAGTTTTCCTGTATATCAAGAAAAACAATTAAAGAATTTTCCGTTGAAAAAAAAATTGCTATACTCAGTTGACTCATAGAATTTTTTTTGCCATTTTTGCTTTAAGCTTTTATAAGGAAAAATTTTATAGAATAAAAGCCTGCGAGTTTCAGTTTGTTTTCTCGTTTTTCTGACTTTTAAAAAAATATTAATGACTTTTTCAACGCAAAATAAAAATGAAAGAAATTCCTTTTAATTAATTTATAAAATCTTCCTTTTTAGTTAAGTTTTTAATCTTTTTTTTCTTTTTGTAATTTTGTAGTTAAAAGTTTAAATTAATTTTATTCGTAATCTTGAAAACTTACCATTTGTTGTTGATTTTTAGGTTTTTTATGTAGATCTGGTACTTTAAAAGAAGTTACTGCCTCTATTACCTCCGCCAGTAAGAGACCATCTCTACAATCGGAGGATAGATCAGTAACTTTCTTTTTCGATTTACTGCGCTCCAAATAGTAATTGGCCCAATCGGTGTAGATCTGAAAAGATAGAGGTTAAAAATGATTTAATATTATTGTTTAAATGTATTTCAGCTAGCTGAATATGTTAGACATGTGATTAATGAAGGTTAAATTTTGTTTTTTGTTCATAGTTATAACATATAATATAAAAACTTTATTAAATGATCTTATTCAGCTATTTTAATTTAATATTTTTGTTTTTAAATTCTTATGTAGCTGGGCTTAAATGTAAAAATTTAACTAAAATTGATCTAACATCAAATAAAACACTATTCAGCTAATTTTTTTTTAAATAAAATATTATTCAGCAGCGTTGAATTGCTTTAAAGTTGGTACCAAAAATATTTTTTCAGCTTAGCTGAATTCCTTAAAAGTTCCAATTTAAATTTGTGTTTAAAGAAATATATTAGATTGCAAAAGTTTTGTAAATGTATTTTTTTTTTAATATAATCTGTACTAAATTCTTATTCATCTATACAATATTTAATTATTATCAATGTAACTTATAATTTGTAACTATTCAGCTAGAATTTGTTTACAAAAATGTTATTCAGCTTAGCTGAATTGCATTAAAATTTTATTTAAAATTTATATTTAATTAGAGATATTAATTTACCATTGAAATCTAGTATCGTAAATGCTATTCAGCTGAGCTGAATTGCTTTGAATTTTGAATTAAATTCATATTTAAGGAGATATGCTAAATTGCCCCGGAAATCTCATATTCAGCTGAGCGGAATTTGTAAAAATGTTGTAATAAGTTTTTTTTTTTTTCAAATATCTTTTTACCAACTTCTAATTCGGCTTAACTGAATACAGGAAAAATTAAATTGCACCACTTGTCTATGTTTTTTTAATGTTATTCAGCTAAGATGACTTGCATTAAAACTCGAACTTATATTTATTAATAATGTTTAATATTCAGATTCAGCCGAACCGAATTTGTCAAAATCTAGAAATTAGTGGTTTTATATGTCTTATTAACACTAATTCAGCTAGGCTGAATGTAGAGAAAATAGTTGATATTGATCTTGTATCATATATGATACTATTCAATTGATATTTTTTAAAAAAAACTTTATTCAGCTTGGCTGAATTGTAATAAAATTCGAATTTAAATTCTAATTAAAAAAAATTAAAACAGCTAATTAAATTCCATTAATTCAGCTGAACTGAATTTGTAAAAATTTTTTGTATTGCTGGCATGAAGTTTAAGCTTAGCTGAATTTCCTTAATCTGATAAAATGTTATACAATGAGTACAATTTTATTGTCAAGAAACCTTGAGTTTGAATAGCAACCGAATTCAGCAAAGCTTAATTTATAAAAAATGGTTAATTGGGTTAGCCTTAATATTAAATTAATAAATTTTGCTGTCGTTCTTATGTATATTAAAATTCAGCTTTGCTGAATATGGATTAAGGGAGATAAAAGTGTGTCCTCATTCAAATAAGAAACTGACATTCGTGTCGTTCTGATATATTTTAGAATTCAGCTTTGCTGAATATGGATAAAGTGAGAGGACACACACTTTGTCCTCTTTTAAATATGAAACTATATAGTGAAGCTACATTTTTTTTGTTATGTCATTCAATTCAGCTTTGCTGAATTACATAAATCCAATAAAATGTGATAAAAATGTTAACAATTTAGCGAAGCTGAAGCTTAAGGAAAAATAAAAACTTAATTCAGCTAATCTGAAACCTTTAAAATCTTACAAAGTTTTAGGTACCAAATAAATTTATGCCTTATTTGTGCAAAGGTAACTTTTAAATTTTATTAAAACCGAAATATAAAACGAATAGAGGCAGCTAAGCCCTAAAATAGGCAACATATTTCTGAGTGGCTTTCTTCTATGAATTTCAATTCAGTTTAGCTAAATAATTTTTTTTTTCTACAAAAAAGTGATGCCATTGGTAATATTTTAGTGAATGGGAAGCTTAGGTAAAAAAATAAAACTTAATTTATCTTAGCTGAAACCTTTTAAAACTTTTTTTTTTTTGATAATTCGTTCAACTGTTGACGAGTGTGGACGTGTTTTATTTTAACTCCGTGCTATAAATTGAATTACTAAAATTGTTCGTAATAGGTTTGTTCGTAATAGGTATTTTTGTGATATTTTCATTACCACATCAAGGAAAATGAAAATATGGACACAAATGATACCGATTTAGTTCGAGGCTCTGCCTCACCGACTGGTGCTGGTCCTAGCACTGGTCTTAGGGTTGCGACCTTGAAGTCCGGCCTTGATTCTGGTAGGGGTGCTCAGCCTAATATTGGTGGTAAAAAGAAAAAGAAACTTAAGCCATCAAAGGTCAGGCACAACCAGAGAAGGCTTTGTTTGAAAATAATTAACAGACTAAGCCAACTCGATGGAACGAAGCTCTCCGAACGTGAGAGGGCGTCGCTATCATGGGCGAAAGGAGTCATTGAAGAACAGGACAAACTTTCGGCAATGCGCGCATCTGACGAACAGAGCGCTGTTTCGGCCTCGTCATCGAAGTCTGGTAAAAGGTTGCGCTCGCCCGACGAGAAACCTTTACCTAAAAGATCTAAGGTGACCGGCAACGTCTGGACTCAGTCTTTTAGTGAAGTGGTGAAGGGTAACTTCGTTAGGGCTGTGATAAACAGGCAAAATGGGGATTGTAGTATTCCAAGGGACAAGTGGAGTTTAGTTGAAACTAAACTAAATGAAATCTACTATAGGCTTCTTGAGAGTATGCCTGATTTTCTCCCTACTACTGTCAACGCAGGTTGGTATCAGGGGCGAGTAAAACTCGTTGCTTTTGGAAACGAAAGATCCGCAGCCGTGTTTAAGGTTGCCATTAGCCAAGTGGGAGAGTTATGGCCTGGAGCCAGACTGGACGTTGTGGAAAAACATGATATCCCCTCGCAACCCAGAGCTCATGCATGGATCCCAATGGCTACAAGTGACACTGCGGTGATTCTAAAGATGATAAAAGTCTGCAATCCTGACCTTCCAACTCAGAATTGGCAAATTGCCAGATTGGGTGAGATGGAGGGCGCTCGTCGTCAAGCAGTGGTCTTGGTTAATGAGGAATCGCTTCCGCTTTTAGCCAGGACTGACGGCATTATTAGATTTGGCTTTTTTCATATAAGAGTCAATGTCTACAAGGGCGACCAGAAGCCTATTTTGGAAGCAGACAAGCCAGTGGCAGAGTCGGCTGGGGAGGAGAATCTGGAAAAGGTTGATATTCAGCTGACCGATTCTAGGCTGATGGGAGATGCATCTGGCATTTTCGAAACCGAATCTGGTAACGAATGCGACCTCTGTGATGGCACGGAGGATAAAGCTGATGCCACTATGGGTGACATTCAGGACGAGGCCCATGCAGTGAGGAATTCGGAGAGTTCTGTTGCCTCCGATTCAGAACAGATGGGACACATATCTGGCTTATTCGAAACCGAATCTGGGGACGAATGCGAACTCTATGATAACACGGAGGATGAAGCCAATAACACGGTGGTGGAAAGGATGGTGGAAAAAAAGCAAGATGTTGCGGTTCCTACAAATAAACCTCCATCACTGTAAGGCAGCCTCAGCTGCACTATTGCTGCGCCTGACGACAGGAGCAGTTGACTTGGTTTTTATCCAAGAGCCCTGGGTGCGGGGTGGCAGGGTTTGCGGATTGAAGACCCCTGGGTTTAAGTTGATGGTTGCCAAAGGTGAGGGCTCACCAAGAGCCTGCATCTTGGCGAAAAATGGCTTAAATATATTCTTTTTATCAACTTTTAGTGATATGGATGTTACAGCGGCTAGCTTAGAGCTTCATGGGAAGTCTATTTGGCTCGCCTCTGCGTATTTTCCTAATCCGGGGCCAATACCCCCGGAGAAGGTTGGCGGTCTGATTCGGGAGTCTGAATCTAGGGGACACCAGTTACTAGTGTGCTGTGATGCTAATGCACATCATTCGATATGGGGTAGTACAGACACAAATGATAGAGGCGAATCACTTTTGGAGTTTTTGTTAAGCACTAACCTGTATATTTGTAACAAGGGTAGTGAACCAACTTTCGTTACAAGTACGCGGCAAGAGGTTCTTGACGTAACACTTGTATCAGATACATTGTCTGATAGAATTGATGACTGGAGAGTTTTGGAAGAGTATTCTTTCTCAGATCATAGCTACATTGAGTTTTTACTCAGGGAGCGTGCCCCGGTTGAGACAGTCTCTAGAAATCTGAGAAGAACAAACTGGGTGAAATATAGGGAGACTTTTTCTTTGCTTTTGGATGAAGTACCCCTATCTGAACCGCATAGTTTAGCGGAAATTGACTGTCTGGTTGACCATATAACAAATGTTTGTAATAGGTGCCTGGATGCGTCTTGCCCTTCTGCAAAGCCTAGAGGGAAAAAAAAGCCACCTTGGTGGTCAAATGAGTTGCAGACGAGCAGAGATTCCTGCAGAAAGCTCTTTAATAAGGCTAAATTTTCAAGAGCGGACGAGGACTGGTCTGCATACAGGCTGCAACTTAAGAGTTATAAAAAGATGATCAGAAATGCAAAATGTGATTCTTGGAAAAACTTCTGTGGAAACATAGAAGACGTTTCTGAGGCATCCAGGCTGCGCAAGGTTCTGGCTTCTTCTCCTTGCACCCTAGGATACCTGAAAGATCCTAATGGGGTGTGGTCTTCCTCCAGTGGAGAGTCGCTGGATCTCCTTTTAAACACGCATTTTCCGGGCAATTCCATGACGCCGTTTCAAGCTTTGGAACGTTCTGACGCCCAAGCATCTGAAATTGCTTCGGAAATAATAAATATGCCAACATTAATCTGGGCGATAAAAAGCTTTAGGCCCTATAAATCCCCGGGACCTGATGGTATAATCCCGGCTGAGTTGCAGCAAGTGTTGGACTATATAGCCCCGTTGCTGTATAATCTATACACAGCATGCATCAACTGGTCGTATATTCCTTTAAAATGGAGGGATACCAGAGTCGTATTTATCCCGAAGGCTGGGAAAAGTTCCCACACAGCTCCGAAGGATTTCAGACCAATTAGTCTGTCTTCTTTTTTGTTAAAGACAATGGAACGAATGATAGACTCATATTTGCGTAGAGTGATTGACCCGAGGTTGCTTTCGACAAAGCAACATGCATACAGCAAGGGACGATCAACGGAAACAGCTCTTCATGAGCTCGTTGGTACCATCGAGAGATCGCTTTCGGTAAAGGAGTACACTATGGTGGCCTTTCTTGATATTGAGGGGGCTTTTAATAATGTCATTCCAGAATCGATAATATTGGCATTGTCGGGTCTGGGAGTAAAGCGTGAAATCGTTTTAATGGTGGAAAACCTACTTGCCAATAGACGTATAACGTCTGAATTGGGAGCGTCCGTCATATCTCGATTTGTCAATAGGGGCACACCACAAGGAGGTGTTCTTTCGCCGCTTCTTTGGAACCTGGCACTGAATTCAATGCTACTATCTCTAGAAGCACGTGGTTGTCATGTTATCGCATATGCTGACGATGTCGCGATAGCGGTAAAGGGGAAGCATCTGCCAACATTGCGGGACATTCTTCAGGGTTCTCTGAAAGATCTGTCTAAATGGGCAAGAGACTGTGGTCTAGGAGTTAATCCTAGTAAAACAGAGCTTGTTCTGTTTACAAGGAAAAATAAGATTCCTGCTTTTGATCCTATTTCTCTGGACGGTACTGAAATCACCTTCTCAGATGGAGCCAAGTATCTTGGAGTATTTCTAGATAGGAAGCTGAATTTCAGGCGTAATATTGAGGAACGGGTGAGAAAAGCAACGATTGCTTTGTATTCCTGTAAAAGGGCCATTGGAAAACGATGGGGTTTTAGCCCTCAAGTCGTTCATTGGATCTATACAGCAGTGGTGCGTCCAATTTTGCTGTATGGAATCATTGTCTGGTGGCCTGCTTTGGAAACAAAAGCGAACTTTGTCTTTATCACGAAGGTACAGAGAATGGCGTCAATGTGCATCACTGGTGCTCTTCGTACTACACCTACGGCTGCATTAGAAATCCTCCTTCACCTGATACCCTTGGACATATTGGGTAGGCAGTATGCGGCTGCGTCGGCAATTCGACTTAATAGCACGCTGCAATGGAGGAGCAGTGATTGTGGCCATAGCGCGATCTTGAAAAAGATAAAAATACCACAAAATGTGGACTGTGCTCCCTCTTTGAGCCTCTTTGAGCGCCACTTTACCACTATGATACCATCCAGGGAGTCTTGGATGGGGGATACTCCGGGTAGTGGAGCTACCATAAATTTTTACACAGATGGATCGAGGCTGCACGAACAAGTGGGCTTTGGAGTCTATTCGGAAGAGCTTGGGTTGAGCCTGGCTCGTAGATTGCCAGATCATTGCAGTGTTTACCAGGCAGAGATGCTGGCAATAAAAGAAGTGGCTGACTGATTGAGCTGCAATGTCTTGTCTACAACCGCAGTCAACATCTATACTGACAGTCAAGCCGCGGTCAAGTCCCTGGATTCAATGTTTCTGAAAACAAGATCTGCCCTTAACTGCCGCACGTCTTTAAATGAGATGGCCAAGCAGTTTAACATACGACTCATATGGGTCCCAGGGCACAGAGACATTCCAGGGAATTGCAAAGCCGATGAGCTTGCAAGACTAGGAACTACCTTACAGGTTCCAACAGAATTGGAATGTGTTGGTATGCCTCTAGAAACTTGCAAGCAAAACCTACGGCTTTGTTCTGCGACGGAGACTAATCAAAGATGGGCAAATGGATGGACGTGTGAGACAACACGACTGATTTGGCCTTCTCTTAATCAGGGGCGCACAAGTGAGCTGATATCGCTTCCAAGAGGAGAGATTTCGACGGTGGTTTCTATAATTACCGGACACTGTCTTATAGGGAAGCACGCAGAGCGGTTAAATGTGCCGTCGAATGACTTTTGCCGAAGTTGCATGGATGAAGAGGAGTTGGAAACTATCGAACACTTTATTTGCCATTGCCCGGCACTTTCTGGTCAGAGACTTGCTTCACTGGGATCTAGGGAGCTGTACGATCTTTCTGATTTGTTGGATGTCAAAATTCAACATCTAAGGAGTTTTATAAGAAGCTCAAAATGGTTTAACGACAGGGACTAGTAGGGAAACCTATTACGGTCCCGTGTTATCACAATGGACCTCAGAGTCTACGTGTGTTGACGTAAAACGTCAGCAGCCACTTACAACCTAACCTAACCTAAGCTACACTTCAGTCTTTTTGATATTACTTATTCCTGAAATGTTATTTTCTATCCCTTTTTTAATAATGCAGCAAAAATACTTAATTTTTTTTAAGTTTCAAGCACTCTAAAATTAATTTAAACTCTATTCAGCTTTTAATAGTATTAAATTTAATTACCTTCAAACACTTTGTTTATTTTAAGCAATATAATGCTTCTAATAACTCTTGTTACCATGTGTTTATAATGCATTTATTCCTTACATTGTTCATGCAGCAGTGTGTCCTTAGGAAAACCATTAGAATCTTAAATAATCTTTTGCAGCTATTAGAAACTCATTAGTAAGGACTAAAATACTAAATACTTCCTAAGATATTGTGAAGCCAAATGTGCAATATTTAGGCAACATATGCAAAATATGAAGAAAAACATAAGAAACTTAAGAGTTTCCTTGCAGAAAAAAAAAAAATTATTAAAATATACAAGAAATTTAACAAACTAATGGCAACTAGAAAACTTACAATATTCAATTATTACTAAGCCAAACAATAGACTAATATCTTAAAGTTTATATTTTGCTATAAAAAAGGTTTCCTTAAAAGTTTAGAAATTATTTACAGATTTCGGCCATAGAAACCTAAAGAAAATTATTTTTAGCCACATGCCTTTTCCTAATAATAAAAAAACACTATTAGTTTTTATATATCGAGGGATTATATTCGAAAACCTCTAACTCCAAACAACATGAATTTTAAGGAGGGCTAAATAAAATGTTTATTTCGCTTTTGCTAAAGTTATTTTAAATTCTGTATTCTATTTTTTTTTTACTTTAAGCCAACACTCAGGGGATGCCCCCTACTGATGCAATGCATTGTATTGGTATTAGGAAAATAGGTTATGAGGATAAGGAAAGATGGAGTAGTGTTTGTGGACGTTTAATTTAATTTTTCCAAATTGTAGCTGGTTGGGAAGACGTCTGCGGGGAGTTTATTCCACATACGGCTAGTTCGACCGAGAAACGAATTTTCTCTGTAATGCGTTGTGCGATACATTGGACATTCGACAACGAACGGATGTGAACTGCTAGAAAGGCGAGTACTACGGGTATGCACCCAAGTCCCAGGGATGAGTTCGCCTATTTCAGCTGAACACTTATCGTGATAATATCGATAGAACAATGACGCACAACCCACATTCCGACGATGCTCCAATGAGTCAATAGAGTTGGATACCCTGCTGTCATTAATTAGCTTCAACGCACTCATTTGCACCCGATCCAGAAGCTTCAAGATAGACCTTAAAGCACCTGCCCAGATATGGGAGTTGTATTCCATCTTCGGCCGGATATAGGCGGTATAAATAGTGAGGAGATCAGACGGAGTGAAGTAATTCTTACACCGTTTCAAGAAACCAAGACACTTGAATGCTTCTTTCGACACTTGAAAAACATGTTGGTTCCATCGGACATCACATTGAATTTTCATGCCTAGAACATCAAGAGTGTCTGATTCCTCAATAGCTATACCACCCATGGATACAGATGACGCTGATTCCACAATCCGTCTGTTGGTCAACATACAACATTGGGTCTTACGAGCATTAAAATCCCACTCGGATATCGCTGAGAGGTCACGATTGAGTGTGTCATTCATGTTCTGTCTCATAGATTCAACCTCAGTAAGGCTTGGTCTACGATTAAAGGAAAATGAATGACAAATGTTGCTGTCATCTGCGAAGGAATAGATAGGATTGGAAGTTTGACAAAGAAGGTCGTTAAGAAAAATAAGAAAAAGGGTAGGAGAAAGAACAGAACCTTGCGGTACCCCTGAATTAAGTCGGAACTCATCTGATGAGAACCCATCTATAACAACACGTATAGTACGGTCTCTGAGAAAGCTGGATATAAATCGAGAAAAATCACTACCGACACCAAATGCAATAAGCTTCGAAACGAGTGCACCGTGCCACACACGATCAAACGTCTTGGAAATATCTAGAGCAACCACCTTGCTTTCACCAAATTGGTGAATAGAACGACTCCAACGTTCCGTAAGGAACGCTAACAGGTCTCCCGTTGAACGACTTCTACGAAAGCCATACTGTCGATCGCACAAAAGTGAATTTGACTCCAGGTAATTTACAAGGTGGTGATTAACCAGGCTCTCCATCACTTTGGAGATCGTAGAGCAAATTGCAATTGGGCGGTAATTCTCTGGGTTCGTAGCCTCACCCTTTTTGGGGATTGGCTGGACGTTGGCCACCTTCCAACATAAGGAAAAATTCCTACCCGGTATGAATAGCAAAATAGGTTTGCCAAAGGACGAGAAAGCGACCCAGCACAACGCTTTAGCACGATTGCTGTAATACCATCCGGCCCCGGGGACTTATTTATGTTAAGATCTTCAAGAACCTTTTTAACTGCACGTGCTCGAAAAAATACCTTGGACATAGTAAAGGGTACCCTTTCAAGTTCGGGCAGTGGTTGATTGCTTTCCGGTAAGTATGCGTTTCTTGCAAACATCTCAGCGAAAAGGTTGGCTTTATCACCGGGTCCGTGAATTTTTGGCCATTCATTATAAGGGTTGGAATGGATGAACTAGTATTATTCTTTACCCTTTTAACGAATGACCAAAAGGTCTTACTACCCCGAGGAGCAGCAAGGACCTTAGCACGCAGACGTTGTTCGTAAAGATGTTTTTCACGTCTGAGTACTCTGACACATTCGTTCCTCGCCTGTTTACGTAACGCGTCAGTAACTTGGTTTTTGTCGTTACGCCAATTACTGAACGTATCCTCTCTGGATCTGACTGCATTCTTGCACGTCTGATTAAACCAGCACTTATGTTTTGGTTTAGTCGAAACCTGCTTGGATGGAACAAATAATTTCATTCCCAGCATTATTACATTTACCATCATTTCTGCTGCAGCGTTAACATTGTTATCAAGAAAACAGAGTTTCCAGTTGAAATGCTGAAAAAAATCGTTGAGCTCGGCCCAACAAGCCTTTTCGTAGACAAAAATAGAGCGCTTCGTCGCTGGTTTTGAAGCACTTTGAAGATCAGAAAATGAAAAGGACGCAGAAATGAGGTTATGATCCGAGTTTCCGAGAGGCGCAAGTAGTTCAACCTTGTATTTGCCAGGATGCGAGGTGAGAAAAAGGTCGAGGGTATTACAAAACTGCCCTTCAACACACGGAATGTGAGTTGGTTCATCCACTAGTTGCACAAGGTGATTGTGTGCAGCGAAGAACTCAACGTATAAGCCCTCGGGGGACGTATGGCTAGAATGACGTAGCCAAGACGTGTTGTGCGCATTAAAGTCCCCGGCAACGACTATTTCGCTACTCGGGCAGTTCCCAAGGATTGTAGTAATTGAATCGGATACGGAATCAAAACTAACGGATACGGAATCAAAAATAACAAAAATTGTTCGAGCCTTAAAGTAGGCAACATATTTTTTAATTATTAATACATGTAAGTAAGCAATGGGTTTTTTACATTTTTGTGCAAAAATACTAAAATTTAAGAACTATAAAATTAATTTTTATTAATTAAATTTTTTGCAAAATCTGAGATAGTGAATTTTCACTATAAACCCTCGATATCCTTTTTTCTTTCTGGCACATCAAAGAGACCATCTTAATTATATTCTTAGAGTTAATTTAGATATAAGAAATTCTTTAAAATATTTACTATGGTTTTTTAGTTTCCACAGAAGTGTTTCCTTTTTTTTTTGATTTTATTATTATTATTTAAGGTCAAGTGAGTTTGTTATTTGTAGTTCAACAAGAAAAGGAAGATATTAAATTTCATATTGTGTCTGTGGTGAAAAGATAAAATTATCCTTTTTGTTTGTTTTGCTGTTTTTAAATACCATAGAACCTTTTTAATTTCCTAATAAAAAAAGTTTTAAATTTATATGAATATCTGGCAAAATTTATTTATATTAAGGGAAGTTAGTGATAAAATACTTAAAATGTTTTTAAAAAATATTTGTTAAACTAGAATTTTAAATTAAACTTTAATATATCCTTGCACAAATTTTTGTGATCCCTTAAATCGTTTGTTGCTTTCAAAAAAATATCACTAAATTTAGATATTATAGTCATTTGTTAGAAAAGCACAAAAAAAAAACTTCTCATGCTAAGGAAAAACTATAGCAATTGCATGTGTGTAGGGGGTTTAACATTGTTTTAGATATGACTTTGACAATGAGTTCATATAGTCTTGGTTTTTAGTAGTTTATCCTGGCGTACAGACAAAACCCATAAAATGGGTTTAGTCACTGTATGATGTTGTCAAGGAATGAGTTGAAACTAGTGTTACATTTTAGTTTTTTTAGTTTTGGGGAAGAAAAGTTAGGTTATAAACGAAGTAGTATTAGTATTTTGTTTTAGTAGTTAAGTTTAGCAATTCAATTAAAGTAAATTTTTGTGTAGATTGTAAACAAACCTTGGCATAGTCTGCTATATTGTCACAGGATCCTTGATAACTAACACAGCGACCCAACATTGTTGTAGTTTTTTTTTTGAAGATTAAATTTTCTTTTTGGATTTTCCTGTTTAAGGAATTTTTATAGAGTTTTATTTATTTTATACATTTTTGTGATTTTTTTTTAAGCCTGCAAGTAGGCAATATATTTTATGTTTTTCAAAAGCCTAAAACAAGGTAATATTTTGTAAAATAAAAACTTTAAGAAACCAAATTTCTTTATTATATTTATTAGTTGTTTAATATTGAAACTTTTTAAAGATTCTTTTTTGGAAAAAGTAGGCAATTTATTAGTATTTTAAGAAAGACCTTAAAGTAGGCAGTATATTTTTTTTAACATTTTTTATTTAAAAATATTGCTTAAGCTATATTTACACCATACCACTCACAAGGGAAGTCTCCCTAGTGTCAACCGCGGATCTTTATCGAATTGGTTTTATTTTGTAGAGCAGAAAAAATAAAGGGACACGTATTTTTTTTAGCGGCCCAAATTCATATTTAGGGGGTAAAAAGGAGGGGGGAAGACAAGGCCATTTTTCAGTTTTTTTCGTTTATCTCCTATACTATGCAAAGAAACCTAGTCATGTTGCATACCAAATGAAAGGTCTTTGGAAAACCTATCTAAGTGTGCTAAGAACGTGTCCAAACATGCACAACTTTTCGTCATATTGAGTAAAATAATAAAATTTTAGGACATTTTTGTTAATAAGTCGAAAAATATTAACTTCTATGGCCCGTTGTTAACACCACGAGATAGGTATTTTTAATACCTTTAATCTGATACCACACATGCCTATATTAATTTTGTTTAAATAGGCTTAAATCGTGAAAAACTGAAAAAAGGTCAATTTCCCCCCATTACAAATCGACCCCTCTAAAAAATGAATTTGGGCCGCTAAAAAAAAATACGTGTCGAATTAATTTTCGTTCTTAACAACATATCCAAATTTCATGAAGATCGGAGGGTGACACCAGGGAGACTTCCCTTGTGAGTCGTATGATATATTATAAAAAAGCAATGTTTTTTATAGCATAATTTTAAGCATGTAGTAAATATATAATTGTTATTAAAAAGCGACAAAAAACTTCACATATTGCTAAATTTATAAACAAATATAACAATTTACTTAATCTTAAGATAAATTTAACAATATGTAAAGGTTTTTTGTCGCTTTTAAATAACAATCCTATATATATTACATGCCTAAAATTATGCTATAACAAAATCTTGCTTTTCATGAAAATCATACGACTCAGTGGTATGGTGTAACATAGCTTTAAGGTCAGTTGTCACGGTAAGACTCAATGAAACGATTTTAGATGTTTTGTTTAAAAATTTAGTGCATACTTTAAGGATTAAAGAAAAATGTATAGTATATTATAGAGGTGGGCGCATGAGCAGATTAGAGCGTGATCACGACTGAATGTGACTGAATTAAATTTTACTCACTTGATTGTGAGAGGAGAAAAAATTGCGCGAGTGAGTGTACGTGAATAAGATTTTTTGCGTGAGTGAGTGAGTGAGATTTATTTGCTCTTCAAAATTCCTTTCGTATAAAAAAAAAAAATGTTGCCTTTTTTTCTAAATCTAAAACTGAAAAAATAATTCGTAACAAAATTTGTTTTCGAGTATAAAAGTATGCACTCATTGTGTTATCTTCATTATTGGCTTTGCCTAAATTTTAAATATTGATTAAGATAATTGGATTTTATTTAAGTCCAATATCATTTTGAGGAGGATCGATTGATGATACGCACTATTTTCAGGTTTTATACCCTCAAAACACAGTATGGCGATATACACACTTTGTCATTCCGTGTGTAACGCATTAAAATATCGCTCGGGGATTCCATAAAGTAAATATATTATTGATTCATGATCGATTCTAAGATGTTTTATGCGAGTCCGTCCGTCCGTCTCTGGAAAACATGATACAGTCCAATCTAAAAGAGCTAAACTAGGTTTAGTGCGAATGTATCATACGGTCATAGACTAGATAAGTTCGGAAATAGGCAAAATCGGAGCAGGGGAAAAAAATTTTCCCCTTTAAGAACTAAACCAACTTTAGAAAAACACATTTTTAACGGATTTTTTGTATTTTTTTAAGAAAAAAAAAAAAAAAAAATTTTATGCCAGAAGAGGTTCAAAGTTCTGCACCAGAGGACTAAAAAATTAAAATTTTTCGTTTATAAAAATTGTTTTAATGTTTATTACATAATAGATCTATTCGATTACCCAAATTTCTTACTATTTTTTACTACAACTGTAAGGTCTTGTTTACTTTTTGTATTGAAAATTTCCAGCTGTAATAAAATGAGTAACAAATAGTAGATTGTAGTAAGGTAGACCTAATATTACTATTGCTTCACTATTACTGAAGCTGTGTTCAAACCATACCACTGACAAGGGAAGTCTCCCTGGTGTCACCCTCCGATCTTCATGAAATTTGGATATGTTGTTAAGAACGAAAATTAATTCGACACGTATTTTTTTTAGCGGCCCAAACTCCTTTTTAGGGGGGGTCGATTTGTATGGGGGGAAATTGACATTTTTCAGTTTTTACGATTTACGCCTATTTAAACAAAATTAATATAGGCATGTGTGGTATCAGATTAAAGGTATTAAAAATACCTATCTCGTGGTGCTAACAACGGGCCAAACAAGTTAATATTTTTCGACTTATTATCAAAAATGTCCTAAAATTTTGGTATTTTACTCAATATGAAGAAAAGTTGTGCAGGTTTGGACACGTTCTTAGCACACGCAGATAGGTTTTCCAAAGACCTTGACTAGGTTTCCTTGTATAATGTAGGAGATAAACGCAAAAAACTGAAAAATTACCGATTCTTCCTCCCTTATTTTTACCCCCTAAATATAAATTTGGGCCGCTAAAAAAAATATATGTTCCTTTATTTTTCCTGCTCTGCAAAATAAAACCAATTCCACAAAGATCGGCGGGTGACACCAGGGAGACCTTCCTTGTTAGCGGTATGGTGTAAATATAGCTTCAAGTGCATAAATCGCAAAATATCAATTTGCCAACATTTGTCGCAAGGGAAAAGTGTACCCAATATCTTTTATATATATTTACATTTTTGAGATTTTTCTAAGCCTGAGAGTAGGCACAAAATTTTTTTTTCTTTGAAACCCCTAAAAGTATACAAAAATTTTTTCCTATTTTTGTAAAGTTGGAATTGATTTATCAAATTGTATACAATAGTATATATTTTCCACATTTTTAAGATTCTCAAAGCCTAAAAGTAGGCAATACATTTTTTGTACTTTGAAGCTTAGAAGTATACAATATTTTTAAAAAAACTTCAATCAATAAATGTGTTTAGAATTTTTTTATAGTTTATTTTTTATTCAAATTGTTTATACAAAAAGTAGGCAATAGCTGTAATCTATAATAAAACCCTAAAAGTCGGCAACACTGTTTTGTTTTGGTTAAATAATTTTTGACCAGCTGTACCAAATGAGAAAAGACATGTTAAAAAAAATATTTTTTTATTTGATATATTTTTCAAATTTATTTTAAGCCTAAAAATCGGCAGTAAACTTTTGTTGAACTTACAGAAGCTTAAAAAACAATATTTGAAAAAAATTAAATTTTTGAATTTATTGTTCTTATCATTTCTCTTATGTTTTTAAATTAAAAAAAAAAAAAACTTTTTATTAAAAAAATATGCAAAATATGCGATTTTTAATGTACGCCTAAAAGTAGACAATACTTTTTTTGTAAATTTATTGTTTAATAAACATTGTTTAGAGATTTTCCATTTTACATTCAACTGTGATATGTTGTTTAGACTTTTTATACCCTACAGTCAGTGCTTGACATATATTAATATTAATTTTCCTGTTAAGTTTGGTACTAGACTTTAAAGAAACTAAAGGTTAAGTAGTTATGAGCGAAACCTTTCATTCAAGATGGACTTTAGTTCAATTAAAAAAAAAAATCTTGTTGACAAACCTGGTTACTTTAGAAATTTATTAGTAAAAGTATTTGAGTGTGAACTTTTTTTTTATTATTATAAAATTTGCAGAAAATTTTATGAAGGAGTGGTCAGAAGATACTCCTTTTTTCGTAATTTAAAAAAAAAATAAATAAAAATTTTTTAGAGCCTACAATTTTTATTTTTTTGTTTGAGTGTAAAAATTTTTGTTAAGTAAAAAGTTTTTTGTAATTTGTAAAAAAAATGTTTAATTTTTTTTTAATGTAAAATTATTTTATTTTATTGTAAAAATTTATTTAAGTAATAACCTTTTTCTGTATTTTTACATTAAAAAAAAAAGAAAAACAATTAATCTTATGGAAATTTACACAACTTTTTTTTCGAAAAAATTGGTTAGAATTTTTTTTTTGCATTAAAAAAAATTTAAATCATTGAAAAGTTCTTTTTCTATCTTGCGGGCAGGGCAGTATTCGTGGATTCAGCCCCTTCGAATATTACTTTTTTCTAGTTTAAATTTTTTCTTTAATTTTTTTGTACTTGACTTTTATAAACATTATTTTTAATATATCAGCCTTAAAGTAGGCAATAATAAATCTAATTATAACATCCCTACAATATGCTACAATTTTTTTTTTATCTTTTAAGTTTCTAATATTAAGCTACATAAAGTCGATTTTGTGCTTATAATAATCTATAAAAATCCACTTAATGTATATAACATAAAAGCTTAGTAAAAAGCTCTTTATTATTAAATCATTCGTTTTAGCCCTTATAAATAGGCAATAGAAATCAAACATTTTGTTTTATAATATTTTCTCTAACATCTTACATATTTCTTGGAATAAATGATTTTCTAAGCAGAAATACAAGATACAAATACAACAATTGTTTGCAATATAAACATTTACAATTGTTCTTTATATTTTATCAATCAATTTCCTACAATTACTTCCCCTTTCTTGTTTCACCATAAATAAATATCTCTTTTTTAGTATCTAAAATCATATTAACTTTAATTTCATCTTAAAATAAATTGTTTTCAGAACCACCTTTTTCTTATACCTCTTTATGTATTAACTAATACCAATAAATTCATTACAAAAATCAAAGCCTACTTTTAGATGCTTCATAAATTTTTAACACCTACACCTTTTTCTAGTTTATTTAAGTAGTTTTTTTTCTCTGAGAATGATAGAAGAAAAATCATTAAATGTAAGCAGATTTTCTGCTGATTTAACATTCACCATCAACAGACAACTGAAGATGAAAAACTGTTTTAAATGACTTCTTCTCTTTCTTCTTCTTTTTCTACTAAAAGCTATTAACTCTTGGTATACTAAAGTATACTTTTAGGTTTTATATACGTATTTTTGATAAATGATTTGAAATCTTTGTTGACAAGGGTGTAAATAACTATTTAACAAACTAAGCAATTATGCAAAAAGCTTTGGTCATCAAGTAGTGGAAACAAGAAGACTAGAAAACCTGTTGTAATAATACAAAGATTTGTTTAACCTTTCTCTACGTAATGGGTAAGGGTGGTTTGTTTAACTTTTTTTCTACAAAAAACAAAGACCTACTACGGCTTTTTCAATTAGCTTTAGCAGGCGTTACCATTTACGCCTTAAAGTATGTGTTGGCAAAAATGTCTTATCACTAGCCAGAAAAAGGGTTGTTTGTTTCCTAATGTTTTTCCTTTATGTATTTAAAAATAATATATTGACATGGCAAAGAAACGAAAAAAAAAGGTTTCTTCAGTTCATGTTGATAAAGTAAAATCTTAAATGTTTTTGACATACTTTTAGGTGTTTTTCGAAAAAAAAATTATAAATATTTATTTTTATGGCCTAATTTAAAGGGGCCTGTTGAGTGTAGATAGCGGTAAGGTAGATGATAAAATATTTTTATGGTTTTTAAGTGAATTATTTTTATTTCTATAGATAGAGATTTAAATTATTTTTTTAATAGTTATTATGGTGCTGAAATTGTGGTTATGGAAGAAGATTTTGAAATAAAGATTTTGAAGCATATTTTTAAGGGTGCCTGTGTAAAATTTTTATAGATTGAATGTGCTTTTAATTTTTTATAACTTTTTATCAGGGCAAGTTTGTTTAGGGATTTTAAATTTTAAACAGCTCCTAACAATATGCAACAAAAACTGCATATAGTTAAAAATCATCTGTAGTACAGGGTATATTGTGACTCGTGCACGCTCTCGAGTTAAAAATATGGCCTATACTTTTTTTATTTTTAAATTTTTTTCACGCTCACGAAATAATCACGCTCACGAAATAATCACGCTCACGAAGTCTCACAAAATTTTTTACACAAAAAGTATTTAATTTCCTAAATAAAATTATTAAAATTGTATTTAAAAACTATTTTGTAATCATTAACCTTTAAATTCAATATGATGAAAAAAAAATTTACTAGTTTTCTGTTGCAAACAGCACAAAACAATCAACATTTTTTTTTAATCACGCGCACTTACGATCACGTGAGTTAAACTTTATTTCACTCATGATCTCGCGTTTTTCACGCATTAATCACGCCAATCACGAAAAAATTGTGTTACTCGCGGCGTACGGACATAGCGCCCAAGGTCTTATCGCCCAAAACCGTAAATGTCATATCGCCCAAGCTGCGACATATAGCCCAAAATTATAGGTCTAAAAATGCTATTTCTCCCAAAACAAAATTGTCAAATAATCCAAAATATTTTTTTTGGTCGAAATGTCGAAATTACGACTTCTATGATTTGTTTTTTTGTAATAAAGGTTTTCTGCGTAGCCGGCCTTCGGCCGAGCTTTGAGATTACTTACTCCATGCATTAAACCCACCCTCTCTGCAAACCACAGGTTATCAGGGCTTTTTGAGGCATAACAAATTTGGTAGAGTAAAGGGTTGCTACCCTAGAAAACTTTACTTTGCGGAGAGGGTGGGTTTAATGCATGGATTGTGTAATCCCTAAGCCCGGCCGAAGGCCGGCTACGCATAAAAACTTTAAAATATTGTGTTAAAAAAAACAATATTGGTGAGTTTTATGATTATTTTTTTATTTTTTTGGGTACTATGACATTTTATAAATTCAACATTTTAATAATTGGGTAATATGACATTTTTGACAATTTATATTAATTTAAAGAAAATTGTTAAAATACCCAAAAATAATGGACATATCGTCCAAAAAATTTTGCAACAACAACTAACACACATTTTTTTTGGGTGGAATGACTTTTTTAAATTGGGCGACATGCACTTGGGCGCTATGTCCGTACGCCGTTACTTGCGCATCTCTTACGATCACGTGAGTTAAACTTAATTTCACTCATGATCACGCGGTTTTCATGCATGAATCACGTCAATCACGAAAAAATCGTGTTACTCGCGCATCTCTGTAAAAATACTCATTTTTTAAAACCTCCAAGAGGGCCTCCTCAAGGGGTAAAAGGTGAGACCAACCCTTATTAATTTTTACCCCCCAAAATTTTTTCTGAACATACCTACAACTTATTTCTTTTTCATAAGTGGTTTTCATGCAATCATTTCGTCATTTTTATGCATTCTAACAATTTAAATAATTAAAAAGTCTTCTATTCGTATATTTTATTAAAAAAGCTGCGAGCGCAACCTCTAGATGTTATTTTAAAAATCCTCAAAAAACCAACTTTTATAACCTCCAACCACAGTATGGGGTATACTCACTTTGTCATTCCGTGTGTAACGCATCGAAATATCGGTCTAGGACCCCATAAAGTATATATATTATTGATCAGTTATCGATTCTAAGACATTCTAGCGATGTCCGTCCGTCCGGCCGTCTGTCTGTCTGTCCGGCCGATCGTCTGTAGTTAACACGATGCAGTCCAAAATAAAAGAGCTAGACCCTTCAAGTTTGGAATAAATATGTCTCATTGTCCTATGCAGGTTATGTTCGGAAATGGGCCAAATCGGACCAGGGGAAAAAGTTCCCCCTCGAAGAACTATACCAACCTCTGAAAAATGCCAATTTTTTAGACGTTTTTTTGTATTTTTGTGAAACAAATGAAATATTTTTATGTTCGAAGAAGTTTATAGTCCCGCGCTTGGACCCAGAGGATTAAAAAATGTTGCTTTTTTTGCCCGCCCTTCTTTTAAGGGCGTGGATAAAAAATAGTTTAAATAATTATAAAACTATATTACTTTAGTGAACAAAGTAGAAAAAAAATTAACTTGAAAGCATATACCGCGAGGGCCAAGGAGTCCCCCCAACTCCCTCATCTTGCCCCCCTATAAAACGCCCCTGTCTAACTTGTTCTTATAAATTTTTTACATGTTGAAGGGTATAAAAGATTCGGCACAGTCGAATTTAACACTCCCACTTGTTTTTCATTAAAAGGGACAAATTAAGGAGGTAAGACCTTTAAAAAAAAAATTAATTTTTCTGGGCACTCGAATAGACACCCTGTTGGAAAATGTGTCACTGAGGAAATTTCCACAGTGATTCCTTGGGGAAATGTCTTCAGGTTCTGACAAATCATAGGTAATCCTTGATGAAATGTCCTAATATTGTCAGCACTGAATGTTTGCTTTAAGAGTGTGGAAAATTCCTTTAAGACGTCTAAAAGGAAATGTCTTCAGAAATGCAGTATATTAAATTAGAATTTTAAATCTGGGCAACTCTTCAATTTCCATGAAAAAAATGGCTACATTATCGATTTATTTAAAATAAAATCAAAATCTAACAAGTAGAATAAAAGTAATAAATAGACAAACAATTTTCAAAATAAAGTTTGGAACAAGTAGTAAGGTGTGGGACTAATAAACTGGAGGTTCCAGGTTCAAATCCGGTTGGGACTAAGAAAGGCGAAAAGTTTTTTCTAAATATGAGAAAGATAATTAATAAAGGAAAATGGATAAAAGTTAAAACTAAAGGAAATACAAAAATTTTTTGTATTTTCGCATGATCTACGTCAGACATTTCCCCAAAGAAGTCTTAGGTGACATGTCCCCAGAAGGTCAGCCCTGACCACTGCTGACTTTGAGTGAGGACATTTTGAAAATTTGAATGAAACTGTCCTCAACCCAGTACATAGAGATGTCTTGTGGATGTGAGCAGTGACTCTGACATGTCACCGCTCCGTCACTGAGGATGGCTTGAGGACGTTGCCAACTGGGCATTCAACAAATTTTTTTTATCCAAAAGGTTTTGTTTTTACACAAAAACTTTTTTTCGATGAAATTTTTTTTTTAACCAAAAGATTTTTTGCTCAACATTTTTTCTTACATTTTTTTAACACTAACACCAAATATTCTTTTTACGGAACATTTTTGGCAATTTTTTCAAAACAAAAAGATTTAAAAAAAAGTTTTTTAAATTAATTGCCCAAAAGTATGCTTCAAAATATGTAAACACTAACTTTTTCGACCAAACCAAAGTAAAATAGATGTCCAATCGGCTTTAAATTTGAGTCGTATGATTTTTTATAAAAAAGCAAGATTTTTTATAGCATAATTTTAGGCATGTAGTACATATATATGATTATTATTTAAAAGCGAAAAATCTCTACATATTGCTTATTTTGTAAACAAATATAAATTTTTTTTTAATCGTTAGTCGATTTATTAAAAAAAAATCATAAAATTTTGCTGGAATTAAATATTAGGATCATACATTTACAAAATGATTTAAATTATGCTACAGAAAAATCTTACTTTTTTATAAAATAAAACGACTTAAGCTGTGTTTACACCATGCCACTGAGTCGTTTGATTTTCTGCTATTTTTATACTAAAGTAAGATTTTTTATGGCATAGTTTTAGGCGTCTTTTTAATCTATGATCCGAAAATTTAATCCCAGCAAAACAATAACATTTATGATGTTTTTTACTAGGTTAGGTTAGGTTAGGGTGGCGGTGTACGATTTACACCTCGCATAGACCTTTTGGTCCATAGCGATAAAACAAAACTTTTTTCTTTTTCCGCTAGCGTCGCAAGTTAAACACGTTCAAAGTCATTGCGAATCTCTTTAATATTCTAAGATCCATTCGCGTTATATCCTCCAAAGTATAAAAGCTTATCTGACCAGTAATCGATCGGCGACTTCTTGCCACCGCTGGACAGTGACAAAGTATGTGTTCTATCGTTTCATCCACTCCTGGTGAGCCGCATTTTTTACAACTGGCGTCCGGGATGAGTCTAATATTCTTAGCATGAATGCCGATGAGACATTGACCAGTTATTATTCCCGTCAGAGCCCGACATTCCCTTCTCGTAAGTGATAAAAGGTATTCAGTTTTCCCTTGGTCATAAGTTGGCCATAAAGTTCTGCTGATTTTGCATGTTGTTAGTTGTCCCCACTTCCTGTTCGCTACTGCAACATTTATGGAATCCCGTCTTTTTTTGAAGTGTTGGGGCGGTGGTTAAACTAGCACCGTGGTACCTACACCATCAGCTCCAAGTTTCGCGAGTTCGTCTGCCCTTTCATTTTCCTGTATTCCGTTGTGTCCTGGTACCCATAATAAATTAACCTGGTTGTGTTGACACAACGTCTGCAAGTTCTCGTAACATTGTAAAACTATTTTAGATTTGATATAATAACCTTGAAGCGCATTTAAAGCGGCCTGGCTATCCACGTAAAAACTTATGGTTGCTCCCCTGGTTTCCTCGATATGTTCCACAGCCTTAGTTATTGCAACTATTTCAGCTTGAAATATGCTCGAGTCCAAAGGCAGATTAAACGAAAAGTTCTGGTTAACTCCACGTTTGTAAATCCAGCTCCCACTCCATGTGTTTGTTTCGATCCATGTTTTTTACTAAATCAACTTTGAATTAAATTGTTATATTTCTTTTTAAATTTATCACACAGAAAAAAATAAAAATGAATTTCAATTACGAAATTCGTTGATTCAATTAAAAAAATAATTGATTTCGGACGTATCACGAAAATGCGCATATTAATTACTCATTTTGTTTGAAAACAGTTTTAAAACTTAATTAAATTGTTAATTGAATCAATTAAAGTTTTAATTGAAAATAAAATGGAAAACCAATTAAAATTGTAATTAAATAAATATATAAAAAAAAAATTAATATAAAATTGAAAATCAATAATATAGATTTATTGATTCACATAAAATTTTTAATTGAAAAAAGACAAAAACTCAATTTAATTTTAAAAGTTGAACTTCAAAAAATGCCTAGAAATAAATAAACATAGAATGTTTTTGTTTTACATTATTAAGAAATTTATTTTCTTTATTAAATATAAACACTTGGTATAGTTTTGCATAGAAACATTATAGTAGTATTTTAAAATATCAATAACTATTTAAAATTACATTTTTATTTTTAAATCTTGTTATTGCATGCATTTTTGTCGCCTTAGTGAAGTTGAATCAAAAAAAAATTGTATTATATTTCAATGTGCAAAACACAACTGTACACATTTTATTATCAAAACAATTTATCCGCAACGACCGCTCGCCTTAAAGAAAACAATAAAACTAAATTTTTTTGTTGCTTTCATGTATTTATTGGCTGCTACCACCAAAATATACAAAACAATAGTTCAAAAGTTTTTTTTGTTGTTTTTTGCATTTTATTTTTTCATTTGCTACTAACACTAAAGCATATAAAACCGGTTTCGTTTGTTTATTTTATTTTTATTTTCAGTAAAGTTAAGAATTCAATTAAAACATTAATTGAATCAATTAAAATGTTTAATTGAAGTTAAATTTAATATCAAATCCATTTTTAATTAAAAAAAAAATCACGATATTATTTTCTGTGCAAGATGTAAAATTTTTTGTCGCTTATAAATAACAATCAAATTTTTGCTACATGCCTAAAATTATGCTACAAAAAAATCGTTCTTTTTTCATAAAAATCATACTACTCAAGCTATGTTTACACCATACCACTGGGTCGTATGATTTTTATGAAAAACCAATGTTTTCTATAGCATAATTTTAGGCATGTAGCAAATATATAATTGTTATTAAAAAGCGACAAAAAACTCTATATTTTGCTAAATTTGTAAACAAATATAACAATTTATATAATCTTAAGTTTATAAATTTAGCAATATGTAAAGTTTTTTGTCGCTTTTAATTAACAATCCTATATATAATAAATTCCTAAAATTATGCTATAAAAAAAATTGGATAGAAAAAAAAAAAATATGTCAAAAAATTTTTAAAATCTTGAAATTTAAAAAAATGGCGGTTATTAAAAAAAAAAAAATTGAAAAAATTTCTTTTCCTTAACACTTTCATAGAACATTTTTTTTTAATCTTTGAATATAGGAAAGAATCAGTTTTAAAAATTTCAAAAAATATATCACGAATACCGTTTGACCGACTCAAAAATTGGTTTGATATTCGTGTTTAGTGTATCAAAATTCCCGAATGGAATCTAAATAAGTGCAAACATATTTTGTTACAAAATAAAAATTAAACAAAATTTTTTTTTGCTCTGAAATTTTTGTTCTCAAAATTATTTTTTTTTTTTAAATAAAGTTTTAAATAATCTTTTTTTTTATTGTGAAGGTTATCAAAACATTCAATATGGCCGAATTTAACTTTTTTACTTGTTTTCCATTAAAATTGTTTTTGTTTTTAAAATCCACTTCAAAAAATTTTTAGAAAATTTCAAATTATAAATATTTTTTTTTTAAATTGACTTTTTGTTTTACTAAAGTTTGATCCTATATTGTTCTATTTATATTTTCTTGTTACAACTAATAAAAAATGCCGTTCGCCGCCTAAAAATATGCTGTAAATATCAATGTCCATGACTCCCCTAAAATATGCTGTATGTATTTTAAAATTACGTATTTTTTTTTATCTTATTAATAATTTGTTTTTTTATTAAATTCTTTTCAAATACAAAAAATATTAAACAATATTAAAAAGTAAACAAAAATGGCAAAATTTCTATTACATACTTTTTAATGTTATTATATTAATAAATCATAGCATACTTTTAGGTGAATTTTTTTAATATGTTTTTCTTTTACAAAACATGTTATAAAAAAAATTCACAATGGTTTACCTTAACTTGTGTATATTATATTGTATTATCAAACCTGTCAAATGTCAATTATGGTAACAAAAAAAGACCAAATACTAGAAAAAAAAACATGAAAACTTTTGACATATACTTAATAAATAATTCACAAGAAATTAAGAAATTTTTTATAAAAAAAAATATATCAAAGAAATATAATGTTTTCTTAAACGAAGTTTAAATGATTTAAAAGAAAAGCAAGGGGGAGGATAATTGTAATTTTTCCGTACAGTAATTTAGTTTTATTGTAAAATGTCAATAGAAAAAAGTTTTGAATTCTTAAGAAAATAAAAGACATTAAAAACTTGACAATACACAATTGTTTTGAAAAATTATAAAGACATTGTGGTAGAAAACATATGGCATTTCTATTGAATTATGACCATCTCAAACAATGAGAAAAATTTCTTTTAAGTAATTAATAAATAACTTAATTTTTAATCAATATAAAACATCTTTTTAAATTTGAAATATTAAAAAAATAATATGTTTGTCTTTTCATCTAAATCACCTTGTTATTTTATCCCTACCTCCATTCATGTCTAGTCTATTAAGAAAAGGTCTTTATTTTCTTACAATTCTTCATGTTTTTGTTAGTCATTTTTGATGACATCTCATCAAATATAAATGTGACCCACTTGTGGCATCAAAAGTTGTTAAAGATAAAACAAAAAAAAAACACCAAAATAGGAAATAAAAGATGTTTGTAAAAGCCATAGAACTTTTTGCCAATTTATTTTCTTGCAACGAACTACTGTACCTAATGTTCCCACTCCTGCACGTCTTTATGATAAAATATTTTTTTTTTATAGGAATTTGATATTCCATAGAGTATTTTATTTATATTTACATTTATATGTAACGCCATCAAACTTTGTACCAAAAAAACAAAAAGATGAGTTGGTGTATGTTGCCAAAAACAACAAAACACATTTCAAGTGAAATACACGTCAAAGTTTTTTTGTGTACCTTTTAAGCAAATTGATTTTGGCAGGCACTTAGAATACTAAAATTTTATTTATGCATGAAATAATGTTAAAAGAAAAGTAATAAAATAAATTTTAAGAATATTGAAAACAACAAATATAGGAATTGTTTATCAATATAACAACTAAATATTAGAAATTCAATTCAATTTTATGTTTACGCCAAAATGTATGCTATAAAATTTTTAATAAAAAAAAAAAAAATTTACTGAAAAATTTTTTGACAATCTATTTTTTAGCAAGTAAATTTACAGGCCTATTCACAGTTATGACTGGTTATGACTAATTTTATTATTTTCAAACTTCATATTCCCTGTGTTTGTTGTAAACTGTTGTAAACACAATCATAAAAAGTCTCAAAATTTAAAATTATTTGTCAATTTTGAGACGATGTGGGTAGCAGGTCTTTATTTTTTTGAAATTTTCAAACAAAATTTTAATTTTTTTATGATTGTTTACAACAACCACGTGAAAAAAATTGAGTTATGATTGAGTTATGACTTTTTTTGTGAATAGGCCCCTTAGTTTATTTGTAGTAGAATTTTTTTTTTGCCAGCTAAAAATATTTTATTTATGCCTAAAAGTATGCAATATATTTTTATTTTCAAACAACTTTTACTATGCAATTTTTATTTTTTAGTTTAACTAAACCAACAGCTAGAACAAGTTTGAAATATAAGATTGTAGACTAAAAATATGCTATAAATTTTTAACAATTTAAACAACTTAAAATAGGCTAAAAAAATTTAAAGATTGGTTTTTATTATGCAGCATCAAGCTGTGTTTACACCATATCACTGATTGATTTTCGAAGATTTTTATAAAAAAGTAAGATTTTGTTGTGGCATAATTTTAGGCATTTTGTAAATATATATTTCGAAAATTAAATCCCAGAATAACAATGACATTTATTATTTGTTTTAATAAATCCACTTAAGATTAAATAAATTGTTATATTTGTTTATAAATGTAGAAATTTGTAGAGTTTTTTGTCGCTTTTAAATAATAAGAATATATTTACTACATGCCCACAAGGGAATTTCCCTAGTATCACCCGCGGATCTATAAGGAATTGGTTTTACTTTGTAGAGCAGAAAAAATAAAGGGACACGTATTTTTTTTAGCGGCCCAAATTCATATTTAGGGGGTAAAAAGGAGGGGGGAGATAAGGCCATTTTTCATTTTCTTTCGTTTATCTCCTATACCATGCAAAGAAACCTATTCATGTGACATACCAAATGAAAGGTCTTTGGAAAACCTATCTACGTGTGCTAAGAACGTGTCCAAACATGCACAACTTTTCGTCATATTGAGTAGTATACCAAAATTTTAGGACATTTTTGTTAAAAAGTCGAAAAATATTAACTTTTTTGACCCGTTGTTAGCCCCAGGAGATAGGTACTTTTAATACCTTTAATCTAATACCACATATGCCTATATTAATTTTGTTTAAATAGGCGTAAATCGTAAAAAACTGGAAAAAGTCAGTTCTCCCCCATACAAATCGACTCCCCCTAAAAATGAGTTTGGGCCGCTAAAAAAAAATACGTGTCGAATTAATTTTCGTTCTAAAAAACATATTTAAATTTCATGAAGATCGGAGGGTGACACCAGGGAGACTTCCCTTGTCAGTGGTATGGTGTAAACATAGCTTTAGAAACATTTTTCTATAGGAAAAAATGTCTTGCAAAATTTAACTTTTTTTAGACGGAAAAAGGTCTCAGAATCTGAAATTATTTTCTACAGGAAAAATGTCTCAGAATCACATGATTTTTTCATTAGGGAAAAATTTCTAAGAATTTAAATCTTTTTTCTAACGAAAAAAATGTCTCGTTTTCCTATAGAAAAAATTTCTCAGAGTATGAGACTTTTTTCAATAAAAAAAATCTCAAAATCTGACAGAAATGTCTCAGGATCTGGAAGTCTTTTCTTAACGAAAAAATTTCACAGAATCTGATATTTTTTTAAAGTAGGAAAATCTCTTAAAATCTTAGACTTTTGTTTATAGAAAAAAATGTCTTAGAATCTGTGACTTTTTTCTATAGAAAAAACATTCTCAGAATCTCAGTCTTTCTTCTATAGGAAAATTTGTTTCAGAATCTAAAAATTTTTTCTATAAGAAAAATTGTCTCGGAGTCTGAGAATTTTTTATATAAGAAAAAATATCTCAGAATCTGAGACTTTTTCTATTGGAAAAATATGTCTTGTAATCAGAAACCTTTTCTAGGGAAAAAATTCTCAGATTCGGAGATATTTTCCTCAAGGAAAAATTTTTTTCAAAATTTAAGACTTTTTTCTGTAGGAAAAAATTTCTTAGATCCTGAGTCTCTTTCTTAAGAAAAAAAATGTCTTAGAATCTCTGAACTTTCTCAGAATCTGAGTATTTTTTAATAGGAAAATTTGTCTGAGAATCTGCACCTTTTGTCCATAGTAAAATTTGTCTCAGAATCTGAGTATTTTTCTATTGGAGAAAATGTCGCGGAATCTAAAAACAAAAAATTCTCAAATTCTGAGACATTTTGCTATACGAAAAAAGTTTTACGGTTTGACTTTTTTCTAAGGGAAAAAATGTCTCAGAATATAAAATTTTATTCTAAAGGAAAAAATGCCTCAGAATCTCAGACCTTTTTCTATAGGAAAAAATTTCTTAGAGTCTGAATCTTTTTTTCTATAGGAAAAAAGGTATCTGAATCTGAGACTTTTTTTTTATAGGAAAAAATGTCTCAGAGTCTGAGGCTTTTCCTATAAAAAGTTTCTCGGATTCTGAAACATTTTTCTATACGAAAAAATGTGTCAGAATCTAAAACTTTTTTCTATACGAAAAATTTCTCATAATCTGAGACTTTTCTAGAGGAAAAAACTTTTTTCTATAGAAAAAAATGTCATAGGATCTGAGTCTTTTTCTATTGGAAAAAATGTCTCAGAATCTAAGGATTTTTTCTATAGGAAAAAATGTCTCTGAATCTGAGACTTTTTTCTATAGAAAAAATGTTCCAAGATCTGAGACTTTTTTCTACAGAAAGAAATGTCTCAAAATCTAAGACTTTTTCTGTTCACATATGCCAACTATAGAAAAAAAGTCTCAGAATCTGAGACTTTTTCTATAGAAAAAAATTTCTCAGAATCTGACACTTTTTTCTAAAGAAAAAAATGTCTCAGAATCCGAGACTTATTTCTTTTGGAAAAAATGTCTCAGAATCAAAGATTTTTTAATAGAAACAAGTGAAAAAGTTAAATTCGGCCTTGCCGAATGTATTGATACCCTCCACAATGTAAAAAAAAATTATTTGCAAAAAAAAAATTTTTGAAAAAAAAAAAAATTAAGCGGAAAAAATTTTTGGTGAAAAAAAAATTACGCGAATTTTTTTTTGTAAAAAAATTGGTTTGTACTTAAAAAAATACCACTCTGTGTCCGAATCTGTTCACATATGCCAACCAGAAGCCAATTTAAAGCATTTTGTATTTTTAGGTTATGTGGAATGTACCAACATGTTCGAGGTGCATTCGTTCATAACTTTTGAACCGCTGAACCACTTTCGCTCAAATGCAATACCAAACTGCTTAAGACCAGTGTTGCCAGATAAGGGGATTTGTCCCCAAAATGGGGATTTCGAGTTTGGTTTGGGGACAAGATTTTCAGGGGAGGGATTTAGGGATTTCGCTAATTTTTGGGGATTTTTTCTAAAATTTGGGGATTTTCTTTATTTCAAAAATTTAATTTTTAAAATTGCACAGAATGCAGTCAAAAATTACAACTGCATTCATTTGTTAATGTCAAAGTAGTAAAATTGAAGTAACAATGCTTTAATTATTTTTTGACTTTTTTTGAAAAACAAAAATATTGTTTTTAAATGCACTAATTGTAAGATTGCAGTCTTTAGAAGCTGGTCGGGAATAATTTTAGTAAATAATAAAAGTTTTACGAAGGTGGAACAAAGTTAATTTTTTTCAAACTCAGAATAGTTTATATTCAGTTGTCAAATAACGACATACAAAAATACTAAAAGTCAATCAATACAGCTAAAGAAACCATTATTTTTTGACCTCCAATACTTTTGACCACCAATTTATTTGGGAACAATAAAAAAAATTTGTTTATTTATTTAAGAACATCTACTTAAGTGCAAAGTAATGAGATATCACAATAAAAAATATTTCTTTGTTTACAAAAAAAATTGGTGGTCAAAAGTATTGGAGGCTATAAAATATGTACTGGTGTCTCCAACTGTATTGATTGACTTTTAGTATTTTTGTGGGTCGTTTAAATAATTATTTGACAACCGAATAGAAACTTTTGGAGTATTACCTCCTAGCACGAATCTGTCATCAGAAAAGTTGTATCAAATAGCCTTCTTGAGATAAAGGCATTTAAATATTTTGTGGACCAAGCCTTCAAAACCAACAATTCTTTTAATATTAGAAAAGTGTATGTTTAAGGAATACATTTTTTTTATTCAAATTTCTTATAAAAAATCCTATCACATCCAAGAAATCCGGGCTCGATACGATCAGGGATACCATCAGGTAATGTCACGGAAGTTGACAACGTCATTTTTGCAATAAATATCCAAATTTTGCAAGAAATTTCCTGTTCAAACCAGATATGTAAAGTGGACACTCCAATAAGTAGAACCTGAGGTTAAAATTTAAAATCCATTGATTATATCCGAAAAATATTTAAGATACGTTTTTTTGTACCAATTTTAATATTTTTTTTTTTGGTAATATTGAGAAAAAAAATTTAAAAGACATTTTCTTAAGTATTCCTGCCTTCTGAATACGAATCAGTCATCAGAAAAATTAAATTTCTTAAGATTGGAAGAGTGTGTGTTAAAGTTCTATTATCCTTAACTATTCGAATTGTGAAAAAAAATCCTGTAGATACTCAAATAAAGAGAACGTGGGGTTAAAATCCAAATTTCGTTGAGTATATCCAGAAATATTTGCAAAAGCAAATATCTAATTTGAACAGTATTTTTTCTTTTTTTAAAAATTCTAATAGTTATAAGGATAAAACCAAAAAAAATTCATTTTTAACTTCCTTACAATGTTCTGATGGTATTCCTGATCTTATCGACGCCGGTTTTTTTTTTTTTTTTTCAAAAGTTATGTAATTTTGTAGGGAAGAGGAATAAAAAGACAACATTTACACTTTTTTAATATCAACAGAATTCTTGGATTTGGGGGCTTGATTCACAAAAAATTAAAATTCCCATATCTTGAGAAGGCGATTTAATACAACTTTTTTATTCAAAATTTAATATTTAAATATCATAAAAAGGTCTAAACTTAAAATTAATATAAAAATATTGTTTAATAAACACCATTTTTTTAATTAAAAGAGAGTTTATATTTGAATATTCATAAATTTTTTTTTGGGGGATTTTATATAATTTGTAGGGTATTTTTGGGGATTTCATTTTTCAAATTGGGGACAAGAGCCAAATATTTTCTGGCAACACTGCTTAAGACAGCAAAAAATAAATGTGCAAAGTCTCAATCTTATATTTTTAATACTTTTGCCGTGATCACCATTTTCACAGACGGACAGATGGACAGACAGACGGACATCGCTAGAATGTCTTAGAATCGATCACTGATCAATAATATATATGCTTTATGGGGTCTCAGGCCAATATTTAAATTACAATATTTAAATTACAAACGGAATGACAAACCCTTTATCACCAAGAAGAGGGTATAAAAAAAATGTTCAGAATCAGAAACTATTTTCTATATGGAAATACGTCTCGGATTTTTTTTTTAAATTTTGTAGCCTACTTTTAGGATTTAGTTAACATAATTTTCATAGCCTAATTTTCACACCTTGAAATGTCGTTGGAAAACTCTCTAAAGTATATCTGTTCATCACCCCCAATCTATATTGAAATTCATCGAATCGGTACAGGAAAAGGTTTCACAATCTAAGACTTTTTTCTATAGGAAATAACTATCTGAAAATCTGATACTTTTTATTTAGGAAAAAAATTTTCTGAGAATCGGTAAAAATGTTTTAGAATCTGAAATTTTTATCTAAAGCCAAAAAAGTTCTCAGAATTTAAGATTTTTTTTATTGAAAAGTGTTTCAAATCTGATTCTTACTATAAAAAATAACAAAAACTACCAAAAGTAAATAATTTATTGCTTTGCTACATATTGTAGCATACTTTTTAGGGTTTAATTAACATAATTTTCATTGCCTATTTTTAGGCTTAATTCTTTTCTTAGCTAAATTTTTACCCCGAATCCTAAAAAAATAACAAACATATGTCGCTTTTCTTTGATTTATAAATTCCTTTACCTTTTTTTATTTTTCCCCCCTATACCTGTAAAAGTAATTATAATATTCACCTAAAAGTATGCAAAATATTTTTTTAAACATTAACATTGAATTCCCAAACCAAGAAAAACAACAACATTTTCATATTTCCTATAAATTATGTATATTTTGGAGACACCCTTGTTTTTCAACGTTGTGTTTTTTTTCTCATTCGCATGTTTACTAAAAACATTAATTTAATTAGTCTACCTCCCCCTTAGCTGCCACTAGGAAAATGGTTATATGAACTCTTAAAACAAACCATTCCTTAACTTAAATGAAATGTTTTATATATTTTCCTTATATTTGTTGTTATAAACAACTTTTTTGTTTTTTTGGTTCATACAATTTTGTTCATACAATTGTAAAAGTCGTTCAGTATTTTATGGTTTCAGGCCATTATTCGCTCGACAATAGAATACACAACAGCTGTTAATGTTATGCTTAACTAAGTAACCCACTGCTAAGACGACGGCTCTAAGTACTATAAAAGGAGTAAAAGTCGCCAAGAGGCTCATTTGGTTTTCTGGTTGTGTATGGATGTATGTTTAAATAATCAGGAAAATGTAGGCAAAATCTTTAAGCAAAATTTTCTTTTTTGCTGCTTTTTTCTTTATGTTATTTGCTAAATGAGAGCCAGGAAAAAAACTTTGAAAAAAAGTTAAGAAAAAATGAGCCTAGAGGTTATAAATTACAGTCAAACCCGGTTATAACGAACTCCGAGGGACCAGTAAAAATTGTTCGTTATAAGCGAAGTTCGCTATAAGCGGGGTATTTTTTATATCAACCTAGTTTTATTTCCAAAATATAAGTTCCAATTTTGTTTTATTTGACGTTTTTTTGAAAGTAAACTACTTATTGAGAAGAAAAAATTAAAAATATAAATAAATTTTATCTAAATTATAATATAAACCAAAAATGTTTAACCATTTGTGAGTTTGGTAACCATAATTGCCGAAAATTTCAAAATATTTATGGGAGTTCGTTATAAAAAGGTAAATATACATGAAATTGTGTTCCTGGGACCATAATAAGTAGTTCGTTTTAACCGAGGATTCGTTATAACCGAGTTCGTTATAAAAGAAGTATTTTGTGTGAAAATTGTTGCCAAAACGTCGGGACTTTAGAATTAGTTCGTTATAACCGAGAATTCGTTATAACCGAGTTCGTTATAACCGAGTTCGACTGTATTATAGAAACAATAAGACTGAAGAAAAAAAAAAAGAAAACAAAACATAAGAAACAGCAAAAGTTTTAGATTTTTAATTATAAAAGAAAATACAAAAATATATTACAAATACAGAAGAAGAAAAGGCTTAAATTTGAAGTTTGTTAAAAAAGGTTGTTTAAAGAAAAAAAAAAACTCATGAAAAATCTTAAAAAAGGATACCCTCCGAAATAACAAAATAATGTAAAAAACAATTTCGTTTGGCCGTACTCCTAACTACCCTTCACAATGGCCAGAACGATTGAAAATTTCAAAAAAAAAATTGACAAAAATAATTTTCCAAAATTTTTTTTTTTTAATTTTTGTAAAAATTTTTTTTTTTGAGTGTAAAATTTTTTTTGAGTGTAAAATTTTTTTGAGTGTAAATTAATTTTGGGGACAAGAACATTGTAAAATATTGGTGTGGCTAACCTTTGTGTTTCATTCAGTAGATCAGAGTTAGTCGAACGGACAGACATCGCTGGTTCGTCTTAAAATCGATCGGTGATAATGAAGTTATATACTTTAAGTTGTCCCAGACCACTATTTTGAGGTGTTACAAATGCTTGAGTGTTTTAAAAAACTGTTTGAAATAGTTTAAGCAATATAATTGAAATAAAACTAGTTTGGCCCGGAATCGTGTTCGTTCTGGTGAAAAATGTTTTTTAAAAAGTTCGAACCCTTAAATCGTGATTAGCCTAGGAAATCAGCAAATTTTGAGTGAAAAAAATTTTGAATGAAAAAAACTGAATAAAAAACAGATTTGTTGCCAAATATTTAAAGTTAAAATATTTAAAAAAAATTATTTCATTCCCCATTCTATTCCATATCGTTCCCAGTTCTGTTTCATTTCGATCTATGTTGGTTTCATTTCTTGCCGTAGAATATGTGCTTAAGAAATTGAAAATATTTTTAGATTCTTTATTTCAATAGATATAAAAAGTACTATATTACCCCACTTTTACAATTTACAAAAACCCCTTTTTAATCTAAAAATGTTTAACTTTTAAATGTGTCCTTCGATGTTAATTCTGTATATGTCGAATATAAAGGTTCTGAGGCCTTTAGTTCAGAAGTTATAAAAAGTACCAAATTTCCATTTGTACTTACTTTTTGCCCCTTAACAAATAAAATTTCCAAAACTTATTTTGTTCTGAATAATTTCAGTTTCTTAAATCCATTATTTTAGAATATCAACAAAGTACCAAAGTAAAAATTTTGACCCCTTTTTTTAAAAATTATTTTTTTATGGGAATATTTTAGGAAATCGAAAAAAGTACTAAAGTACACTTATTTTAATCTTATCATTGAAATTTTTTATAAAGTACTTTTTTCAGGAGTCTTTTTTCGCTGGTTGGTCCAATATTCTACATTTCAAGTTTCTAGAGCTATAATTTCAGGTAAAAGTACCAAAATACAAATGTTTATACCCCATTAAAATTGGTATTTCAAAATATTGTTTTTTTTTTAAATGTTTTTTTCAACTTTTAAGTTTCTAAGAACTTTATTTCAGAACATTAAAAAAGTACCAAAGTACACTTTTTTTCTTATAATCATAAATTTCTATAAATTTTTTTTTTCTCAGAATGGCAGAAAATCGAAAAAGTAACAGAGAACATTTTTTTACAGTACCAAAGTACACTTTTTTTCCTCTTATCATCATAAATTTCTATAAAATATTTTTTTTTAGAATGGCAGGAACTTGAAAAAGTACCAAAGAAAATTTTTTACACTTTTCTTCCCATTGAAATCGGAATTTCCAAAAAGTACTTTTTCATAACATTCTTCCGGCTGGAGGATCCCACAATTTAGATTTGAATTTTTTTTAACACTATATCAGGACATAAACAAGGTACCAAATTATGCTTTCCCCCTCTTATAATCGAAAGTTTCTTTAAATAACTTTCGTCAGAATATTTTTTTTGAAGGATGATCCATCATTACACATTTGAAGTTTCTAGAACCATTACTTCAGGAGACAGAAAACATATCAAAGTAAAATGTTAACCTTCTTAACCCCATTAAAATCGGAATTTCAAAAAAGTACTTTTTATTATAATGATTTTTTGGCTAAAGGATCCTACAGTTTAAATTTCTAGTTTCTATGCCTATTATTTCTGTACATAAAAAATGATCAGGGTATGCATTGCCCTCTTATCATCGGAAATTTCTGTAAGCAACATTTCAGAATGTTTTTCTTTCAGGATGATCCGTTGTAACACTTTCCAAGCCTCTAGAACCATTATTTAAAAAAATAGAAAAAGTACCAAACTATGTTTTTTACACTTTTTTTTACACTTATTAAAATCGGAATTTCCAAAAAGTCCTTTTTCAGACTGTTTTTTCGGCAGTAGTATTCCAAATTTCAAAATTATTCAAGATATCTAAAAATCTAAGCATCAGAACTTTCTATACTTCTGTCAGAATTGTTTTTTCCCTAAATTGTCCTACATTTCAAGTTTCTAGAACCATTATTTTAGGAGATAGAAAAAGTACCAAAGTACGTTTTACCCTACTAAAATCGAAATTTCCCAAATTCAGAATATTCTTTCGGCTGGAGGATCCCAAAATTTAGATTTGAAATTTCTTTTAACACTATATCAGGGCATAAACAAAGTACCAAACTACACTTTTTCCCTCTTATCATCGGTAGTTTCTATAAATAATTTTCGCCAGATTATATAACTTTCGTCAAAATAAAATTGTTTTGCAGGATGATCCATCATTACACATTTCTAGTTTCTAGAACCATTACTTCAGGAAACTAAAAAAGTACCAAGTATATTTTTTACCCCACTAAAATTGGAATTTCAAAAAAGTACTTTTTTAAAATGTTTTTTCGGCTGGTGGATCTCACATTTAAAATTTCCCGTTTCTATGACTATTATTTCAGTACATAAATAAAGTACCAGAGTAAATTTTTACCCTCTTATCATCGAAAATTTCTTTGAACAACATTTAAAAACGATTTCTTTTAGCACGAACCTTTATAACACCCTTCAAGCTTTCAAAAAATAGAAAAAGTACCAAAGTACATTTGTTACACTTTTCACCTTATTAAAATCGGAATTTCCAAAAAGTACTTTTCTCAGAATGTTTTTTTTTGGCTAAAAAATCTTAAATTTCAAAATTTTTCAGGAGATCTAGAAATGTTAGCATCATTACTTTCTATGCAGTACTTTTGTTACAATTGTTTTTTCGCTACATTATCCTAAATTTTACATTTGGAGTTTCTGGAACCATTATTTTAGGAGATAGAAAACGTACCAAAGTACAATTGTTTTCCCTTTTTACCCCATTAAAATCGGAATTTGACTATTATTTTCACTTTTTTGCCCTCCTAGAATCAATATTTCCGAAACTTATTTTTTCGGGTGTTTTTTGCGCCATTGGATTTTATATCACAAATTTCAAGACTCAGGGTCCACTTTTCCTGAAAATGTTAAAAAGTACCATTATAATCTTGGACTGAGAGATGATGAATTAGTTAGTCACTGTAATCAAAATTATTTCAGTTTCTTACTATAAATTAAGTAAATTTAAACAAAATGTGTAATTTTACCTTAAATTAGTTAAAATTTTTTCAATTTATAGTAATTTTGTTAAAATTTAGCTAATTTATAGCAGGAAACTGAACTAAATTGTTTAGAGTGTAGATTGGCCGCTCTCGGAATTTCTACAGACAGATAGTCCGACATCGATAGATAGACATAAACTCGATCGACACATATATATGAGTTTCCAAGAGAATGACGTTTCCATAAGCTACAAATGGAACGACTAACTTATATCTCTAGTCTTTCCCTAAGTGTAGGGTTTACAAAACCAAATATTTTTTGTCCTAATGAGAGGGAATTTAAAATTCAACGAAAGTTATGTTTATAAAAATCCATTATAATGTTTTTGACAATTAAAGGGTTCATTTGAGTGGCATATGTCAATTTTACATTTAAACCTTTTGTCAAAATATTTCACACCCTTTTTAAAGTAATTAATGTTTTTTTTTTATTTAAAACATGTTGTAGGGGAAAATGTGTCAGAACCAGAGATTTTTTCTAGACATAAAATATCTGAGAGTCTAAGAATTTTTCTATACGAAAAATTTCTCAGAATCTTTTTCAGTACGAAAAATATCTCCGAATTTACAAAATTTTTTTGTGCGGAAAATATTTTAAAATTTTAGAGTTTTTCTATGCGAAAAATCTCTGAATCTTAGAATTTTTCTTTACGAAAAATGTCTCAGAATCTAAGAATTTTCCTATACGAAAAATATTTCAAAATCTAAGAATATTTCTACACGAAAACTATTTTAGAATTTTTTTATAAAAAAAAATATTTCAGAATCTCAGAATTTTTTTTGTATAAAAAATTTCTTAGAATCTGAGAATTATTCTATTCGAAAAATGTTTCGAAATCTGAAAATTTATTTTCTTTTACTTAAATTTTGTGTAAAACCTCTTTGAAAATTTTAAGTTTTCCTTTTTTTTCTTCCTCTTTTCCCAACTTGACCACTAAAATTCCAATTAATATATAACACTGTGCAACAAGAAAAATGAGCCTCAATGGCTTCAACGCCATATGAAAGTAGACCATCAAATGGACAAAATCACCAAAGGGTTTTGCAAAGTCAGTTCGGATTTCTTTTTTATAGCCCACTGAAGTTTTTATTTTTTTATCAAGGGCGTTTGGAAAACGTCAAAAATACTATAATAAGAACACATCTGAGCTTCAAAATTTTATTTTATGTCTTCAGTGAAATTTTATGGCGGTTCTTTTCTTAGAACATTTTAACCCTCTAACTGCCATTTTAAGGGGTCATTTTAGTCCTTTTTGAAAAACTAAACACAGAAGTCTAATAAAACATCCATTTAGAGGGTTAAAATGTTCTACAAATATTTTCCTCATAAAATTTCACTATTGGTTGTCGAATGTTCAAAGTTTGTGCGACATGCGCAAAGTGTTTAAAAAGGTTCAAGTATAAAAATTCAATGTTTGTTATTTATTTTGACCAAAGCAGTGTTAAAAAATATCGACAAAAAACAGTGCAAATATACTTTTGAGCTAAAAATGATATTCTGATGTGTTTTATAAAATTTTATTATGATTCTTTTCTTTGACCAAATTAACCCTCTAGCTCCCGTTTTCAAGGGTCATTTTTGTCCTTTTTTAAAAGAAATACAAAAAAGTCTATAAAAAAGGCAGTTAAAGGGTTAAAATGTTTTACAAATATTTTCTGCATCAAATTTTACTAGGGCACGTCTAAGACAGAAAGTTCGTCCAGCATATAGAAAATGCTTAAAAATTTTTAAGTATTCCAAAATTTTTTTTTATTTTTTTTGGGCCGAAATAAAAAAAAAAACAAGTAACCAAGTTAAAATCGACTTTGTCGAATGTATTAATACCCTCCACGATGTAAAAAGTTTATTTGCAAAAAAAAAAAAAAAAATCCGCCAAAAAAAATTTTTGGTAAAAAAAAAAAATTTGACGAAAATGTTTTTTTTTTTAATATGTTTGTACTTCTTTAAATACCATTCGGTGATCGATTCTGTTCACATGAGTCAACCAGCCTCCGAATCAAAACATTTTGTGTTTTTAGGTTATGTTGAATGTACCACAATTTTCGAGGTGTTCTTACATTTTCGATCATAACTTTTGAACCGCTGAACCGATTTCGCTCAAATGCAATACCAAACTGCTTAGGGCAACACCAAGTAAGTCTTTGTTATATCTGTTTAATACTTTGGCCGTGAAAATTTGATGCAGAAAATATTTGTAAAACATTTTAACCCTTTAACTGTCTTTTTTTATAGACTTTTTTGTATTTCTTTTAAAAAAGGACAAAAATGACCTTTGAAAACGGGAGCTAGAGGGTTAATTTGGTCAAAGAAAACAATCATCATAAAATTTTATAAAACACATCAGAACATCATTTTTAGCTCAAAAGTATATTTGCACTGTTTTTTGTCAATATTTTATAACACTGCTTTTGTAAAAATAAATAACAAACATTGATTATTTACACTTGACCCTTTTTAAGCACTTTGCGCATGTCGCACAAACTTTTAACATTCGACAACCCCTAGTGAAATTTTATGAGGAAAATATTTGTAGAACATTTTAACCCTCTAAATGGATGTTTTATTAGACTTCTGTGTTTAGTTTTTAAAAAAGGACTAAAATGACCCCCTAAAATGTCAGTTAGAGGGTTAAAATGTTCTTAGAAAAGAACCGCCATAAAATTTTACTGAAGACATCAAATCATATTTTGAAGCTCAGATGTGTTCTTATTATAGTATTTTTGACGTTTTCCAAACGCCTTTGATAAAAAAATAAAAACTTCAGTGGGCTATAAAAAAGAAATCCGAACTGACTTTGCAAAACCCTTTGGTGATTTTGCCCATTTGATTGTCTACTTTCATATGGCGTTGAAGGCATTGAGGCTCAATGCGATGACCCAAAATTTGTTGCACAGTGTAATTGATTTAACAATTGATCACATCTGTTGACAAAATATAAAAAAAAAATGATTCGAACAAGAAGAAATCACCACGACAGTAGTGATAATTCAATGAACCGTGAAAATGATGATGTTTTATTGTGTATCCCAATTGAAAAACAGGAAACCCATAAACACATGCAAACGTTTGGTTAACAATTTTACATCATCGTTTGTATGACGACAATGTGTGATGAGGAAAATTTATCACAAACACACACAAAAAGAAAAAAAGGAAACATGTGTTACAAGGCGTTCACCATCATAAACACCAGGCGAATCAAAAATAATAGAAAAGAAGAGACAATTATTAGATATTGTGGGGCATGTCACAGACTCAATTCCGTTCGGATTTGGAAAAAGTGGTTTACTCGCAAAACGCAAAGCAAACATTTTTTTTTCGGAATAAAACCACTTTTATGCAATTCAATTCCACTTTAGTTTTTGAAAGTGATTTCATTCCGAAAAAAAACATTATTTTTGGGTTTTACGGGTAAACCACTTTTTCCAAATCCGAACGGAATTGAGTCTGTGACATGCCCCTGTAATAGTTATAGGACATCATAAAATCAATTGGCACCACGAGGTTAAACTGGGGGTGGGTTTTTATGACAATTTTTAGTTACAGAAATTAAAATTTTTTTGCAACTTTTAATAGGGATAATTGGGTTGTAAAAATAATAGCACTGTGCTCGAATTTGGTAAAGTTAATTCGGGTATACTGGTAAAGTTAATTCGGTTATACTGAATTCAATGGTGTTAGCCGTTTTTCGAAGTTAGCGCTCGTACTCGCGATTTAAAATTTTGATGGTTAAGTACAATAAAAACGATATTTTTAAACTTTTGCTATCATTTTTAAATTTAAAACCATTCAAGTCTGTTAAACTAGCACAACAAATCATAATACCGTGCATTTTTTTTCGCGAAAAACATTTTTTTTGCGAAAAATCTTTATTTTCGTGAAAAAATTGTTTCAATACAAATATTTTTAGTTTGATTTGAATT
This sequence comes from Pegoplata infirma, assembly GCA_963921195.1. NCBI lineage: Eukaryota > Metazoa > Arthropoda > Insecta > Diptera > Anthomyiidae > Pegoplata > Pegoplata infirma. Next base: position 225,349,854 of record OY992537.1, read on the forward strand.
TACGACATCCATCTGGTAAAGCTAGTTCGTGTACGCTAAATCTCATTGTAATATCAGTTTTTTTTTTTTCAAAGTTAGCGTATGTATTAGCGATATTCGCGATTATTTTTTTTTATTTTAAAGTAAAAAAATATTTTTTTCATATAATTTTGACAATTGCATTTTGAGTTTTTATCATCTAAACTCTATTGAATTTACAAAAAAAAAAAATTATTCGCGTAAATTTTTTTCGCGATTTTTTTTGCGAAATTTTTTTCTATTTTTATACCCTCCACTCTAGTGATAGAGGGTATATATAAGTTTGTCATTCCGTTTGTAACACATCGAAATATTGGTCAAGGACCCCATAAAGTATATATATTCATGATCCTCGATCGATTTTAAGTCGATCTAGCGACGTCCGTCCGTCCGTCCGTCTGTCTGTCTGTCCGTCCGTAGAAAACACGCTTACTTTTGAAAGACTTTACAGAGGCTACTGAAGTTTGGCATATATGTTGGTCATTTACCTGGTCAGGTTGGTATTGCAATGCAGCCAAATCGGTCCAGTGGTTCAAAAGTTATGAGCAAAAGAGTAAATTTTGGCAAGGGTGTTTCGCGAATTTGCTAGATAAAAAACACGATAACCTTCGAAAGACAATAATGAGACTACTGAAGCTTGACATGAATCTTTGTCGTACCCCAAGTCTGTTTGGTACAAAATCTCAGCTCAATCGGTATAGTGGTTCAAAAGTTATAAGCAAAACCCTGAATTTCAGATTAGTTTCATCTTAAACAATGCTTGTCAAACTTGTTTAGTTTTAAAGCAATGCTTTTTAAACTTGTTTAGTTTTAAAAGCATTGGTAACTTTAAAATTACACTCGAAAAAAATTTTACACTCAAAAAAAATTTTACACTCAAAAAAACTTTTTTACAAAAATTACAATATTTTGTGTTTTTTTACAAAAATTACAATATTTTGTGTGCATTCACTCAGAAATATTTTTACAGTAAAAAAAAAACGTTACACTCTAAAAAATTTTACACTCAAAAAAAATTGTATTTTTTTTTTTTAAATGACACAAAAATAGTTTTTTACTCAAAATAAAATATTTCTAATCAAAATTGTTAATTTTTTCACGTTAAAAAATTTACTATCCTTTAAAAAATGCATTGTGGAGGGTATTCATAGATTCGGCAAAGTCGAATTTAAGTTTTCTACATGTTTTTTTTATTTTCCTATTAATTTATGGAAATGTAGAAATACGATAAATTACAGACACAAAATTTTTCGAAAAATTTTTTGGCGCGGAAATTTTTTTTTTCGCGGAACTTTTTTTTCGCGAAAAAAACAATGCATTTTCTTAATTTGTATTTAAAAACTATCCAAAAGCATAAAAATTAAATTTTTGTAGTACCAAGGCTTTACAATTTTAAAAAATACTTCTGTCATATCAGAAGTATTTTGTCACTGTAGCACAATGTCATTATTGAACAATTCTTGGACTTACAATTAGTCCCCATATAAAAATGTTGCCCGATATTCAGATAAATGGTTCAATTGGCAAAAAAAGAAGCCTTATTCCACTCATTAAAGATCTAACCCATTTTCCGAAAAAAAATTATGTAGGGTATCATATGGTTCGTCTTGACCGACAATAATTACTTGTTTTCAATTTTTTATACCCTCCAACCACAGTATGGGGGTATACTCACTTTGTCATTCCCTGTGTAACGCATCGAAATATCGGTCTAGGACCCCAAAAAGTATATATATTATTGATCAGTGATAGATTCTAAGACATTCTAGCGATGTCCGTCCGTCCGTCTGTCCGTCTGTCTGTGGAAGACACGATACAGCCCAAAATAAAAGAGCTAGACTCCTGAAGTTTGGCACAAATATGTCATATGGTCCTAGGCTGGTTAAGTTTGGAGATGGGCTAAATCGGATCAGGGGGAAAAAAGTTCCCCCTTAAGGAACTAAACCAACCTTCGAAAAACACCATTTTTATACCCTCCAACCACAGTATGGGGGTGTACTCAATTTGTCATTCCGTTTGTAACGCATAAAAATATCGGTCGGGGACCCTATAAAGTGTATATGGGGCATTCCATGCCAAATCACTCACTTTTAGGCCCGACCCCCTTCGATTAATTTTATTTTTGGATATGTTTTAGTACGTATTAAATGCAACTTGCGGCCAAATTTTCAGCCTTTTATACCAAGGTGGTGTTGAGTAATCAATTTTTCAAAATGGCGATTTTTTCCAAAAAATTAAAAAATTTAAATTTTCAATCAATTTTGACCAGTAAAAAATATAGATATTTCAAAAAAAGTTGGACAACGTTTTGTTGGTATTTAAATGTAGTTTTAGAAAAAAAATGTGAAAAAATTATTCGAAGTAATTATCACTTATTTTTTGACGTTTAAAAATTAAAATCGACTTTTTGAAAAAGTCCGAAACCTTCGATTTTTTTGTAAAAAACTATAAGAATTCTACTCTAAATTATGCAACTTTTAAGCCATAACTCGAGATGTGATCACAATTCTTTCTATTTTTTTTTAATTTTTAAAATTGCACCTTTTATGTTTTGGCTCTGATTTATTTTATATGGAGCTCCAAAAAAAAAAAATGGCAGATACTGACCCTAACTTACCCTAAATATATTCATTTGGAGGTAAATATACGTCTCACAAAAATTTGGGACGATCGGACATGTGTAAGGCGCTTAGCATGGTCCTTGAAGTTTAAAAAACGGATTACAAGGAAAAATATGAATTTTTTTCTGTTTTCGCAATTTCTTTGGTATTTTAAGTTAAGTTTTAATTCAAATGATTACAGAATTATGATGTGGAGTAAAATGCCTTTCTAATAAGGTACTAAAAACTAAAATCGGTTGAAAATCAGCCAAGTTATTACAACTTCCCCAGGCATCTAGCGTGTGCCATACAACTTGATTAAAAAATACGAGGCCCTTTTTTTAAATTTATTGAAATTTTCTACTGTAATAACATTTTTTCATTATTCATGTTTCAGTGTAATATTTTTTTGACTTTTCCAAATTTTAAAACAAAAAAAATATTTTTTTTTTTAAATAGAGATTTCAAAAGGGTGTGGAAAATGCAGGCATTTTTAGCACTAATTTAAAAAATGTTAGCAAAACACAATATGAAAAATACTTGTCATCTAATAACATTTGAACTTGAAGAATAAAAAGATGTTATTACAGTAGAAAATTTCAATGAATTTCAAAAATCGGATTGTATTGATTAATTAAGTTGTCTGCCACACGTTAGATGCCTGGGGAAGTTGTAATAAGTTGGCTGATTTTAAACCGATTTCGGTTTTTATGACCTTAATAGAGAGACATTTTACTCTACATTTCAATTCTGTAACCATTTGAATTCAAAATTAACTTAAAATACAAAAAAAATTAAGAAAACAGAAAAAAATGCATATTTTCCCTTGTAATCCGATTTTCAAACTTCAAAGCCGATGCGGCACGCCTTACCCATGTCCGATCATCCTAAAATTTTCTGAGACGTATTTTTACACCCAAGTTAATATATCTAGGGGAAGTTACGGTCAATATTTACCAAATTATTTTTTTTGGAGCACCATATAAAATAAACCAGACTCAAAAAAAAAAAAAGTGCAATTTTCAAAATTTGAATAAAAATAGAACGAATTACGATCACATCTCGAATTATGACTTAAAAGTTGCGTAATTTAGAGTAGAATTTTTTGACATTTTAAAAAAAAAATCGAAGGTTTCGGACTTTTTCAAAAAGTAGATTTTAATTTTTATACGATAAAAAACAAGTGATAATTACTTCGAATAATTTTTCATATTTTTTTTCTAAAACTACATTTAACTACCAACAAAATGTTGTCCATCTTTTTTTAATATATCTATATTTTTTACTGGTCAAAATTGATTGAAAATTTAAATTTTTTCATTTTTTGGAAAAAATCGCCATTTTGAAAAATTTATTACTCAACACCACCTTGGTATAAAAGGCTGAAAATTTGGCTACAAGTTGCATTTAATACGTACTAAAACATATCCAAAAATAAAATTTATCGAAGGGGGTCGGGCCTAAAAGTGAGTGATTTGGCATGGAATGCCCCATATATTATTGATCTATGATCGATTCTAAGTCGTTCTATGAATGTCCGTCCGTCCGTCCGTCTGTATAAAACACGATTCAGTCCAAAATAAAAGAGCTAGACCCCTGAAAATTGTCAAGAATATGTCTAATGTTCATAGGCCAGTTAAGTTCGAAAATGGGCAAAATCGGACCAGGGGGAAAAAAGTTCCCCCTTAAAGCTAAGTACTCTGTTTCTTACGGTGAAAATTTCACTTAAACTTTAAACGCCTCAAATTGCAATAAAACATTTAAAAATCAAGAACTTTTGACAATGATAAGAAAGAAACGATCATAACAAAACTGAAATGTCACTTTTTCACGGCAATTTAAATTGTCTTGTATAATAAAAATGAGTGAAAACTTTTTTAACAATTTCCCCTTAATTCCTCGCGTTGCCAATTTTTTTTTTTTTTATATGGAGTTTGACAGATTTTTTCCCGTGAAACCGAACAGAGTACTTAGCTTTACAAACTAAAAAAAAACTCTTAAAAAACGCAATTTTTACATCTTTTTTTGCAATTTTTTTTAAACAAATGAAACCTTTTTGTGTCAGAAGGAGTTTAAACTCCTGCAATTAGATCCAGGGGGCTGGAAAATCTAGTTTTTTTCTTCCCTCCCCCTTTTGTGGGTGTGGATTTAAAAAAAATCATTAAAATAACGAGAAAATGGTAGTAGTATTAATAAATTTCAAAACTCATAATAAAGAAATTAGTTTAGATTTATCGCGATGGGGATAAATCTAAACCCCCACCCGACCCCCTCCAAAAAAAACGACCCTGGATTTTGTTTTAACATGTTGGAGGGTATCATAGATTCGGCATAGCCGAATTAAACACTCTAACTTGTTTTAAATGATTTTTTGTGATTTTGTATAACAAATGCAACAATGACCACTAACGACGCCAACCCCCCTCCCCCCAAAAACACGACCCTGGATTTTTCTTTTTTTGAATGGTGGAGGGTATAAAAGATTCGGCACAGCGGAATTTAACACTCTTACTTGTTTTTTTTTAATTTTCAAAAATCTTTTATGGCCGAGCGCCAGAGGTCATTCATTCCGATTGCCCTCAAATTTGTATTACATAAGTTTAAGGCCTATGCGAATAACAATGTTTTCGGACACTTGGAAAAACCAGAAGTTGAAGAAAAATTGTCACTCTAATGGGGGTATTAATACGAATTTTTGACACAATATAAAGTCTGATATAACAAATAATTCTGCATTATTAAATCAAAAATCACGTTTTTTGAGTTATGACGTTATACAAGTGAATGAGCAACATTATATTGAAAAGTGATCGATTCTAAGATATTTTATCGTTGTCCGTCCGTCTCCGGAAGACTCGATTCAGTTCAAACTAAAATAGCTAGAGTCCTGAAGTTTGACACGAATATGTATAATGGTCAAGTTAGTAAATGGGCTAAATCGGACCAGGTGGAAAAAACTCACTCTTGAAGAACTAAACCAACCTCTTTAAGATGCCATGGTTGAGAGGTTTTTAACACTTTTATTTACACTTGGACCCAGGGAAGTACAAAATGTATTTTTTTTGGCTCGCCCTCTATAGTGGGCATAAATATTATTACTTAAGATCAAAAAGCGTATAAAATGAATTTGTAAAAATTTAACTCGAGAGAAAATGACACCTGACGACACTTTCTCCAAAAATGCCTGCGAATTTTGTACTCTTGCCCAAAACATTAAATAATGATAATGTTTTGCGGAAGATTTGGGTGTACTTGCCAAAGCAAAGTTTTTTTAGAAAAAATAATGTTATATTACTTTGCTATTCCATGCCAAACGAATTGAAATATCAGTCGAGGACACCATTAAAAAACCAAAAAAAACTGTACATTTCGTAAGTGAGAGCAAAAATAAGTGCTAAAAAGTGTTTTTACATTTTGGAGAGTATAAAAGATTCGGCACCAAAGAATATAACACTCTCACTTGTTTTATGTACATTTGATAAACAAATGGAAATTTTTTTATGCGAAAAGCTTAGACTTGGTGAAAAAGTAGTTTTGGTAAAAAAATTATTTTTTTTTTCACGAAAAACAAAATAATGTTAAAAAAATTTAATGAACCCAAAATTTTTGGTAAAAAAAATTTTGATGAAAAAAGTTTTTGACAAAAAAAAATTTTTTTTGATGTACATAAAAATTGATGAAAAACAAGTAGAAAAGTTAAATTCGACTTGGCCGAATCTTTGAATATCCTCCATAATGCCCTTTTTAAGTAATAGCAAATTTTCTAACGTGAAAAAAATAAAATTTTTGGTTAGAAATATTTTGTTTTGTGTAAAAAAACTTTTTTTTAGTAATTTTTGAAAAAAAAAAATAATTTACTATTTTTTTTTTTGAGTGTAAAATTTTTTTTAATGTAAAATGTTTTCAAGTGTATTTTTTTTTTTTTTGTTTTAGTGTAAAAATATTTTTGAGTGACAAAAATACCTTGTAAAATATTTTTGTGACTTACTAATGTTTTTTAAACATGTTTAAAGGGTTTTCAACACGTGAATTTAAGCTAAAACTAATCGGAAATTCACGGATTTGTTAATAACTTTTGAACGACTGGACCGATTTGGCTGAAATTTTACACAGATCGGACCAGAGGAACGGCAAATATATATGCCACACTTCAGTACCCTCAGAATTGTCATTCGAAAGTTACCGTGTGTTTTAACTCGTAAATTCCAGAAAAACCCTTGCCGAAATTCACTCATTTGCTTATAACTTTTGAACCACTAAACCGATTTCGCTGAAGTTCAATAGCAACCTGACCAGGGCCCGAATAACCGCATACGTGATCGAATGAAATTTCGATACATACAAAACTTTAGTACCAATTTAAAAATAAAAGAATAATAATTTCATTACATTTTACTTTTATTTGACCTATGGGCAAAAAGTACTTCATCCCCGATTAGGCAGAATTGGCGTCAACATTTTATCATAGAAAATAAAAAAAGGATTTCGATAGCAAAATTTTGATATCGAATGCCGTGATTTGGGCCCAGGTAAATGCCCAACATATATGCCAAACTTCAGGAGCCTCCGTAAAGTCTTTCAAAAGTTATCGTGTTTTCAACAGACAGACGGACGGACATCGCTAGATCGTCTTAAAATCGATCGAGGATCATGAATATATATACTTTATGGGGTCCGAGACCAATATTTCGAGGTGTTACAAACGGAATGACAAACTTATATATACCCTCTATCACTAGAGTGGAGGGTATAAAAATATGAAAAAAATAATAAAAAAAAAGTAGAAAAAATAAATTCGACTTGGCCGAATCTATGAATACCCTCCACAATGCCCTTTTTAAGTTATAGTAAATTTTCTAGAGTGAAAAAATAACACTAATTTTTGAAAAAAAAAAAAATTTACTAAATTTTTTTTTTAAGTGTAAAATTTTTTTTGAGTGTAAAATTTTTTTCGAGTGTATTTTTTTTTCTTTTAGTGTAAACTAACTAATTTTTTAACTAATTTTTGAAAAAAAAAAAAAATAATTTACTACATTTTTTTTTTTGAGTGTAAAATTTTTTTTGAGTGTAAAATTTTTTTCGAGTGTATTTTTTTTTCTTTTAGTGTAAAAATATTTTTGTGACTTACCAATGTTTTTAAAACATGTTTAACGGGTTTTCAACACGTGAATTTAAGGTGAGGCGAATCTGAAATTTACGGTTTTGCTAATAACTTTTGAACCACTGGACCGATTTGGCTGAAATTTAAAACAAACCGGACCTGAAGAACGATAAATATATATGCCACACTTCAGCACCCTCAGAATTGCCGTTCGAAAGTTACCGTGTGTTTTATCTCGTAAATTCCAAAAAAACCCTTGCCGAAATTTACTCATTTGCTTATAACTTTTGAACCACTGGACCGATTTCGCTGGATTGCAATACATACCAACCTGACCAGGTAAATGCCCAACATATATGCCAAACTTCAGGAGCCTGCGTAAAGTTGTTCAAAAGTTAGCGTGTTTTCAACAGACAGACAGACAGACAGACGGACGGACGGACGGACGGACGGACGGACGGACGGACGGACGGACGGACGGACGGACATCGCTAGATCGTCTTAAAATCGATCGAGGATCATGAATATATATACTTTATGGGGTCCTAGACCAATATTTCGAGGTGTTACAAACGGAATGACAAACTTATATATACCCTCTATCACTAGAGTGGAGGGTATAAAAAGTTTGATGAAAAAAAAAACAATTGATGAAAAAAAAAAAATTTTGATAAATAAATAAAAGATTTGAAAAAAATGAAAAAAATGAAAAAAAAAAAATTAATGAAAAAAAAAATTGATGAAAAAAAATTTGATGGAAAAAAAATTGATAAAAAAAAAATAAAAAATTTGATGAAAAAACAAATTGATGAAAAAAAAAAATTGATAAATAAAAAAAAGATTTAAAAAAAAATGATGAAAAAAAAGTATGATAAAAAAAATTTTGTGAAAAAAAAAAATTATGAAAAAAAAATTGATGAAAAAAAAAACTTTGATGGAAAAAAAAAATTTGATGGAAAAAAAAATTGATGAAAAAAAGATTTGATGAAATTTTTTTTTTTGTTGAAAAATAATTATGTTACTTTTTATTCACCAGCTGGTGAAAAACGGTTTTATTCACCACGAGGTGAATTATTTTCCAAGTTACAAACCCAAGTTATTAAAATTTTTGGTTTTAAGAAAAATGAAAATAGTAATTCTTGTTTTCTTTTTCGTTAATTGTTAGCTTATATGGTCAAACTGAGGTGGCGTCTTTTAAAATTAGACACCAGCCAAAAAATTATCATGTTAAAAAAAAACGCCTCTGCAATATTTTTTTTATTTTTTTACATGTTGAAGGATATAAACCAGTAGATCCTCTCGTTGTAGCGAAACCGACCAAGGATTATTGTAGGAATCGAACCCATAACCCCCACGTTTATAGTCTCCCCCCTCGTTCTTAGTATTAAATTTTAAAAATTTAAAATAGAAAAAGAAATATTTATCATATTCTATCCATGGTATTTAATTCACTTTCTTTATTATTTATTATTATGTTTTAATTTAATGTTGTTTCTATCACATAAATTCTATATTTATTAACCCCAATTTTTTGTTGATTTTTATTTTCTTATAATTTTTTTTTTATTTCTAATTGGGTTGTAATTTCCCATTTTATTTTTAATTTTTTGAGTTGTATTCATTTATATTTCATTCCATTTTTTTTGTAATTTTTCTTATAAGAAAATTATATTTAGTGCACATACAATTGGAAAATTTATTATTTTTAACTGAACCACACGGTTTATATATAATTTTATATTTTTTTTTTATTTTTTTGTTTTTCTAAATATTTATAGACAAAACACACGCACGCCGCACCATACTAACGCAAAGAGTTTTAAAACGGGAAAATTTTCGAATTGTAAACTTCAGCAGCAGCCGCCAAAAGCAATTAATTCATTAAAAACCGACTAACTAAATGAACTCCATACGCGCGAAGAAAATGAACAGAGAAAAAAAAACAGTTCAATTTTCATTAATGTTCAGACTTATGCTTGCTTGCTGATTGTTTACAAACAAAATAATAAAAAAAAAAATTAAAAGAAATTGAAAATTGTAACGAAAATTTAATAGAAGAAAATTTTTTTAAACGCACAAAAATTTTTTCGTGGAGTGAGTTTATCACTCTTTAGCGATCATTTAAAGACTAAACTGCAAGACAAATAATTTTTATAAAATTTTCATTTAGCCTGTTGTAGCAAGAAGGTGCATTTTGAGCAGTAAAGACTTTGACACATAAGGCTCCCCTTTTTTTCTTTTATTTATAACATAAAATTTTTTTGAAAATGTTTTCTTAATGGAGTCTAAAAAGAGAATTTAATGGAAAAAGAGCATCAAACAGAGAATTTTGTAAAATTTGATTAACTTTTTTTAAATTTCCCCCCAAAAAAATATTGAATTTTTTTTTATTCATAAGTATTCAAGATTTATTTATTTTCTTTAAAGTTTTCAAAAGTCGTGTGCCTTTACAATAATTCATTTCAATAAATACATACATTTGTGTGTCCCCTTTAGATCTTTCTGTATAAGATTTATGTGTAATTTTGTTACAGTTAAGGGTTAAATTCATAAATTTTATTGGACAAAATACCAAAAAAAATTTTTTTTTCTTTTCCATTTTTTTTTTAAATAATAAAATAACAATTTCTTTGTTTAAATCTTATTTCTTCTATATTTTTTTATGTATTAAGTGTATTTTTCAATTACTCATTCTTTTATTAAATCGCTAAAATTTGTATTATACACAGAAAATAAATTTGGTTTAATTTTTAATATTATTGAGATTTAAAATTCCTCAATTTTGCACCAGTAAACAATTTAATAGAATGTATAGGGTTTTTTTATTTGCTAAATAACCTTGACAATGAAATCTGACAAATTTCGAAACACGTGTCGATTAACCCCCTGTTTCTGTAACACGAACGGCATTCGTTCGTGACGAATTTGCGTGTATTTTGTTATTGTAACAAAAACAAAATACATGCAAATTCGTCGCAGACGAATGACGTTCGTGTTACAGAAATTGGGGGTTAGGCTTGCAAAAATGGCCAACATAAATAAATTTAAAACAGAAAAATAATTTTCTTGAAAATTATTTTACGAAAATATGACAGTTTTTATTAGTAAAGGAAATAACGACCTCGAGCTAAAAGAAGACTACTCAAAATATAATATTTTAAAGGTCAGAAAAAACAATTTTTATTTTTTAATAAAAATTAATCAGAATTTGAAAAGTAAAAAACTTAAATTTTTTATATTATATATAAGTTTGTCATTCCGTTTGTAACACCTCTAAATTTTGGTCCCCGTTTGTAACACCTCGAAATATTGGTCGAGGACCCCATAAAGTATATATTCATGTTCCTCGATCGATTTTAAGACGATCTAGCGATGTCCGTCCGTCTGTCAGTTGAAAACACGCTAATTTTTAAAAGACTTTACGGAGGCTACTGAAGTTTGGCATATATGTTGGGTATTTACAAGCTCAAGTTGGTATTGCAATCCAGCGAAATCGGTCTATTGGTTTAAAAGTTATAAGCAAAATAGTGAATTTCGGCGAGGGTTTTTCGTGAATTTACGAAATAAAAACACGCTAAATTTCGAACGACAATTCCGAGGGTGCCGAAGCTTGGCACTTATATTTTTCGTTCCCCAGGTCTGGTTCGTATTGAATTTCAGCCAAATCAGTCCAGTGATTCAAAAGTAATTAGCAAAACCGTGAATTTCAGATTGGTTTCACCTAAAATTGATGTGTTGAAAAAACCGAGCTTTTAAAAAAACAAGCTTTAAAGACATTGGTAAGCCACAAAATTACTTTACAAAGTATTTTTGTTAGTCAGAAATATTTTTACACTAAAAAAAAAAATTACACTCGAAAAATTTTTACACTCAGAAAAAAAAGTTAGTAAATTTTCTTTTTTTACAAAAACAACAAAAAGAAAAAGTTTTTTACTCAAAATAGAATATTTCTAATCAAAATTGTTAATTTTTTTGAACGTTAAAAAATTTACTATGCCTTAAAAAGGGCATTGTGGAGGGTATTAATAGATTCGGTCAAGTCGAATTTAACTTGTTTTTTTTTTAAGTTTGATTAAATTTTTAATTGCGTTGATTAAAAAATTACTATATTTTTTTTTTTAATTTAAACAAGTAATTACTCAATTTTTTCCAATTTTTTTTTCTGTGTTTTAAAGAAAGAAAGAAAATTCGAAAAAAAACTTTTCTTTTTTATTTGGTTTTATTTAAATTACAACATAAACAATACAGTTTTATAAGGATAATGTAACAAGTTTCCTTTATTCAGGCAAGTTAAAGTGGGGATGGAGGAAAACAATTGAAATAAAATTTATTTAAATTTCATACAAATTTAGCAGTGAATAAGGATAACAAAGTGTTGTTTTTAAAAGAAATTGTATGTTTAAATAGACTCGTAGAAAGGACATGAAGGATAATCAAAAGATTTGTAAAAACAAGTTTAAAATCAAAAAAAAAACAATAATAGAATACCAAAAAAGTAGCACTTTGGCTTGAAATTTGGAATGTAATATCCTCTAGCGAAAAACTATTTCAAGAAAAATACTTTTTAGAAATTTTAAATTAAATTACTAGAAAAAGTCTCGTAATCCCATTTTAACAATATTTGACAGTTTTCCTTGTTTTTTAACAAATACTTTTCGATTGAAGTTTACATTTTTTTGTATAATTTTACAGTTTTTCTTGTAATTTTACAAATTTCCAAGGTTTTTAACAAAAAAAAATCTAGTAAATGTACGAGAATTGCTTGTTTTATTTCGCCAAAAAAGTTGTAAATTTACATTTTTTTTGGTAAAAATCTCGTAAAATTACAAAAAATGTCGTAACTTTTACTAGAAATTCTCGTAAAATAGGAGGTAGCAAAAAATCTAGTACAGTCACGAAACCTTGTTAGTTTTATCTCGTAAAAAAACTGTAAATTTACAATTTATTTAGAAAAAAGCTTATAAAATTACAAAACTATTGGTAAAAAGCATGTAATATAAAAAGGAATTCTTGATAAATAGGAGGTAGCAAAAAAAAGTTATTTTATATTTCTTAAAATAATTGTCATTTAAACCTGAAATTTGAAACGTAGATCCTCCAACAAAAAAAAACTCAGAAAAAAAGCCCTCTTTCGAAGTTCCGAATTTATTTTTTTAAAAATTGTAAAAAAAAAATACTTTGGTAACTTTCTATCTCCTTAAATAATGGTTTTGGAAACTTTAAATATAGAAACATCCGGCAAAAAAAAAAAAAATAACCAAAATACTTTTTATAAAGTTCCCAAATTAAGAGAAAAAAGGTGTACTTTAGCACTTTTTTTCGATCTTCTGAAGTAATGGTCATAAAAACTTGATATTTGGAATGTAGAATACTCCACCGGAAAAAAACATTTTAAAAAAGCAGGTACCTTTTGCAAATAAAAAAAAAATACTTTGGCACTTTTTCTATCTCCTAAAATAATGGTTCTACAACGAATCAAGAATTCTAACAAAAAGTACCATTTTTAAACGTTGCGATAGTAGGAGGGTAAAAAATGTACTTTTTACGATCTTTTGAAGTAATGGTCATAAAAATTTGATATTTTAATTCTAAGAGTTCTTTGGCACATTTTCTTTTGAAATAATGGTTCTAGAAACTTGAAATTTTAAATATAAACTCATCTAGCCAAAAAAAAATACATTCAAACAAAAGTTCTTTTAAGAAAAATCCGATTTTAGGAAAGTAAAAAAGTGTACTTTGGTACTTTTTTTGAACTTTTAAAATAATGGTCATAAAAATTTGATATTTGAAATGCAGGATCCTACAGCAGAAAAAAGCAATTTGACTTTTTGGAAGTTTCGATTCTAACAAAGTAAAATATTGTACTTTGGTACTTTTTCGATCTCTTAAAATAATGACACTTAAAATTTGGAATGAATGATGCTCTAGTGAAAAAAGATATTGCGAAAGAATCGTTTTTTCCTGAAATTTTGACTCCAAGTGGGCAAAAATAAATAAACGGTACCATAGTACTTTTTCTTTCTTCTACAATAATAATTGAAGAAACTTGAAATTTGGCATTAAGAATCATTCAGCGGAAAAAACATTCTGACAAAGTTACTTTTTGGAAAATTCCGATACATGATCAATACATGATCAATAATCAATTATTTTTATTTATTCATTCTATTTATTTACAACTCATCTTTAATAAATTCCAACTAACCGAGAACTGGTTACTAATTTTAGTATCTTCAAAGTATTAGTAGATTTTGGTACAAAATCACTTACTAAACCTTTTACTGTAGAATTATTTTGAGTGTACTTTTTGTATATTCTGAAATAATGGTCCTAGGAACTTGAAATGTGCAATGTGGGACGATTTTAAAGGGGCGAACAGGGTAAAATAGTGTATTTTGGTTCTTTTTCTATGTCTTGAAATTATATTCCTATAAACCGGAAATAAATCATTCGCAAGAAAATACTGTTTGGAAGTGCTTTGTCGATCTCATGAAAAAATGGCACTAGAAACTTGAAACTTTGAATTTGGACTTAGTTTTTTGGATATTCCGGGAATTTGGTACTTTTTAAAAACCATTGTATTATTGTATATCTAAAAATTTGACAAGTAGCATCCTTCGGCAGAAATACTGCCCAAGATATGGAAATTATTGGAAATTCTAATTTTAATGTGCAAAAAGGGATTAAAAGGTTTAAATTTGTTTTTCTTAATTTTCTTAATTTATTAAGCAAAATATCCTTAAAATTTAAGGCATGTTATTTGAAAAGGAGTGTAATCCACCTAAAACCAAATGGATTGAAAATGGTAAGCGTTGATTTCTGTGTTTTTGCATTGCGATTTGTAATCCGGCCCTTGCTTGGGCGCCATTTCCTTAAAAATTAAGTTAATATTTTTTTTTAGGAATTAAAAAAGAAACACGATAAAAAACCATTTTTTAAATTCATGTTTTATTTGTTTAATTATTATTTTAAATGTCATCTGTTTTTATTACAATGTATAACTACAACTTTTCAAACCCAAACATCACAAAACTTTACAGACTTAATTTGTTAATATTATTTGTTTAATTTTTTTGTCTCCTCTTTGACTTTTTATAAACTAAAAATAAAAAAAATTAACCAAACAACAAAGTATAAAAGGTGAAAAGTCGCAAAAAAAAAGCCACTGAAAAAGCAAAATTTGGAGTGCTTAAAGTTTGTTTCATGAAAAAAGCAAACAAAAAAAAATTCAACCAAAAAATTACAAAGTGTTTAAAAAGAGTTCAGGTGTGAAGCACCACACACAAAACATTTCAAAAATTACGTGGCTAAAGAGCAGACCCCATCATATGTAAATAAGTTTTGAATTTCAGTAAACTTTAACCAAAATGCTAGTGGTGCTGTGATAACAATCTAACAATATTCTTGCAAGCATTTTTGAAATTTTTTTCTTTCAATTTAATGCAACTTTGTATTAGTTTGTTGTTAAATTCTCACTGTAACATTTTTTTTTTTAATTTCGACAATATAATAGAAATGAAGTAAAAAAGAAAGATTCGGTCTAGTAGACTATAATGATGCTCGACGCAATGGAAGACATTGAAAAAATGAAAAAAAAAAAACAAATTTTTTTGGAAAAAAAAAACTTTAAAGTTTTTAGAAAAAAAAATTTTTTGAGTGAAAAAAAAAATTTTGAGTGAAAAAAGTTTTTGAGTAAAAAAAAATTTTTGAGAGAAAAAAATGTTTTGAGAGAAAAAAGTTTTTAAACAATAAAATTTTTTGAGTAAAAAAAATAATTTTGAGTGAAAAAAAAAAAAATTTTAATGAAAAAATTATTTGAGTGAAAAAAAATCTATCTCAATAAAAACAAGTAGTAAAGTTAAATTCGACTTGACCGAATCTATGAATAGCCTCCACAAAGCCCTTTTTAAAGGATAGTAAATTTTCTAATGTGGAAAAAAATTAACAATTTTGATTTTATTGTAAGCAAAAAAAGTTTTTTGTGTCATTTTTGTAAAAAAAAAGAAAAATTACTTTTTTAATGCAAAATTTTTTTTCAAGTGTAACTTCATTTTTGTGTAAAAATATTTTTGAGTGACAAAAATACTTTGCAAAGTAATTTTCTGGCGTACCAATGTTTTTAAAGTTTAAGTTTTTTTCAACACGTGAATTGATTGTGAAACCAATCTTCAGGGTTTTGCTAATAACGTTTGAACCACTCGACCGTTTGGGCTGAAATTTAATACAGTCCAAACTAGGGGAACGACAAATATACATGTTTAAGTTCAGCATCCTTAGAATTGTTTTTCGAAAGTTAGCGTGTTTCTTATCTCATAAATTCGCGAAAAACTCTTGTCGAAAGTCACTATTTTGCTTTTAACTTTTGAACCACTATACCGATTTTGCCGAATTGCAATACGAACCTGACTAGGTAAATGAACAACATATATGCCAAAATTCAGGAGCCTACGTAAAGTATTTTAAAAGTTATCGTGTTTTCAACAGACCGACAGACGGACGGTCATCGCTAGATCGTCTTTAAATCGTTTTGATCGAGGATCATGAATATATTTCGTGGTGTTATATTTCGTGGTCACTAGAGTGGATGGTATAAAAATATAAAGGAGGCTCCGTAAAGTCTTTCAAAAAAAATTTTTTTTGAGTGAAAAAAATTTTTGAGTAAAAAAAATTTTTGAGTGAAAAAACTTTTTGAGCGAAAAAAAATCGATATCATTGGAAAAAATGTACAACAAAATCAAAAAAATCTCGTTTTTTTGAGGAAAAATATTTTTTTCAAAATTAAATTGAAAGTAAAGATGCTATCCTACGCAATCGATGACATTGTAAAGAAAATTTTTGAGCAAAAAAAACAAGTGGAAAAAAATTAAAGAAAAAACGTTTGAGTGAAAAAAAAAAATTGAGTGAAAACAATTTTTTGAATAAAAAAATTAGTTGAGTGAAAAAATCGATCACAATGAAAAAAAAAAAAAACATTTCTTTAACTGTGCGATTCCCTATCTAGGTCGAAGTAAGTGACAACAGAATTTCTATGTAACACAAAAAAAAACTCATATTTGTTTTCCGTCGAAATTTCTAAGAAGTCACTCACTTTGTACGACATACTGAATCGGGGCATAAGTGAAATATTTTTGGATAATTTTTTTTTTAAATAGAGACTAAAGCTGTTCTTTAAGATGTTTCGCAGTGAATGACATTGTAAAAAAGAGAAAAACAATTTTTTTTAATAAGTTTTAAAAAAAAATTTTGAGTGAAAAAACAAATTTTTGAGTGGAAAAAAACGATCAAAATGGAAAAACGTAAAGTAAGATTTCTTTGAGTGAAATTATAGGAATTTTTTTTTTTTTTTAAGAGGGGGAAATTTTGTTGAGTGGAAAATTTTTTTGAACAAAAGTTTTTTGAAGAAGCAATTTTTGAGTGAAAATTTGAAGAATATAAAATTTATATATGGGGCATTCCATGTCAAATTGGACACTTTGAAATTGTTTTTTTTTAGATTTTCCCAATTTGTTAACAGTTTTTAGTACCCTTCGAAAACTCCCCTCTTTTGAGGGTAGGTGTGTTCAGAGAAAATGTTTGGACTAAAAAAATATTGTGGGTCGGTCATACATTTTGTTGCTCTAAGGGCACTATTAGGGCAGTTAGAGTGGTTGGAGCAAATTTTAAAAAATTTCGTTTTGTGTGGGAGCCCCCTTAGAAATTGGAGATAGGGTATTAGTTTGTTCCAAAGAAATGTTAAAATGTAAAAATTAATGGGGGTCGGTCTTATAAATGACCCCTCTATGACGCACCATTGGAGCAGTAGAAATGATTTTAAGATTGGAAAATTACAATAAAATTTTTTCAAAAAATTTTAAAAAATAGTAATAATCGTTATCCCACGATCCTCCTGGGCAAAAAATTTGTAGAATCGATAGAAGTTTTACACAAAAAAATTTCAAAAAAATCGAAGAGTACAAACATTTTCAAAAATGAGATTTAAATTTTAAAACTTAAAAATCGCATACTAGAGCGCTTTTAAGAATTTTGTGGGATTTTTTTTTTTAAAGTACGTAAAAAACAAAAATTTTGAAAAAAAAAATTTGAAATTTGGACCATTATTGAAGAAGTTATGATTAAAAGAAGTTTGAGTAAAGGAACAAACTACCAATTTTTAAAAATTCGATATCTTTTGAACGGGTCATCAAAAAAATCTGAAAATTTACCACGAAGGAGTTTTCGAAAGGTTCTGAAAACTGTAAACAAATTGGGAAAATCAAAAAAAAAAAATATTTTTAAAGTGTCCGATTTGACATGGAATGCCCCATATACTTTATGGGGTCGTAGACCAATATTTCGAGGTGTTACAAACGGAATGACAAACTTATATATACCCTCTATCACTAGACTGGAGGGAAAAATATAAAGTTTTTAAATAAAAAAAATTTTTTGAGTAAAAATTTTTGAGTGAAAAAAAATAATTTTTGAGTATAAAAATAATTTTGAGCAAAAAAAATTTGTAAAAAGTGAAAGTAATGAAAATTTTAAAGCAAAAAAACAATACAAGTGGTATAATTTATAAAGTTTTTAAGCAAAAAATGTTTTTTTGAGTGAAAAAAAAAGTTTTTAGTGACAAAAAATGTTTGAATGAAATAATTATTAGAGTGAAAAAAAAATCGATCTCAATGAAAAAAAAAAGATTTCTTTAAGTGAGCTTCTTTTTTGAAAAAAAAAAAACTTTAAATAAAGAGTAAACATGCTCTCCGCAATACTTGAAAAAAAGAGGAAAACAAGTTTTTTTGAATAAATTTTAAAAAAAAAAAAATTTTGTGAAAAAAAAATTTTACCGGAAAAAACGATCACAATGGATAAATGTAAAACAAAATTTCTTTAAATGAATCTATTTTTAAGGAAAAATATTTTTTTAAAAAACTTTTTGTATATAAAGCTGAAAAAAACTATGAATAAAGTAAAATATTGTGAGCAAAGAAAAATTTTGAGTGAATAAATATTGAGTAAGAAAAATTTTAGTGATATAATTTTTTGAGTAAAAACGAATTTTGAGTTTTTTTGGCATGAAAACAAAAATAGAGCAAAATATTTTTTTTGATAAAAATCCATATTTTAAGCATTGCAAAAATACAGTAATCCAGTTAAAAAAAATCTGAACAAAAAAACTATTTTGAGCCAAAAAATGTTAAAAAAAAAAAATGTAAGTTACAAACGGAATGACAAACTAATATAACACCTCTTCTGCTAATGTAAGTGCCGCCAGAAAAAACATTTTCTGGTTTTCTGGTTTCTAACCATATAGAAAACACCACTTGATAGTTTATGATAATTTTCCAAGACTCCCTACCTGCTACTTACTCCTTGCTATTTTCCGGTTTTATACTGCAAAATCTTTGTATATTTAAGGCTAGAAAAAAAAAACTCTACTTAGTTGACAGTTGACAAGTACAACATTGAACTAAATGAAAGTCAAAACAACAAAAGTGTTTTTTTGCTACTTTTTTTTGTTACTTTTTTTTGTGTGAAGCTAGAAATAACATTGAGTACACTTTATTTTTACTTGGCTAGAAAAGGAATATACACTTAAGCCTCAATATAAAAAAGGAGGGAAACTGTCAAATATTGATAAAATGGGATTACGAGACTTTTTTTAGTAATGTGACAAGGTTGTTTTTTAGTGTAGGATTACCAAAAATTTTATTATTATTATTATTATTTGTATAAAAAAAATGTATGTGAAAATTTCAAAATGTTGCTAAAATGCTATTTTTAACAGCTACTTTGCTAAAAACTCGATTTAGAAAAAAAAAAATTTTTTTTTAATTGAAATAAAAAACATTCAAACTCGGGGGAGTGGTGTATATATTGTATATATTTTTTTAAAAGTACTATACAATTTTTTAGTTTTTTTTATATTTAGTAGTGGTGTGATTTTTGTTTTTTTTCTCCTCCTCAAAATAGGGAGCACTTTATATTGTTAAACCGAGGGGTTGCTCAATAATGGCAGAAAATGTTTATAGACAAGTGTTTTCATTTTATTTAACATTTAAAATGTAAGAGTTTATGATAAGTTGGTTTAGAAGGCATTATATAAATAATAAAATAGAAAAAAATTAACTTAAATGATTATAATTTATTTACCAGCCAAATTCATTTAGATGAAGTACCTAAAAGGGAGACCAGGCCAGATAAGATTGATAGTGTAGGTTGTTGAAAATGACAGCTTACACGTTATTAAGTAAATAAGGAATGTTTTACAAAAAATATTTGAAATTTATATTATAATGTGTTTATAAATGCAACATTACCTCAAGTTGTCGTTGTTTATAAATAAATATTTATAAGAAATCTTTTTTGTAAATCTTACATATAGAGTAAATTATTTTCATATGTCGAGTAAAACTAAATAAATGTTGTTGTACACTCAAAAAAAAAACCTTGTAAAGTTACCAAAAAATCTCGTGATTTTACGAGGCTATTCTCGTAAAATAGGACGTAGGTAAAATTCTCGTAAAATTACGAGGATTTCCTCGTAATTTTGAATGCGCCAAAAATTGGTAAAATAACCAATTTTATTGGTAAAAATATTGTTTTTAAATCGGAAAAATAAAATGGTAAACTTACAAGAAAAATGTTTAAAAAAATGGTAAATTTACAAACCAAAATGGTAAATTTGCAAAAAAAAATTTTTTTGTTAAACAACATTAATCCTCGTAATAAAATCATATTTGTAAAATAACTGTTTTTTTTTTTTTTTGTAAATTAACTAGAATCCTCGTAATAATTTTTTCAAAATTTTGTCAACTTTTTTTTTAAATATTTTTCAACAAAAAAATTGTCCGGGACATAAATCCTCGTATAACATAATTTTTGTAAAATAACAGTTTTTTTGTAATTCCACTAGAATCCTCGTAATAAAAACTTTGTTGTAAAATTACATTTTTTTCTTGTAAAATAACCTTTCAAAATGGTAGAATACAATTACGAAAATAAACTTGTAAAATTACCAATAAAACTGTAGTTCTCGTTTGAGCAAAGTACAAGATTTTTTGTTAAAAAACAAGGAAAATTGTTAAATATTGGTAGAACGAGATTACAAGGCATTTTACCAGGCGTTTTACCAGTTTATTTTTTTGAGTGTAGTACTTATAGAAGCTATTTTAAGACCAACAAACTGTCAGACGAGGTGTCAATTGTATGTGAGGCGTCCCTAAGCAAACAATTAGAAATGGGTTTTTATGTATAAAATTAAATGAAAGTGGTGGAATTATATAGTTCAAAGAACTTTATAATTGAAAAGATAATTTGATAAATAAAAAAACTAATTAAATGATGCGCTAGAACTGGCAAACTAAGATTAGCAATTTGTAATGCAATAACTGAAAATTTTGTTAATATTTGTTTCGGTCATATATCGGAAGTTTTTTTTCGATTTTAAGGGGTACAATGAGATAAAAAAGGCTCTTTGGTACTTTTTCTTATATTATCAGAAATAATGGTTCTAGGAATTTGAAATTTGGATCCTCCGGAGAAAAAAATATGTGTAAAAGAGACATTTTGAAATTTTCGATTCTAAGGCGAAAAAACAGGTTTGGTACTTTTTTTTATCAGATTACAAGAAAAAGTCTCGTAATCTCAATATTTGACAGTTTTCTTTGTTTTTTAACAAATAATTTTCGATAGAAATTTAAATTTTTTTTTGTCATTTTACAGTTTTTCTTGTAATTTTACAGTTTTTCTTGTAATTTTACAAATTTCCAAGAAATTTTACAAAAGAAAATCTAGTAAATTTACGAGAATTCCTTGTAAGTTTTATATCGCCAAAAAAGTTGTAAATTTACAATTTTTTTGGTAAAAATCTTGTAAAATTACAAAAAATCTCGTAATTTTTACAAGGAATTCTCGTTAAATATGAGGTAACAAAAAATCTAGAAAAGTTACGAAACCTCCTTGTAAGTTTTATCGCGTCAAAAAAAATAAATTTTACAATTTTATTGGTAAAAAGCTTGTAAAATAACAAAATTATTGGTAAAAAGCTTATAAAATTACTAGGAATTCTTGTCAAATAGGACATACCCCTCTTCAAACAAGTTTAGGTTGTGCTAAAATGGTGGCAAAAACGGGTAATGGCATTTCACTACTACACTCAAAAAAAAAAGTGAACTAAAATCTGGGAAAATTAACTCAATTTTGAGAAAAAGAGGGAATGATTTGGCTCCAACAATTTTTTTCTTGGTTTTAGTTCATAATTTTCCCAAAAATAAGGAAAACAAAGTTACTTAATTTAAAGCCAATTTAAACTAGAAAATGGGAAAAATTATACTTCACATTTTACTTAGAAATAGATTGGGTCTAGACCCTGGACCCATGGGTTCGGACCCCATTTAACTCGAGACCCCGTTGGGTCCTTTAAGCGTCCCCATAGATTTTGAACCAAAACTTGTGTCCGTTTCGCTCTAACTTGCTTAGTTTTTGAGATATGGTAAAAAAGGGGCCTGATAGTTTCTTGAGAATCTTAAAAACCGGATAACTCGAAAACTATTTATCGGAGGGCTTTCAGGTATTTTGCGGAAGTTTTCTACGAGTCAGGAGCTACAAAAATGCCGTTGGACCTTTTCTCGTGTTGGCAGTATTTACCGAGATATGTGCATATATAAAATCTCGGGAAGCTCAAATATGCAGAGCTAGGCTATTCCATATTTTTCTTTATAGTCTTTCTTTTGAAAATTTCATCCGTTTCGCTCTATCTCGCTTAGTTTTTGAGATATCGCCATTTTGAATTTTTAACTAAATTCTAAGAAGTTATTTACTAAATTCTCAGAAGTCATTAACTAAATTCTAAAAAGTACACTTCCTCAATTCAAAGAAGAGAAATACGATGATGTTTTTTTAGTAAATTTTAACTAAACTTGAACTAAATTGTTTTTTAAGAAATATGTCTTAAAAATAAAGATACGATTCTTAGATTTGTGGAAAATTTCTTTGGCAGTAAGAATTTTTTTCCTAACATTTAAAAAATCCATTTAAAGAAAACTATGAACTAATTATTAGAGTTAATTTTAAAAAATAGATTTTTGGATATCATCACTTTTAAGAAGGTTTTTGTATCAATAAAAATAATGGCGTATTTTTTTGTTTTAAATTTCGACTCCTTCCCGTGCCTATAGCCGATTCAAATCGCGGATTTTGGGTCCCTTTTCACATACAACAAAAACGGCTGAATATATGTCAAATCTGACTTCACTATTCGATTCTACAGGAAAACTTAGGCCCATAAGCTTTTTTTTAGTTTTTAGAATGCACCAGAATGCATGATTAGAGTGGTCCAAAAAACTAATTTTTTAAAAAAAAAATTAAAATATTTTTTTGTTAATATACAATGAAAAAATACATACATCTGAGAAAAAAGGTCCAAAAATTTTAATTTTGTTGTTACCCGTTCAAAAGTTATTAAAGTTTAAAAATTTAATTTTTTAGTGAATATAAAATAGTTTAGTTTTGTTATTTCTATTTAACAACAATAATTTAATCAATTATATTCCTTTCAATAGCAGATAAAGCTAAACAATTTAAATTATCTTTATTTTTAACTAAACACGAGTTGTTCAGGCGCGAAATTTTACCACCGAACAACTTGTTGGTAAAATTTCGCGCCTGGACAACTCGTGTTGAGTTAAACTTAAAGATAACTTAAATTGTTTAGCTTTATATGCTGTCGAAAGGAATAGAATTAATTAGAATTGCTGTTAAATAGAAATTACAAAACCAATAAGTTATTTTGTATTCACTAAAAAATTAAATTTTTAAACTTTAATAACTTATGAACGGGTAACTACAAAATTAAAATTTTTGGACCATTTTTCTCAGATGTAAGTATTTTTTCATTGTATATTAACAAAAAAAATATTTTAATTTTTTTTTTTAAAAATATTTTTTTGGATCACTCTAATTATGCATTCTGGTGCATTATAAAAACTAGAAAAAAGCTTATGGGCCTAAGTTTTCCCGTAGAATCGAATACTGAAGTCAGATTTGACATAAATTTAGCCGTTTTTGTTATATGTGAAAAGGGATCCAAAATCCGCGATTTGAGTCGCCTATAGGCACGGGAAGGAGTTGGAATTTTTTAAAAAAAAGTACGCCATTATATTTATTGATACAAAAACCTTCTAAAAAGTGATGATATCCAGAAATCAAAATAAAAAAAAAAATTGAAAACGAACTCTACTAATTATAAGTAAATGAACTAAAATTTTTTCCTCATAGTTAAGAAAATTTCTCATTTTTAAGTTAAATTTAACTAAATTTTAGGAAAATTCATGATAAATTTTCAAAGACATTTTTTCTTTAATTTTAGTTATGTCTTTTTTTTCAGTGTATTTTTTTTTTTGAGCTTTAGAAATCGTAAACACGAAAATCCTAGCTTATCCTGATTTCGAGTTAGTTCTAAATAATTACACTATTCGACAACAAAAACCTTCCAGTGAAATATACGATTGATTCTTATAGATTTTGCTCTCCTGAACCAAAATCTGCCTTCCAACTTTTTCTATCATGCATCGTTTTTGATATATTCGATATAAAACCAATACTTTTGCATTTTTGAGGGTCCACTGTTATGTTTCTTGCAACAAATAGGACTTGATTTCATATAAATTGCACCTCCTGATTCCAAAACTGCTATCCAATTTTTTCTAGCATGTTCCGTTTTCGCTATGTTTCACATGGAAAAATTTTCAAACGCGAATGTCACGAAAATGGAACATGCTAGAAATATTTGAACTGCAGTTTTTGAGTCAGCATGTCCATTTTATATGAAATCAAGTCCTATGATTGAAATAATCTGTGACAGTGGACCACCAAAAGTGCGAAATTATTGGTTTTTTGACTTTTTAACAGCGTATAATTCAAAAACGGTAGGTGCTAGAAAAAATTGGATGGCAGATTTGGGTTCAGGAGAGCGAATTCCATAAGAATCAGTTGGATATTTCAATGGGAGGTTTTTATTGTCGAACAGTGTAATTATTTAGCAATAACTCGAAAACAGGATCAGCTAGGATTTTTGTGTTAACGATTTTTAAAGTTCAAAATTAAGAGGGATGAAATACCATTACCCGATTTTGTCACCATTATAACACAAAATTTGCTTGAAGAGGTGTGTGAGGAGGTAGCAAAAAAAAACGTAACAACATTTTCTTGTAATTTCACAAAGTTTTTTTCTTCGATTTTGAACGTCCGGGCAAATTTGTATTCTCCTAGGCCTTAACCGTAGGTAGTACAAATTTGAGGCCAATCGGATTTAATTAACTCGTGGCATCCTGCTAACAAATTTTTTGTATTTTGGTAATTTAAAAAACAAAAAAAAAAATATGTGTCTTGCGACACATCGTGCGACACATATTTATTAATTTTGATTCGTTGAACACGAATATCATACAAAATTAAAATCCGTCAAATGTTCAAGAAATTAAAAAAAATCCCAATATTTCTTTTCCATGACACTTTCATAGAGCTTGAGACAGTCGTTCATTTAATATTGATTTGACCCTTAAAATTTTATTCAAATTTTGGATTTTTGTAAAATTTTTATCAAAATTTGTGGTTTTTGAAAAACAAAAAATCAAAAAAAATATCTTACGATACATTTTTTTTTGTTAATTTTGTCATTCTTAATACGAATATCAAAAAATTTCTAAAATTGGTCGAGTAGTTGCCTTAAGTTTTATAAAAAGGTCAAGGAATAGGCGGCCCAGTAGGTTAGTTGGTAGCCTATGAGTCTTGGGGTCGTGGTTTCGATTCCTACCAGAGGCCTTGGTCTGTTTCGCTACAACGAGACGAAGGTCATTGTTGCCAGTCCTCGGTTAGATAAATTAAGTATATGATTTGTAATTTTATGGTAATTCATAAAAAAAAAAAAATTATTTTTTTTTTTTAATTTTTGGATCGTAGGAAAAAACCACTATTTTCAAATAGCGATATCTCGAAAACCGTTGGACCGATTTTATTTTTTTTTTTTTGGTATTTATGTTTAGCGCATTAAAATTAAAGAAAAGGTCATTAACAAGTCAAGGAAAAAATATTTATTTTTTTTTTAATTCCTTGACCGTAGAAAAACTGTTCGACAGACTGTTCGACAGACTTATTTTTTTTATTTGTGTTTAGCTCATCACAATTATAAAGCATCAAAAGATATATTTTTCAAAAAATTTAAAAAATTCAAAACTTTGATCGCCGGTTGCTATGGGTTAATGTGTAGGATTATTAGAATAAAAACTTGCACGGAATTTTGGGAAAATCAAAAGTTATGGAAAATATGCCACTCTAGGGGCATGAATTTTCGATTTTTTTGGATGTTAATCGATTTGTCTGAAAATTGAAATATAAGTTTCTATGGACTCAATTACGAAGCCTATGGAAATTGGAAAAAATCGATCCATTTTTAGATCAACATACAAACTTCCGCTTTAAATTTGGCTCTAATAACCATTCGAATTTTGGCAAGTAAACGTATTGTATTCAAAAATCATCATTCTAAATTTTAAAGAAATCGGATCAGTTTTACTTGTAGTCCCCTCCAGATATTTACACAAATCTCTCAAAATTCATGAAAAGAGCAAATATTTGATTAAAATTTTGTTTGCAGGTTCTCTTTTTATTATTGGACCACTTTTAGGCTAAATCCCCATATTAAAATTTCGTCCAATATTCACATAAATCGGTCAGCTACAACATAAAGAAGCCTATTTAACTCAAATTTGGACTGTGTGAGTTTTCTATAGTAATTTCAGATCTAACAAAAGATAAATACAATCGGTCCATGTTAAGACTTGGAACCCATTTTCCGGCAAATACTGGTGTAGGGTATTATATGTTCAGTAATAAATTTTCTTTATTACTGGTTTTTACTAAAACTTTGTTTTTCAATTTTTTTTCACTCAAAACTTTTTTTTACTCAATTCTTTTCACTCAAATTTTTTTTTTTTTTCTCTCAAAACTTTTTTTCACCAATTTTTATACCCTCCACTCTGGTGATAGAGGGTATATATAAGTTTGTCATTCCGTATGTAACACATTGAAATATTGGTTTAGGACACCATAAAGTATATATATTCATGATCCTTGATCGATTTTAAGTCGATCTAGCGATGTCCGTCTGTCTGTCTGTCCGTCCGTCTGCCTGTCTGTTGAAATCACGTTTTTGGCAATACTCCGAAACCGAATTAAACGCTTGGGGTACCAAAAGTTGCGTAATTTTCCCAGGCAAGAACTGATGTATTTTTTTTTTAAATCGGTTAAGTATTTTAAAAGTTATGAGCGAATTACTAAAAAACACATCGTTTTTTTCAACATAACCCTAAATTAACTCATATTTTGTGTGATCCATAAGAAAGAAAACGGAAATGAAAAAAAAAAAACTGAGAAAAAGGAAAAAAATCTTTACAAAAAAGATTTAAAATATGTAAAACAAAATCTAAATTTAATTAAAAAAAGTTCGTTAAGTAATAATAAAAAAATTAATGGTTATTTTTATATAGCATGTGTGTGTGTGTCCATTTTTTGCTTCGTCATATTAACGGGGTTGCCAGACTTTTTTTTGGCTTTGTCGCCAAATCGGATGGAAAATATCGCCAAAATTCAATTTTGTTCAGAGTTCTTTAAAAAAAAAAATATATTTTCATTTAAAAAAATAAATTTTGTTAAATAATAAAAGACAGAAATAAACTTTATGGCAAAAATCGCCCAAATCCGGAAAATTTATATATATGAAAGAGTAAAATGACTGACTGACATACTCATTCATCATCGCCCAGCCCAAACCGCTGAAGTTAGAGACTTGAAATTTGGACTGTTGTTTGACCTTCAGGAATAAAGATCCACTAAGGCTGGATTTTTGCCAATGTTGATTCTAAGGGGGTAAAAAGGGTAAAAAACTGTACTTTTGGTACTTTTTATATCTCCCGATATAATGGTCATAGAGACTTGAAATTTGGACTGTATGTTACCCTCCCGCAATATAGATCCACTATGGCTGGAGTTTAGCCAATGGTAAGGGGGTAAAAATGGTAAAAAACTGTACTTTTGGTACTTTTTAAATCTTCTGATATAATGATCATAGAGACTTGAAATTTGGACTGTATGTTCACCTCCCGGAATGTAGATCCATTAAGGCTGGATTTTTGCCAGTGGTACCTTTTATAAAAAGTACCTTTTATAAAAGGTTCCTTTATAAAAAGTACCTTTTATAAAAAGTACCTTTTATAAAAAGTACCTTTTATAAAAAGTACATTTTATAAAAAGTACCCTTTATAAAAAGTACCTTTTATAAAAAGTACCTTTTATAAAAATTACCTTTTATAAAAAGTGCCTTTATAAAAAGTACCTTTTATAAAAAGTACCTTTTATAAAAAGAACCTTTTATAAAAAGTATCTTTTATAAAAAGTACCTTTTATAAAAAGTACCTTTTATAAAAGTACCTTTTATAAAAAGTACCTTTTATAAAAAGGACCTTTTATAAAAAGGACCTTTTATAAAAAATACCTTTTATAAAAAGTACCTTTTATAAAAAGTACCTTTTATAAAAAGTACCTTTTATAAAAAGTACCTTTTATAAAAAGTACTTTTATAAAAAGTACCTTTTATAAAAAGTACCTTTTATAAAAAGTACCTTTTATAAAAAGTACCTTTTATAAAAAGTACCTTTTATAAAAAGTACCTTTTATAAAAAGTACCTTTTATAAAAAGTACCTTTTATAAAAAGTACCTTTTATAAAAAGTACCTTTTATAAAAGGTACCTTTTATAAAAAGTACCTTTTATAAAAAGTACCTTTTATAAAAAGTACCTTTTATAAAAAGTACCTTTTATAAAAAGTACCTTTTATAAAAAGTACCTTTTATAAAAAGTACCTTTTATAAAAAGTACCTTTTATAAAAAGTACCTTTTATAAAAAGTACCTTTTATAAAAATTACCTTTTATAAAAAGTACCTTTTATAAAAAGTACCTTTTATAAAAAGTACTTTTTTTATAAAAAGTAACTTTTATAAAAAGTACCTTTTATAAAAAGTACCTTTTATAAAAAGTACCTTTTATAAAAAGTACCTTTTATAAAAAGTACCTTTTATAAAAAGTACCTTTTATAAAAAGAACCTTTTATTAAAAGTACCTTTTATAAAAAGTATCTTTTATAAAAAGTACCTTTTATAAAAAGTACCTTTTATAAAAAGTACCTTTTATAAAAAGTACCTTTTATAAAAAGTACCTTTTATAAAAAGTACCTTTTATAAAAAGTACCTTTTATAAAAAGTACCTTTTATAAAAAGTACCTTTTATAAAAAGTACCTTTTATAAAAAGTACCTTTTATAAAAAGTACCTTTTATAAAAAGTACCTTTTATAAAAAGTACCTTTTATAAAAAGTACCTTTTATAAAAAGTACCTTTTATAAAAAGTACCTTTTATAAAAAGTACCTTTTATAAAAAGTACCTTTTATAAAAAGTTCCTTTTATTAAAGGTACCGAAAGTACACTTTTTGGTACTTTTTTATTTCCTGAGGTATAAATAAAACAAACTTTTTTGTTTTTTAAATCATCACATTGGTGGAGGGTATTTAAAGATTCGGCACAGCCGAATATAGCTTTCTTACTTGTTTTTCACTCAAAATTTATTTTCTCTTAAAACTAGTTTTCTCTCAAAATTTCCTGATTTCGTAGGCTAAATGGCTCAAAATTGTTCAAGAAAATTTGCCATAAAAATATTTTTACAGTGTTTCTGTCACCCAAGAAAATAAATTCACATAAAATAAAATATTACACTCAAAAAAAAAATAAAATTTTATCAAATATTAAAAAAAAAATTTAGCCTAAATTTTTGTATAACGTTTTTTGACGTTAAAAACTACAATCACGAAAAAAGGTCTTTTGCACTCAAACTTATTTGTAAAATTTTTTCTGTAGAGCTTATTCGTGGATTCGGCCAAGTCAAATTTTACTATTTTTAATGTTTTATTGTTAAAATTTCTGTTTTCCTTTTTTTCACCAACATGTGAGGTATTTGATATTTTTTTTGTCATCAAAAATTTTACAATATTTTAACGATGCCTCATGATCATAAATTACGTCAAGTTCAAAGTCAACAAACATGTATGCAAAAATAACAAAAAAAAAAAAAAACAAAATAAATAATATGCACTCATACTAAATTATACAGCTCACAAACCGTCCCCTTAAATCCTGCTGTAAAAAAATTTATAATTAATTACTTGTTGTTATTTTTTTTCGAGCTCACCCTCCTTTCTTTTTGATTTTTTTTAATGAGTTTGTTAAAAAATGAAAACAAGCAACTAAAATAAATTGACTGATCACATACGGAAGCAAACATATATTATTTACGTTTTTTTTTAATACAGACAAAATGAAACAAATACAAGCTCATTTACTAAAGTTAGTGGAATTTCATAAAAATATTAAGGGTAGTCACAATAAAGACTTTAATTAAAAAAAAAAAAAAATAATTTTAAAGAGAAACCTATGTTAAAAATGGGTTTTCCTACCTTTTTGAGCATTTTTATAAACTCAATGAGAATTATAAGCGTGTATGAAATTTTAACAGTTGTTACAAAAGCAACCATAACTATTAACATTACCTTTCTTTATTACCTTTCTTAAGTTGCTTATAGGATATTTAATTTAAGTTAACCAAATTTATATTTATAAAATATTTTCATACACACAATGAGAATTACAACTAGGAAAAAAATATAAGAAACTACAAAATAAACTAAAAACTTTTATAATTAAAAAAGAAAATTTAAAAAATATTGCTATATTTTTTAACAACATAAGGTTGTAAAATGTATGATGTCTAATTAAAGCATATAGTGTCGATCAATACTAAATATTGTTTTCATAAACACTATGAGAATTACAACCTTATTAAAAAACTAAGTTATTAAACATTCAACAATTAAATGGTTTTTTATATGAATTATAAACACACATAGTTATTAGTTCGATGTCTCAGCTATTTTTGCAGATCTTAATTTTATTTTTGTATGTTTATAGTTCTCATTGTGTTTAAAAAAAACATTAAACTTAATGTATAACAAGTGTTAAACTAAATTATACAAAATTGTATAATCTCCTCTGACTACCCTAAATGTTTTTCCTTAAAAAAATACGTGTTGACAGTATTCTCGCGTTAATATCTTCTATATATAAATACATTTTTTTATAATACTCTATATATTATTCTTGCTAAAGAGAAGGAGGAGCCGCAGCACAAGTCTTAGTATTATAGTTCACCATGTTTGTGTATAATCTCTTTACAATTTTGCACTAATTATGAGATTCTTGTTGACGAGGTCATGAAACAGTAGTTTATCATGTGGTTATATAAATTTCATGTTATATATACCCGTAGTTTACTCGATGTTTCCTGTGACGTAAAATTGTTTTTTTTTTTGCTTTATTCTCGTAGTGAAGGTGTAGTTTACTTTGCAAATAAAGCCAATTAAATGTTAATAAATTGTGGAATAAAAAAACATGTAACTAGGAAAACTTGCAGTGAAGTCAACTCACAAGGGAAGTCTTTCAGAGGGCACCCAACGATTGTCCTGAAACTTGCATATGGGAAAGAGGGGAGGTAAATAAGAGTTACCTAATTTTCTAAGCTTCACAGTCTCACATTTAATGGGTCAAAGGGGTGGGAAAGGGGTGAAAAGGTTGATTTTTTTTCGTTTTTTGAGGATTTTTCACATTTCTTCAAAAGAATTTATATAAACATTTGATACAGATCGAAAAGGTTTTTGAAGCCCTATTCAACAGTGTACCGGTCGTGTCGAAATTCTACTTCGTTAAGACTTTATTTTCAAAATTTTTAAAACTTTGGGAGGGTTTATATGGAGAAGTATACGACCGCAAAATCATATAAAAAGATTGGCAAAATTCCTGGTACATCGGATTTAATTCGGATTTTCCCAAAAGACCACATTTTTTTATAAGGTGGCAACCCTTTTTTAAATTTGAGATTGGGCAGCTAATAAAACAGTAGCTCTTATTTTGCTCCCCTCTTTCCTTTATGCAAGTTTCAGGACAACCGGTGGGTGCCCTCTGAAAGACCTCCCTTGTCAGTGATATACGAGCAATTTTGCTAGAAGTATTAGTGACATATTAACAATAAAATGGAAGATTTATTGTGTGGGGGTATTTATAGATTTTAAAATATAAAATTTTTTGGTCGAGCAATATTTTCTTGAGTTTTTTTCAACATGATAATGTTTTAAAAATGATGCAGAACGCCACCTCAGTTTGACTATATAAGCCACCGACTAAAAAAAGAAAAAAAGAATTATTGTTTTCATTTTCCTTTAACCAAAAAGGTTTGTAACTTGAATTTGTAACTTGGATAATAATTCACCAGCTGGTGAATAAAAACGTTTTTCATCAGCTAGTGAATAAAATGTTACGTAAACAAAAAAACTTTTTGTTTTCATCAATTTTGTTTTTCATCAATTTTGTTTTTCATTAAATTTTTTTCCGTCAAAAAAAATTTCATCAAAAAAAATTTTTTTTTCATAAATTTTTTTTTTTCACCTACAATTCTTTTTTTTCCTTAATATTTTTTTCATCAATTTTGTTTTTCATCAACAATTTTTTTTTTTTAAAATAGTTTTGCACTTATTTTTATTTGTATTAATGCGCTGAGCACGAATATCAAAAAAAAATTCAAATCGCTTGAACGGTTTTCGAGATATCGCTTTTTGAAATTGGCAAAAATGGACTGGGATAGCCACTGGAAAGAATGTTTGAGATTTTTTTTGAATTTCTTAAATGTAGAAAAAAGCCGCCATTTTTGAAAATTGTTTGGACAAATCCCAATATCTCAAAAATTGCTTGTCCGATATCGAAAATGTTTCGCCTTTTTGTATTCAGCATGCTGAAATTTCAAAACCCGATAACTTCAAAATTATTGCTCGGAGAGCTTTTGATTATTTTGCGGTCTTGTTCTACGTGTTGAGAGCTACAAAAATGCTTTTGGACTTTTTGTTCTGTCGACAATGTTTACCGAGATATGAGCATTTTAAAATTTTCGGGAATGCTAACTTTTTTGGATCCAAAGTTAGGACCCATTAGGGTCCTCACATGTGAAGAGGACCGGCGATAGTATGGAGAGCCCGAGAACCAAAAATGGCCTCCATTTTGCTCTATCTGGCTTAGTTTCCGAGATAGCGCCATTTTAAGTTTTCCGAAAATAAAAAAAAATTTACCATTTATTTTTGCTAATATTAGCAAAAAAGCTTGTAAAAATTTGGTCAACTCAATTTAAAATTTAGCAAAAAAAAAAAAATAGTTCAAATGTTGTTTAAAATTGCTAATGCGCGAAATGAAGTTTACAAGATATTTTTGCTAACATGCTAATCTCAACTAAAAATTTGCTAAAAGTTAGCTAACCAGCATTAGCAAAAAAAATTAGTAAATCTACTAATGTATTATTTTGAGTGAATGAAAGATTGTCGTAAGCTCTATGAAAGGGTCAAGGGCAGGACATTTTAAGATTTTGTAAATAAAATCTTTAACGTAGGACCGTAATTTTTTGCAAATTTCAAATAGCGATATCGCGAAAACAGTTTAACCGATTAGAATTTTTTTTTTTAATATTTGTGTTCAGCGCATCAAAATTGATGAATTAATAAAAATAATTTTTTAATTTTAATTTTTTAAAATCCAAAGTTTTGTCGCCGGGCGCCACTGGTTAATTTAAAAATTATTTAATAAAAGTAATTTTTTTATGAAAAAAAAATTTGACAAAAAAATATTTTTTTTGATAAAAAAAAATTGTGATGAAAAAAAAAAAAATATAAAAAAAGGTTTTTGATGAAAAAAAAAAATTTTTTCAGGTTTTTGGTAAAAAAATATATATTTTTTTATAAATTTTTTGATAAAACTTTTTTTTGTCAGACTTATAGGGATGACCCAATATTTTTTGAACAGTGTAATAGAAGACTACTTTAGGAATCAAAATTTTTTACGCCATTTTTAAGGCATTTTTTCTCTGAAAAAAAGTTTAATTTTAAAGCTAACCGAAAGGGATCAAAACTAACAGTAATTCCACATTAGAAGCAGTTCACAATTTAAATAATAATAATAATAGAGTTATTTTTTTCTCTTTTTTAAAATTCATAAACTCTTTAAATCAATAACTTCAATTTATTCAAATTTGTTTGCCTACTTTAAGGGGTTTTTGAAATACTTTTAAAAAAGCTGGTTTACGAGATAATTTTTGAGAAACTGTTGTTCTCAAGTTATTGGCTGCATATATTAAATTTTGTATACCTTACTTTTCCAATAAAAGTTTTGAATTGATTTTTTAAAATAAAAAAATTTATATTAAATTTGTATTGCCTACTTTTAAGTTAAAAAATATATTTTTAATTAAAGCCAGCTTTTAGGGTATTTTTATTACTTGCCTCTTTAGTTTATTTATTATTGTTTTTTTATTCATTTTTTTCTAAAAGCAATGCTGCATACTTTAAGGGGTTAAAAGCTGTTTAAATTAAAGCTAACTTCAAGGCTTCCAATTTTTGTTGCCTACTTTTGGGCATTTTTTTAAAACAAAATTTTGCTGTTAACTTGTAGGACTTTTATTTAAATATACATTGAAAGCTCCCTTAAATATAATTTTCACATTTATTTTACCCTGTTTTGAACAAATACATAAGCTATTTTTACAACAAGCAGCACGTATAAAGGCTTAAAAGTCTATTAACGAATATTTTTTTTGTTTAAACACAAACAAAAGGCATTTTTAAACACAAGATGATGTGTTTTTAACGCAAAAAAAAATAATAATTTTCCAAAAATGATACAACATAAACAAATATTAATATAAATGTTTTCACCAAAACAACAACAACGTCAAAAATTAAAACAAATAAAGCATACTTTCGGGGGAGTACAAACAAAAAATTTGTAAAATAAAATACATATTAATATTTTTTGTATGAATGGAAATTGAAATTGTTTGTATTTTAGCTTATATTTTTTTTGTTCTGTGGCATTATCATTTGCCATTATAAACACTTGTGTTTGTATATAAAAAAAATCACCCTAGTATTTAGCATAACAGTGGAGGACAATTGTCACGGTAAGACTGAAAATAAATCAGTTTCTGAGGTTTTGTGTAAAAAAAGATGTGCATACTTTTAGGTTTGAAGGAAAATTGTATATTAAGTATGATTTTCGACATTTTCTGAAAGGTTTTTTAATAAAAGTGAATAAAACAATTTTTTAAGTTTTGTGTAATAAAGGAGGTCATATTTTTAGGATTAAAGGAAAAATATATATTAAGTATGATTTTCGACATTTTCAGAAAAGTTTTTTTAAAATGTCGAAAATTATTCGACTCATTGTCAGTGGTATAAGTAAACAATTTTCTTTTGATTGCCGAAAAATGGGAAATATTTTCAAGCTTTTACGACAATTTTAGAAAAGTTTCTAAAAATGTCGAAAATCAATCATGGAACGTACTTTTTATAAAAGTACCTTTTATAAAAAGTACCTTTTACAAAAAGTACCTTTTATAAAAAGCACCTTTTATAAAAAGTACCTTTTATAAAAAGTACCTTTTATAAAAAGTACCTTTTATAAAAAGTACCTTTTATAAAAAGTACCTTTTATAAAAAGTACCTTTTATAAAAAGTACCTTTTATAAAAAGTACCTTTTATAAAAAGTACCTTTTATAAAAAGTACCTTTTATAAAAAGTACCTTTTATAAAAAGTACCTTTTATAAAAAGTACCTTTTATAAAAAGCACGTTTTATAAAAAGTACCCTTTATAAAAAGTAACTTTTATAAAAAGTACCTTTTATAGAGAGTACCTTTTATAGAAAGTACCTTTTATAAAAAGTACCTTTTATAAACAGTACCTTCTATAAAAATTACCTTTTATAAAAAGTACCTTTTATAAAAAGTACATTTTATAAAAAGTACCTTTTATAAAAAGTACCGTTTATAAAAAGTACCTTTTATAAAAAGTATCTTTTATAAAAAGTACCTTTAATAAAAAATAACTTTTATAAATAGTACCTTTTATAAAAAGTACCTTTTATAAAAAGTACCTTTTATAAAAACTACCTTTTATAAAAATTACCACTTATAAAAAGTACCTTTTATAAAAAGTACCTTTTATAAAAAGTACCTTTTATAAAAAGTATCTTTAATAAAAAGTACCTTTTATAAAAAGTACCTTTTATAAAAAGTACCTTTTATAAAAAGTACCTTTTATAAAAAGTACCTTTTATAAAAAGTACCTTTTATAAAAAGTACCTTTTATAAAAAGTACCTTTTATAAAAAGTACCTTTTATAAAAAGTACCTTTTATAAAAAGTTCCTTTTATAAAAAGTTCCTTTTATAAAAAGTATCTTTTATAAAAAGTACCTCTTATAAAAAGAACCTTTTATAAAAAGTACCTTTTATGAAAAGTACCTTTTATGAAAAGTACCTTTTATAAAAAGTACCTTTTATAAAAAGTACCTTATATAAAAAGTACCTTTTATAAAAAGTACCTTTTATAAAAAGTACCTTTTATAAAAAGTACCTTTTATAAAAAGTACCTTTTATAAAAAGTACCTTTTATAAAAAGTACCTTTTATAAAAAGTACCTTTGTATAAAAAATACCTATTATTAAAAGTACATTCTATAAAAATTACCTATTGTAAGAAGTACCAAAAGTACACTTTTCGGTACTTTTTTTTCACTCTTATCGTGACAATTAACCTTAAGGAGTATCTATATCCTTTTGCTTTAGCAGAGTCACTGAGTAAAGTATCCTTTTAAACATATTGTCTGTGTTTGTTTTAATGTTGGTTATTTTTGCAACAAACTCTCATAATGTCAACAAATAATTAACTTCGCAAAAAAAAAAAATTATACACAAAAATAACGAGTACTTAACATAACTTTTTTTTGTTTTTGGAGTTTGGAGTATCATTATAATGTTGTTTTTAGCCTTTAGTGGCTTAGAGTGTATAAGGAAAAGTTATTATTTTAATGGTCATGAATGTTAGGACTAATTAAATAAACACAAGCTTGTGTTTTTTGGATTTTTATTTCAGATTTGTTTTTTGGAAACATTTTTTCCCCATAAAGTCCAGTAGAGATTAAATCTTTTAGTAATAGAAAAAGTTTTTTTTTGTTGCTGTAATTTTGTTATGTTTTGTATAAACAATTGAAAATTTTTCTTACATTGGATTTATACTTGATGTTTTTTTTTGGTTGTTAGAAAAACATGCCAAAAAGTTGTTATTTAAGTTTTTTGTTTTATTATAGTTTGTGTGAATGCTGTTGTTCTTCTTTATTTTGTTTCTTAACAAACAAGACAATTATCTGGGGAAATTATTTTTTAGCACGCACTCTAGATTAAGATGGACAAGTTTCTTCTGAGGAAAACATCAAACTTATGACGAGTAAATAGATTTATTTATGTCTACAAAAAACTTAAAACAATATGCAAACAAACAGATTTTGTAATAAGTAGAAAAGAAAAATATAAAGTTTTTAGGTTGCTTTTAAGGCATTAGGGAATTTTGTGTACCCTACGAAAATTTGTTATTCCATGCACTTTGTGGTAGAAATATATGAGCAAATCTATGGGAAATCGTTTTAATGGTGGAAAACCTACTTGCCAATAGACGTATAACGTCTGAATTGGGAGCGTCCGTCATATCTCGATTTGTCAATAGGGGCACACCACAAGGAGGTGTTCTTTCGCCGCTTCTTTGGAATCTGGCACTGAATTCAATGCTACTATCTCTAGAAGCACGTGGTTGTCATGTTGTCGCATATGCTGACGATGTCGCGATAGCGGTAAAGGGGAAGCATCTGCCAACATTGCGGGACATTCTTTATGGTTCTCTGAAAGATCTGTCTAAATGGGCGAGAGACTGTGGTCTAGGAGTTAATCCTAGTAAAACAGAGCTTGTTTTGTTTACAAGGAAAAATAAGATTCCTGCTTTTGATCCTATTTCTCTGGACGGTACTGAAATCACCTTCTCAGATGGAGCCAAGTATCTTGGAGTATTTCCAGATAGGAAGCTGAATTTCAGGCGTAATATTGAGGAACGGGTGAGAAAAGCAACGACTGCTTTGTATTCCTGCAAAAGGGCCATTGGAAAACGATGGGGTTTTAGCCCTCAAGTCGTTCATTGGATCTATACAGCAGTGGTGCGTCCAATTTTGCTGTATGGAATCATTGTCTGGTGGCCTGCTTTAGAAACAAAAGCTAACTTTGTCTTTATCACGAAGCTACAGAGAATGGCGTCAATGTGTATCACTGCCGCTCTTCGTACTACACCTACGGCTGCATTAGAAATCCTCCTTCACCTGATACCCTTGGACATATTGGGTAGGCAGTATGCGGCTGCGTCGGCAATTCGACTTAATAGCACGCTGCAATGGAGGAGCAGCGATTGTGGCCATAGCGCGATCTTGAAGAAGATAACAATACCACAAAATGTGGACTGTGCTCCCTCTATGAGCCTATTTGAGCGTCACTTTACCACTATGATACCATCCAGGGAGTCTTGGATGGGGGATACTCCGGGTAGTGGAGCTACCATAAATTTTTTCACAGATGGATCGAGGCTGCACGAACAAGTGGGCTTTGGAGTCTATTCGGAAGAGCTTGGGTTGAGCCTGGCTCGTAGATTGCCAGATCATTGCAGTGTTTACCAGGCAGAGATGCTGGCAATAAAAGAAGTGGCTGACTGGTTGAGCTGCAATGTCTTGTCTACAACCGCAGTCAACATCTATACTGACAGTCAAGCCGCGGTCAAGTCCCTGGATTCAATGTTTCTGAAAACAAGATCTGCCCTTAACTGCCGCACGTCTTTAAATGAGATGGCCAAGCAGTTTAACATACGACTCATACACAGAAAAAATTTGAAACAAATTTCAATCAACAAAAACTCGGATTCAATCAATTTTTTGATTGAAATTCCTCCAATTAAAAAAATTGTTATACCAATCATCAAATTGTAGGTGATTGATTGAAAATTTTTTCAATCAAACATTTTTTCGATTTTGATCAAAAATTTGATCAATTTTTTGTTTAAAGTCAATCAAAATAATGATTGATTTAACAAATAAATTGTAAGCTTATGACAAAAGTCTCAAAAAAATCATCTTTTTTACTTTCTACTATGTTGCCAACAATAAAAAAAAAGTAAAGCTCGATTATTTTGTATATTTTTGAATTAATCTTTCAAACAAATTAAAGCGAAAAAATCTGGTATGTTGAAAATTTATAACAAAAAATAGCAAAAATTTTAATCAAAACATTGATTGACTTATTTAAATTTTATTGATCAATACATTTAATTGAAAATTTTTAGCCAATAATTTTTTGTGTGTATGGGTCCCAGGGCACAGAGACATTCCAGGGAATTGCAAAGCCGATGAGCTTGCAAGACTAGAAACTACCTTACAGGTTCCAACAGAATTGGAATGTGTTGGTATGCCTCTAGAAACTTGCAAGCAAAACCTACGGCTTTGTTCTGCGACGGAGACTAATCAAAGATGGGCAAATGGATGGACGTGTGAGACAACACGACTAATTTGGCCTTCTCTTAGTCAGGGGCGCACAAGTGAGCTGATATCGCTTCCAAGAGGAGAGATTTCGACGGTGGTTTCTATAATTACCGGACACTGTCTTATAGGGAAGCACGCAGAGCGGTTAAATGTGCCGTCGAATGACTTTTGCCGAAGTTGCATGGATGAAGAGGAGTTGGAAACTTTCGAACACTTTATTTGCCATTGCCCGGCACTTTCTGGTCAGAGACTTGCTTCACTGGGATCTAGGGAGCTGTACGATCTTTCTGATTTGCTGGATGTCAAAATTCAACATCTAAGGAGTTTTATAAGAAGCTCAAAATGGTTTAACGACAGGGACTAGTAGGGAAATCTATTACGGTCCCGTGGTATCACAATGGACCTCAGAGTCTACGTGTGTTGATGTAAAACGTCAGCAGCCACTTACAACCTAACCTAAACCTAACCTAACTTTAACTGACGGATCGCCGATTTTTTTTTAATTTTTTCATAAATTACACCGCTCAACACTCATTTTCCGGTTTGAATTCTGGTGGTAAATTTTAGTAGACTTTGATCTCCTGGTTTCAAATCTGTTCTCAAAATTTTTCCATCACGTCCAGATTTTTAGTTATTCACGGTTGAAAATACGAAAAATTACGATTTTTGCATTATTTAAAAGTCTACACAGACAGCACTTTTATAAAAAGTCCCTTTTATAAAAAGTCCCTTTTATAAAAAGTCCCTTTAATAAAAAGTCCCTTTTATAAAAAGTCACTTTTATAAAAAGTCCCTTTTATTAAAAGTCACTTTTATAAAAAGTCCCTTTTATAAAAAGTACCTTTTATAAAAAGTACCTTTTATAAAAAGTACCTTTTATAAAAAGTAGTTTTAGAAAAAGTAGTTTTAGAAAAAGTACCTTTTATTATAAGTACCTTTTATTATAAGTACCTCTTATAAAAAGAACCTTTTATAAAAAGTACCTTTTATGAAAAGTACCTTTTATAAAAAGTACCTTTTATAAAAAGTACCTTTTATGAAAAGTACCTTTTATAAAAAGTACCTTTTATAAAAAGTATGTTTTATAAAAAGTACCTTTAATAAAAAGTAACTTTTATAAAAAGTACCTTTTATAAAAAGTACCTTTTATAAAAAGTACCTTTTATAAAAAGTATCTTTTATAAAAAGTACCTTTTATAAAAAGTACCTTTTATAAAAAGTACCTTTTGTAAAAAGTGCCTTTTATAAAAAGTACCTATTATTAAAAGTACCTTTTATAAAAAGTACCTTTTATAAAAAGTTCCTTTTATAAAAAGTACCTTATAATAAAAAGTACCTTTTGCAAAAAGTACCTTTGTACTTTTTGTACTTTTTTTGTTCCTATAATAATGACCTTAGAAGAAGGAGATAGAATTGTAAATGAAATGGAGTAGAACGGCCAACAAAATGGAAAAGAGCATGGAACAATATTGAATAAAATTTTTTACCCAAATTTTTCGTGTTTAACTCTTATACTCCATATTTTTCCCCTCTATATATTTTTTCACTCAAACTTATTTTTTTTATTCCAATTTCTTTTTTCACTGAAATATTTATTCACTCAAAATCCAAAATCCCGTCATAAGGGCTCGAAAATTGTCAATATCTTTTTTCCCCGGAGCAAACATGATAACGTACCAAATATTACGTGGTCGGAAAGCTGCAAAAAAAGAGCTAAATGTAGGCAACAAAAAAAGGTATCCTAAAACTACACGTTGTTTTAAACTTTTTGAAACCCCTTAAAGAAAGTAGCTTAAAAATATTTTTCAAAATTCTTCATGTTTTTTCATAATCTAGATTTTTTATAAATCTTGGAACATTTAATCTTCATACAATAAAAAAACACAGTTTTTCTATAGACCCTAAAAGTAGACTTTATTATATAAACTGATTCAGTTATTTTTCTAAATTTATTGAATTTCTTCATCTACTCTACACATTGAATTTTGCTCAATTTCCAGGAACATTTCAACTATTATACAACCTGTCACTTATGTAGAACGAAAAAAAAGCATCCTAAATCACAAAATTTTCATATCAAAATAATTTAATAAACCTTAAAATATGCTAACAATTTTAATAAAAATCAAAAAAAAAGATCACTCTACTCAAATAACTAAAGGAAAAAAAATCAAATCTCAAACTTGAAATCCATTTACATAAAGGACAATACAAAATCCAATAAAATGAAAAAGGATATTAGCCAGCACATTTCTTACATGTCAAACAAACCTAAAAAGGAGTCTACAAATACAAGATAGAAAAAAGGATTATACATATTTTTTTTAGTTTTTTTTTGTTTGTAAATACTAAAGAAATTGAAAAAAATACTAGTAAATCCTTGACAAGCACTTGCACATGTCAGGTCAATTTGACACAAGGATAACAAGCTAAAACGCATGTAAAAATAACAAATATTTAACAGGAAGTAGGTAAATTTTCCCAAGAAAATATCACATAAATAAAGCAGAAAAGGGATATTTTTATAAGAAACTCAAATAAATGTTTGTTAAGAAAGAAAATTAAAAAAATTTTATATTTTTAATATCAAATATCAAACATTTTAGAAAAACAAATAGAAATATATTAAATTTCTAAATTAAATATAGAAAAATGCCATATTAGAATTTTTGCTTTATTGTTTTCTTTTTTGTTTCAACAATTGTCTCAAATGTCCTTTGGGGATAAATTGTTTTTAATATTATTAAATATTTTAAAGTTTTTTATAATTCCTTCTTTGTTTTTAATTAGCTAAATATTTTGTGTTTTCCAGCAAACATTCCTTTACATATTTTATTATTAATTTTAATTCTTCTTTTGTTAAATATTTTTATTGTTTGTGTTATTTTCTCTCATTTACTTGTGGTATTTAGGAAAATATTTGTGAAAATATTTTGCTAAATAATACAATAGAAAATACCACAATGATAGCATTACACCACAAAAATATGCAACATTTTATGAGTTTATATAAAAAAAAATGCTCAAAAACACAAACACAACACTTATACATATTACAATTTTACAATAAATAACAGTGAAATCTGTAATAGCGGAATATTTAAATTAAATATTTAAAATTTTTTGAGTTTTTTAAAAATCGTAACTAATTAAAAGGGCCAAATTGATTTAGAGAAAAACAGCCCCAAGTTGGTCGCCAAAATATACATGTTATTATAACCTTTATTATAATCTTTTGAACATAAACAACATAATACGCAAATATTTTCTATATTTGTGCTTTATAATCATAAGCACGTAAATAGGGAAATCGATACAGATGGCATAAAATCCCGAGTTTGACGCCAAATGTTTGACAAATTTAAAAACTACATATTCCGCTAACTTTTTTTGGAACTTTTTAACATAAGCCTTAAATTTATCAAATTTTAAATCTTAATTCAAGAAATATCTGAATCTTGTATTATTATTTCGAAAAGGGATAATGTTTCTGTGTTTCTAGAATGATGTTATCTCAGTAGCCCCAAGTTGGGCGCCAAATGTGTGTCACAAAAAAAGGGTTTGGCAGGCAAATGTTAAATATGATGGCAAATATTTATTTAATACATGAGCTCTGATTTCGGTGACTGAATTCCTTTTAGTTTGTAGAACTGTAAGACCTAATTTAGGCGCCAAAGACTAATCACAAAGATTTGCGGTGTATTTTAATCCTTAACGCATAAAGTATACTTCTTTTTTATTTGTTATTAGATGGCAGATTAAGAATAAAAATAGGGAAATACTTCATTTGATAGTGAAATATTTCAATTAAATTATATGAAGAGAATTCTTTGTGTGTTTTGAAAATCCGGAGCAAGGTGCCTAAGTT
Organism: Pegoplata infirma; assembly: GCA_963921195.1. Lineage (NCBI taxonomy): Eukaryota > Metazoa > Arthropoda > Insecta > Diptera > Anthomyiidae > Pegoplata > Pegoplata infirma. Next base: position 225,393,016 of record OY992537.1, read on the forward strand.
GGGAGCCAAATATTGGTTGAATTGGAAATATACACTTTCTTATAACATTTTTGGATCGTTTTGAACATATTTGTAATGCAAATATTTTCTGTTTCTGTTTTTTATAATCCTAGGCAGGTAAATAGGCAAATCGATATAGAGAGCATAAAACCCCGAGGTGGGCCCTTAATCTTTGAAGAATATGAAAACTGCATATTCCTTGTACATTTTTTGGAATTTTATTAAAAATAAACAATAATTTTGGGAAATTTAAAATATAAATTCAAAAATCTATGTTAATCATCTATTTTTATTTAAAAAAGTCAACTTTTTTCTGTGTCTGTAGAACTTTTTTAATCTCAGTAGCCCCAAGTCGGGCGTCAAATGTGTGTAAAAGAAAAATACTGCAGACAGCTGTGAAATAAGAAGGTATACACAATTTTTTTGCTCTTTTATTTTGATTTTGGAGACTGACAATTTGTTTGGGTTTGTGTTATCTAAAAAACCTCAAGTTGGGCGCCAAAAAGTTTTGTGAAGTATTTTAATTTTTAACGCATAAATTTTACTTCTTGTTTGTTTGTTATAAACATGGCAGATAAGGAATCAAGTGGAACAAAATATCAAGTCATTAATTTTGATATTCTAAAATTCGATTTTTCTGAATTTGTAAACATCCAGTAAAAAAGTGCTTCTTACTTTAAAAAGAATGCTTCAAAACTTTAAAAATTTTATCAAACTAAATTAAAATAAAAAAAAAACACATGAAAAAAATGCAATGAGTGTTGTCTATTCTAGAAGAAAGCGTTGTGAAAAATATTTGGCGCCCAACTTAGGGCTACTTAGATAACACTGACCAGCAGCAGAGGTAAAAAGTTTAACTCTACTTGCATTCATAAATACCCTTCACAATACATCAAAATTTTGACTAGAAAAACTTTATTTTGAGTATTATTTTTAACAATTAATTAATACTCTCAATAAGTATTTTTTTTTTTGAGTTTAAATTTTTCATTTTGAGTAAAAACAGTTTTTTGATTGACAAAAACACTTTGTAAAAACTTTTTGTGGCTTAAACTGTTTTTTTAAGGTAGCTTAACAACTTTTTTACCTTGAGAATTCGCGAATAAACCCATACAAAATCCACCTTTGGGATTTTTAAAACCCTGTACTAAATTCGCTTAAAGTCAATACCAATATGGCCCAGATGCCCTCTAAATTATAATTCGAAAGGTCGTATGTTTTCAACAGGCAGGTGGACGAACATCGCTTAATGGGCTTAAACAGATCTGGGATCATATAATTGCTGTGTGGCTTTGGAGTGGGCTTCGGAGTCTATTCGGAGGAGCTTGGGTTGAGTCTGGCTCGAAGATTGCCGAATCATTGCAGTGTTTACCAGGTAGAGATGCTGTAAATAAAAAAAGTTGCTGACTGGTTCAGCTGCAATGTATTGTCCACAACCGTAGTCAACATCTATTCTGACAGTCAAGCTTCGGTCAAGTCCCTCGAGTCAATGTTTCCGAAAACAAGATCTGCCCTTAACTGCCGCACATCTTTAAATGAGATGGCCAAGCAGTTTGACATACGACTCATATGGGTTCCAGAGCACAGAGACATTCCATTGAATTGCAAAACCGATGAGCTTGCAAGACTGGGAACTAACTTACAGGTTCCAACAGAATGTGTTGGTATGCCTCTAAAAACTTGCAAGCAAAACCTACCCATTTGTTCCGCGACGGAAACTAATCACAGATGGGAAAATGGATGGACGTGTGAGACAACACGACAGATTTGTCCGTCTCTTAATCAGAAGCGCACAATTGAGCTGATATCGCTTCTAAGTGAAGAGATTTCGACGGTGGTTGCTATAATTACCGGACACTGTCTTATAGGGAAGCACGCAGAACGGTTGAAAGAGGAGTTGGAAATTATCGAACACTTCATCTGCCATTGCCCGGCACTTTGTAGTCAGAGACTTACTTCACTGGAATCTAGGAAGCTGCACAATCTTTCAGATTTGTCTGATGTCCAAATTCAATATCTAAGGAGTTTCATAAGAAGCTCAAATTGGTTGAACGACAGGGTCTAGTAGGGAAGGCTTCAAATTCCGAGACATTTTTCGTACAGAAAAAGTCTTGGATTTTAATAAATTTTTCGTATAATGTCTTGGATTTTAAGATATTTTCCGTATCGAAAAAGTCTCGGAATTAATGACATTTTTCGTAAAAAAAGTTTCGGTTTTAAAAACAGTTTTCTCATAGAAAATATCTCAGATTTTTACGCACAACTTTGTCAAATTACTAGAAAAAGTCTCGTAATCCCATTTTACCAATATTTGACAGTTTTCCTTGTTTTTTAACAAACAAATTTGAATCGAAATTTAAATTTTTTTTGTAATTTTACAATTTTTTTTTTTAATTTTACAAAATTCCAAGATAATTTTACAAAAAAGTCTAATAAAATCATGAGAATTCCTTGTAATTTTAATTGCGCAAAAAAACTGTTAATTCACAATTTTATTGGTAAAAACCCAGTCAGAAATTGCCAACCGTACCAAAAATTTTGTGTTGGTACAATATCGTGCTAGCCAAAAATATTTTAAAACGTATTTTTGTCACTCAAAAATATTTTTATACCAAAACAAAAAAATACACTCGAAAAAAATGTTACACTCAAAAAAATTGTACACTCAAAAAAAAAATAGTAAAGTTTTTTTTTAATGTAAAATTAAAAAAAAAATTTTACACTCAAAAAAAATTAGTTTTTTTTTCAAAAATTTAAAAAAAAAATTTTACACTCAAAAATAAAATTAGTAAATTTTTTTTTGAATGTAAAATTCGAAAAAAAATTTTACACTCCAAAAAAATTTTACACTCAAAAAAAAAAATTAGTTTTTTTTTTTAAAAATTACTAAAAAAAAATTTTTTTACACAAAATAAAATATTTCTAATCATAACTGTTATTTTTTCACGTTAGAAAATTTACTATCACTTAAAATGGGCATTGTGGAGGGTATTCATAGATTCGGCCAAGTCGAATTTAACTTTTCTACTTGTTTTTTGTAAAATATCATCTTCGAAGTGAACATTTTTTTTGTAAATTTGCAAAAAATTTGGTAAATTTACAAAACAAAATTGTAAACTTACAGAAAAAGGTTGTTATTTTACAAGGAAAAATAGAAAATGAAAAAAATAAATTGTAGATTAACAAATTATTTGGTTAAACTACTGTTTTTATGCAAAAAACTTGTATATTTACAATAAAAAGTGGTAAATTTACAATTTTTATTGTATATGTACCATTTTTCTTTATTTTTTTGCCGTAAAAACAGTAGTTTAACCATAAAATTTGTAAATTTACAATATTGTTTTTGTATTTTCTATTTAATTTTTTTAAAATTACAACTTTTTTCGTAAGTATACAATTTTGTTTTTTAAATTTTCATATTTGTTTTGTAAATTTGCAAAAAATTGGTTTATTTACATACTGGTTTTGTAAATTTAAAGGGTCTTTCCATTGGTGCATCTTATTTTTCCTTCTTCGGCAGCTGGAGTAGCACTTCAACAACCTGAAAAGTTTTTTTTTCACTTGAGCACTTTTAAAAAACTTTTTAATGTATAACACTGCACTTTTTTATTTTTTTTCGACATTTCGTTTTTCTTAAGTAGAACATATGAGAATTGCGAAGGAGGCTACACAAGAAATTTCTTATATTTTCAGGAAAAATTAGTCAAAAAATAACAATTTTTTTTTGAATTTTTAATTATTTTCACAAGTATTTTTAAAAAATCGGAAAAAAAAAATTTGGATATTGTAGATTGGATGTTTAAGTACCAGTTAAAATAAGAAAATTTTAATTTTTCATAATTGGCAGCTTTCTATTGACATTTTAGGTACCAAATTTAAAAAAACATGGTAAAATCACAAAAAAAAAAATGGTAATAATACAAAAAAAAAACTAGAACAATTATATAGTAGAAACACATAAAAATTTTTGTATTTTACTTAACGCAAATTACCAAAAAAATGGTGTAAAAATTATTTATAAAAAATTATTTTTAACTAAATTTTTTACTCCAAAACGCAAAAAAAAATCTGAACTTAGAAAATTTTTGCGTGTCCTATTGTTGAATAATTATTTTTTTTTTTTAACAACATTAATTCTAGTAATAAATAAGTTTTGTAAAATTATATTGGAATTTTGTACTTTTCAATACATACATTTCAAACTGAAAACCTTGTAAACGATCTTAAAAAAAAATTTTTGTAATAAAACAGTTTTTTGGTAAAAAGACTAAATAACATCAAGTAAAATTATGTTGTACAATTACAGTTTTCTTGTGTAAAAAAACTAAACACCTTGTAATATTTTTTTAATTTGTAAAATAATTCACTTTTTGGTAAATTTACCTAAAAAATTTGTAAAATAAATTTACCAACATATAATAGTAAAATAACAAAGCAAACTGTAGTTTTCGTTTTATTAAATACTAGCTGGCCCGGTCCGCGTTGCTGGCCCAAATATAAGATCAGTGTTATATTTCATCTTAAGGACCCGATTAGGCAGATAATCATCTTCAAATTATATTTTAAGAACAAAAAAAATAACCATGTCTTCGACTTTGCGACCTGTACAAATTTAAAACTTCTTTAGTATCATTATGAACAACACAACAATGAATTACGCATATCCTTCGTTCTTACTGTGAGCTATCGTCTTGAGTTCAAACAACCCTTTACTGTTTTCCCGAATTTTCCATTTTTTCGGGGCACTTTTCTCATTTATATTTCCTTAAAAACCTAATTAGAACTATTATTAACATTATTATTAAAAAAAAATCGGTCCGGTCATTAGTAGTCGACTTATTTAGACAAAAGTTGGCGTTAAAATTTGTATGGTAAGTTAAACTTGATTTGGACCAAGTTTCTATTAAGAAATATTTTTTTTAATTGATCGAGTTGGAGTAAAAATTAATTTTAGATATATCAAAAAAAAGTTGGCGAGGAGAATTTTTCTTTCCGACCAATTATATGGACTATAACGAACATTTAAAACAAAAAATAGCCAAATCGGTCCAGGAGTTCTCAAGTGTTTTAAGGTTATTGAAAAATGTGGGCTTTGAAGTGGGGTAGAACAATAATTATTTCCGTAAAATCCTTACTTGGGCTATAATGATCATTAAAGAAAAAAATTATCAAATCAGATCATTCGCTCTCCGATCTTAGATTTATTGAAAAATGTCAACAAATAGCCAAATCGGCCCTGTCGTTCTTTCGTTTTAGATGTATCGAAATAAAAATGGGCGTGAACAATTTTTATTTCCGTTTAAACCTAAGTTGGTCTATGGCGACCCGATTTTAGATATATCGAAAAAAGGAGATGTAAAAGTGGGAGTGATTAATTTGTTTTCCGAAAAAATCTAAGACGAACATTAAAAAAATAAGATGAACATTTAAAAAAAAAACAAGTAGAAAAGTTAAATTCGACTTTGCCGAATCTATGAATACCCTCCACAATGCATTTTTTTAAAGGGGTAGTACATTTTTTAACGTGAAAAAATTAACAATTTTGATTAGAAATATTTTATTTTGAGTAAAAACTCTTTTTTTTGTAATTTAAAAAAAAAAAAAAATTACTAATTTTTTTTTTTGAGTGTAAAATTTTTTTCCAGTGTAATGTTTTTTTACTGTAAAAATATTTCTGAGTGAATGCACGTACGTATGTTCACAAAATATTGTAATTTTTGTAAAAAAAACAACACAAAATTTTTTTGGTGTAAATTTTTTTTTGAGTGTAAAATTTTTTTTGAGTGTAAAATTTTTTTCGAGTGTAAAATTTTTTTCGAGTGTAATTTTTAAGTTACCAATGCTTTTAAAACTAAACAAGTTTAAAAAGCATTGCTTTAAAATTAAACAAGTTTGAAAAGCATTGTTTAGTTACCACCAATGCTTTTAAAACTTGTTAAAACACGTGGCATTTTAGATGCAATTAATCTGCAATTCAGGGTTTTGCTTATAACTTTTGAACCACTGGACCGATTGAGCTGAAATTTAATACCAAACAGACCCGGGGCACGGCAAAGATACATGCCAAGCTTCAGTAGTCTTGTTATTGTCTTTCGAAAGTTATCGTGTTTTTCATCTCGTAAATTCGCGAAACACCCTTACCGAAATTTACACTTTTGCTCATAACTTTTGAACCACTGGACCGATTTGGCTGGATTGCAATACCAACCTGACCAGGTAAATGACAAACATATATGCCAAACCGCAGTAGCCTCTGTAAAGTCTTTCAAAAGTTAGCGTGTTTTCTACGGACAGACAGACAGACGGACGGACGGACGGACGGACATCGCTAGATCGACTTAAAATCGATCGAGGATCATAAATATATATACTTTATGGGGTCCTAGACCAATATTTCGAGGTGTTACAAACGGAATGACAAACTTATATATACCCTCTATCACTAGAGTGGAGGGTATAAAAATATTATCCAAATCGGTCAGTTCTCAAGTGATCCGATTACCAACGAACTACATTTGATTTTTATTTATATTTTGTTATTCTATATTTTATTTTTCTATAGAGCAGTTTTTATATACATCGAAAACATCATTCCTTAAAGTAAAAACCTTATTTGAATTAAACCAACTCGGTCCCTCCATTCAAAAGTAGGCGTAGAAATGGAAAATTGTTATTTCCAAAAAACCTTAGTTGGAATATGGTGCACATTAAAAACAAAAATAGACAAATTGATTCAGCCATTCCATGATTTAAAATATATATATTGGGAAAAGTGAGCGTAAAAGTAGGCGTGGACAATTTTTCTTTCCTTAAGAATCTTTGGCGGACGTTCAGTATAAAACAAAGGGGCGTGTCAATTTACTCCAAACGTGGTCAGTATAGTACTAAGGGAGTTGCAATTTTGATCCTTTTTTCCAATAACGATCTTATATGGCCTACATATGCACTTGGTTAGCACTGTATGTAGTGAAAATGTCAAGAGAATTGGTTCAGCTGTTTTTGTGTGATTGCGAAACAGGCAGACAATGCCCAGTATAGTACAAAGGGGTGTGGCATTTTACGCCCCTTTTTCCAATCGTAGTTTAACATGACCCATAGTTCCACACTCGGTTAACACATCAGTGCTGAAAATTTAATTAAAATAAAATCAACAGTTTTTAAGTTATTGCGGAGCATGCAGAAATAAAATTCAATTCAATACAAAGGGGCATGGCATTTTACGCCCGTTTATTAGATCACGCTCTAATTTGGTACACAGTTAGTACTTGGTTGGTACTATCGTTGGTTTAAATTTCATGAAAATCGGTCCAACCGTTTTTTATATATAGATGTCATTAGTGGTGCAATGTAAAAATTCGATTTGGCCACCCCTCCGGCCACTGGCAAAAAAGCATGGCATTTTACACCCATTTGACCGATCACGCTCTAATTTGGCATATAGTTAGTACTTGGTTAGTACTATCTTTGGTTTAAGTTTCATCAAAATCGGTCCATCCGTTTTTTATTTATAGGCGTTATTAGTGGTGGAATGTAAAAATTTGATTTTGCCACGCCCCTCCGCCCACCGACAGAAAATCAAAAATCTGACCGCACAGTGTTCCTCCCCAGGCTATTCTGACTATTCCCTGAAAATTTCATCAAGATCGGTCCAGCCGTTTTCGAGTCCATACGGAACATACATACATACACACATCCATTTTTATATATATAGATACAACAATTTTTGTAAAAAGACAAAAATATTAGTAAAATAAAATTACAAGACCTTTTACTTGTAAATTTACAAACTCTTTTTTTTGAGTGTAGTTGCTTTTTCAACCAATTTGTACAAAATGGTAACTAAAAAGCACTACATCGAGATTTTCAATACATCCCTAAGCAAAAGTTAAATCCAATGTCGTAAATTTTTAAAATCAATGTTATCCCAAGGTTAAAAAAAAAGTGGGGCGATCGTTGGCCACTGTTATCATTTCAACCTCGGAATGACGTCGTAGACTTAGAAACGGGTATGATTCGCCAACGTTGGTACCGTCACCGCCAACTTCATTCCAACGTTGGCCCGTTTGTATTTTTCTGCCTGGAAGCTTGTAAAAAGCTTGTAAAATTACAAGGAATTTTGGTCAAATAGGAGGTAGCAAACAAAAAAAAATTACAAGTTTCTTTTTCATGGTTTTTTTGAGTGCACTTTAAAAACCTTGCGACTTTTTCTATTTTTCAATCAAAAGATGTAGTTTTTTTATACCACTGATTCTGAGTAGATCGATTTTCAACATTTTGAGGGCTTAATATGGAAAAGGCGTATCTCGACTTTATGTTACTTTACAGGAGAAGGAAAAAACTGAATAAAACCTAAAAAACTTTAGATACAAAAAAAATTTTAATGCAGTTTTTATTCAAAACAATCGATAAAATCATAGCTGATTATTTTTTTTTATTTTTATTTGAGAGTGGTCCACCAGAATACGTGAAAAACTCGTTTTTGAAAAAAATCGAGATACTCCTTTTTTATATTAAGCCAACGATATCAATTTTTTTGTTGAGTATGCATTCATTTTTTATACATAACAACGAAAATCGTTTTACTCAGAAGTATCGTGACAAAGGTCTTACGAACTAGTACGAACTTCTTTGCAAGACAGTGTTATTTAACTAGCCCCAAGTTGGGCGCCAAATAAACACCACAAGTTGCTTCGAATATAATTATTTAAAATTACAGATACACATATTTGATTTAGTTTAAAATCCTTTTTTTTGTCAATAAAAAGATAATGGTTTTCTAATAACATTGATTCGAATGGTTCTCAACATTTTTTAGAAAAATTTCTTAAAATGTCACAAACAATACGTAAAATCATTTTTTTCTTTAAGCCCAAAAATATGCATTAATTTTTTGCACAAAACATGGAAAACCTTTTGACTCAGAAGTACCGTGACAATTGACTTTTAGAAGTAGTACACCCCTTTCTGCTAGACATTTTTATTTCGTTCGCCCCAAATCGGGCGCCAAATGTTTATCAGAAAGTTTTCTTTAGTTCTCAACAAAAGTATTCTTTTCCTGTCAGATCATCTATGTATGTAAAAACAGTATTATTTTGGAGTTTTTCAGCCATTTTATACGCCCTTATGTAAAAAAGCTATTTAACAATGTTCTTTATGTAAAGACTTTACTGTTTATTTCTTTTAATACTTTTGTAATAGTATTACAAAATGTGATAAATGAAAATATTAACCATACCACAAAAACCTCATTAGAATTACAATAATTGTAGATGTAAAAATATGATATTTCAAATATGTTGAAGAATTTTAAGCATAAACATAATTGACATATTTCCACAAATATTAATTTAATTAATAGAAACAATGAAATATTAGCTAATTAAGGAAGTCGATTCTCTTACTGGAGCATATATGAGCACTAGACTGCCCAGAAAAAAACAAAGTTGTTATTTTCTTGGGGATACCTGCGAATTTTGTTCCTTTTTGTGCAAAAAAATTTCGTTTTTTTTTTTGGGATTTTTAAAATAATATCTAGAGGTCGCGAACTCGCGTTTTATATCGATTTATTTTTTTTTTTAGTTTTTTATTATTTTAAATTGTTAAATATGATTAATATGATAAAATATTAATAATTTCAGACAAAAAAAAAAATAAATTAAAAATTAGATATCGCTCATTCCATGAGATGTCTCCCAGCATCTAATAAAATGTTCTTTAATTTTTTTGAAATTTCTCACACAGGTACACTATCCCAGCAAAAACATGGTAATGAGTTGTGAAAAGTAATCATTACCAAGTACATTATTTATAATGAGTACCCATTACCATTAACATTATTTTAAGCCCAAAAGTAACTACTTCTCAGTAATATGTTATAAAAGCACCTCAAAGTAATAATATCTTCTTGCACTTGCAGTTTTTAACCTTTACAATTTAATTAACTTTAAAAGTACTTAAAAACTTAATAAAAATTACGCAATTTTTAAGTTTCAGTAAAAACAAGTTAAATTTTAAAAGTTTTAATTAACTAATTATTTTACTTCTTATTGGTAATGGGTTTTTACTCCTTATTTGTAATCCGAGGCAGTAACTACTTATTTATCTCCATACTCTTCACTAGTTATTTTTGTCTCACGCCCTTGTTAAAATAATTAGTGTTTCATTCAATAAGTAAGTAGTGATAAACATTTGTTTCGGATTACAAAACCCATTACTAGTAATGTCAGTTTTTGCTGGGATGGAGCAATTAAAATAAATTCGTTTTCAGTTTCGCGAAAATCCACGAATTCGCGAACGCGAATATATTCGCGAATTCACGGATTTTATCGGAACTAACAACTGATTTATTTTAATAGCTTCATAGTGTTCATGTGTGCAAAATTTCAAATAAATTAAGGAACATTTGATTAGATGCTGGGAGACATCTCATGGAATGAGCGATATTTAATTTTTAATTTAATTTTTTTTTTTGTCTGAAATTATTAATATTATATCATATTAATCATATTTAACAATTTAAAATAATAAAAAACTCAAAAAAAAAAAATAAATCGTTATAAAACGCGAGTTCGCGACCCTAGATATTATTTTAAAAATCCCAAAAAAAAAACGAATTTTTTTTGCACAAAAAGGAACAAAATTTGCGGGTATCCCCCAAGAAAATAAAAACTTCGCTTTTTTTCTGGGCAGTCTAATGAGCACAATTACTACAAAAGAAAAGTAAGGCCACACAACTACATATTTCAAGTATATTTATATCACCGTCCGACAAAAATAAAAAAAGTCGTTAAACGCAAACTGGATAATATAAAAACTAGAGACTAAATGTAGTAAAACTGCATTTACAGTTTTTCATTTTGTGATCTTGTTTTTTTTTTTAAAGGACTTCAAAGTTTTAGAGGATTAAATTTTATAAAATTTTTGTTTAATATTTGTACTTGTCCTGGGATGCCTTAGGTGATGGAAAATGAAAGAGGAGGATCTCCCCTGATTTTCCTATTTTATTAATTTTACATATCAGGAAAAAGGAGGTAAGTTACGTCCATTCAAAAATGTGTTCTTCAATATCATTCAACAAAATATTTTGATAAAGTTTTCAAATGACTTTATTCGCATCCTAATATGGCAAAATATAAAAATGGAAAAATTAGGTGAGATCCTCCCTGATATACGTATGAAAAGAGAGACTGTTGGACGGTGTAATAATAATTGCTTGAAAACTGTATAAGTGGCGTATGCTTAATTTTGCAATTGAAAAACTTTTTAATTTCCGCTTAACATGAATTAAAATTTAAAATTATTCTTTTATTCAAAAATTATTTAAAATTCTGCAAACAAAATTACACTCTTGTTACAATACTTTGGCCAAATCCAAATTACGTTTGGGTTAAGAAACATATATAAAGCAAATTCATTACCTACTTTTAGGCTTTTAGAAAAAACCATATATTTGCTATTTTTAACCACATTTGATTTAAAAGAAGGTCAGTTTTCATATTAATGTTTTTCCTTAAAACTAGAAAATTTATAAAAAATTTTCTACTTAAAACTTATTCAACTAAAAAAATTTATATATAAATTTTATATAAGTCCTGATGATCATAAATCATTTTTTTATCATATTAAATATTTTTCTACTTTAATCTTTATATATTTTTTTGGAAACATATGTTGCATTTAATGTTGCCAAATATATAATGTAAAAAATATAAAAAATATGTGTCTTTTTTTTTTAGTTCTCTACTCATTTTGAATAACATTTTGTATGCAAATGTAAAATCTAAGCCAATGGCAAAATAATCTTTGTGATTCCCTTTTTATTTCAAAATTATTATTAGCATAGTAGTATATCCTTTAGAATGGAGCACAAAAGAGAAAAACTAGCACACACAAAAAAAATATATATGTTTTGAGGGTAAAAGGAAGTATAAAGGATGTTGGAAAGAAATATAGTAAAATTGAAAAGAAATTATGAAGAAAGTTTAATAGAATTTAAAATTTTTTTTAACAGATTTAGAATGAAAAAGAAAAAAATTTTTTGAAAATATTTAATTTTTGAAAATATTGAATTTATTGTTTGTATAACAAAATTTTTGACTTACTGTGGCAACAATATGAATAATTAACATTACCTGAAAAGAAAAAAGAAGAAAATAATTAAAACATCTTTTAAAAGAACACTAATAAATTTAAAATTAATATATCCTTAAGGTGAGCCAGATATAACCTTGAACTTAACATACTTTACAACGATATAAGTGTTGTTAAACGTATAAAAATATCACGCATGAGATGGGCTGGACATGTACATAGATTCGATAGTTCAAATCCAACGAAAAAAGTAATGCAAATAGTGCCAGAGGGAAGAAGAAGTAGAGGAAGACCCAAGTTGAGATGGTGTGACGGGATTAATAATGATTTCCAAGCTATTGGCCTAAGCAACTGGAGAACGATGGCAGACGACCGTGACTTATTTAGAGCAAAACTGGAGGCAGCCAAGACCCACCCCGGGTTGTAGAGCTAATGATGATGATGATGATATCCTTAAGGTAGACACTCTTTTTTAAACAATATAGCACCAAAAAGTATGCTGTGAATTTCATTTAAAATATGTTCCCTTGAAATAGACACAAAAACTGACAAAATATGAAATAAGTTTTTAACTGAAATAAAACCTCCTTTATTTCTTAACCCTAAAAGTGCTCTTTATTATATAACCCTTAAACTATGCCATATCTTTTAAATAATTTTTGTGCAATCAAAATATTTGAGTAATACACTCGAAAAAACCTTGTAAAACGAAAAGAAAAGTTAGTATTTTTTTTTACCTCCTATTTGACAAAAATGTAATTTTTGTAATTTTACAAGCTTTTTACCAATAATTTTGTAATTTTACAAGATTTTTATCATAAAAATTGTAAATTTACAAATTTTTTTATGCTTTAAAAAAAAGGAGGTTTTTACACGGAAAACTTACTTAGGTTAAACTAACACGGAAATCTCGTGAATTTACCAAATTTTTTTTGTAAAAAAAACCTTTGAAATTTTTAAATAACAAAAAAAAAATTGTAAAATTACCAAAAAACAAGTGAGAGTGTTAAATCTGGCTGTGCCGAATCTTTTATACCCTCCAAACTGTAAAAAAAAATAAAAAAAAAAAATTCAGGGGCGTCTTTTTTGGTGGGTGGGGGGTTCTGTGTTGGTTTGGGGGTTTGGTGGGAGACATTGGGGGACACCTTCGCCTTGCGATAGATGTTATCAAATGGATTTATTATGATTCTTCCAATTATTTAAGCTAATTAACCATTATTAAAATATATTTTTTATATCCAAGCCCACAAAAGGGGCGGGAAAAATTTAATTTTTATGTTTTTTTTCCGCTGGGTCCAAATACAGGGTTTTGAGCTTCGTGTGACATAAAAATGTTGCATTTGCTTAAAAAAGGTACAAAAAGCCCTGCAAAAAAATACTGTTTTTCAGGGGTTGGTTTAGTTCTCCAAGGGGGAACTTTTTTCCCCTTGGTCCGATTTTGCCCATTTCCAAACTTAACCTGCCTAGGAATATAAGACATATTCGTGCCAAACTTCGAGAGTCTAGCTCTTTTATTTTGGACTGTATCGTGTCCTCTACAGACGGACAGACGGACGGACGGACATCGCTAGAACGTCTTAGAATCGACCACTGATCAATAATATATATACTTTATGGGGTCCTTGACCGATATTTTGATGCGTTACATACGGAATGACAAAGTGAGTATACCCCCAAACTGTGGTTGGAGGGTATAAAAATGTATCAAAAATTGTTTGTTAAAATTTTTCTAGAAATTTGATAAGGTTTTTTTTTTGTGTGTAGTGACTTTTAGTTTGAATACCCACCAACTGTAGTAAAGGGGTATACTCACGTTGTCATTCCATGTGTGACATATTAAAATATCGGTCGAGGACGCCATAAAGTGTATATTGATGCATGGTCAATTCTAAAACATTGTATGAATGCCCGTCCGTCGGTATATAACACGATGCTGTCCAAAATAAAAGGCCTACATTCCTGAAGTCTGGCACGAATAAGTCTTATGACAGGTTTGTTTAAAAATCGGACTACGGGGAAAAAGTTTTTCTAAATCAACCAGCCTTAAAAAAACGCCATTGTTATTTTTACATGCTTTTTATTGTATTTTTGTTAATCAGATGAAGCAATTTAATGTCAGAAAAATTTCAAAGTCCGGAAGTCGACAGATTTTCCAATCCCCAGGGGATAAGAAAATCAGTTTTTTTTTTTGGGCGTAGATTTAAGAAAAATTTTGAAATAATGAAAAAAAAAATCTATTGGTGCTGTGGGTCAGTTGTAAGAGCGTTGGAACAGTCTGGGTTCGATCCTCAGCTCAGGCAGAAATTTTTTTTTTTCATATATTTATTAGTTTCTATTTATAACTAATATATATCGCAGCACCTTCCTTCGTTGTTAAATAGCACTAAAAACGTCAACGAAGTAAAATAAAACAAGTAGAAAAGTTAAGTTCGACTTGGCCGAATCTATGAATACCCTCCACAATGCCCTTTTTTAATGATAGTAAATTTTCAAAAGTGAAAAAATAACATATTTGATTTAAAATATTTTATTTTGTTTAAAACAACTTTTTTTTAGTAATTTTTGAAAAAAAAAAATAATTTACTAAATTTTTTTTTGAGTGTAAATTTTTTTTAGTGTAAAATTTTTTTCGAGTGTATTTTTTTTTTAATAATTTTTTTAGTAATTTTTGAAAAAAAAAAATAATTTACAAAATTTTTTTTTGAGTTTAAATTTTTTTTTAGTATAAAATTTTTTTCGAGTGTATTTTTTTTTTTAATAATTTTTGAAAAAAAAAATTTACAAATTTTTATTTTTTGAGTGTAATTTTTTTTCAGTGTATTTTTTTTTTAGTGTAAGAATATTTTGGAGTGACATAAATACGTTTAAACTATTTTTTTGACAAACCAATGTTTTTAAAACATGTTTAACGGGTTTTCAACACGTGAATTTAAGGTGAAACGAATCTGATAATTTATGGTTTTGCTAATAATTTTTGAACCACAGGCCAGAGGAACGGCAAATATATATGCCAAGCTTCAGCATCCTCAGAATTGGCTTTAGAAAGTTATCGTGTTTTTTATACCCTCCACTTAGTGATAGAGGGTATATATAAGTTTGTCATTCCGTTTGTAACTCATCGAAATATCGATCTGGGACCCCATAAAGTGTATATATTCATGATGCCCGATCGATTTTAAGACATTCTAGCGATGTCCGTCTGTCCGTCTGTCCGTCTGTCCGTCTGTCTGTCTGTGGAAAATGCTGTCGCGGACAAAATATTGCACAGAGATGACTGAAACTTAACATGTTTATTGGAAGTTCTCCCGAGAAGTTTGATATTGCATTTGAGCGATATCGGTTCAGCGGTTCAAAAGTTATGAACGAAAATGTAAGCACACCTCAAAAATTTCAGTACATTCAACATAACCTAAAAATACAAAATGCTTTAATTCGGCTTCTGGTTGACATATGTAAACATAATTGAACACCAAATGGTATTTAAACAAGTACGAACATATTTTTTGACATAAAAAAAAAATCGCGGATTTTTTTTTACCAAATTTTTTTTTCGCGGAATTTTTTTTTTTTCAAAAGTAATTTCCTTTTAAATAAAGTTTTTTGCAATAATCTTTTTGAAATTGTGGAGGGTATCACTACATTCGGCATGGCCGAATTTAACTTTTTTACTTGTTATCTCGTAAATTCGTGAAAAACCCTTGCCGAAACTCACTCTTTTGCTCATAACTTTTGAACCACTTCACCGATTTCGCTGATTTGCAATACCAACCTGACCAGATAAATGCACAACATATTTTCCAATCCTCAGAAGCCTCCATACATTCTTTCAAAAGTTAGCGTGTTTTCAACAGACAGACGGCAAGACGGACGGACATCGCTAGATCGTCTTAACACCGACAGAGGATCTTGAATATATATACTTTATGGGGTCCTAGACTAATATTTTGAGGTGTTACAAATAGAATGACAAACTTATATATACCCTCTATCACTAGAGTGGAGGGTATAAACAAATAGATCCCCGAAACTTTCTCAACCACCTTTTCCAAAATTCCCTCCCGTCAATTTCCTTTTTTTTACATTTTGGTGGGTACAAAGGATTTGGCACAGCCGAATTTAACACTCCACGAAAAGAGAGGTTTTCGCCGTCTATCCCCCTAACTTTCCCCAACCACCTTTCCCAAAACAAAACCTCCCGTTAATTTCCTTTTTAATTTTTTTTCTTACATTTTAGAGGGTACAAAGGATTCGGCACAGCCGAATTTAACATTCCCACTTTTTTATTTTATTTTTGTAAACATGTTAGAGGGTATAAAAAATTCGACTCAATCGAATTTAACACTCTCTTGTGTTTTTTTTTTAATTTAAAAAATTTTCAAATTATTTTCTCTCCTAAAAGTATACTCCATTTTATTTAATTTTTTTAACCCTTAAAGTATACTACATTTTTGTTTGTAATACACTTGTTTAAATAGTTTGTTTAAATATTAGTTTTCTTTTATTTCCTTAATTTTATACTGTTTATCCTTTCAACCCTTGTTTTGTATAAACTCGAGTTTGTTATTTCTCTCATCTAAATTTCATAATCTCCGTTAAACAAGCCAAAACAACTTTTTAGCATAATTTTAGGAGACGGATATAGTTTAAGCCACAAAATCTAAAATTAAACTTTTCAAATGTGTTTGCTGGAACAACAAAACCAACAACTACTACTAACATAAAGTTCCTACATTAAAATAAAACTTTAACGATTAGTTCTTGTAATTATTAGCTAAACTCTGCTACAAAAATTTTTAATACAGTTTAGGTTGGCTGCTGTTTTTTTTTTTTTTTTGCTATTTCAGACAAGCCAAAAATTTTGTGTAGTATTATGGAAGGAAGGATGCAAAGATATGTGTAACAACCAGAGTAAAAAAGTTTATATATAATTATTTATAATTTGATAAAATTTTAGATAAATATATAAGATTATATATAGCGGTTTCAGTTTAAAAAAAAAAATAGGACAAAATTTGATCAAATCATATAATTGAGATTTTAGAAACTATTTGATAACTGAGTAAGAAAACTGGATCATTTTTAAAATTTTTAGTGGTTGAACTTGGAAAAATTCGACTTAGAAATATTTTAAAAATTTTTTTAAAAAAATCTATAAAAAATTTAATTTTCCAGTGCGACCCTCGTATCTCATTTAATATTTGCTCAATCTGGACGCTATCAAGCTTAAATTAAGGCTTGGAATAATTCCTATATAGCATTTTCTAAAAAAATTATCGATTGATAATAAAATGTTTAATTAAGTATTTATAACGTTTGATAACTTATTTTGAGCCACTGTTTACAAAACTTTTTTACTCCGAAAAACAAGGTTTTATGGCATATTAAAATTTAAAACTTAATCTAAAGTATAATAGTTTCTAAAACTAATATGAAACAAGAGACTAATATATAAAACAACTAAAGTTATTTTAACAAAATTTATTACAAAAAGCTACAAAAAAAAAAACCTTTTAAATACTTAGTTAAAGGTTGTCAACATTTATGTTTAACATGTATGAATATAAATTTTCATTTATGTTTTAAGAAAACCCAGGATTTTTAATCCCTTTTGGTTATAATTTACAAAAATGTTTCTTTTGAAGAGTATAATGAGTGAATTTATAAAAGCTAATTTAAAATTGTTTTTTTTTTTTGTTGTGTGGTAGAGCTTTACAAAATTTTACTGTTGCCTAGTTTAAGGCTGGTTGCCTGGGTTGTTGCTTTATATATGTATGTATGAGTAATTGCCTGTTTGAGCCATAAAGCATAAATGTTTATATTCAAATGATTTTTACCGACAATCTTTTGCCAAACACTCATTTTCCAACATAAATGTGTTGAAGTTCTTTTTCCATATGAATTTGTTTATCCTCATGTTGTTTTGAGTACCCAAATGGGGATTAATTTTGAATTATAAAATGTTTGAAATTTTTTTTTTTTTTTGTTACAGTATATAATTTCAGTTGCTCTTGATTTTAATTTTTTGTTGGTTAAAGGGAAATTTTAAGATTAAAAGCCATGTAAATGGTATTGTTTTGGGAAAAGGTTAGTTAGAACCAGCGACGTATCCAGGAATTTGAAAACGGGGGGGCACAATTCCCAAAAATTTGTTCTTCATCGCCTAATAATATTTATTATTAAATACATCCATAACCTCCCCTCCAACACGATTTCGTCTTGTCAGATCAGATTTTTTTTTATAAAATCTCAAAATCTTTGTACAGGAAAATTTTTTAGAATCTAAAAATTTTCTTTTAACAAATTATAAATTTTTGATGAAGACAATGTCTTAGAAATTCTCAGATATTAATGTTTCTATTTTTCTATTTTTTTTTTTTTAATTACAGATTCACTCAAAACTCTTTACGCACCGGTTTGTTGGGTTGCTAATTAGAATCTGTCATTCGAAAATCTAACGTCAGATTCTGACTTAGCGACCCCAAAAACTCAGGTATAAATCGCATTATTTTTTAAAAATATGTGTCGCCATGTTGGATCCGCCATTTTGAATTTTAAAATTCCAACTTCAGATTCTTCTTCTCATATAAAATAAACAATTCTCGGCTCATCGGCCACATCCGGGATTTTGCGGTGAACAATTTTTGATTTTTCAGCCATTTCTTTCTAAGAAACTATATGATGTTTCCATATGAGAATAAATGTTTTTAATGGCTGCGTTAAATATTTTTTTTCATGAAAATGTGTAAATTTAAAATCATCAGGGAAATCGGTTCATTACCTAATTGTTTGAAAATTGTTTTGTAGAAATTAATTTTCGTGATCATGATTCATAATTTTTATTAGATAAAACGAATACTATCTATTTTTTACAATATTTTACTAATTTTTCGGTATAAATGACTTTTTAGAAACGAAATTATTTCAAACTCTAGAGTTTTTATAAAAAAAAATAAAATCTTTTCTTTTAAAATCAAAATATTTAGAAACTTGTGAATTTTTATACCCTCCACTCTAGTGATAGAGGGTATATATAGGTTTGTCATTCCGTTTGTAACTCATCGAAATATCGGTCTGGGACCCCATAAAGTATATATATTCATGATCCCCTATCGATTTTAAGACATTCTAGCGATGTCCGTCTGTCCGTCTCTCCGTCTGTCTGTCTGTCCGTCTGTCTGTCTGTCTGTGGAAAATGCTGTCGCGGACAAAGTATTGCACAGAGATGACTGAAACTTAATTTATTTATTGGAAGTTCTCCCGAGAAGTTTGGTATTGCATTTGAGCGATATCGGTTCAGCGGTTCAAAAGTTATGAACGAAAATGTAAACACACCTCCAAAATTTCAGTACATTCAACATAACCTAAAAATACAAAATGCTTTAATTCGGCTTCTGGTTGACATATGTGAACATAATTGAACACCAAATGGTATTTAAACAAGTACGAACATATTTTTGGACAAAAAATTAAAAAAATCGCGGATTTTTTTTTCCCGGAAATTTTTTTTTTCAAAAATTTTTTTTTTTTTCAAAAGTAATTTCCTTTTAAATAAAGTTTTTTGCAATAATGTTTTTGAAATTGTGGAGGGTATCACTACATTCGGTAAGGCCGAATTTAACTTTTTTACTTGTTTTTTGTATAATGCATTTTTGTGACTACAATTTTAAAAATTTTCAAATCGAAAGGGGGGGGGGCACGTGCCCCCTGTGCCCACCCCCTGTATACGTCCATGGTTAGAACTGTAGTTGAGTTTGTTATTTAGTAAAAGTATAATCAAGGGTTGTTTCAGTTTTTATATGGTGTTAAATTAATTTTAGGCTTAGAAGTACATATTTTTAATTGACAATTTACAAAAAATATAAAATAGACTTTTTGATAAGCACATTATTTTGCTTGAAAACACTCTTTAATATGAAAATAGAAAATATGTGGCCTACTTCAAGGCTTAAAATTAAAAAAAAATTAAGCTAAATCGAAATGAAACTAAAAACAAGTGAGAGTGTTAAATTCGGCTGTGCCGAATCTATAATACCCTCCAACAGATAAAAACAAGTAGAAAAATTAAATTCGACTTGGTCGAATCTATGAATACCCTCCACAATGTTATCTGATAGTAGTTTTCTAAAAAAAAATTCAAAAAATTGCATTCAAAATTTTTTACTAGAAATATATTAATTTGATTATATTAAAACTTTCTTTTGATCTATCAAATTTTTTTGAGTGTAACATTTTTTTGACTGTCAACATTTTTTGAGTGTGACATTTCATTAAAAAAAAATATGTGTACATTTTTTTTTGAGTGTAACATTTTTTTTTGAGTGTAAAAATTTTTTGCAGTGTACAATTTCTTTGAGTAACAAGATTACTTTGTAAAATATTTTTGTTGTTTTATGCCTACATATATGTAATGCAAAAAAACTATTTCACATTTTCCTGTTTTTATTTTACTAACCTCCTTAAAAACCAAAAATACCTAACATTCAATCATATAAGTCCCACTTTTTTTGATTTTTTTCCAAAAATACCTACTATACACCGTTACATACAGTTACAAAAACAATAACAAATATTTACTTGTCTAACAACTAAACTGCACGCCACGACAAGAAAACTAACAACAACAAGTTTTAAGAAAACTGGTATTTCACCATGCTGTTAAAACTTGTTTAACCAGTTTTCAACAGTTTAAGGTGAAACCAATATGAAATTTAGGGCTTTGCTTATAACTTTTGAACCACTGGACCGATTTTGCTGAAATTCAAAACCAAGCAGGCTTTGGGAACGACAAATATATATGCTAAGCTTCAGCTCCCTCAGAATTGTATTTCGAAAGTTAGAGTGGTTTTAATCTCGTAAATTCGTAAAATACCCTTGCCGAAATTTACTCTTTTGCTCATAACTTTTGAACCACTTGACCGATTTCGCTGGATTGCAATACCAACCTGACCCGGTAAATGGTCAACATATATGTCAAACTTCAGGAGCCCCCGTAAAGTCTTTCAAAAGTTAGCGTGTTTTCAACGGACAGACAGACAGACGGACGGACGGACGGACGGACGGACATCGCTAGATCGACTTAAAATCGATCAAGGATCATGAATATATATACTTTATGGGGTCCTAGACCAATATTTCGATGTGTTACACACGGAATGACAAACTTATATATACCCTCTATCACTAGAGTGGAGGGTATAAAAAAAAATTAAAAAAAAATGCAGGGACGTTTTTTTTTGGGGGGCGGTCAAAAGGGATCATTGGGGGACACATAAACCATTGCGATAAATGTTTGAAAATTGATTTATTATACTTTTTGAGCTGAAGTAATACAATTTTATCATTACTTAAAAACATTTTTAAAATCCACGCCCACAAAAGGGGGCCGGGCAAAAAAAAAATATTTTTTTTATTTCCCAAGTCCAAGCGCAGGACCTTGAACTTTTTCTGGCATCAAATTGTTTCATTTGCTTAACAAAAATACAAAAAAACCTGAGAAAATATGGCCTTTTTCAGAGGTTAGTTAAGTTCTTCAGAGGGGAAATTTTTTCCCCCTGGTCCGATTTTGCCCATTTACGAACTTAAACTGCCTAGGACCAAAAGACATATTCCTGCCAAACTTAACGAGTCTATCTCTTTTATTTTGGACTGCATCGTGTCTTATACAGACGGACGGACGGACGGACGGACATACGGACATTCTAGAAAAGTCTTAGAATCGATCATAGATCAATAATATATATACTTTATAGGGTCCCCGATCGATATTTCGATGCGTTACAAACGGAATGACAAAGTGAGTATACCCCCATACTGTGGTTGGAGGGTATAATAAGAAATGTATAGATGAAATTAAGTTTGTTGTTGAAATTTAACTAAAATGTAAAGAATAAAGTCTTCTTTTTGTATAAAATTTTTTCTAAAAAATAAGCATGCTTTTAGGCTGTTATTGATTGTAAATATATTTTTGAAGAAAAATATTTGGGTTAGAAAAGACTCTCCACAAGGATTTTGTAAAATATTTTTTTTACAATCTGATATTTTATATATTATTTAAAAATTTAAAATGTAGTCTGCTTTTTGGATGATAATTCTTTAAAAAAATTCAGCACAATTTTTGGCTGGACTTGGTTTTAATTATAAAATTTTCTCTTGAGACATTTTAAATAATTTTTTTTTATTTTATAAATCTAAATCGTAGAAATTTAAATTTAACGGTTTTAACGAAAAATTATACGCATCAGATTGTTTTTTTTTTTTTGTGATAAAACTTAATCAAAAAGTAAAACAATGTGTTCTTTTTTAATGCAGCATACTTATTGGCTGGCCTTAAATTGAAAATAAATTATTGAATTAAAAAATAAGGTGTATTCTACAAGTTTGGCTGGCCTCAGTTTTAATATTGAGACATTCTCTTAAAATCCCCAAAAGTACTCTAATATACTTTTTGAAACCTAAATTAAAGCAATTTTAAATGTATTGAATTGCCAAAAAGCAAAGCGTTTTTTAAATCGGACTAAATGGAAAATGTTTTAGAATCGGAAATTTTTTGGGCTAAAACTTATCAAAGAAGTAAAAACTTAAGCATATTTTTTGGATAACTTTTATATTTAAAACAAGTAAGAAAGTTATAGTCGGTCAAGACCGACCATATGTTACCCTACACCAATGTTTTCCGAAAAATGGGTCCCAGGTCCAAACATGGACCGATTGGATCTGACTTTAGTTAGATCTTTATAGTGTAGAAAACACACACAGATAAAATTTTAGTGGAATTAGTTTATTTTTTTTGCCAATAGACCGATTTAACTGAATATCGGTCAAAATTTTTATATGGTGGACTCAGTCTAAAAATGGTCCAATTATATTCCGATTTAATTAGGTTACTAAAGTACACGTTTAAGAATTAAAAATAAAATTTTTATCATATATTTCCATTTTTATGAATTTTGTGGGAATTATGTGAATATCGGGTGGGCGGTTTGTATGGGGACTACCAGAAGGACTGCCCCGATTCCTTTGAAATTTGGAATGGTGATTTGTACATACAAAATTTGATTACCTGATAAATTTGAAAGCGATAAATTTGAATACGGTTTTTAGAGTCATTTAAGCCGAATCCAAAGGGGGCGTTTGTATGGGGACTAGGTCTTACCATGGACCGATTTTCTCCAATTTCAATAGGCTTCGACCTTGGTCCAAAAGATGCTTAAGTTTAAATTTTTAAGTTAATTGATTGAAAATTGCGACCTGTATCGTGCTTAAACCGATAGATGGACAGACGGACGGACATCGCTAAATCGACTCAAAAAGTAATTCTGAGTCGATTGGTATACTTGAAGGTAGGTCTAGGACCTACCTTATGTATTTTGCCTGGACTTTAATTCAAAGGAGGTATTGAATTTTATAAAAAGACATATTCTTTATTTAAATGTTTTTGTTTAGTTCAATCAGAAATATTATCACATAATTTTATTCACAAAAATTAAAGCATACTTTATGGGTTATAATGGATTTAAGTTAGATTTTAGGAAAATCTTAGAATCTTAAGTTTTAGGGTAAAATTTTTTTGTAAAACAAGTAAAATAGTGATAAACTCGGCTGTGCAGAATTTTCATATCATCCCAAATGTAAAAAAATTAACAAAAACTGAAAAACAAGGGCGTTTTTTCGAGAACGGTCAGCGGGAGACACTCCCGTAAACAGTTTGTTTTTCAAAATGTAGCATACTTTTTTGTTGGAATTGAATTAAAAAATGAAGCTAAATTAAATTGCGAAAAATTAAAGCATTCTTTTAGGCTTAATAATCTCAAATTGGTCTTAAAAAAAAAGCTTTAGAAACAGAAATTTTTGGGCTTAAACTCATAAAAAAAGAGTAACAAATTTTACATACTTTTTGTAAAGCATTAATTTTTCAAAATGTAGTATACTTTTTGGCTGAACGTGAATTCAAAATGAGTTATTGAATTTTAAAATAAGAAATATTTCTTTATTTAAATAATTTTGTTTAGTCAAATCACAAAGATTATCTTATAATTGCATTGCCAAAATCAAAATCAAAGGACAGGACCTTCATGCACTAAAAAACTATGTTTTAAGCGCCTAAAATATGCACTAAAAATCTTGAAACATGCACTAAAAACTACAAAAATCGAAAAAAAAATTGTGCATTTTTCCATTTTTGAAACCAAAAAATTTTAATTTTTGACTATGTCAAATTATTAACAAAAAAAAAAAAAACCAGATAAGTATTTGACCTCGGAAAAAAAATTGTAAGGCCTGCCCAACAGAAAAATTAATGATGTTTACAAAAAAGTTAAAAAAATGAAATAAATTAACTAAAACTAAAATTTTATAAATAAAATATGACAAAAAATATGCATTTACTAGCTGTTTCGCACCCGGCGTTGCCCGGGTTGAAAAAAATATTATATAATGAATAACAGTTTGAAATGCCCTATGGTTGCATCCTCGGTTAGCACTACATCTGGTTAAAATTTCAATTTCGCATTACTTTACACCACCTCTGTCCGATCGCGCGCTGATATGACCCATTATTCCCGCCTTGTTTAGTACTCGACGTTTAAGCGTGATAACCGAAAAGGCAGAAATATCCAAAGTTATAAAGTAATCCATCGACCCTTTTATAGATCTGGCATCACCAAAGATAATTGGAAAATTCTGGCAATGCCAAACTAACGTAAAGCAAAGAGGGACAAAAAACAATCTGCATTCTCACTGTAATACTGGTATCTTCCATCTCGCTCTTATTTCGATTTGTGTTAAAATATCGTAAGCAATACCATATGGTTTTTGTTTATTACTTTTTCAAACGCCATTTGTTATCCTACTCTATGACTCCTGAAATATCTTTCAATCAGTGACGGTCCGTGAAGTTGTCACTAATTTTTAAAAACAGCAAATTTAAGTATAAAATTCATGTTTTCCTGGACCTAACGCATGTCCGAGAGAGATAAAGACCCGATGTTATTTGTTTTGTATAGTTTGAGTAAGATGCAGCCCAAATTCTTTTTTATTGCCGTTTTGTTGCCTCACCACATCGACAATTAACAAAAAGCATTATTTCGCAAATAAATGGAGCACAAAAGTGAATTTTGACTGCATGTCAATAAAAAATAATAAAACTGAGACTTTGTTAATCGCGGGAACGTGTTACCTCCAGAAAAACGTACATTATATCCGTAATTTTGATATTTTAAATAAGTAGAGGACACCCAGTGACAACTTCACGGACCGTGACTGCTTTCAATATATTATAAATGGGTGTGGCAATTTACGTCCCTTTGTTCGATCGCACACTGATATGAGCCCGCATCGGTTAGTCAGTTATTAAAAATTGGATTAGCCGTTTTTTCGTGATTGCGGAACTGGCAAAAATACACGCCTTTGCCCAATCACGCGCTAATATGGCATATTGTTTCCGCCTCGGTTAGTAAGTAATATATGTGTTGAAATTTTGTTAAAATCAGTTAAGGCGCTTAAGCGTAATTACGGAACAGACAGAAAATAACTTTCAGTGTGTTCCAAAGGGGCGTTACAACTTACGCCCCGTGGTCTAAACACTCTCTATTATGGTTCCCGTTTCGGAAGTAATCCATTAAAATCGTTTAAGTCGTTTAAGCATGATTATGGGACAGGCAGAAATAACTTTCAATGTAATACAAAAGAGCGTGGGATTTTACTCCCCTTTGTCAAAGCGCACTCTTTTGTGGCCTATAGTTCCTGCCTCGGTTAGTACTATCTGGGGTGGAAATTTCTTCAAAATCAGTTAAGCCGAATAAGCGTGATTGCGAAAAACGCAGAAAGGAGGTGCAATAAATTTAATAGGGCGTGTCATTTTATGCCCCTTTGTCCGATCGCTCATTTTATGTTCTATAGTTCCCGCCTCGTTTAGTACTATCTGTTGCGAAAATTTCATGTTAATTAATTCAGCCGTTGATGCGTAATTGCGGAACTGACAGACACGGATGGGAAATGTGGCACAATAGTGTCATTTTTGGCACTATTCAATGTTCAGTGGAACCATAAAAAACTGTTTTGGCCCTTTTTCATTCTCACCTAATATTGGTAAATTTTTTTTAAATAAATTAAAAAATTTGTTTTAGGAAAATTGAATGAGTTCCCAAAAGTCAAAAAGTACCAAATTTCCCCCATAGAATCCTACTTTTTATTTTTCTTTAACCCTTTAACGACCACTTGCGAGTATACTTGATTGAGGGTTTTAGCGATTAATATTTTTCCGGTAAAAGATAAGTTCCAAAATAGGAATTGTGAACGGTGTTAGTAAGAAGTGTTCAGAAAGTCTCTCATTAGATCCCCTTACCCACTCTAAGTCCGCAAAGTTTGTAAACTAAAATCGATACTTAAGACAAAAGGATCATTACTTGTCAAGCGAAAATTAGGCCAAAGAGGCGGGTTAAGAGATCCGATATTTAAAGAATAACAATTTTTGAATAGATCTTAATAACAACAGCGAAATAAAAAGAAAAACAAACTCGCTTTGGCCAAAAATGTATGGTAAAATTTGTTTGGCCCTTTTCAATCCATTTTGGCCCTTTTTAGACTTCAACTTGGCACTAATCAAAAATTCTCAAATACCAACACTGCTGGCAGAAACAACTTTTAGTATATTACAAAAGAGCGATGCAACTAATGCCTCTTTATCCAAACGCTCTTTATTATGGCAGTCAAAAATAATTTGAAATTAATACAAAGAGCGGCATTTTAAAACGCCTTTGCCCAATAACGTGCTGATATGGCATATTGTTCCCGCTTCGGCTAGTACTATCTGTGTTGAAAATTGCAACAAAATCTGTTCAGACGATTAATTAAGAGTGATTACGGAACTGGCAGAAATAACTTTCAATGTAGTACAAAGGGGCGTGTGATCGCCGCCCTATTATGAACTATATTTCCCGCTTGGATTAGTACTGTATGTGATGAAAATTTCTTTAAAATCGGTTCAGCCGTTTAAGTGTAATTGCTGAAAAGGCAGAAATAATGTTCAATATAATATAAAGGGGCGTGGCATTTTACGCCCACTTGGCCGATCGGTCTCTCTTATGGCCTATAGTTCCCGTCTCGGTTAGTACTATCTGTGGTGAAGATTTCATGTAAATCGGTTCAGCCGTTTATCCTCGATTGTGGACAGACAGACAGAAAACCAAAGGATGCCACGCCCCTTTGTAAGGATCTTAAAAAGAGGTGTGGCTTCCAATCAAGATGCGGGATGGCATATATTTCCTTGCAATAAACGCCATATTAGTATGCCAAATTGCATGTTTCTCGGTAACAAACATCCAAATATAGTATAACAACCAAATATATTGAAAAATCTGAAATTCACAAAAAGTGGGCGTAAAAGGAGGCGGGGCATCCAATCGAGATGCCATTGGTGCCATTTTTCATTCCAGGAAACGTACTATCTACGTGCCAAATTTCATTTGAATCGGTTCAGTATTTTTTTTCTGAAAGCGACACAAACAAACAAACATACAAACAAACAAACAAACAAACTAACATGTCATTTTTATATATATATAAGGATATCAAAATACTAGCAGAATATTCCAAAATATGCATTTTAAACAAAATATGCAAAAATATGCATTTTCAGCAAAATATGCAAAAATATGCATTTTCAGCAAAATATGCATTAACGGATCGATACCATTTTAAAGAAAATTCTTTGATTTGCAAATATATTTGGTTCATGCTGTTCTAACAAGGGAAGTATCTCAACCCTTATGAACCGATTTGCCTGAAACTTGAAATATATATCAAAGAGACAATTCTAAGGTTGGGGTGTCTCGGCTTATCGGCCATATCGGGGATTTAGGGGTTCAAAACATGGGTCAAAAAATGGCGAAAAAATCGTTTTTTGGATTTTTCAGCCATTTCTTTTTAAGAAACTATATGATGTTTTCATATGAGAATAAAGGTTTTTTTAATGCCTATCCAATGGTGGCATAACCTTGTAAAAATTCGGATTCTTTAAATATTTTTTTCAGGAAAATGTGTAAATTTTGGGGGGTACTTATGTGAAGATATAATAGACCTACTATATCCATATGGATAAGAAATAATCTTTATTAAATTTAAGTCGACCCGTATTTTTGCCCTTGATGATATTCCTGTTAGTTCGGAAGTTATCGAAATTTTCCCGAAGGTCCAAATGGTTTCCTAAGGGGACAACGAAATTTTTAAACACCGATATGGCCGATAAGCCGAGACACCCCAACCTTAAAATCGTCTCTTTAGTATATATTTTAAGTTTCAGGCAAATCGGTTCATAAGGGTTGAGATACTTCCCTTGTAAGACTAATAGGAAACAAAACATGCATTTACATAAAGGTCCACTAATGAAACATATAAAAATAGGTTTTGGACACCTAAATATGCATAAAAAACCTTAAAATATGCAATAAAAACTATAAAAATATGAACTAAAAATTACAAAAATAGCGCATTTTTACATTAATGAACAAAAATCTCCACATAATCCAAAAATAGCTATTTGCTATATTGTTTTTTAATTTTTTTTACTTTGTTAGCTTACCAACGAAAAAAAAATCGTTTTTATCGGGCACATATTTTGGTTCCAAAATTGACCTCGGAAAAAATTAACAATGTCCAAAAAAAGATCATAAAAAATCGAAAAAAACCCAAAATTAAAATTGTATACAAAATATTACCCAAAAATATGCATTTATAGCGAAATAATAGCAAAATATGCAAAAATATGCATTTTCAACAATTTATGAAAAAATATGCATTTTCAACAATATATGCAAAAATATGCACTAACGAACCGATGGTTTTTCAAAGTCAATTCTTTGATTTGCAAAAATATTTGGTTTTTGCTTTTCTAGGACTAACGGGGAAAAATATGAATTTGCATGAAAGTCCTCTCCTTAGCTATAACGAATTTAAATTTGGTTTTAGGAAAACCTTCTTAGAATCTGAAATTTTTGGTAAACACTTAGGGGAAAACAAGTGATAAATTCGGTTGTACCAAATTAACAAGAAACTAAAAAAAATATAACAGAGGGGTTTTTGAATCAAAAATATTTGTCCTAGATGCATTACGCATAAAATGACTGAGTGAGTATACCCTCATACTGTGGTTGAAGGGTGTAAGAAAATTTAGCATACTTTTGGAATAACAATTGTTTATTAAGAATGCAGCATACTTTTTGGCTGGACTGGGTTTTGAAAATGAAATGTGTCAGAATCTGAAACTTTTTTGCTTTAGGAAAAATTTTTCCAGGATCTGAAACTTTTTCTATAGGTAAATTTTCTCAGAATCTGAGACTATTTGCACAGAAAAAAAATTCTCAGAATCTGAGACTTTTTATACAGGAAAACTTTTTTTAGAATCTGAGACTTTTTTCTATAGAAAAAATATTTCAGACTTTTTCTAAAGAAAAAAAATGTCTCAGAATCAAAGACTATTTTCACAAAAAAAAACTTCAGAATCTGAGACTTTTTTCAGGAAAACTTTTTTTAGAATCTGAGACTTTTTTCTATAGATTAAAATATTTGAGACTTTTTTCTGTAGGGCAAAATGTCTCAGAATCTAAGACTTTTTTCTATAAAAAAAATTGTCTCAGAATCAGAAATTTTTTCTTTATTAAAAATTGTCTCAAAATCTAAAACTTTTTTTTAAAAGAAATCTGTCTCAGAATGTGGGACTTGTTTCTATAGAAAAAAAATTATCAGGGTCTATTTCTTTTTTCTGTACAAAAGAAATTTTCCGGAATCTTAATACTTTATTAACACAAAAAATGTCTCAGAATCTAAGACTGGAAGAATTGTGTCAGAATCTTAGACTTTTTCTATAGAAAATAATTTCTACAATTTGGTTTTTAAATAACAAAATGTGTCAGTGTGTGAGAATTTGTTTTCTATATTAAAAAGTCTCAGTGTCTGAGAAATTGTTTAGTTTGATTTGATTAAATACTTCAAGTGTGAAAAATCATTAAAATATATTGCATACTTTTAGGAGTACTTATAACACTTTTAAAATATCCCATACCTTCATCAATTTATCATCAATTTGTAAATATATTACTCAATCAAATATATGACACACCCAACGGCGTATGCAGGACTGTTTTTTCAGGGCCCAACAACAACAACAAAAAAAATTTTGTTGTTTTTTTCGTGAGATTCGCGTTTTCCAATACATATAAAAAAAATATTTTTTTGTTGTTGTTGTTGGGCCCCCCCCCTGTATACGCCGATGGACACACCCTTCTCTTTGTCAATCTGAGATTCAGAATTCTTCAGAGGCAGAGATTTTTGTTTAAAAAAAATATCTCGAAAACTGAGACTCAGAACTTGTGACTTTTCTATTAGGGAAAATGTTTTAGAATCTAAAACTTTTTTTATATAGAAAAAATGTCTCAGAGTCCAAGACTTTTTCTATAGTAAAAAATGTATCAAAATCTGAAACTTTTTTTTATAAAAAAAAATATGTCAGAATCTAAATCGTTTTTGTATAAAAAAACTGCTTCAAAACTTGGGACTTGTTTCCATAGAAAAAAATTTTCAGGCTCTGAACGTTTTTTTATTTACACAAAAAATGTGTCAGAATCTAAAACTTTTTCTATACAAAAAAAGTTCTCAGAATCTGCGACTTTTTTATACGAAAGAATTTCTTCTACTTGATTTCTCTGTATAAAAAAGTTTCAGTGTCTGAAATTTTTTTTTAATATTAAAATATCTCAGTGTCTGAAAAACTGTTTAGTCTGATTTGATTACATACTTCAAGGGTAAAAAATCATTAAAAAATATTGCATACTTTTAGTTGTACTTATAATACTTTAAACATATCCCATACCTTCATCAATTTATCATCAATTTGTAATTATAATACTCAATCAAATATATTCAACACCCTTCTGTTTGTCAGTCTGCCGACTTTTTTTCGCTAACTAAGCAAATAAAGGGTGTTTTTTTAACAATTCCCCTTTTAGGTATGCAAACATATTTTTTGGAAAATAACAAAAAGACACGTGGTTTTGTTTGGTAAAAAAAAATAAAACTGCATTTTTATGGTGGTTGGTTAGCACGCAAAAACATTTTATGGAATCTTTACAAAAGCATAAAACGAAACAATTATAAAATATACAAAAAGGGAGTTTTGGCGAGGTATTCAAACAAAGTCTTAAAAAATTGGGAAAATTACGAAAAATTCCTGTTTTTTATTTTCTTTAAAGAAAATCTTGTTTGTTTAGCCTTTACAAATGACAGTGATTAGAAGTTTTTTCTAAAGTACTTTTGATCATTGATAATTTTGTTTATTTAGCATTTTTAAATGAAACTTTTAAAATTCTTCAAAAAAATTTTTTTTTTATTGTTTAAAAAATTTTTTCCTTTACCCAGTGTCCAAATCATATGTCTCAATTATTCTTAGTTTTTAGTTACTAAAATTTTCTTTTTCAATTGTTTAAACTTTGTTAACTGTATCCTTTCAAATTTTCTTTTGTTTATTTCCTGTTTCCTTTTAAAATCATCTTTTTTATTGTTAGTTTTCTTTTACTGTCATCATATTAACAAGGTATGATTTTTAAGAATGAAAAATTATACTTTTTCTATTTTTCTATTTTTTTTTTTTTTTGTAAAATAAAATTCATTTATCATTTTGTCTCCAAATATCAAATAGAAAAAATATTTCCTGCTTTTGCCAAATAGATTATAACCTTTATAGTAAATTGTTGTTAAAAACGAAAGGAAATAAGTTACAGTATGTTTTGGATAGTAAGGGGTTTTCAAAAAAAGATTTATGACCAAGTTATGGTTTGAATCAAGAATTCTTCATTTGCAAATAATAAATAAAACGAGAAAAAAAAACTGCAAAAGGGAAAAAACAAATTTGATGCTTCGTTAGGTTTTGAAATTGATTTTTTTCTGTCCCCTTTTTTATAAGAGAAAGAAAAAATGTAAGTTAAATTTGTTTTAATATTAAAGATTTAAGAAAAATATTGAAAATTTTAGTTGAAAATTAATTAAAGTAGACTTCAAATGACCTTAAGTTATTTAAAAGCCCCTTAAAGAATGCAACAATTCGAAATATTGATTTAGAACCTTAGTATAACATACTTTAAGGGGCTTTTAAATTACATAATATTTGTCATCCATCGATTTTAAGTTTAAGTTAAAAATCTTGTTGTTTTTTCACACAAATAAATCAAGGGAACCAAATAACTCTACAATATTTTTTTAGGATATCGCTTCTTCAAATTCCTAATTTGAAACTGAACAGACGATGTAAAACGAATTAATATTCCCATTTTTTTATTGTGAAAAGTTCAATATTAAAATTACTTTTATATTCTTTAAAAAATTGCCTAAAGTTTGTTTTTTTATTATTTCTGTTGCATACTTTTATGATGTTAGTTTTACATATTTTTTGGTGCACACTTTAGGGATATAATTTTAATACATTTTGTGTTGCATACTTTTGGTCTGTTTTTTTTTTCTTCTCATCTAACATTCCTTTAAGAACATTTGTAACATTTGCGGTTACAAAATCTCAACATTTCAAACATTTTCCTCATAAATTCCCTGCCAAAAAACATCCATCATAAAATATTTACAAACACAACACTAACAATAATAACCACAAGAAATACATTAAATTCATACATATTTTTATGACATTTCATACACATAGAGTGGCATTTTTTTGCCTGGCAAAAAATTTGTTCTTCTGATTTTGAATGCCACGGAATTTTTATACCCTCCACTCTAGTGATAGAGGGTATATATAAGTTTGTCATTCCGTTTGTAACACCTCGAAATATTGGTCTAGGACCCCATAAAGTATATATATTCATGATCCTCGATCGATTTTAAGACGATCTAGCGATGTCCGTCCGTCCGTCCGTCCGTCCGTCCGTCCGTCCGTCCGTCCGCCTGTCCGTCTGTCTGTCTGTTGAAAACACGCTAACTTTTGAAAGACTTTACGGAGGCTCCTGAAGTTTAGCATATATTTTGGCCATTTACCTGGTCAGCTTGGTATTGCAATCCAGCGAAATCGGTCCAGTGGTTCAAAAGTTATAAGCAAATGAGTGAATTTCGGCAAGAGTTTTTCTGGAATTTACGAGATAAAACACACGGTAACTTTCGAACGGCCATTCTGAGGGTGCTGAAGTGTGGCATATATATTTGTCGTTCCTCTGGTCCGGTTCGTTTTAAATTTCAGACAAATCGGTCCAGCGGTTCAAAAGTTATTAGCAAAACCGTGAATTTCAAATTAGTTTCACCTTAAATTCACGTGTTGAAAACCCGTTAAACATGTTTAAAAAACATTAGTAAGTCACAAAAATATTTTACAAGGTATTTTTGTAAATAAAAAATATTTTTACAATAAAACAAAAAAAAATACACTCAAAAAAAATTTTACACTCAAAAAAAATTTTACACTCAAAAAAAAAAAATTAGTAAACCATATATTTTTTTTTCAAAAATTACTAAAAAAAAGTATTTTTACAAAAAATAAAATATTTCTAACCAAAAATGTTATTTTTTTCACGTTAGAAAATTTTCTATCACTTAAAAAGGGCATTGTGGAGGGTATTCATAGATTCGGCCAAGTCGAATTTAACTTTTCTACTTATTGTTTTTTAGTGTAAAAAAATTTCTGAGTGACAAAAATACTTTTTAAAGTAATTTTGTGGCTTATCGCTGTTTTTAAAGTTGGTTTTTTAAAAGCTCGGGTTTTCAACAGAGTAATTTAAGGTGAAACAAATCTAAAATTCACGGCTTTGCTAATAACTTTTGAACCACTGAACCGATTTGGCTGAAATTAAATACGAACCAGACTAGGGAAACGAAAAATATATAAGCTAAGCTTTAGCATCCTAAGAACTGTCGTTCGAATGTAAGCGTGTTTTTTTCCGTAAACACGCGAAAACCCCTTGCTGAAATTCACTGCACAGAAAAAAATAAAAAAAAAATTTTGAGTAAATTTTTAATACTATTGAGTAAAAAATTACTCAATTTTCCACCAGTAAACGATTTAATAGTATTGAGTAAACTTTTAATAAAAAATTATTAAATGCTTAATAAAGAATTTGAGTAAATTATTAATTCACACAATTAAATCTTTACTTAAAATTTTTTAATATTTTTAAGTAACTTTTTAATTGTGTCAAGTAAAAATTTACTCAAAATGTATCAAATTATTTTTTTAAAAAGTTTAAAAAGTTTCTAATTTTTTTTTCAAAAAAATTGCTTTTACAAACTTTACCAAATATACTTATGTCTTCAAGACAAATATATTTGTGTCTTCAAGACAAAAGAAAATTTTATAAAGATGATTTCAAACTAGCATATACATATACAAAAAACTATAAACTAAATGAGAATTCAAAACACCAAGAGAATAAAAAAAAATTAAAAAAAATATTAAATTTGTATTAAATTATTTACTCAAATCAAAGCCATGGCTTGCAATACCAACCTGAAAAGGTAAATACCCAACATATATGCCAAACTTCAGGGGCCTCCACAAAGTCTTTCAAAAGTTAGCGTGTTTTCAACAGACAGACGGACGGACATCAATAGATCGTCTTAAAATCGATCGAGGATCATGAATATATATGGGGCATTCCATGTCAAAATCTAAATTTTTTTTTAGATTTTCCCAATTTGCTTTTTAGTACCCTTCGAAAACTCATTCGTCTTAAGTTTTCAGATTTTTTTGATGACCCGTTCAAAAGATATCGAATTTTTAAAAGTTGGTAGTTTGTTCCTTTACTCAAACTTTTTTTACTCATAACTTCTTCAATAATGGTCCAAATTTCATTTTTTTTTTTAATTTTTGTTTTTTTTCGTACTTTAAAAAAAAAAATCGCAATCTTAAAAGCGCTTTAGTATACGATTTTTAAGTTTTAAAATTTAAATCTCATTTTTGAAAATGTTTGTACTCTTCGATTTTTTTGAAATTT
The DNA here is from genome assembly GCA_963921195.1 of Pegoplata infirma. Taxonomy (NCBI): domain Eukaryota; kingdom Metazoa; phylum Arthropoda; class Insecta; order Diptera; family Anthomyiidae; genus Pegoplata; species Pegoplata infirma. The sequence continues at coordinate 225,428,085 of OY992537.1, forward strand.
TTTTGTGTAAAGTTTCTGTCGATTCCACAAATTTTTTGCCCAGGAGGATCGTGGAATAACGATTATTACTATTTTTTAAAATTTTTTGAAAAAAATTTATTGTAATTTTCCAATCTAAAAATAATTTCTACTGCTCTAATGGTGCGTCATAGAGGGGTCATTTATAAGACCGATCCCAATTAATTTTTACGTCTTAACATTTCTTTGGAACAAACTAATACCCTATCTCCAATTTCTAAGGGGGCTCCCACACGAAACGAGATTTTTTATAATTTGCTCCAACCGCTCTAACTGCCCTAATAGTGCCCTTAGAGCAACAAAATGTATGACCAACCCACAAAATTTTTTTTTAAGCGAAACATTTTCTCTGAACATACATACCTACCCTCTATCTTTAACTGTTAAGGCGGTCCCCATACAATTTTTTTTAATTTTTTGTAAATTTGTTTTATTTAATCAGCTTCTACCGGTCCAATGGTCCGAGAGGGGTCATTAGTGAGACCGACCCCCATTTATTTTTACACTACAACATTTTTTTAAAACATACATACGCCCTATCTCCACTCCCTAAGTAACCCTGAAAACTTACCACAAATGAGTTTTCGAAGGGTACTAAAAACTGTAAACAAATTGGGAAAATCTAAAAAAAAAAAATTGTAATGTGTCCGATTTGATATGGAATGCTCCATACACTTTGTAAGGTCCTAGACCAATATTTCGAGGTGCTACAAACGGAATAACAAACTTATATATACCCTCTATCACTAGTGTGGGGGGGGGGGGGGGTATAAACAAATTTCTCTTGCGGTACATCATGTGTAATAATTTTAATGCGCTGAACCGGAATATCAAAAAATTTTAAATCGGTCAAACGGTTTTCGAGATATTGCTATTTGAAATTTGCAAAAAATTGCGGTTTTTCCATCGTTCAAAACTTTTTTATAAAAATCTGAAAAATTATTTTCCTTGATTCTTCACAAAACTTAAACAACCTTCAATTTGATCTGATTTTGAGCCAAATCCAATCAATTTAACCAATGACACCCTTTGATTAAAGTTTTAGATTTTTGGAAAATTTTCACAAAAAATTTCGAATTTTTGAAAAATTAAAAAATAAAAAATATCTTCCGATACATTAGTTTTATTAATTTTGTCATGCTTAATGCGAACATCAAAAAAAATCTAAAATCATTTAAGCGGTTTTCGAGATATCGCCATTTGAAATTTGTCAAAAACTTTAAAAAATGGCGGTTTTTTCTAAGTTTAAGCATTTTCTAAAAACACCCAGCAAAAACTTGGTAATGACTACCCCTTCCTGCCTCGCTTACACGGTAATGGCTTTGAATACTACTAATTACCATTAGCATTACATCACGCCAAAAAAGGAAAAATGTGGTTACCTCCAATGACATCACCGTGTTAAAGTAATTAACATTGAAATTGGGAGGTAACTAGTTACTTATATTTTTGCTAACCCCTTAAGTTAATTACTTGGTAAGCGAAGTTTTTGCTGGGCAAATTAAAATTAGTTTTCTATAGACTATTTATTTCAAAGAGATTGAGACAAACTTTCATTTGAACTTAGTCCATGATGCACTTCGATCAAAGTTTAGAGTTTTTGTAAATATTTTGTTAAAAAACAAAACTTTGATCGCCACAGGGTAAAATGAAAGATTTTTTTTAAATAATTTTAAATGAAAATGTGTCTCAAGCTCTTTGAAAGGGTCAAAGAAAAACTTTAAGATTTTTTTTTTTTTTAAGTTTTGAACGTTGGAAAACAACGTAATGTTTTGCAAATTACAAATACCGATATCTCGAAAACCATTCGACCAATTTTTTTTAATTTTAAAAATCCAAAACTTTGATCACCGGGCGCTTAATAATTTTTAGGTCCAGCAGAATAAATATTTGGGCTAATGCTTGGGAAAATCAAAAACTAAAGAAAACTGCCACTCTACACAGTAGAGTACCCACAAAATGTATGGGATGTGCAAAATTGTATTTTTTATCGCTCCCCGCTCATTTTCGGTTGAGTTGGGATAAAAAAATAATATCTATCCAGAAATTGGACTTCTAGGTTGCAAACAGGCCAAGCGGTTTGAACTTTTGACCTCAAAAATGGGCTAAAAAACCTTTATAGATTAATTTGGCTGTAACTCTTAAAATAAAAGTTTTTCGCAATTAACTTTCATAACAATTTTTTTGTAGAATCAAAATGCAAAGATTTTTCTCTCATACTGTTTTGACCTAAATATGTCCGATCGCGGTGTTTTTAGCGGTTAAAGTCGAAATTTGGGTCAGAACTTTTTTTAAAAAAATTCTCGTAAATTTTTAAATTGGGGAAAATTTGAGCTCTTTGCACAATTCACTAGGGTATTGAATGTAGTTTTCCAAAAAATTTTTTTTTGCAAAAATATATCGACTGTTCCATGAAAAAATCCCAAAGTTCTACTCTGAATCTCATTTTTTTACAATTCATCCTCAATATAGGCGAATACTCACTTTGTAATTCCGTGAGTTTCGCACCAAAACATCTATCTAGGATTTCCCTAAATATATATGGGGTATTCAGTGCCAAATTGGACACTTTGAAATTTTTTTTTTTACATTTTTTAATTATTTTTAAATTTTTTTAAATCCCATTAAAACCCCCATCCAAGTTAGTTTTAAAATTTTTTTTAAATTACCCGTTTCGAAGATATGAATTTTCAAAAAAAAAAACTATCGTTTTCCGTATTTTTATCATAACAAATTCAAAAATGGTCAACATTTTTTTTTTTTTTTTTTTTAATTTTTGTTTTTTTATTAAAAATTTCTTAAAGTGTTCTAATATGCAATTTTTAAATGATTGTTATCTTTGTTTTTTTTTTCAATCTTTTCTTAAAATTTTTTATTTGATTTTTTTTTATTTTTTTTTTTTTAACTTTTCGTGGTAAACTTAATATTTTCTTAAAACTTTAAGCTTAAGTAGATCGTGGGATTATGGTAATTAATATATTCAGCGGTTTTTGAATTTTTTTTTTGTTGTTTTCCAATGTTTATTAAAACACTTTGAAGAAAATACTAAAATTTCAACAAATTATTTTGAATTTGGACCATTTTTAAAGAAGTGAAGACAGAAAAAATCGTGTTTTTTTTTTTGAATTCAATATTTTTTGAACGGATTATCAAAAAAGATGTCAAAATTTACTTGGAATGGGTTTTTGAAGGGTACTAAAAAATTGAAAAAACATAAAATTAAAAATTTTCCAAGCGTCCGATTTGGCATGGAATACCCCATATATACTATGTGGAATCCTAAACTCATCTTTCGATGCGTAAAACATGCAATGACAAAGTGAGTACACCCTCTTAACGTGGTTGGAGGTCAAAAAATTGTGGTTTAGGGTAGGATTTTGGCAATTTTTCATGGAAGGGTCGATATATTTTTGCAAAAAAAAAATTTTTGGAAAACTGCATTGAATATTAAATTATGCAAAGAGCTCAAAAAGTTCTGACCCAAATTTCGACTTTAACCGCTTAAAACACCGCGATCGGACATATATAGGTCAAAACAGTATGAGAGAAAAATCTTTGCATTTTGATTCTACAAAAAAATTGTTATGAAAGTTAATTGCGAAAAACTTTTATTTTTAGAGTTACAGCCAAATTAATCTATAAAGGTTTTTTAGCCCATTTTTGAGGTCAAAAGTTCAAACCGCTTGGCCTGTTTGCAACCTAGAAGTCCAATTTCTGGATAGATATTATTTTTTACTCCCAACTCAACCGAAAATGAGCGGGGAGCGATAAAAAAAACAATTATGCACATATGGGTGCTCTACTACACAGCCATACATACATATAAAGAAACACAAATATATAAATGTCTACACTCAAAGAAAATATGTTCATTTTGATAAAACAGTTTCATCACCTGCTGTCATCACTTTTTATGGCAAATTTTATCATATTGATGATGCTTTTCTTCAATATGATGAAACATATCATTTTAAATCAAAATAAAATTGAATTGAATTGAATTCAAATAAAAATAAATTCTTGTTATTGATGACAAGTTTCATCATATTGATGTCATCGCTTCATCATGTTGATGACACCTCTTCATAATATTGATAATACCGCTTCATCATATTGATTTCACCGGTTCATCATATTTATGACAGCACTTCATCATATTTATGACACCGCTTCATCATACTGATGACACGTTACATTGGATGAAAATTGATGCAACATTTTATCATAATGTTGCAGCTTTTCATCAATATGAAGAAAATGTTTCTTTGAGTGTATTTAACTATGTTTAAGTACTATAGAACTCCTTTTTTTAAATGACTTCTGGTGACATAACATGCAAAGGCAATTTTTCAATTTTATACTTTTGCGTGCCATGCAGAAATTGTTTATTCTCTAGAAATAGTACTTACTTATGTTACCAAAAAAAATGACACAAAAAAATATAGTAAATATAAAACTTTTTGCATGATTTCCGCTGACTTGACAAATCATAAAAGGCAAAAATATACTATTACTAAGAAATGCCACAGCAAAAAAAAATAAAAAGCACAGCACTAAACTACAACTAAAAATCACTACATCACAAAGTATTTGAAACACAAACAAGTTAAAGGAAAAACGTGACTTTGAAAACACCATGATTTTTCATTGGCAATTTCTACAATGATATACTAGCAACTTACATATAACCAAATCGTCCTTAGGGTCTTATTATTTTTGTGATTTCTAACAACAAGTCTTTGCCAAAGACCGCCTGCTAAACTTATTACCTTAATATTTTTCTAACATTTATATGTATTAAAACTAATAAATTAAATTAAAGAAAAATACTCGGTAGCATAAAAAGTCAAGCAAAAAAAAAAAATGGAAATCATGAAAATCATGACTTAAGGCATTAAAATGCTCATTCATCTTTCTCGTCATTTGCCGTCCAAAACATGCGTTCATTAAGCTTAAAATCCGTTAACAATGACCACCTGCTTCCTGTTATACTTCGTATTAAGAATTTTCTTTAATTTTCCTCAATTTTCCTTGTTTTGTATTCGAAAGAGGGTGTTTATATTTCATTTAAAGTTTTATTAGCTGGTACGTAAAAAAAATAATAAAACAGGAGCTTTTTCATTTATGTTCCCGTTCTCGTCCTTGTTCCTTTTTTTCTATTTTAACTTCATAAGATGAATGATGTTGATGTCTTGTTTTTTTTAAAAGTCATGCATCAAATATCAATTTGACATGGTAGATTTCTAATGATATTGATGATTGTTAGCTGTCATGGTAAAAAAAAATAAAAATACTTAAAATTATTATTTTAACTGGTATTTATGTTGGCGGAGGGGTAGTCAAGGCTGCCTGTCAGCAGGTGGTTTAAAATGAACGTCATTTTAGTGTTCAAAATATAATCTACAGTTAATTAAAGTATATTAATGGTTTTCTTATAAGAAAAAATAATTTTAAACAATGATTTGTTTAATTTAAAAAAAAAAAAAAATAAATCGCCGTAAAGTATGCAATAAAAAAATGTTGTCACTTTATGTTTAATTTCACGTCTAATTTTATGCTCATTGCTTCCATGTGCAATTTATGAGCAAATTCAAGCAAATTTCAGTTAAAGTTTCTAAATATTTCCAAAAATTATCAATGACAAAAAATTTCAAAAAAATGAAGAAGTTTTTTAAATAAAAGTAATATTTTGGTACTTTTGATCAAAAATACAATTTTGGAATATTCAAAGTAATATTTTGGTTCTTTTGATCATTAATACTATTTTGGAACTTTTTAACAAAAAGTACCATTTTGGTACTTTTTCATATTGTACTTTATCAAAAAGTAAAATTTTGGTACTTTTTATCAAAAAGTTATATTTTGGTACTTTTTTATCAAAAAGCTATATTTTGGTACTTTTTATCAAAAAGATATAGATTTATCAAAAGGTAATATTTTGGTTCTTTTAATCATTAACACTATTTTGGAACTTTTTAACAAAAAGTACCATTTTGGTACTTTTATTCAAAAAGTTGTGGTACTTTTTATCAAAAAGTACCATTTTGGAATTTTTTATCAAAAAGTTATATTTTGTTACTTTTTTATCAAAAAGTTGTGGTACTTTTTATCAAAAAGTTATATATTGATACTTTTTATCAAAAAGATATATTTTGGTAGTTTTTATCAAAAAGTACTATTCAGGTAATTGTTATAACAAAAATAATCTTTTAATAAAAAAATATCACTTTAGTACTTTTTACAAAAGTACTTTTTTGATACTTTTTATAAAAAACTAAATGTTTTTAAGAGGCCTCAAAAAATATTACTATGTTATAAAAAGTACTTAAATAATATATCGAAATAAAAAAAATATCAAAAATAATCCTTTTTATAAAGAAGAATATTTGGTACTTTTTATCAAAAAGTTATATTTTGGTACTTTTTATCAAAAAGTTTTATTTTGGTACTTTTTCTCAAAAAGTTATGTTTTGGTACTTTTTATCATAAAGTTATATTTTGGTACTTTTTATGAAAAAGTTATATTTTGGTACTTTTGGTCAAAAAGTTTTATTTATGTACATTTTATAATGAAATCAATTTTTTCATAAAAAAGTAATACTTGAGTACTTTTTATAAAAAACTAGATGTTTTTAAAAACCCTCAAAAAATATTGCTATGTTATAAAAAGTACTAAAGTAATACTTTTATATAAAAAATATCAAAAATACTCCTTTTTATAAAGACGAATATTTGATACTTTTTATCAAAAATTATTATTTTGGTACTTTTCATCAAAAGTACCTACTATTCTGGAACTTTTTATCAAAAAGTTTTATTTTGGTACTTTTTATAAAAAAGTACCTACTATTCCGGAACTTTTTATCAAAAAGTTATATTTTGGTACTTTTTATTAAAAAGTTTTATTTTGGTACTTTTTCTCAAAAAGTTATATTTGGTACTTTACATTATAAAGTTATATTTTGATACTTTTTTTCAAAAAGTTTTATTTTGGTACCTTTTATAATGGAATCAACACTTTTTATAAAAAAGTAATACTTTAGTTACTTTTTTTGGTACTTTTTATAAAAAACTAGTTGTTTTTAAAAGGCCTCAAAAATAAAAAAAACTTTTAAAAAATACTAAAACAATACTTTTAAATAAAAAAATATCAAAAATAATCCATTTTATTAAGATGAATATTTGGTACTTTTTATTAAATTTTTTATTTAATTATTATATTTTCGTACTTTTCATCAAAAAGTACCTACTATTCCGGAACTTTTAATCAAAAAGTTATATTTTGGTACTTTTTATCAAAAAGTAATATTTTCTTACTTTTTATCAAAAGGTTTTGTTTTGGTACTTTTTCTCAAAAAGTTATATTTTGGTACTTTTTATCATAAAGTTATGTTTTGGTACTTTTGATCAAAAAGTGTTGTTCATGTAATTTTTATAATGAAATTAATCCTGTTTATAAAAAAGTGTTACTTTAGTACTTTTTATAAAAAACTAGAAAAAACTTAAAAACCCTCTAAAAATATTACTATGTTAAAAAAAGTTCCTAAATAATATTTGTAAATAAAAAAAAATAGCAAAAATTATCCTTTTTATTAAGAAGAATATTATGGAATATTTTCATCAAAAAGTTATATTTTGGTACTTTTTATCAAAAAGTACTATTTCAGAACTTTTTATCAAAAAGTTATATGTTGATACTTTTTATCAAAAAGTTATATTTTGGTACATTTTACCTAAAAGTTTTATTTTGGTACTTTTTATCAAAAAGTTCAATTTTGGTACTTTTTATCAAAAAATTATATTTTGGTACTATTTATCAAAAAGTTTTATTTAAGCACTTTTGATCAAAATGTATTATTCATGTTTTTTTTTAATGATATCAATCCTTTTTATAAAAAAGTAATACTTTAGTATTTTATAAAAAGTACTTTTTTGGTACTTTTAATAAAAAACGTGTAATTTTTGGCTGCATGTGTAGCTTTTTTGTAATTGCTTCCTAGTGACATTTATGTGCAAATTCAAGCCTATTTGAGTTTAAGTTTTTAAATATTTCCAGAAACATCAATCTAATAAAACCACGCAAAATTAAAGAAATTTTTGTTAATAAAACTACTGTTTTGGTACTTTTGACCAAAAATACTATTTTGGAAATTTTTAACATGAAGTACTTTTTTGATACTTTCTGTCAAAAAGTTATATATTAGTACTTTTTTATCAAAAAGTTATTATTTGGTACTTTTTATCAAAAATTATTACTCTTGTACTTTTGAACAAAAGTTCCTATTTTGGTACTTTTTATCAAAAAGTTATATATTGGTTCTTTTTTCAAAAAGTTAAATTGTTTGTACTTTTGATCAAAAAGTACTATTCAGGAAGTTTTTATAGTGAAATCAATCCTTTTGTAAAAAAGTATTATTTTGGTACTTTTTACAAAAAAAAATACTTTTTTCGTACTTTTTTTTAGATGTTGTTTAAAAGCTACTAAAATATTATCAGCCATAAAAAGTAGTAAAATTGTTTTTTTAAATACCAAAAATAGTCCTTCCTATTACACGAATAGTACTTTTGAAAAAAAAAAAAACAAAATACCAAAATAGTGAATTTTCATAAAGTTTCCAAAAAAAATACTTTTTAATAAGAAAAAACAAATTGTAGTTTTTTAACAAAATTGTACTTATTTATAAAAGGTACCCAGTACAGTACTTAAAAGAAAAAGTACCCAATTCAATATTTTTTTATAAAAAGTACACAATACAGTACTTTTTTATAAAAAGTAATATGATGCGTTCTTGAACCGATTATGTGGAACGGAAAATTTTACTGGGCTTTTAAAAAAACTGTAATATTTTGGCTTTTTTTAGAAAAAATACTATTTTAATTGCATTTAAAAAAGGTATTATTTTCGTACTTTAAAAAAAAAATACGTTTTTGATATTTTTTTTTAGAAAAAAGTACTACTAAGGTATTTTTTTAAATCCTGCTTTTTTGGAACTTTAAAATAATACTGTTTGACATAGTTCTGTTGATCTGTTTAATATTGGCTCCTTTTAGTTGGTACCTTTGTTGGTACGTTTTGTCAAAAAGTACTGTTTTGGTAATATTTTGTCACTTTTTAGAAAAATTACTATTTTGGTTGTAATTTCGTAATTTTTAAAAAACCAGTTTTTGATATTTTTTTAGAAAAAAATACTATTAGGTACTTTTAATTTAAAAACCCTTGTATTAATTTAGTAGTTTTTATAAAAATAACTTTTTGGTGCTTTATACATAAATACTGTTTTATGACATAGTTCTGTTTATCTGTTGTATATTGGCTTCTTTTAGTTGGTACCTTTGTTTGTACCTTTTATCAAAAAGTACTGTTGTGGTACTTTTTACTTGATTAAAGATTGGTGCTATAAATTGTTAAACGATGATATTTCGTTTGTTTTTCTTATTAAACTAAATTTAGCTAGAAGCTCGAGGTCATTATTTTCTTTATTAATTAAAACTATGTTATTCTCATAGAAATAATTTCAAGATTTTTTTCTGTTTTAAATTTATTTATGCTCGTAATTTTTGCCAGACTTAGTAGACACGCGTTTCGGAATTTGTCAGATTCCATTGTCAAGACTATTTAGCGAATATAAAAAGCCAATACTACAAGTATCAAAGGGTGAATTGGGTTTTAATATTTGTTAAATGGTCTTTACAATGGAATCAAACAAATTCCGAAACACGATTCGACTAAGTCTTGCAAAAATTACCAGCATAAATAAATTTAAAACAGAAATTAATTACCTTGAAAATTATTCAATGAGAATATCATAGTTGTAATAAGTTAAGGAAATATTGACCTCGAACTAAAATTAATTTTTGCATATTTAACCAAAAAATGTGATTTTTTTCATAAATGAATAATTTCACGTTTGTTTCTTTTTTTTGGTTATGTGCCTCCTGGTGTCTCTGGTCTGTGGTCCAGTCTGTGATTGATTCTAAATGATTTTGCTAATTCTCTCATTTGCAGGTTGCTATTAAAAAGTCTCTAAGTAGCCTTAAAGTATGCTTTTAAAATTATTTATTTTATCATTCCTATAATATGCTTTAAAATTTTGCCAAATCCCTCAATTGCTTACATTTATTTAAAGTCTCTTAAATATCATTTTTTCCATACTGCAAAATATGTGGCGACATTAATGTTTATAAATGCTTAATGTTATTTTTTTTTTATTTTTTATATATTTTGTTTGGTTTCATTTTGTTTGTATACATATAGAAAAAAATACAGGTAAATAATTGCAGTTATTTACAAGTCCCAAATGGTTGTCTATGTAATAACGCAATTATTTATGTTACAAGTCTTATGGGAAATATGATGCTACTCGCAACGGCAAATAAACTCAGAAACTCTGAAAATTAATTGCAGTTTATGAAAATGAAAATTTGAAAAAAAATAAAGAAAATACCAGAAAGAGAATGAGTTATGGCATAGTTAGCAGGGTTTATAACGGAAATTCTTTAAATTTTAATGCAATGGCGACTAAAAGTAGGCAATATATATTTTTTTTTTCATAAGATGAGTTAATGTGACAAATTTAACAAAAAAAAATTGTTTTAAATTAATGTAAAGGTTGAAAGGTAATAAAAAAAATGGAATTCTTATAAAAAAGCCTTAAAATAGGCAGTATTTTTGGAAACATTTTAAAATTATGGCTTAAATTAGGAGACATATTTTTTTTGAGGAAATTAAAGAAAAACTAAATAAAATCTTATTCAAGATCCTAAAAATTGGCAATAACTTTTAAAAAGTTGAAAGTTATGGCTTAATAAACAAAAAATCACCTTAAAGTAGGCTTTAATTACGAAAAATTCATAATAAGTGTTAATAAGGATATTTTGCTGTAAAGCTAATGCTTAAATGCCTAAAAATAGGTAACATTTTTTATAAAACACTAAAGTTATGATTTAAAAAGTCCCCAGAAGTATGCTTTCTATTTTAAAAATCTCAAATAAGTGTTAATATGATTTTGTTTTTCCCCATAAAGTATGCAAAACTTTCTTAAGCCATCATAACAATTATTTTAAATTAACTTTCTTACATTTAAAGCCATATTGCATTTAACTGACCTAAAAGTAGGCTTTAATTTCTATTACAAAATTTCCTCCCAAATGTATGCTAAGCTGTTTGCAATTTAATTTAAAAACTTTTTTCCACAATATCTGTTTTGGATTCTTTTTTGTTCAAATTCAATTATGATATTATATTTAAATAAAAAAAAAATATTTTCAAAAATTCTATTAATATCATAACAGTGGAAAAGGAAATCACAGACAAAGTGTATATTCAAAGTAGTAGGCAAACAAACAAAACAAAATCCTGGGCTAGAAAACCACTTGTGTCTGTAACAAACATTAAAAACATTTTGTTGTTGAGAAAATCAAATTAAAAATTCCAACAAAGCAAAAAAACTAAAAAAAAAAAATATACAAAAAAATCCATCAACTAAACAAATATACAAGCAGTTATAACAATTGGTTACTCTCTATGCAGATGTAGTTGTAAGTAAGTAAATGGTAGAGTCCTCCCCTTTTAGAAAATATCCAGCTTAGATAGCAAAAATCATCATCATCACTCAAATAACATTTAATATACATATTGTAGGCAAAAGAAAAAAAAAAATACAGAAAAATGAAATTTGAAACAAAAACAAGGAAATTTGCTTTAATGGCATAAAAACTGCAATATAGACGACAGCAACAAACAAAAAATAAAACAAAATTTCTCTAAAATACAACAATATAGAATATTGTCTAAAAGTATAAAAAATCAACCCTCCCGGACGAAAGAACAAACGTCGGTACATATGTGTGGAAATTTAAACAAATGTTTGACATGAACAATTTAGTTTTTTTCTACAATAAAAGGAAACCAAATTTTGCATACAAAATTTTAAAACCAAAATTTGAGATCCACTGGCTGCTAAGGAAATATATTAACTATGGGGTTATTTGGTGTTAAATAATGGTAATACCCAACATACTGTTAAAAGTAAATAAAAAAAAAAAAGTTGAAATCACAATAACTTTCGAAAGACAGCGTGGAAGCATCTGAAACTTAGTAAATATATTTGCAGTACTCTTAGTCAGATTGGCATTGAATTTCATCGAAATCGGTTCAGTGGTTTAGAAGTTATAAGCAAAACAGTAAATGAGTTTCACCTTGAATTAACGAGTTGAAAAACATGCTTTAAACGGCATTTGGTACGCCACAAAAATATTTAACAAAGTGTTATGGTCAAAACTTTTTAAACTCAAAAGAACAAAAAAAAAATCCTTATCCTCAAAACAAATTATCATCTAATTTGTTTTTTTACTAAATTACAAAAAAAAAGTGTTTCAAAACAAAATTAGTTTTTTCTTTTCAAAATTTTCATTATTTTGGTTAATATTAAAAAAACAAATTACGATCTCTAAAAAGTATTTCTAAAAATTTGTTAAATTCGGATATGCCAAATCTGTTATACCCTACAAAATGTAAAAAAAAAAGTTTAGCCGTCTGTTGAAATCACGCTTACTTTCGTAAGAAAACTTGTGGGCCACCGAAACTTGGTAAATATATATTTTATCTTCTTAGTAAGGTGCTATTAAATTTCAGCGAAATCGGTTAAGTGGTTTAGAAGTTACGAGCAAAACTCTGAATGAGTTTCACCTTGAATTCACGAGTTGAAAATATCGCTAACACTTTAATTTTTTTTACAAAAAAAGTTTTTAACAAAATCTAGTTTCTCTTATCAAAAATTTTACATTTTTAGTGTACCTTATTAAAAAAACACAATCTCTAAAAATTTCTTTAAAAACAATTGTTAAACTCGGATGTGCCTAATCTTTTATACCTTACAAAATGAAAAAAAAAAAAAAGAAAAAAACAAGTCTGTTAAAATCACTCTAACTTTCCAAAGACAACTTGGAGGCTACCGAAATTTTGAAAATATATTTGATATTTTCCAAGTCAGGCTGGTATTGAATTCCAGTGAAATTAGTTCAGTGGCTTAGAAGTTATGAGCAAAACAGTCAATAAGTTGAGAAACTCACATTTTTCTTGTAGAAAAAGTCTCAGAATCTTATAGAAAATATCTTAGATTTTTCTTATAGAAAAAGTCTCAGAGTCATTTTCTTTATAGAGACATTTTTCTTATAGAAAAAGTCTCAGATTCTAAGACATTTTTCTTATAGAAAAAGTCTCAGATTCTAAGACATTTTTCTTATAGAAAAAGTCTCAGATTCTGAGACATTTTTCTTATAGAAAAAGTCTCAGATTCTGAGACATTTTTCTTATAGAAAAAGTCTCAGATTCTGAGACATTTTTCTTATAGAAAAAGTCTCAGATTCTGAGACATTTTTCTTATAGAAAAAGTCTCAGATTCTGAGACATTTTTCTTATAGAAAAAGTCTCAGATTCTGAGACATTTTTCTTATAGAAAAAGTCTCAGATTCTGAGACATTTTTCTTATAGAAAAAGTCTCAGATTCTGAGACATTTTTCTTATAGAAAAAGTCTCAGATTCTGAGACATTTTTCTTATAGAAAAAGTCTCAGATTCTGAGACATTTTTCTTACAGAAAAAGTCTCAGATTCTGAGACATTTTTCTTATAGAAAAAGTCTCAGATTCTGAGACATTTTTCTTATAGAAAAAGTCTCAGATTCTGAGACATTTTTCTTATAGAAAAAGTCTCAGATTCTGAGACATTTTTCTTATAGAAAAAGTCTCAGATTCTGAGACATTTTTCTTATAGAAAAAGTCTCAGATTCTGAGACATTTTTCTTATAGAAAAAGTCTCAGATTCTGAGATTTTTTTTATAGAAAAAGTCTCAAAGTCTCAGACATTTTTCTTATAGAAAAAGTCTCAGATTCTGAGACATTTTTCTTATAGAAAAAGTCTCAGATTCTGAGACATTTATCTTATAGAAAATGTCTCAGATTCTGAAACATTTTTTTCTCAGATTCTGAGACATTTTTCTTATAGAAAATTCTCAGATTCTGAGACATTTTTCTTTTAGAAAAAGTCTCAGATTCTGAGAAATTTTTCTTATAGTCTCAGATTCTGAGATATTTTTCTTATAGAAAAAGTGGCAGATTTTGGGACATTTTTCTTAAAGAAAAAGTCTCAAATTCTGAGACATTTTTCTTATAGAAAAAGTCTTATATACTGAGACATTTTTCTTATAGAAAAAGTCTTAGGTTCTGATACATTTTTTTTATAGAAAAAGTCTCAGATTCAAAAACATTTTTCTTATAGATCAAATCTCAGGTTCTGAGACATTTTTCTTATGGAAAAAGTCTTAGATTCTTAGACATTTTTCTTATAGAAAAATTCTCAGACTCTGAGACATTTTTCTTATAGAAAAAGTCTCAGATTCTGAGACATTTTTCTTATAGAAAAAGTCTCAGATTCTGAGACATTTTTCTTATAGAAAAAGTTTCAGATCCTGAGACATTTTTCTTAAAGAAAAAATCTCAGATTCTGAGACATTTCTTATAGAAAAAGTCTCAGATTCTGAAACATTTTTCTTATAGAAAAAGTCTTAGATTCTAAAACATGTTTCTTATAGAAAAAGTCTCATTTCCTGAGACATTTTTCTTATAGAAAAAGTCTCAGATTCTGAGACATTTTTCTTATAGAAAAAGTCTCAGATGCTGAGACATTTTTCTTATAGAAAAAGTCTCAGATTCTGAGACATTTTTCTTATAGAAATAGTCTCAGAAAAAGTGTCAGATTCTGAGAATTTTTTTTTTTTTTTTCTCAACACATAACGTCCATCCCATAGTGCCCTCATTTACAAATAAAAGTAAGGTAACTAATACCCTGATAGTTATTCTCTATGTACCCCAACAGACAAAGTATGGGTGTCTCAATAAGTAATTGCTTTAGGGCATAATATGACTGTCACAGATATTCGACACGTTTCACTCGTTACACTCATATGCAAAAAAAAAAAAATAACACAAAACTTATAGAGACATTTTACGTTTTGCTCTACTCATCTCTATTTAAATTATACAGACAGTTCTTTTAAGCTAAAGTAATTACTATGAAGTCTTTTTAAAATAGTCTTCTTTTAAACATAAATTGAAGGGATGTTAATGTACATTTCAACCATTTATTATGAAAGTAAGGTAAGTCCAAAAATTTTTTAAGTAAATTATAAATAGAAAAGCTAATCCAATTTAAAGATACCTTTTTAATGCTCCAAGATAGGAAAAACCTTCTGCCAACTAAAGCCCAATTGTCACAATATCATTTAGACAAACGGTTAAAGATGTTTTGTGTAAAAAAAGCGTACATTCTTTTAGGCAAAGAGTTAGTTATGTTAAGTATTCGTCTCATTAACAGTGCTATAAAAAAAATAATGACTGACAAGGGAAGTCTCCCTAATGTCACCCGCGGATCTTTATGGAATTGGTTTTATTTTGTAGATCATAAAAAATAAAGGGACCCGTATTTTTGTAGCGGCCCATATTTAGGTGGTAAAAAGGAGAAGACCATTTTTCAGTTTTTTTGGTTTATCTCCTATATTATGCAAAGAAACCTAGTCATGTTGAATACCAAATGAAAGGTCTTTGGAAAACCTATCTACGCGTGCTAAGAACTTGTCCAAACATGCACAACTTTTCGTCATATTGAGTAAAATACCAAAATTTTTGGACATTTTTGTTAATAAGTCGAAAAATATTATATAGGTATTTTTAATACACCCAGAAAAGTTTTACAGTAACTTTTTTACAGGTAATAAAAAAGTTTTTAGTTAAAGTTGTTTTAAACGTTTTATCGTTTGTTTTTCAAAGAAAAGAAAATATTGAATGATTTATACAGTTGTTAAAACAATAAACTACAAAAGTTACGGAAAAATATTTTTATCAGTTAAATTATTTGTGACTGATTATTCCGTATAATTTTACAGAAGTACGGTTTTTGTAGTTTCTTATTCAAAAAATTTAATTTTTACTCCACAAAATGAAAAATTGTAAACAGTTAAAATAACTGAAATATCGTTTGTTTTTACGGAATGTCTGGTCATTTATTAACGTTTAAAAATAACTGAAAAAGTCTGTTGTTTCAAATGAAATATAAGTAGTCCGTTTTTTAAAAGGAAAAACGATTGTTTTAAACGTTTTTTCAGTTGAATTTACTTACAAAATATTTTAAGTGTACCTTTAATCTGATACTACTAGGGTTGCCAGATACTAGAAGTCAAATAACTGGACAATGGAAAATTTTCAGCTGGATTTTTAAAAAGTAACTGGACCCATAATTTGAAAAAAAAAAATCAACCGATTTTCATATGTGAGATACATATTCTTATTTTGGACTAAATGGCCGTCTCTATTTGTCACGGCAAAATGTGCCTTTTTTGAGCATTTCTATTACTTTTTTGAGCATCTCGAGATGCTGATATTTTGCTCGTCATTGGCCTGAGGATGGTTAGAGTATATTTTTATTTTTAAATAACCCCACAAAAATAACTTGATAGCGGTCAAATCTGGAAATCAAGAAGGACAGTTAAAATTTCCCGGACGTGCGAAGTTAAAAAAGGGCGACAACAATTGACCATCATTTGCAGATTTGTCCTATCCAGACACAGTTTTTGGGGGTTACTTTAAAAGCAAAATGTACGCCAACAATCCTTAAATCATCGACGATCGAAATCAACTCTAATGAGTTGATTTCGAAAATGCAGAAAAATGAGCACACTTTCCGTATCCAAAAGAGGCATTTATGTTATATTTATGATTATTGCTTTATTCAAAAAGTAGTCCCAAACAATTGTAAAAAAATATTTAATAAAAAAATAATTGTTAAAATTATGAAAATCCTTTTTCAACTGGAAAATTTATGTCTTAACTGGAAACTGGACCAGACTTCTAATAACTGGAAAATCCAGGCCATTCCAGGCCGTCTGGCAACCCTAGATACTACACATGCCTATATTAATTTTGTTTAAATAGACGTAAATCGTAAAAAACTGAAAAAGGTCAATTTCCCCCCATACAAATCGACCCCCCCCCCCCTAAAAATTAGTTTGGGCCGTTAAAAAAAAACGTGTCGAACTAATTTTCGTTCTTAACAACATATCTAAATTTCATAAAGATCGGAGGGTGACACCTGGGAGACTTCCCTTGTAAGGCAACAGAAAACTAGCAATTATGATATTTTTTAAGGCCTAAAACTATGCAACAATATATTTGAAACACTAGTCAGAAATTACAAATATTTTTATTGAAATTTAATTTAAAACAATTAAACATTATGAATGATTGTCCTTATTTCCTCCCCTTGAAGATTTAATCATGTTCAACTCCAATTAAAAACATCTGCTTTCATTTATTGAATTTGTCGATACATTTTTTTGTATAGCATAGTTTTAGACTTTAAAATAAATTTATAACTGCTAGTTTTCTGTTGCCATAATTCCAAACATAAAGAAAAATGGTTTCATTAAATGATTTCAAAGGTTTCGATAATCTGAATTTTTGATTAAGCCTTAAATTATGCTTTAAAAAATCCCTAATTTTTACACAAAACATAGAAAATTGTTTGGCTCAAAAGAATCGTGACAATTAAGTGCGATAATATTTTATTCTCTTGTAAATTTTATTTGTTTGACTTACCTCACTTTCATTATAAATGGTTCATTTCCATACATTTATTTGTTTGCCTGATTTTTTTTTTCTTTTCTTCAATGATGAGATTTTAATTTCCAACACCCCTTAATTTTTAAAATTTGAATAGTATAATGCATATGACGGTCATTGTCTTGTCAAGATAGTTTGAAAAAAATGGTTTGTGTGTTTTTGAATGATTTTTCTAATGTAAATTTTTATGATATAAAATTTAGTTTTAGTTATGGCTGAAGGTATTACCGACAATGATGTTTATTTAGGCTTTTGTCGGCTGTTGTTTTTTATGACTGTATTTTCTTACAGGTTTATGGTTAATTTTAATAGTTGAATATGAGTATTATAAGAGATTAAAAGATGGAAATCTATTGTGGGAAATTTGCACTTTATCGACACGTGGAGGGGATAAGAAATTTTTAAGCAATTTGAAAAAAAAAATTGTAAATTAAGTGGGGTTTATAGAAATTCAATTAAAACAAAATAAATGTTTTCCTAGAAAAAAAAAAAAGAAGGTAAAAAAAATTTGAGTGTTTATTTTTTTAATAATTTTTTTTTTATTGAAAAAATTTTTTGAAAATGACAAAAAAAAAATTTTGACTTGTGAAAGCCAGTTAAAATTTTAGAAAAATCTATATAAATAAAAATCAATTGTCGTTCGTTGGTAACCGCATCAGTTGAGAAGGACTGGACCGATTTGGATAATTTTTTTTTTTTTTGAAATGTTGGTCATAGTCCAACTTAGATTTCTACGCAATTTTGACCACGCCCACTTTTTCGATTTAACTAAAATCGGAAAACGGATGCCCCGAGTTGGGTAAGTTTTTTATTTAAATGTTCATAGTAATCCAATTTAAGTTTTTACTGAAAGAAAAATTGACCACGCCCACTTTTTCAATTTATCTAAAATCTGAGAAATGCTGGACCGATTTGACTAAATTTTTTTTAAATGAATTTTCTTCATATTCCAAGTTTGGTTTTTACAAAAAAAGAACGCCTACTTTGGCTACATTTTGTCGAAAATGTTTGTCATAATTCAACACGCCCACTTTTTCCTTTTTTTTTTAAGGAAAGAAAAATTGGGAATAAATTCATGATCCCCAATAGATTATAACACGATCAAGCAATGCCCGTCCATCCATCCGTCTGCCATGGCTCCCTTCGATCAAAATTTTTGTTTCTTAGAAAATTTTCACCAAACATTCTAAGCTTTGATCAAAACGCGCCATGGGTTAAAATGTTCTGATTTGACCCAAATTAGGTTTAAACGAGAGTTCTAAGAAATAGTAAGTAATAGTAAATTTGAGAAATTTTCTTTAAAAAAACTTAAAAAATCGTAATTTTTACAAATTTTTTGAGAAATTTTATATGGCCATATCTCGAAACCCGATTTCAGAAAATTTTTTCGAAAACCGATTTCAGAAAATTTTCTCGAAAACCGATTTCAGAAAATTTTTGATATTCTAATTTAGCATGATAAAGTAAATAAAAGTACTGTCTCGCAAGATAATTTCTTTTGTTTTTACATTTTCAGCATTTCGCCTAAATTTTCTGTTTTTTGCGTAACAAATCTTCAAATTTTTTCTAACTATAATTTTTTGGCCTTCGACCGAGCTAATTGAAAACGGGAAATATAATTTTGTCGATTTTTTTTTTAACATGATAATGTTTTTAGGCTGGTGTCTAATTTTAAAAAAGTTGCAGTACGCCACTTCAGTTTGACTATACAAGCTAACAATTAACGAAAAAGAAAACAAGAATTACTATTTTCATTTTCTTAAAACCAAAAATTTTAAAAACTTGGGTTTGTAACTTGGATAAAAATTCACCTCGTGGTGAATAAAGCCGTTTTTCACCAGGTGGTGAATAAAAAGTAACATAATTATTTTTCAACAAAAAAAAATTGATCAAATTTTTTTTCATAAATTTTTTTTTCCGTCAAATTTTATTTTTCCATCAATTTTTTTTTCCATCAATTTTTTTTTTTTTTTCATTAAACTTTTTTTTTCATCAAATTTTTTTTTTTATAATTTTTTTATCAATTTTTTTTTCATCAAATTTTTTTTTCATCAAACTATTTTTTCCTCAATTTTTTTTTTTCATTAATTTTTTTTTTCATCAATTTTTTTTTTCCTCAAATTTTTTTTTTTTTCATTTTTTCATCAATTTTTTTTTTCATTAATTTTTTTTTCAATTTTTTTCTATCAAATTTTTTATTATAAATTTTTTTCTTACCAAAAAATTTTTTTTCATATTTTTGTTCATCAACTTCTTTTTACATCAAAAAATTTTTCTTTTCATCAAAAAAATTCATCGAAATTTTTTTTTTCAGTCTAAGTCTAAGCTTTTCCCAAAAAAATTTTCCATTTGTTTATCAAATGTACATAAAACAAGTGAGAGTGGTATATTCTTTGGTGCCGAATCTTTTATACTCTCCAAAATGTAAAAACACTTTTTTGCACTTATTTTTGCAATCACTTACGAAATGTATAGCTCTCTTGGTTTTTTAATGGGGTCCTCGACTGATATTTCAATTCGTTTTTCATGGGATAGCAAAGTAATATAACAATATATTTTCTAAAAAAACTTTCCTTTGGCAAGTACACCCAAATCTTCCGATTTTTAAATGCTTTAAGAGATAAAAAAAGCATGCCCGATTAAAAACTATCGACATGGCTGCATTTTTGGGATTTATGCCAAAAAAAAAAAATGGATTTGGAACCATAGTGTGGTCTTGACCGACTATAATTTTCTTATTATTTTTATTAGTTGTGTTTTTTTTTTTGCATTTTAGATTGTACAAAAGATTTGAAACTACCGATCTCTCTTTTTTTTAAATTAGCTCTCAAAAGTGTGCAAAATTTTTTTTAAGAATTTCCATAACTTCGAATTATTCTATTAAATTTTCACTTAAAATTTCGTAATTAAAACAATTATTACAACTGAAAAAGATATTGTTTAAGTTTTTAAATACGCTTCGGTACTTAGTATTTACATTTTAAATTATTGCTTTATGCTTAATTTTCTTACCAAAAATTCATAGAAATCTTGGCTGCTTTTTCTTAAACAAATAAACTACTACTATTCATTCACAGTAGTAGTGACAGTTAAATGCAACAAACTCTTATGTTGTATTTTTAAACACGACAGCATAGACTGCACATTTTTTTCCTTTGGTGTTATGGCAAAATTTGTAGTATATATTAAGGAGCAACTCAAAAACAAGAAAATAAAGTATAGTTTTTGGCGTACTTGTAAATAATTTATATGATTTCTTGTTATAAAAGGGAATTCCTGCTGGTTTCTTATTTTTATTTAAAATTTTTTCATTTTCTTTTAGTTTTAATATCTTAAAACTTAAATATGTTTACAATTATTAAAAATTTTGTTTGTAATAAATTTTTTTAAACAAAAGAAGGGGAAGACTTTGGATCGCTTTTATACAAAACTGTCTTTTTTTTTATACCCTCCACTCTAGTGATAGTGGGTATATATAAGTTTGTCATTCCGTGTGTAACACCTCGAAATATTGGTCTAGGACCCCATAAAGTATATATATTCATGATCCTCGATCGATTTTAAGACGATCTAGCGATGTCCGTCCGTCCGTCCGTCCGTCTGTCCGTCTGTCCATCTGTTTGTCTGTCTGTTGAAAACACGCTAACTTTTGAAAGACTTTACGAAGGCTCCTGAAGTTTGGCATATATGTTGGGCATTTACCTGGTCAGGTTGGTATTGTAATCCAGCGAAATCGGTCCAGTGGTTCAAAAGTTATAAGCAAATGAGTAAATTTCGGCAAGGGTTTTTCTGGAATTTACGAGATAAAACAAATGGTAACTTTCGAACGGCAATTCTGAGGGTACTGAAGTGTGGCATATATATTTGCCGTTCCTCTGGTCCAGTTCGTTTTAAATTTCAGCCAAATCGGTCCAGTGGTTCAAAAGTTATTAGCAAAACCGTAAATTTCAGATTCGCCTCACCTTAAATTCACGTGTTGAAACCCCGTTAAACAGGTTTTAAAAACATTGGTAAGTCACAAAAATATTTTTCAACGCATTTTTGTCACTCAAAAATATTTTTACACTAAAAGAAAAAAAAAATACACCCGAAAAAAATTTTACACTCAAAAAAAATTTTACACTCAAAAAAAATTTAGAAAATTATTTTTTTTTTTTCAAAAATTAGTTAAAAAAAAGTTTTTTTAAACAAAATAAAAAATTTCTAATCAAAAATGTTATTTTTTCACTCTAGAAAATTTACTATAACTTAAAAGGGGCATTGTGGAGGGTATTCATAGATTCGGCCAAGTCGAATTTAACTTTTCTACTTGTTTTTGTATAACAATTCTTTTTGTTTTAAATATTCTACTCCTTCCTTAAAATATAGCCAATTAATGCTAAAATTCCCACCATTATTTATAAACAAATGCTGGGGGGAATTATCATCACCATTCCAATTATGGGAACATAAACGCTTGTGTTATTTTGGTTAAAGTTTTAGCAGCAAAAATAAAAAAAAACTATATATCACCCACATTATAAATTTCTTATAGTATTTTTCCCAAAACAACCCTATAAAACCTACAAACCTAGTTTTATCAATACATTAGGTATATTCAAAGATGGGAACCCAACTTTTTTTCCTGTGCATGTTGTTTTTTTGCAGGATTACATGTTAGTTTACATAGGATAGTTTTTTTTTTTTGTTTTGTTCTAGGATATTGTGATTGTGTGTTTAGTTTGTTTTTCATATTTGTTCAATATTTTTTATTTATAATTTTCGTGTTGTTGTTTAGAAATAAGAGGTGGGAGACAAATGACAAACAAAATCCCTGATTGTATTTATGTTTCAGTTTGCAAATCCTAGTTATTAATTTTCAGCTGTGTCAAGTTTTTTTTTTTTTTTTGTTATTGTTTTTGGTTTCCATTTCCTGGGAATATTTGTACCCTACAACAGATTGAGATGAAGTCCAGACCATAAAAAAAATTTTAAAATTATTAAAAAATAATTTTTATTGTAAAAACTTTTAAAATTAATAAATATTAGAAAAATCAAGTGAGAGTGTTAAATTCGGCTGTGCCGAATCTTTTATACCCTCCAAAATGTAAAAAAATTAAAAAAAAAATTTCAGGGGCGTTTTTTTTTTGGGGGGGGGGAGGGTGATGGAGGTCAGTGGGGGACTTTGAGAGCACCTTCCCATAGCGATAAATATACCAAATGCTTCATTTATTTAACAAAAATACAAAAAAAAATGTAAAAAAGTGTATTTTTTCAGATGTTGGTTCAGTTCTTCAAGGGGGAACTTTTTTCCGCTGGCCCGATTTTGCCCATTCACGAACTTAACCTGCCTATGAACATGAGACACATTTGTGCCAAACTTCAGGAGTCTAGCTGTTTTATTTTGGACTGCATTGTGTTATCTACATATAGACGGACGGACGGACATTCACAGAATGTCTTAGAATCGATCATAGATCAATAATATATGGGGCATTCCATGTGAAATCGAACACTTTGAAAAACTTTTTTTTAGATTTTCCCAATATGTTTACAGTTTTTAGTACCCATCGAAAACTCCTTCGTGGTAAATTTTCAGATTTTTTTGATGACCCGTTCAAAAGATATCGAATTTTTAAAAATTGGTAGTTTGTGCCTTTTCTCAAACTTCTTTTAATCATAACTTCTTCAATAATGGTCTAAATTTAAATTTTTTTTTTTAAATTTTTGTTTTTTTACTTACTTTTTAAAACAAATTCTTAAAAGCCTACTTAGTGAGTGAAGATAGGGCGTAGGTATGTTTTAAAAAAATGTTGTAGGGTAAAAATAAATGGGGGTCGGTCTCACTAATGACCCCTCTCGGACGCACCATTGGACCGGTAAAAGCTGATTTAATAAAACAAATTTACAAAAAATAAAAAAAATTGTATGGGGACCGCCTTAACAGTTAAAGATAGAGGGTAGGTGTGTTCAGAGAAAATGTTTGGACTAAAAAAATACTGTGGGTCGGTCATACATTTTGTTGCTCTAAAGGCACTATTAGGGCAGTTAGAGCGGTTGGAACAAATTTTAAAAAATGTCGTTTTGTGTGGGAGCCCCCTTAGAAATTGGAGATAGTATATTAGTTTGTTCCAAAGAAATGTTAAGACGTAAAAATTAATGGGGGTCGGTCTTATAAGGGACCCAAAAAAAAACGTGGGTATTCAATACTAAAAATTTAATTTTTAGTCCAAAAGGACCTAGTGCAGAAATTGTTAACCAATACTAAAATTTTTTACTAATATTATTCAAAACCAGTAAAAATTACTAATTTTAGTACTTTGAAGATACTAAAATTAGTAACTAATTATTAGATTTTTGTACAACATCACTTACTAAACCTTTTACTGTAGGATTATTTTGAGTGTATGACGCACCATTGGAGCAGTAGAAATGATTTTAAGATGGAAAAATTACAAAAAAAAATTTTCAAAAAATTTTAAAAAATAGTAATAATCGTTATCCCACGATCCTCCCGGGCAAAAAATTTGTAGAATTGATAGAAGTTTTACACAAAAAAATTTCAAAAAAATCAAATGAGATTTAAATTTTAAAACTTAAAAATCGCATACTAGAGCGCTTTTAGGAATTTTTTGGGATTTTTTTTAAAAAGTACGTAAAAAAACAAAAATTTTGAAATAAAAAAAAATTGAAATTTGGACTATTATTGAAGAAGTTATGATTAAAAGAAATTTGAGTAAAGGAACAATCGACCAATTTTTAAAAATTCGATATCTTTTGAACGTGTCATCAAAAAAATCTGAAAATTTACCACGAAGTAGTTTTCGAAGGGTACTAAAAACTGTAAACAAATTAGGAAAATCTAAAAAAAAAAAATTTAAAGAGTCCGATTTGATATGGAATGCCCCATATATACTTTATGGGGTCCCCGACCGATATTTCTATGCGTTACAAACAGAATGACAAAGTGAGTATACCCCCATACTGTGGTTAGAGGGTATAAAAATATTGAAATTTTTGTGTTTACATCTTATCTTGTGTAAATTTACAATTATTTTTGGTAAATTTTTACATATATTTTTTTTTGTAACTTTTAGCAAGTTTTTGTTAATTTACATCTTTTAAGTGTACTTTTTTTGTAAAAAGACTATCAATTTTTTTTTATTATTTTAAATTTTTTTTGAATTTTTTTGATTAAATTTTTTTCTGTAAATTCATATATTTTTTTTGTAATTTTTAGTTATGTATTTTTTTAATTTATATATGTTTAGAGTAATTTTGTTATTTTTTTCTTAATTTTTGTGTAAATTTACATTTTTTTTGTGTAAAAACTTAAAAAATATATATTTTACAATTTTGTTGTATGCAAAAATCCGCGAAAAAGATCCAATAAATTTTTAAAAACTTTAAAAATGATTTCTTTTTTTTTATTTCACAACTTTCTAACTTTTAAAACTTTTTTGTTAATTTACATCTCCTTTTTATTAAAAAAATATAAGTTGTTTTTTTAATTACATTTTTTTTGTGTAAATTTACATATTTTTTGTAACTTTAAGTTATATATTTTTTATGAATATACATGTTAAGTGTAATTTTGATATTTTTTTTTTTTTTTTTAATTACATTTTTTTTTGTATAAATTTACATATTTTTTGTAACTTTAAGTTATATATTTTTATGAATATACATGTTAAGTGTAATTTTGTTATTTTTGTTAAATAAGCAAAAATATTCAATTAATTTATAAAAACGTTAAAAATATTTTTTTTGGAATTTACAACTTTATTGTGTAGATTCACTTTTTTTAAATTAAAATTTTAAATATTTTGTTTTGTTACTTTAAGCAAAAATCCCCAAAAATTCTACTTTATTTATAAAATCGTTAAAAATTAATTTAGAAAATTTTAGCTGTTTTTTAATTAAAATTTTTTTTTGTGTAAATTTACATATTTTTTGTAACTTTTAGTTATATTTTTTTAATTTATATATATTTAGTGCAATTTTATAGTAAGTGTTTTCTTTCTACATTTTTGTGTAAATTTACATTTTTTTTCGTGTAAAAACATACAAAAAATATTTTACAATTTTGTTGTATGCAAAAATCCCCGAAATAGATCCAATTAATTTACAACTTTATTGTGTAGATTTACTTTTTTTAAATTTAAATTTTAAATATTTTTTTTTTCCTTTTAGCAATTTTTTTTTTTAATTTACATCTTTTAAGTGTAATTTATTTGTCAAATCTTAAAGAAAAAAGACTATCAAATTTTTTTATTAATTTACAATTTTTTTGTATGGATATTTTCATACAAAAAATTCTACTTTATTTATAAAATCGTTAAAAATTTATTTATTTAAAAAAAAAACTTAGTGTTTTTTTAATTAATTTTTTTTTGTGTAAATTTACATATTTTTTTTGTAACTTTTAATTATATTTTGTTAATTTATATACATTTAGTGTAAGTTTACAGTAAGTGTTTTGTTTCTACATTTTTGTGTAAATTTTAATTTTTTTCGTGTAAATACATAAAAAAAAATATTTTACAATTTAGTTGTATGCAAAAATCCCCGAAAAAGATCCAATTAATTTGTAAAAACGTTAGAAATTAATTTAACTTTTTTTTTTAATTTACAACTTTAATGTAGATTTACTTTTTCCCCCTTTGAATAACTAACCTAACTAGTGAAAACCCCAATTTTTCCATTTTTTTTTTTTTTGATTTTTGGTATACGTCAGAAAAAGTTAAAAGTTCTGTTGGACCCAGATTGATTAGAAAATTCTATTTCTTCGGTCCGCCCCCTTTTGTGGGTGTGGTTATAAAAAATAATTTAAATAATGGCACAATTCTAAAGATGTCCCAAAAATCCCCTGGCGGATTTTTTTTTTTACATTTTGAAAGGTATAAAAGATTCGCCACCGCCAAATTCAACACTCTCACTTGTTTATATTGAAATATTAATATTTTTTTGTTTTGAATTTTTCTTTATTTCCCAAGTTGACATTATTGATGGTATTTATGGTTTCCAAAAAAAAAAAGGTTGTTTGTTCTAATTTTCTATTTCAGACTTTTTTTTACTTCTATATCACCCGTATTTAGTTTGACATTTGCTATAGGGCTATTAATATATTTTTTTTTAACTTTAGAAATTTTTGTTTTTATTTATATTTTATTTTTTTTGTTAAGGTTAGCAATCCTTCTTAACTAAACTTTATTTATGTTAGAGTCATTTATTGTACAACAATTTTTTTTTGTTCCAAAGTAAACTTAAAGTTAAGATAAACTGACAAATGTTGATTCTTTTTGTTTTTTGTAAAAAAAAAAAAAAATTTTATGTCTGCTAAAATGGGGATGTTTTGTTTAATATATTTATGTTTACTTGAGTTTTAAGTGTGAGAATTTTTTTAAAGTTTTGATTACAACTTTTTAACAAATTTAAGCAAAAATAAGCTAAAAAGTTAAATTCGGTCTTGCCGAATGTATGTATACTCTCCACAATGCCCTTTTTAAGTGATAGTAAATTTTCAAAAAAAATAACATTTTTGATAAGAAATATTTTATTTTGTTTAAAAAAACTTTTTTTTACATGATAATGTTTTTAGGCTGGTGTCTAATTTTAAAAAACTTGCAGGACGCCACCTCAGTTTGACTATATAAGCTTACAATTAACGAAAAACAAAACAAGAATTACTATTTTCATTTTCTTAAAACCAAAAATTTTAATTACTTGGGTTTGTAACTTGGATAATAATTCACCTCGTGGTGAATAAAACCGTTTTTCACCAGTTGGTGAATAAAAAGTTACATAATTATTTTTCAACAAAAAAAAAAAATTTTTCATAAAATTTTTTTTTTTCATCAATTTTTTTTTTTTCATCAAACTTTTTTTCTTTTTCATCAATTTTTTTTCCATCAATTTATATATGGTTTGAATTGAGAAAGGTGTGAAAGAAAAATCTATTTTTCTAAAAATTTAAGACATCCTGGTTCGTTTTTTACTAGTTTCATATAATCCAGTTAATATAATCATCAGAAAAACTTTAAATGTCAAATTTATTCAGTTAATAGTAAATTATATTCTATATGTGAAAATTATTAACAGATCGCAGCCGCCATCATTTTTTTCCATTAGTTTTTTTTTTTTCATAATTTTTTTTTTTTTTTCATAATTTTTTTTTTTTTTTCATCAAATTTTTTTTTTCATAAATTTTTTTTTTTCATCAAATTTTTTTTTTCATAAATTTTTTTTTATCAATTTATTTTTTTCATCAATTTGTTTTTTCACTAATTTTTTATACCCTCCACTTAGTGATAGAGGGTATATATAAGTTTGTCATTCCGTTTGTAACTCATCGAAATATCGATCTGGGACCCCTAAAGTGTATACTTATATTCATGATGCCCGATCGATTTTAAGACATTCTAGCGATGTCCGTCTGTCTGTCTGTGGAAAATGCTGTCACGGACAAAATATTGTACAGACATGACTGAAACTTAACATATTTATTGCAAGTTTTGAGAAGTTTGTTATTGCATTTGAGCGATATCGGTTCAGCGCACAGTGCCACATTTGGCCAATCTAGGACGACAAAAATCCAATTTTAATTATATTGACTTGAAATTCGGTATAAATATTCGTTTTGACTTCGAAAATAACATTATGAAAAATGTGGGAGGCCGGTTAAGGGCCACGCCCACTTTTTTTAAAATTTATAATTTTGGTTATAGTTTCTTTAAATTTTGTATATATACTCTCAATGATTGTAGAAATAATATCACAAAAAAAGGGGGCGGTCAGACAACTGCCACGCCCACTTTTTTAAAATATGTTTAAAAAATATGTAAAAACAAGGTTTACATATCGCCCCACTGTAGTCGGCGTCGCAAACGGTCGCAAAAGTTAGCTGTTGAAATAAGTACTATGGATATTGGTCAATATATCTGAAAAAGTCCGGCGACCAATACGGACCAAACACAAAAGTTCTATTCCATCAAAAAAAAAATAAATATATAATTTTCTTTTCAAAAATTTGTATAGTGTTAAAAATTTAATAAAAATTAGAAAAATTTGTTTAAAAAAAAAGAAAAGATATGACTTAAAGCATTTAAATATCCTTTAAAATTACCAAAAAAGAGTGAATAAATATCTTTTTTTGTTCAAAAGTTACAACAGTTTAAACTCGACTTAATTTATGCGAAATAATGTACACTAGTTACAGGATTTTACAAGATGCAACTTTATGCACCCACCTGTTAGTAACGAACAGAATTATCGATCTTATATGATTATTTCCTTGCTATTAGAAATGTTCTATAATACAAACAAACATATCATGAAAATCGGGGAACTTTTTTTTTTTGATTTTTGTCGTGCTAGATTGGCCAAATGTGGCACTGTGCAGCGGTTCAAAAGTTATGAACGAAAATGTAAGCACACCTCAAAAATTTCAGTACATTCAACATAACCTAAAAATACAAAATGCTTTAATTCGGCTTCTGGTTGACATATGTGAACATAATTGAACACCAAATGGTATTTAAACAAGTACGAAAAAATTTTTGGACAAAAAAAGAAAAAAATCGCGAATTTTTTTACCAAAATTTATTTTTGCGGAAATTTTTTTTTTCAAAAAATTTTTTTTTTTTTTCAAAAGTAATTTCCTTTTTAATAAAGTTTTTTGCAATAATCTGTTTGAAATTGTGGAGGGTATCACTACATTCGGCAAGGCCGAATTTAACTTTTTTACTTGTTTTTTCATCAAATGTTTTTTTTTCATCAACATTTTTTTTTTCATAAATTTTTTTTTTTTCATATTTTTTTCATCAATTTTATTTCATCAAATTGTTTTTATAAAATTTTTTATTATCAATTTTTTTCCCACCAAAAAATTTTTTTTTTCATAAATTTTTTTTTACATCAAAAAATGTTTATTTTCATCAAAAAAATTCATCAAAAACTTTTTTTCACCAAAAATTTTGGGTCATTAAATTTTTTTTAACATAATTTTTTCGTGAAAAATTATTTTTTTTTACCAAAACTACTTTTTCACCACGTCTATGCTTTTCGCATAAAAATTTTCCATTTGTTTATCAAATGTACATAAAACAAGTGAGAGTGTTATATTCTTTGGTGCCGAATCTTTTATACTCTCCAAAATGTAAAAACACTTTTTTGACCTTATTTTTGCACTCACTTCCGAAATGTAAAGGTCTTTTTAATGCGGTCCTCGACTGATATTTCAATTCGTTTTGCATGGAATAGCAAAGTAATATAACTTTATTTTTTCTAAAAAAACTTTGCTTTGGCAAGAACACCAAAATCTTCCGCAAAACATTATCATGATTTAATGTTTTGGACAAGAGTACAAAATTCGCAGGCATTTTTTAAGTAATTTTTGAAAAAAAAAAAAATAATTTACTAAATGTTTTTTTTTTTCATCAAATTTTT
The DNA here is from genome assembly GCA_963921195.1 of Pegoplata infirma. Classification (NCBI taxonomy): domain Eukaryota; kingdom Metazoa; phylum Arthropoda; class Insecta; order Diptera; family Anthomyiidae; genus Pegoplata; species Pegoplata infirma. The sequence goes on from OY992537.1 coordinate 225,458,200, forward strand.
TTTTTTCATTAATTTTTTTTCCATCCAATTTTTTTTTCCAATAATTTTTTTTCATCAAATTTTTTTCATAAATTTTTTTTTCATAAATTTTTTTTTTCATAAATTTTTTTTTTATCAATTTATTTTTTTCATCAATTTATTTTTTCACTAATTTTTTTTTTCATCAAATGTTTTTTTTCATCAAAATTTTTTTTCATAATTTTTTTTTTTTCATTTTTTTTTCATAAATTTTTTTCATCAAATTGTTTTTATAAAATTTTTTATTATCAATTTTTTTCTCACCAAAAAAATATTTTTTTCATCAATTTTTTTTACATCAAAAAATGTTTCTTTCATCAAAAAAATTCATCAAAAACTTTTTTTCACCAAAAATTTGGGTTCATTAAATTTTTTTTAACATAATTTTGTTTTTCGTGAAAAAAATTATTTTTTTTTTACCAAAACTACTTTTTCATCAAGTCTAAGCTTTTCGCATAAAAATTTTCCATTTGTTTATCAAATGTACATAAAACAAGTGAGAGTGTTATATTCTTTGGTGCCGAATCTTTTATACTCTCCAAAATGTAAAAACACTTTTTTGCACTCACTTCCGAAATGTAAAGCTCTTTTGGTTTTTTAATGCGGGTCTCGACTGATATTTCAATTCGTTTTGCATGGAATAGCAAAGTAATATAACTTTTTTTTTCTAAAAAAACTTTGCTTTGGCAAGAACACCAAAATCTTCCGCAAAACATTATCATGATTTAATGTTTTGGGCAAGAGTACAAAATTCGCAGGCATTTTTTAAGTAATTTTTGAAAAAAAAAATAATTTACTAAATTTTTTTTGAGTGTAAAATTTTTTTTGAGTGTTTATTTTTTTTTTGAGTTTAAAATTTTTTTAAAGTGTATTTTTTTTTAGTGTAAAAATATTATTGAGTGACAAAAACACGTTCTAAAATATTTTACAACGTATTTTTCAACACGTGAATTTAAGGTGAAGCTAATCTGAAATTCACGGTTTTGCTAATAACTTTTGAACTACCCGACCGTTTTGGCTGAAATTCAATACAAACCAGGTCAGGGAACGGCAAATATATATGCTAAGCTTCAGCATCCTCAGAATTGCGTTTCGAAAGATAGCGTGTGTTTTAACTCGTAAATTCACGAAAAACCCTTGCCGAAATTCAGTCCAAAACGTTTGAACCACTGGACCGATTTCGCTGTATTTCAATACCTACCTGACCAGTTAAATACCTAAGATATGTGCCAAACTGCAGGAGCCTCCGTAAAGTCTTTCAAAAGTTAGCGTGTTTTCTACAGACCGACAGACAGGCGGATACACGGACGGGCATCGCTAGATCGTCTTAAAATCGATCGAGGATCATGAATATGTATACTTTATGGGGTCCTAGACCAATATTTCGAGGTGTTACAAACAGAAAAACAAACTAAAATATATCCTCTATCACTAGATTGGAGGGTATAAAGAACATGATTGCGACAACCATAATGGAGGAGCAACATAGTAAGATTGATAACTTTACCATAATATGATTGTAGTGATCATATTATGATCTTCGCTGATCATAGTATGATCAAAAAATTGTCACTCCATAATTGTAGCCTCTCCCTTATGGATGATTTGCTCTTAAGTCTATGAATTTCTTCGACGACTTTTGCAAAAAGATTTTTTTAACTTTTAGAAATAGAATTTTTCACGGTATAACTTCGCTCCCAAGTTAATGACTGTATATTGCCCCTTTCACGGTAAACTTGTTTAAGGTTTTACATCTTTTGTTATGCTTTCGTAATTATTGATTGAGTACTTAAAATTTTTCCAATACATATTTTGCTAATGCTTTTCTAATATAAATTCAAATATTTCCAAAATGTTTGAGACATTTTATATACAAAAAAAAAATCTAATTGTCACATGTTCTACACACCACAACATGATACGGTTGCCATCTAAAGATCTACAAAAAAAAAACACCCTTTCAAAAAAAAGAAAACCTTCCCAAAAAATTTATTTTGAAAAATACTTTTTGTCTTTTAAAACCAAAATAGCACACGGTGAGCCTCAGCGATGTTCAGGTTGAACTTTAGTGTCGACGAAAAGTGTAAATGCAGTTCGATTTCTACATGATTAGTTGTCACAAAACTGTTTTCAGCGAAATCGTAGCTGATCGCATTCGCGAGATATCGCGAAATTAGTAATTTTATATTTTAAAAAATTTTGATATTGAAGTTTTTTAAATATTTTCAAAAACTGAGTATACAGTTTTCATTGTACTTAAGGTCACAAAACAGTAAACATCGAAATCCTATCTTCTTTAGTTCGCGAGAAATCGCGAAATAACTTTTTTGTCAATTTTTGTTTTTTAACTTTTTCTAGGTTTTTTCAAATGTTGTGGAAAGCTGATATGCACTTTAATGTGTACGTGATCGAAGGTCATAAGGGTGTTGACATCAAAGTTGTAGGTGTACACTGTCGCAAGATATCGCGGAATTATTTATATATTTTTTATTTTTTTTTTTTAATTTTTAAATTTTGCATGTTCTTTTGAAATGGTGAATTTTTAATTTGTTTGTAAACTAGTAACTCGTTTTCACATTTAATACCAAAAAATTATTTCTTATAATTCAAAATAATATGACAGTTAATAAATGGTTATGAATTATTTGAAGAAAAAGAGAGTGCATAAAAATATTACAACACAAAATAAATGAAAAAAAAATTGAAAAATTTTTCGCGATTTTTCGCGAAAATTAGCGTCAATATATAGATTTCAGCAGTTTTACCACCTTCAGTTACGGGCAATTTATTATAATTTATTATAAAAGCTCGTACAGTAATTTTGCGATTTCTCGGGAAATTGATCGTCTATAATTTTTATGCTTGCAGTTTTGTCACCTCTAATAACCTCGAATTCAAACTGCATACCACATTTTTGTCGTTAATTGAAGTATATGTTTTTACAGACCACAAATAATACAAATTAATGAATAAATAGTAGATAAGCGAGTTTTTTTGCGATATCTCGAAGAATTAAGCAGCTAGAATTTAAATGTTAACAGCCTTATGACCTTTGATCAATAGCAAGTCAAACTGCATTTCGTGTTTTTCAACAATGTTAAAGAAACTTCTTTTATTAATCAAAACAAGAAATACCCCCAAAAAGCTGTTTTTCGCTATTTCTCGCGAAAGTGAGCAGCTATAATTTTTTTGGGGGCAGTTTTAATTTCTTCCAGCATGTTCAAATCAAACTGCTTACCACTTTTTTTTATCATTTCTAAAGAACCGGGTTTAAAATATAATAAAAAAAAAAAAAAATATATATATATAATTACGCGATATCTCGCGAAATTTAGCACCTACAATTTTGATGTCAACAGCTGTGTGACCTTTGATCAACCACAAGTAAAACTGCATACCATGTTTTTATGAAATTTTAAAAAATCATATATGAAGATAAAAACAAAAATAAAAACAGCAAAAAAGTAATTTCGCGATTTCTCGCGAAATTGAGAAGATATGATTTCGCTGTTAACTGTGTTGTGACATGTAAATAAATACAATTAAAACTGCATACCCAGTTTTTGAAGATATTTAAAAAACTTCATTGTCAAAATTTTAGAAAATACAAAAACACTAATTTCGCGATATCTCGCGAATGCGATCAGCTACGATTTCGCTGTTAACAGTTTTGTGACATTTATTCATGTAGAAATCGAACTGCGCTTACACTTTTCGTCGACACTAAAGTTCAACCTGAACATCGCTGAGGCTCACCGTGAGCAGAAGTCATAGCAGCTCATATGAAGCGTGCAAATTTGAAATTAGTTCTAAACAACACCCTCACTTTGAATTCACTTACACTCACAGCACAGCACAGCACAGCCATAATAAAAATAAATAATGTACCAGGAAACTCTATAAAATTTTCCAAACATTTTAGAACATGTTTTGTTCATGTATAATTTTGATAACAACAAAAAAACAATTCTGTTTGTCGAACGTACGCATAGTTATTCTACATATAAAATGTCATTATCCTTTTTTTATACCCTACACTTATTGTTAGTGGTAGAAGAAACATTTAAGTTGGTCATGCCGTTTGTAACTTATCGAAATATTGGGCCGGGATTCCATAAAATTATATATATTTTATTGATCAGTGACCGTTTATAAGATATTCTAGCAATGTCTGTCTGTCTGTTGAAATGGCAAACACGGACAAAATATTACGCGGATGTGACTGAATCTTTACACATTTACTTGTTGTGCTTCTGAGTTGTTTGGTATTGTATTTGAGCGATATCGATCAAGCGGTTCAAAAGTTATAAACGAAAATGTAAGAACACCTTGAAAAATCCATACATTTGGCAAGGCCGAATTTAACTTTTTTTACACATTTACTTGTTGTTTCCCCGAAAAGTTTTGTATTGCATGTGTGCGGTATCGGGGCAATCGGTTCAAAAGTTATGAACGAAAATTAAGGAACACCGCAAAAATTTTGGTACATTCCACATAAACTAAAAACTTAAAATGCTTTAATTTGGCTGATATTTGACATACAAACATATTTTTTACAAAAAAAAAAAATGGGGGAATTTTTTTAACCAAAAAATTTTTGTCCGCAAGTTTTTTTTTCAAATTTTTTTTTTTTTCCATAAATTTTTTTTTTCTTTATTTTTTTCAAAAATCAATTTTTTTCAAAATTATTTGTTTTAAAAATTAATTTTTTTCAAGATTGATTTTTTTCAAAATTTTCTTTTTTTACCAATTTTTACAAAAATTTATCTCTTTTACCAATTTTTTAAACAAAAATTTTCAACAAAAATTTTTTTTCAACAATTTTTTTAAAATATTTTTTATATTGCGGAGGGAATCCTACATTCGGCAAAGCCGAATTTAACTATTTTTACTTGTTTTTCTTTTTGTATGGGGGATATTTTTTTTTTTCAACAAAAAAGGCGCTAAGCTGTTAACAGTCAAGTGCAATATGAAAATTAGAGGGTTGAACAAAATTTTACTAAATGCTGGCTAAAATTTCAAAATTATAGTATATCATCATAAAGTTCAAATATAAAATTTCCAAAAAAATAAAAATGTTTATGACAATCGCGTTATTTGGAAAAATGCATTAAACATGAAATTTTCATTTCCATTGTGCAAGGAAATATTTACCCCTAAATTCATACAACTATGACACGCGTTTATAATACGTTATTTTTGTTTTTCTATTTGTTGGAGAGTTAAGTATGGCCCAGCAGGGTTTCTCGTAAAACGAGCCCTTTATTTGGTTGTAAGTAAAAAAAAAATAATAATTTTGTACTCATTAGCTCAATAACTGCTAAAAATTGTTGTAATTTTTAATGAAATGGTTTATTATAGCAACAGCAGCAGTAGTCTGACGTTAGGCGTTTTTATAGATTTCGAAAGTATTTTTGTGGCATTAAAAGAATTCTGACATACGGTAATCCTTATGATTATCGTCGTGTGACTTTTTGATTTATGACCGCAATAAAATGTTTTCCATTTTTAGTTTTTTGTGTGTTTGTAATTGCATTGTTTCAATGTTGTTATTAGTGGGTTAAAAGGAATGTTTTTAGGAAATTTTTGGCTCTAAACAATGTTATTACAAGGTTCAGTGAACATTTTCTTTTGAAATAATAGAAAATGTGTCTTAAACATGACAAGTTTTTTGGGGGGAAATGTATAACAATTTTAAATTTATCATACTCCCCGGCTACACCTAACATAATTATGTAGACATAAAGCAACAAACATACACAAAATAATAACAACAAACACAAATGTATTATTGTTTTGTATGTGCTGGTTGCTTTATGTCTACATAATTATGTTAGATGTAGCTGGGGAGATAAAGAAAAAGTTAAAAGACTTGTAATAAAATAACATTGCAAATAAAAGAAATTAAAATTTGGGCCGCCACTGTTTCCAAAGAATCCAAAAAATTATAATCGAGTTGGCAACGCCTATACATTTTGACGTCCCGAATTATACATTTTTAGGCTTGTCCCGCCAACATATGTGCCATTTTGACCCTTTTTTAGGGAAAAATTACACTTAAAAGAGCAGGTCTGTCCAAAAATCTGTAAAATTACTTTCTGAAAAACTTTTTGCAGATTTTTCTGTTGAAATAGATATTTTTATTAAATTCTATGTCACTGAGTTTTAGAAAATAACAGAAATTTTTCTGCAATTTTACTGATCCTTATTGCTGAATTTCAAAATATTTCTTTGCAGAGTTTTAGCTGATTATTTTGTTATTTTCCAAAAAAGTCAGCTTATTTTTTTTCAAAAAATATTCTAAGTTTTTTTAAGATGATTAAAAACAAGAAAGAGTGTTAAATTCGGCTGTGCCGAATCTTTAATACCCTCCGCCACGTTTAAAATTAAAAAAAAAAATCGCAGGGTCGTTTTTTTTTTGGTGGGGGAAGGGGTCGGCGAAGTTGGTGGGGGACACCTGTACCCCCGCTATATATGTTTACAAATTATTTGTTTACTTATGATATTTACGCTTAAATAATAAATCTGTATCGTTATTTTTAATTAATTTCTATAACCACGCCCCCCAAAGGGGGGCGGCCTGAAAAAATCAAATTTTCTAACCCCCTTGGTCCAAGCGCAGGTCTATGAACATAATATGGCATACAAATGTTACACTTGTTGAGCAAAAATTAAAAATAATCGAAAAAATATCGTATTTTTCAGGGACCGTTTTAGTTCTTCAAGGGGGAACTTTTTTCCCCCTGGTCCGAATTTGCCCATCTTCGAACTTGACCTTACCAGTAACATTAGAGATATTCTTCCCCAATTTCAGGGGTCTAACTCTTTTAGTTTGGACTGCATCGTTATTTCTACAGACGGACGGACGGACGGCCATCGTTACAATGTCTTAGATTCTATCATGGATCAATATTATATGTACTTTGTGGGGTCCCCGACCGATATTTCGATGTGTTACACACGGAGTGACAAAGTGAGTATACCCCCATACTGTGGTTGGAGGGTATAAAAAAAATTTCGTCAGATTTAAAATCCTAAAATTAAAAATTATTGAAATTAAACAACTAGAAAAGTTAAATTCGACTTGGCCGAATCTATGAATACCCTCCACAATGCCCTTTTTAAATTAAAGTAAAATTTTAGAGTGAAAAATAAAATTTTTGATTATAAATATTTTATTTTGTAAAAAAAAAAAAATATTTTTAACTAATTTTTGAAAAAAAAAATAATTTACTAAATTTTTTTTTGAGTGTAACATTTTTTTTGAGTGTAAAATTTTTTTCGAGTGTATTTCTTTTTTTATTTTAGTGTAAAAACATTTTTGATTGACAAAAATGCGTTGTAAAATATTTTTATGACTTACCAATATTTGTAAAATATGTTTAACGGGTTTTCAACACGTGAATTTAAGGTGAGGCGAATCTGAAATTTACGGTTTTGCTAATAACTTTTGAACCACTGGACCGATTTGGCGGAAATTCAATACGAACCAGCCCAGGGAAACGACAAATATTTATGCCAAGCTTCAGCCTCCTCAGAATGCCTTTAGAAAGTTATTGTGTTTAATTCGTGAAAAACCCTTGCCTAAATTCACTCTTTTGCTTATAACTTTTGAACCACTGGACCGATTTCGCTGGATTGCCATACCAACCTTACCAGGTAAATGTCCAACATATATGCCAAACTTCAGGAGCTTCTGTAAAGTCTTTCAAAAGTTATCGTGTTTTCAACAGACAGACAGACGGACAGACGGACGGACGAACATCGCTAGATCATCTTAGAATCGAACGAGGAACATGAATATATATATGGGGCATTCCATGTCAAATCGGACACTTTAAATTTTTTTTTTTAGATTTTCCCAATTTGTTAACAGTTTTTAGTACCTTTCGAAAACTCCTTCGTGGTAAATTTTCAGATTTTTTTGATGACACGTTCAAAAGATATCGAATTTTTAAAAATTGGTAGTTAGTTTCTTTACTCAAACTTCTTTTACTCATAACTTTTTCAATAATGGTCCAAATTTCAATTTTTTTTTTCAAAATTTTTGTGTTTTTACGTACTTTTTAACAAAAAATCCCAAAAATGTCTTAAAAGCGCTCTAGTATGCGATTTTTAAGTTTTAAAATTTAATTCTCATTTTTGAAAATGTTTGTACTCTTCGATTTTTTTGAATTTTCTTTGTGTAAAACTTCTATCGATTCTACAAATTTTTTGCCCAGGAGGATCGTGGGATAACGATTATTACTATTTTTTTAAATTTTTTAAAAAAATTTTATTGTAAATTTCCAATCGTAAAATCATTTCTACTGCTCCAATGGTGCGTCATAGAGGGGTCCTTTATAAGACCGACCCCCATTAATTTTTACGTCTTAACATTTCTTTGGAACTATTTAATACCCTATCTCCAATTTCTAAGGGGGCTCCCACACAAAACGACATATTTTAAAATTTGCTCCAACCGCTCTAGCTGCCCTAATAGTGTCCTTAGAGCAACAAAATGTATGACCGACCCACAATATTTTTTTAGTCCAAACATTTTCTCTGAACACACCTACCCTCTTTCTTTAACTGTTAAGGCGGTCCCCATACAAAATTTCAAAAAAAAATCGAAGAGTACAAACATTTTCAAAAATGAGATTTAAATTTTAAAACTTAATAAACGCATACTAGAGCGCTTTAAAGACATTTTTGGGATTTTTTGTTAAAAAGTACGTAAAAAAAAAAAAATTTTTAAAAGTACGTAAAAAAACAAAAATTTTGAAAAAAAAAAATTGAAATTTGGACCATTATTGAGAAGTTATGAGTAAAAGAAGTTTGAGTAAAGACACAAACTACCAATTTTTAAAAATTCGATATCTTTGAACGGGTCTTAAAAAAAATCTGAAAATTTACCACGAAGAAGTTTTCGAAGGGTACTAAAAACTGTTAACAAATTGGGAAAATCTAAATCTAAATTTTTCAAAGTGTCCGATTTGACATGGAATGTCCCATATATAGTCCACCATTTTGTTTTTACAAATTAAGAGTAAAAATTCTTATTCAGTAACTTCAAAACCCCCTTAAAACAAAATTTGAGTTAAATCGGACAATTTCTAAAAAATTTTGTTCACCATATTGGATCCGCCATTTTGTTTATTTTAAGTTTTTATTTAAATTTTGAAATCGGCGACCCCGAAATACTCTAGAAGCATATTTTCAGCCAGATCCAACAACGATAAAGGCTTTGGCGAGTAAGATCATTCTTTAAACTTTAAGAAGCATATTTAGTCCATCATTTTGTTTTCCGAGTAAAATTTAAGTTAAATCTGAAAATTTATAAAAAAATTTGTCCGCCATATTTAATCCGTCATTTTGATTTTTTTGGTTTTTAGCAAAATTTTGAAATCGGCGACTTCGAAATCCTCTAGAAGTACTTTTGGCCGGAATTGGATCATTCTAACCCTATGTGCAATGTTGTGGTTGTGTGGTCTACGGTAACGACCAGCCTAGTCGTGTGTTAATGGTATGAATAAGATAGAAAAATATCCCTGGTTTGATTCCAGAATAGGGATTAGATGTTAAAAAAAATTACATATTAGAAAAACAATTACCATTAACAACACAAACCGACATTTAAAATCCTGCTGATGATAACTCAGAAAATTTTAACCCATGACGCGCTTAGATCAAAATTGAGAGTTTTTGGTAAAAGTTTCCTAAAAATCCAAAACATTGATGGAAGGGCGCCACGGATTCACATAATCGGATATGTCTTAAATTAGTTTTAAATGAAAGTTTCCTTCACAAGAAAAAGTTTCCTTGAAGAGAAAAAAATTTGGAGATTTTTTTAAAAAATTTCGTGAACGTAGGTAAAAACCGCCATTTTTGCAAATTTCAAATAGCGATATCTCGAAAACCATTTGACTGATTTTAATTTGTTTGTGATATTCGTGTTCAGCGCATCAAAATCAAAAACGCAAAACTTAGCTCGCGGGGTAATTTAGTCACTTTTAGGTCTAGTAGAATAAAAATTTAACCGGATGCTTAAGAAAATCAAAAGTTAAAGGAAAATGTCACTCTAGTGAAGCATATAAAAATATGACCTTTAGCTTTAGTTTTTATTTACAATTGGGTCTGTATTTCATTAATGTCTTTCGTTATTTACTATTAAACTTAATTAAATACTACTTCATTTTACAAATATTTTTTTTTTGTAAACTTTTCTGTTTAATTACAAAAAAAAAAAAAATTTAATGATAACCATTAATTTTTACCTTTATTTCATTTACCATATTATTTTACATTCATTTAATTATGCTTAACAGCCTTAAAGTAGGCTTCATATTTCGTTCGTTCGTTCATTCCATCAATTCTGTTCATTATAATATGCAGTTTATAAACTCATTATATTAAAAATTATCTCTACAATAATTGCATTTATGTAAATTATTTTTTTAAATATTTTTTTTTGCAACTCATACTTGGGGCTCAGTAGATATTGCATATCATAGTTTATATAGTTTTTTTTTTTTTTACTGGGAACATAATGTCCTTTCAATATGTTTGTATACCCCAATGGCAGATTTAATTTCATTTTTATGATGGATTTTTAATTTATATAATATTTTCGTTTTTTGGAAAAAAAAATTGTAAATATTTTGCAGTAAAATATAAACAGAGGGAATTTGTGTGTGGAAATTTAATGCAGGTGTACATTTAAGGAATTTAAAATTGATGGAGATAAAAAAATATTTTAAATTTGATTTATCCGAACCCTCCTCAACATATAAATAGCAAATCCAGTTTTAAGTGATTTAAATTTTCTTTAACGTAAAAATATCCTCCACTTGGAGGCTTGGTCGAGGAACCCATTACGTTTATATATTTTTGATCCATTTCTAAGTCACTTTAGCTATATACATCCGTTCATCTGTCTGGGGAAAGCAAGGTGCAGTCCAAACCAAAAGAACTTTGAATTTGGTAAATGAGTGTATTATTTAAGTGCAAAAAAGTGTTTTTACATTTTGGAGAGTATAAAAGATTCGAAACCAAAGAATTAAACACTCTCACTTGTTTTTTGTGCATTTGTTAAACAAATGGAACATTTTTATGTCAAAAGTTTAGAGTTGATGAAAAAGTAGTTTTGGTTTTTTTTTATGGAAAGCAAAATTATGACAAAAAAATTTTTTTTTAAAGAAAAAAAATGTTTCGTAAAAAAAAAATTATGGAAAAAAGTTTTTGATAAAGAAAAAACATTTTTGATAAAAAAATAAAAAATTATGAAAAAAAAAATTTTGGTGAACAAAAAGTTTTTTTTGAAAAAAAATTAGAAAAAAAAATTTTGATAAAAAACAAGTAAGAAAATTATAGTCGGTCAAGACCGACCAAATAGTACCCTACACCAGAGTTTCCCAGAAAATGGGTCCCAAGTTCAAACATGGACTGATTAGATCTATATTTTAACAAATCTTTGAAAAGTGTTAACATCACTCACAAATCAAATTTGAGTGAAATAGGCTTCTTTTTGTTGACAATATAAAAACAAGTAAGAAAATTATAGTCGGTCAAGACCACCAAATAATACCAGAGTTTCCCAGAAAATGGGTCCCAAGTTCAAACATGGACTGATTAGATCTATATTTTGTCAAATCTTTGAAAAGTGTAAAAATCACTCACAAATCAAATTTGACTGAAATAGGTTTCTTTTTGTTGACAATAAACCGCTCTGGCTGAATATCGGACGAAATTTTCACATGGGTCGGGCCTAAGTCTAAAAATGGTTCGATGATAATCAGATTTGATAAAATTATTAAAGTACGCGTTTAACATACAGAAACAGAATTTTAATTAAATATTTTCTATTTTCATGAAATTTGAGAGATTTATGTGAAAATCGGGAAGTTGGCTTGTATGGGGTCTACAAGAAAAACTGGTCTGATTTCTTTAAAATTCGGAATGGTGATTTGTGTAGATGAAACATGATTACCTTCTAAATTTCGAAAAGATACATATTAAAATGCGGTTATTAGAGTCATTTGAGCCAAATCTAAAGAGGACCTTTGTATGGGGGCTAGGTGTAAATATGGACGGATTTTTTCTAATTTCAATAGGCTACGTCCTTGGGCCAAAATAGGTTTAAGTTTCAAATTTCAAGTCAATTGATTAAAAATTGCGACCTGTATCGTGTTTACATCGTTTACATGGACAGACAGACAGACGGACGGAAGGACGGACATCGCTAAATCGACTCAAAAAGTGATTCTGAGTCGATCGGTATACTTAAAGATGGGTCTAGGACCAATATTTTGGGTAGTTGCAAACATCAGCACAAATTCATTATACCCTGTACCACAGTGTGGTGTAGGGTATAATTAGAAAAAAAAAATTGATAAAAGAAATATTTAACGAAAAACAATTTTGATGGGAAAAAACATTGAAAATTTTTTTTTTTTTTGATTTAAGAAAATATTGGTGAAAAAAAATTCATAAAAAAGTGATAAAAAAAATTGAAGAAAAAAAATTTATGAAAAAAACAAGTAGAAAAGTTAAATTCGACTTGGCCGAATCTATGAATACCCTCCACAATGAACTATTTAAGTGATAGTAAATTTTCTAACTCGAAGAAAAAGTTTTTGATTAGAAATATTTTATTTTGTGTAAAAAAAAAATTTTTTTTAACTAATTTTTGAAAAAAAAAAAATTTACTAAATTTTGTTTTGAGTGTAAAATTTTTGTGAGTGTGAAATTATTTTGAGTGTATTTTTTTGTTTTTTTTTTGTTTAAAAGTATTTTCGAGTGACAAAAATATGTTGTTAAATATTTTTGTGACTTTCTAATGTTTTTAAAACATGTTTAACGGGTTTTCAACGCATGCATTTAAAGCAGTGGTCGGCAGAAAGAGAGTACACGAATGCATTGGTATATGAATATAAATATGCATGTGTTTGTGTATTTCATAAACAAAGCTACATCAACCTTGTTGTTGTATTTTTATGCTCTTACAAGGGAAGTATCTCAACCCTTATGAACCGATTTGCCTGAAACTTAAAATATATATAAAAGAGACGATTTTAAGGTTGGGGTGTCTCGGCTTATCGGCCATATCAGTGTTTAAAAATTTCGTGTTCCCCTTATGAAACAATGTGGACCTCTGGGAAAATTTCGATATCTCGCGAACTAACAGGAATATCCTCTAGAGCAAAAATATGTGTCGACTTAAATTTAATAAAGATTATTTCATATTCATCTGGACTTCGTAGGTCTATGCCTTCATATAAATACCCCCCAAAAATTACACATTTTCATGAAAAAAGTACTTAACAAAGCTAAACTTTTACTAGGTTCTGCCGCCGATGGATAGGCGTAAAAAAAACCTTTCTTCTCATATGGAAACATCATATAAGTAGTTTCTTAGAAAGAAATGGCTGAAAAATCCAAAAAACGATTTTTTCGCCATTTTTTGACCCATGTTTTGGACCCCTAAATCCCCGATATGGCCGATAAGCCGAGACACCCCAACCTTAGAATTGTCTCTTTTATATTTATTTTACGTTTCATGCAAATCGGTTCATAAGGGTTGAGATACTTCCCTTGTTAGTTGTGAGTTTTGTTGACATTCGCGTTATATACGTGAATATTGACGATTGTGTTCGGGTTCAACGTGCAATGGGTGCCGATCACTGATTTAAAGTGAAGCTAATCTGAAATTCACGGTTTTGCTAATAACTTTTGAACCACTAGACCGATTTGGCTGAAATTCAATTGGGACCAGGCCAGGGGAACGATAATTTTGCCTTCCGAAAGTAAGCGTGTTTTTTATCTCGTAAACTCAAGAAAAACTCTTGCCGAAATTCAGTATTTTGCTCATTACTTTTGAACCACTTGACCGATTTCGCTGGATTGCAATACCAACCTAACCAGGTAAATGTCCAACATATATGCCAAACTTCAGGTAAATGCCCAACATATATGCCAAACTTCAGGAGCCTCCGTAAAGTCTTTCAAAAGTTAGCGGGTTTTCAACAGACAGACGGACGGACATCGCTAGATCGTCTTAAAATCGATCGAGGATCATGAATATATGGGGCAAAACGCGTCAACGGTCCACACCAAAAAACCGATTTAGGTATAATTTTGCCAAAATGTTAGGATAATAGTAGGTAGTCTAAAGTTTAAATAAAAAAATTTTCATTGAAATATTTTTAGAGTTACAGAGATGGGAAGTTTTCATTTTTTTGCAAAGATCATATTTGGTTGAATTTTTATTGACACTTTGATGCGATAAAAATTTATTTTTGAAAAACGATTTTTAAAGTATTTTTGACAGCCTTTTCAATGGCCTTGGTGGCCTACTATTATCCTAACATTTTTGAAAAATTATACTTAAATCGGTTTTTTGGTGTGGACCGTTGACGAGTTTCGCCCCATATATACTTTATGGGGTCCTAGACTAATATTTGAAGGTGTTACAAAAGGAATGACAAACTTATATAGTATATACCCTCGATCACTAGAGTGGAGGGCATAAAAAGTTCGAAATTTTTTTTTTTCACTTTGTTCTGGTCTTTCCGATTTTGAAGTCAAAAAAGGAACCCAAACCATTACCCTACAGGTCCAATATTTTTGTGGGTTAATATCGAACCCAAAAGGCAACTTCGCCGAACCCGACGATTTCGAAATTCGAAAAAAGCTATATTTGCTCCACCCTATTGTGGAGGCCTTTGGATTCGATCAAGTCGAATTTAACTTTTTTACTTGTTCGCGCCTTAAAGTATGCTTTAAATATATGAAAAAATTTGCCTGAAAGTATGGTAAGCCATATACTCGTATGTCTCAAGTGTGATTAAAATATATAAAGTGCACATCTTTATCATCATATTAATAAAAAAAATTAAAATTTTGTGCTAAACCCGTTTTATCAATAATATGAATCAATTTTCTTTCAGTGCCCTTCTACTATGGGCTGTTTGCTTCATTTTCTAATTTTCTCTTTTGTTAAAATTAGTTTTTTCCTAATGATTTCAATTTCTTTAACAAAAACTAACTTGATTTTCCAAAAAAAAATGATTTTAGCTTTTAAGTTAAAATTTGTCAAACACTATAGTAATCAACATCGTTACTTTTTTTAAAAGGAAATATTTGATACTTTGACACCCTTTTTGTGTGCAATTTTGCCAATGAACATCAATATTTACCACCATTATTATCATCAATGATAGCATTTCAGTATAAAGCACAAGCAGTTGCTAAAAGCAGCTACTCTCAAAATGTTAAGTATCATTATCACTTTGGTAACATAATAGTAAACATTTATGTCAATTGCATAACACACCCACTTTGACTACTTCAATCTTCTATCAATACTCCTGCTCTGATTGTTCCTAATACACAAACAACTACAGCTACTGCTACTGCTATTAGTTATTGGAGCAGTGTGGCTTTACTGGAAGCATCAGTAACATGTCATCAGCAATTTTCTTTACAATAAAGCAGAAAGTAGCAGCAGCAGTAGCAGCAACAATTGCTAACTAAAGTAACTTTAACTTAAAAGCATTTTATGTGGGTGTATGTGTGTATGTAGTAAATAACATCTTTCAACACTAAATGGCAATTGGAAATTTCCATCAAAACAAATTTTAATTCAATTTTTGTTCCTGTTTTTCAAACTCTTAAGAAACATGAAACGTTTATTTTTATTTTTTTAAGAAAATTTTCTAATAAAAAAATATAGCAAAATTATGTTTCAAGTGTTAAAAGGAGGGTGGGGGGTTGAAACACATCTGTGCTTAAAAAAAGCATATAAATGTTTTTAAAAAATTAGTCGTTATTGAGTAGTTCTTTCTAGTTTCCGTTGGGTTTTTTGGGTGAAAGACTCTTGGGACTTAAGGTTTTCACATGTGCAATAATAATAGCTGAGCACAGAGAAAACGTGTTGTTGTTTTTTTTTTTTTTTGGAACTGCTTATACAAATGTTGACAATAAATAACAAGTCATAGGGAGTATAAAACAAATTTATCTTTTCTCAAAAAAAGGGAACATCAACGAAAAACAAGGAATATCAACAGACAAAAAGAAAATACAGCCCTGTTAACAAACTAATGAAGCACGTTGTTAAGGAGAGATGATATGAATACACTAAAAAAATTGTTTGTTAAAATGAAAATGTTGAAAATAATGGATGGTTATTTGTAAGTTAATTCCTGAACATTTTTTTTTTTGCATATCGAAAAATTTTTAAAATCAGTCGAACGGTTTTCAAAATATCGCTAATTGAAATTTGCAAAAATGGCAATTTTTTCCTACGTTCAAGAAATTAAAAAAAAAAATCATTTTTTTTTTCCATTGACCATTTCATAGAGCTTGAGACAATCCTTAAACTTAATTTGAGCAAAAATTCCTAAATCAAAGTTTTGGATTTTTGGAAAATTTATACCAAAATTTTGAAAAATTAAAAAAGAAAAAAAAAAAAAAATCTCGCCAACGTTATTTTTATTAATTTTGGCATGCTGAATACGAATATCAAAAAAATAATCTGAAATCGTTCAAGCGGTTTTCATGATATATATTGTCATTTGAAATTCGTCAAAAAATTTCGAAAAATTGTGGTTTTTCCGACGTTCAAAAATTTTTTTAAAGAAAATCCTAAAATTTTTACTTTTCTAAAAAAAAATCTAAAACTATAGCTTAAGATAATTTTATATGAAAGTTCCTCTAAAGCTCTATGAAAGGGTTAAGGAAAAAAAAATTTAGATTTTTTTGTTTAAATTTCTCGAATATGAAAAAAACACGCCATTTTTTAAATTTCAAATAGCGATATCTCGAAAACCATTTAACCGATTTAAATTTATTTAAATTTATTTTTTAATTCGCAAGATTGACCTTATTTTCACTGTGCGACTCGAAAAAACTAACTAGCGGGCACCTTTCTGGAAAAGCTTATACGGTTACGCTAAATTAAATGGTGCTAACCGTTTTTCGAAGTTAGTTTTCGTATTCGCGATATTCGCGATTTAAAACTGTAAAGCTCAAGTACTACAAAAACTAAATTTTTATGATTTTGTAATAGTTTTTAAATATAATTTAAAAAAATGCATTATTTTTTTGCAAGAAAAAATTTCGCGAAAAAAAAATAAATTCTGTAATGTCTGTAATGTATTTTCATAAACTAATATCAAAATTTAAAAAAAATCGAAAAAAAAAATTCGCGAAAAAAAATCCGCGAATAATTTTTGTGCTATAATTTTTTTTTTATTCAATAGAGTAAAGATGGTAGAAATTCGGCAATTGTCTTAATAATATAAAAAAATTGTTTTTAAGTAAACAAAATTATTCGCGAATATCGCTAATACACACGGCGAGCCTCAGCGATGTTTAGGTTGAACTTAAGTGTCGACGAAAAGTGTAAGCGCAGTTCGATTTCTACAAGATTAAATGTCACAAAACTGTTAACAGCGAAATCGTAGCTGCTCGCATTCGCGAGAAAACGCGAAATTAGTGTTTTTGTATTTCCCGAGTAAAAATTTTGATATTGCACCATATCTATTTATATCTGGATCAATATATAATCAGATCTTAATAGATCTGGGAATTGACCCGATCTAATTATATCAGCTCTGATACAAACTGATCAATTTAGATCTCGTTGGATCCGACATTTGGCCCACATATATTCTGATCTTATTGGATCTGAATTGATCAGAATTGATATTGTAGTATATAGAAATAATATTGATTTTTGCAATATGTTTGTTGTTAAGAACAAATAAAAACACACTTTTATTTAAAATAGTAATAATTCAATTTTATTTAGAGTTAATAATGATATAATAATAATAAAAAGAGGATTTTTAAAAATGTTGTAAAAAAAATTACTTCTGAAAGTATAACAAATCTTAAGGATCATTTAGTCTTGATGTAATATGATGCAAGAGGTATGAGGAAAATGAACTAAAATTCTAGATTTTCGAATATACTAAAGTTAGCATAATACTATCTCTTTTTTACTGTTTAAATAATTTCATCAGGACATTTCTATTTGAATTTCGATAGTTTTAAAATAAGCGTTTAGTATTGCTTTAAAAGATAAAAAAAAAAATGCAGGTATTTTGCTAACATTAGTAGATCTAAAAAACAAGAATTTTAGTACCTTCAGTGAGTGGACTTACCAGTTACAGTGTTGTTAATGTGGAAAATATTCATTTAAAGTTATACTCTCTGGTACCCAATCTTGAATTATTTCAAGACTACATGACCCTTTTAATTTGTACAAACAAACCTAAAAAATTTCATAAATATCTAAACGAATTTGAAGTAAATGTAAATACTATGTATATCAATATTCGCGGATATTTAAAAAAACACTATAAACCAATTAAATTTTGAACCAACGGATTATTTTGCAATGGTCCTGACTTCAGGAAAAAATTTACGAGCTTTATATACTATTAAAAACTTATTGCGTTGCCCCATCTTTATCCTCATAAAATCCAACATACATATGTTTATCCAATTGAGCCCCATTTACATATTCCGAAAAAGATCTGCAAATTAGAGATTTTGTTAATACATTTATTTCAAAATTTTCGTTGCCATTGCCAAAATACTTACATCAACGTTAAAATCCTCTGAAAGATAAATTTAAATTGGTTTTCCATATTTTGAATTTAATGATAATTTTTTTTTGTTTTTTTCTTCATAACTTTTTTTATTTGAAATATTATTTTTTTATTTGACAGAAAATTCTTTTTATTTTGTATTTTGTATGTTGTAAAATCAACATATTTTATTTTGCTCTCATTCGGTATCAAAGCAAATAAAAATTATGAAGATTTTCAAAATAAAGGGTGTTTATTCAAAATCGAGTTCTTTTAAAAGCTTAGTTGTTTGATTAAGTTTTTAGTTGATATGGATATTAATCTTGATATGGTGACAGATATGATAAAAGATATGACTAGATATGATACAAGATATCGTTATATATAGAAACAGATCTAACATATCTGGTTATATATAATTTGATCTTGTTTAAGATATAAATATATATCGTCATATCTTGTTAGATATGATTATATCTAAACATTTTTACTCGGGTTTTTAAAATTTTAACATTGAAGTTTTTTTAAATATTTTCAAAAACTGAGTATACAGTATTAATTCTACTTTTTTAAAGGTCACAAAACAGTAAACATCAAAATCCTATCTTCTTTAGTTCGCGAGAAATCGCGAAAATAATTTTTTGCTGTTTTTGTTTCAGTTTTTTATCTTTAGATTTGTTTCTTTAAAATTTCGTAAAAACATGGTATGCAGTTTTACTTGTGCTTGGTCAAAGGTAACACAGCTGTTGACTTCGACATTGTAGGTGTTAAATTTCGCGGAATATCGCGTAATTATATAATTTTGTTTTATTTATTTATATTTTAAAACCGGTTCTTTAGAAATAATAAAAAAAAGTGATATGCAGTTTGATTTGAGCATGTTGGAAGAAATTAAAACTGCCCACAAAAAAATTATAGCTGCTCACTTTCGCGAGAAATAGCGAAAAACAGCTTTTTGTGGGGTATTTCTTGTTTTGATTAATAAAAGAAGTTTCTTTACCATTGTTGAAAAACACGAAATGCAGTTTGATTTGCTACTGATTAAAGGTGATAAGGCTGTTAACATTTAAATTCTAGCTGCTCATTTCCTCGAGATATCGCTAAAAAAACTCGCTAAACTACTATTTATTCATTACTTTGTGTTATTTTTGGTGAAATGTGGTATGCACTTTGAATTCAAGGTTATTTAAGTTGACAAAACTGCAAGCATAAAAATTATAGATGATCAATTTCCCGAGAAATTGCAAAATTATTGTTTAAGCTTTTATATTAATTAATTAATTTTTTTTTTAAGTGTCTAAAATAAAGGAAAAAAATCAAAAACGACAAATATATTGTATGCAGTTTAAATTGTATGTGGTTAAAGGTGGTAAAACTGCTTCAATCAATATCTTAACTGCTAATTTTCGCGAAAAATTTAATTTTTTCCATTTTTTTTTTTTTTTTAATTTTGCGATTTATCGCGAAATTGAGAAGATATGATTTCGATGTTAACTGTTTTGTGACCTTTAAATAAATACAATTAAGACTGCATACTCAGTTTTTGAAGACATTAAAAAACTTCATTATCAAAATTTTAGAAAATACAAAAACACGAGCAGATACGATTTCGCTGTAAACAGTTTTGTGACATTTAATCAAGTAGAAATCGAACTGCGTTTACACTTTTCGTCGACACTAAAGTCGAACCTAAACAGCACTGATACTCACCGTGTTCAGGAGCTATAATTGTTTTGCCCCAATTATTCATCTTCTTAATATATAAAAACGTTTGTGCCGGGTACGTGTTACAAAAACTCAAGAACCGCTGGACCAATTGATACCAAACTTGGACAATATATAAGTTTAGTCAGGAGCCAGGTTTCTCTTAAGTTTAATAACGATAGGTGGCGCTGTTGTCGTAATATTTCAATTTTTTTTATTTATGGTACGATTTGGCTCAAATTCACAAAATATATTTATTAAACAAAAATAAGTATCCTGATAAAATTTGGACCCGGTAGATGGCGCTGGGGAGAAATTATTTACAAAATTCTTTTGTTTTTGTATTTATGGTAAAATTTTTCTAAACTTACAAAATATATTTCTAAAACAGAAATACATTTCCTGATAAAAATTTTGAACCGGAAGATGGCGCTGGGGCTCAAGTTATTACAAACTTCTTAATTTTAGTCTAATTTCCCGGAATTTAAGATTTTTCTTTTTCTTCATCATATTATTGTGAATGTATAAATGAACCCGATATGTGGCGGCAAGGTGATGCTATTTAGATGTTTATATTTTTAGAGACATTTTACTCAAACTCAAAATGTATTTTTTCTGATGACAATTTCTTTTATGGGCATTCAAAAATAAAAAATTGTCAATATATTAAAAATTTTCTTAAAATATTTTGTAAAAAATAATAATAATTCAAAATTCCGGAAAATCCTATTTGTTTTAAAATAATGCCGACCCGATCTAGAGGAGGAAACATTGGCAGGTACACACGACGCGCCCGAACCGAAAGAGATCAACGAGCAAATTCTAAACATGATCAACATTTACAACGGAATATTGAGCTTTCAAACCGAGTACGTGCAATTCGTGCTGCTCAAACACCTGAAGAACGATCTCAACATCTTCCATATCCATATCAACATCAATATGGATACCTTAAATGAGTTTGTCCAAACCAATGAACCGAAAATGATTCCATTAGTTTTTGATACCGTGATGCTTGCAGTTGCTGCCCAAGAAGGAGGGTTCTTTTTCTATGATGCTCCAGGAGGGACAGGGAAAACATTTTTAATTTCTTTTTTATTTAAATAAACGATATTTAACATATAACAGAAAGAGTTTCACTTCATCTTGATTATGTTGCACTGCTACTTATCGTACTTAAGATTAATTTATAAAAAAAGAAATAATTGGACACAAAATCAAAATATTTCAGGGCAAAACAACGTTTGCCGGGTCAGCTAGTATTATATAAAAATCATACGACACGCTTATGATTTTTTCTTATGAAATCATAAAATTTTATGAAGTGCATTTCATAGATTTTATGACAAAAATATTAATGAAACCATGTCATAAATATTATGAAGCATTTTTCTCTGAGTGTGGTCCAATATTTTTGTGTGTTAATATGGGCCCTAAAAAGCAACTTTCCCAACCCCGACGATTTCGAAATTTGGTGATCGATTTTAAGACATTCTGTGAATGTCCGAGGAAAACACGATGGATTCCAATATAAAAGGTGTAGAAGTCTGAAGTTTGCACGATTATGTCTTAGAGTCACAGACTGTTTAACTTCTTAAAGAACTACACCACCCTCTGAAAAACGACACTTTAAATAATGATAAAATTGTTTCAAATTAATGCAAGAATCATTATAAATTCATTTGACAACATCAATGGTAATTGGAAAGATGTCTTCCATCTTCCCCCTCACACAGACCTGAACCCCCCTTCCCCACTCTTAATGGATTTTTTTACATTATGGAGGGTATAAAAGATCCAGCACAGACGAATTTACCACTTTTACTTGTTATTTCTACAAAAAATTTTCTCTGAGTGTATCGTAACTATGTTGACTTGTTTATT
The DNA here is from genome assembly GCA_963921195.1 of Pegoplata infirma. Taxonomy (NCBI): domain Eukaryota; kingdom Metazoa; phylum Arthropoda; class Insecta; order Diptera; family Anthomyiidae; genus Pegoplata; species Pegoplata infirma. The sequence goes on from OY992537.1 coordinate 225,480,381, forward strand.
CAACAGAAATGAGTGCACAAAATATAGTTTTAGATGTGTATGTGTCGTAACAGAGAACAAGTGTTAAAAAGGTTTGTTTCAAGTTACATAACAAAAACAAGAATTGATTGCTCCCTGGAGGTGGTAAAGTTACACTCAGTCAACGCAAAAAAAAAAACCGTACTGCACTCGTATAGTCAAAGTTACAAAACGTCAAGTGTTTGCTTTTCTTTTAACCGAAAACAAGGGGCAGGGGGTGTTAATGCATCTTTTTGTCATTTATTTAGTTGGAAAAACAAAAGCAGCAGTAGCGCACCATCAGCAGCATCATCATTAAATCACCACCCTTTTCGTGAAAGCAAACACATGTTTTTTTTTTGTATTTTTCCGGTTTTCCTATTGTCATTGTTTGATTTTTTAATTTTCCTGCCGTAGTATTTTCTTTCATTTTTAATATTTTTGAAAAAAAGGGGAACATTTTCAAAAAGATCTTTTAACAATTTAGTTCTCTGATTATTTTAGAATAAAAACTGATTAAAATTATAAAAAAAAAATATTAATCTTTATCCTAAATGTTACTAAACTGCATTTTCATGGGTTATAATAATTTATTGATAAAATATTAGGATTTTCGTTTGCTACTTTTTTTTTAGTTTCCAAGGGTTTTTTAGTGGTTGCTCCTTTTTTTTTGTAGTTGCTTGGTGTGTGCCAGTTAAGCAGCTTATTTTGGTAACAAGATGTTTTAGATAATCTATAAGTCCTTTGTAAGGACATCTTTAGCATGTGTATATGGTTTATGTGGTGGGTTGTTTACCCTTCTCCCCTGTATATGTTTCATAGTTTGATAAGAATTTCAAATTAAGCTATTAAGATTATAACGATGGGTCATAAAAAAATATGCATATATTGAGGTGGTTACTTTAATATATTTTCTAAAGTCTTGAGGGAGTTAAGATAAAAACTATTAAAAAAAAACTTATCAATAATATTTTTTATTTACAGAAAACTTCAAAGGAAATTGATCCTTTACTGTCGTTAAAAAGTTAAGAAGCTTAAGGAAAATATGATATTTTTTAAAAATTTTTTTTTGAGAGTTTTTCTACTTTTAGCAAGCATTTGGGGATTTTGCAGTCGATATTATAGAATATGTTTAACACCAACCTGTTCAAAACTACCACTAGTTGATCACAGAGCTTTTTGATAAAATTGTAATGAAAGCAAGATACTCAAGACATGATGGGCTAAAATAAACTTGATGTGGCATGAGCACATCAAAACGGCCCCACGTTGGGCGCCATTTTATTCTATAATATTATCAACTGAATTTTTGTCTTGTGTTCCTTTTATTTCTTATTTTAATTTAAATCTTCCGGATTCTTTCATCTTTTCCTAATTGTTTCCTATTTTTTTTTTTTTACCTGAATTTTTCTTAATTTCCCTGAATTTTTCGGAATTTAAATGTAAATCTTCAGTAGTCTCCGAGTTGTCTTTCGAGTGTTTTAACAGACGGACATCTAGATCTTCTCAAAATCGATTAAGAAATTAAATTATTAAATTAACAAGACAAACTGACATTTTAAATCCTACTGATGATAACACTAACTGGAGTGTTTGAAACAGGTATGGGAATACCAGAAATGTCTATAATTTTTAGAAATTCAATTTTTCTTGTGCATTTTTTCAACTCGAACCCTTATAACAAATATAATTAGAGCCCGAGCTCGATATGTACTTACAGAATTCAATTATATAATCAACTCAATTTTATCTACTTAGGGAGTGGAGATATGGCGTAGGTATGTTTTAAAAAAATGTTGTAGGGTAAAAATAAATGGGGGTCGGTCTCACTAATGACCTCTCTCGAACGCACCATTGGACCGGTAGAAGCTGATTAAATAAAACAAATTTACAAAAAATAAAAAAAATTGTATGGGGATCGCCTTAACAGTTAAAGATAGAGGGTAGGTGTGTTCAGCGAAAATGTTTGGACTAAAAAAATATTGTGGGTCGGTCATACATTTTGTTGCCCTAAGGGCACTATTAGGGCAGTTAGAGCGGTTGGAACAAATTTTAAAAAATGTCGTTTTGTGTGGGAGCCCCCTTAGAAATTGGAGATAGGGTATTAGTTTGTTCCAAAGAAATGTTAAGACGTAAAAATTAATGGGGGTCGGTCTTATAAAGGACCCCTCTATGACGCACCATTGGAGCAGTAGAAATGATTTTAAGATTGGAAAATTACAATAAAATTTTTTCAAAAAATTTTAAAAAATAGTAATAATCGTTATCCCACGATCCTCCTGGGCAAAAAGTTTGCAGAATCGATAGAAGTTTTACACAAAAAAATTTCAAAAAAATCGAAGAGTACAAACATTTTCAAAAATGAGATTTAAATTTTAAAGCTTAAAAATCGCATACTAGAGCGCTTTTAAGAATTTTTTTGGATTTTTTTTTAAAGTACGTAAAAAAGCAAAAAATTTGAAAAAAAAAAACTTTGAAATTTGGACCATTATTGAAGATGTTATGATTAAAAGAAGTTTGAGTAAAGGAACAAACTATCAATTTTTAAAAATTCGATATCTTTTGAACGGGTCATCAAAAAAATCTGAAAATTTACCACGAAGGAGTTTTCGAAGGGTACTAAAAACTGTAAGAAAATTAGGAAAATCTAAAAAAAAAAAGTTTTTCAAAGTGTCCGATTTCACATGGAATGCCCTATATATTTATTCATCATCCTCGATCGATTTTAAGTCGAAAACACGCTAACTTTTGAAAGACTTTACAGAGGCTCCTGAAGTTTGGCATATATGGTGGGCATTTACCTGGTCAGGTTAGTATTGCAATCCAGCTAAATCGGTCCACTGGTTCAAAAGTTATGAGCATAAGAGTTAATTTCGGCAAGGGTTTTTCGCGAATTTACGAGATAAAAAAACACGATTACTTTCTAAAGGCAATTCTGAGGATGCTGAAGCTTAGATTATATATATTTTTCGTTCCCCTAAGCGAAGCCCGTGGGGGTTTGGCTACTTCCTCTATCGGGCGCCTCCCCACATGCGGATTGGGGTACGCCCGTCATTTATGAAGGATACCGGGGAAATAAAATACTCGGGGTGGATCAAAAAGTAGCAAATTTCTCAGCGTCTGTTCATCAGGTTAGGTGCGGCTGGAGCGGGTGTCTGACTTGGAGCAAGCGACTCGCTATAAAAATGTGTTTGTAATCCTGCCTGGAGGTATTGTTAGCAGCCCTAACACCAGGATCGGGTGCGGTAGTCCAATCAACTGCTCATCTCAAATATAAATGATTAACGAAACCGAAACAAATATGAAACCAAACGATTTATTGATGACAACTTTTAGCATGAAAACCCGGACAAGAATTGGAACTTGGAATGTTAGGACGCTTTTGGAAACTTCGCGACTTGCGCAACTGAGTCGTGAGTTTATTAATTATAGACTGTGTTTTCTAGGTCTATGTGAGACTCGATGGCCAGATTCTGGAGAATTTACTACGGCGGATGGTCTTACGATGCTTTATTCTGGTAAACCGAGTGATCAGCCACGCTCAAATGGTGTTGGGTTTTTACTGTCACGAGAAGCTCGTGGAGCTCTAATGGATTGGAAACCATACAGTGACAGACTGATAACTGCAAGATTTCGAACACGAGCCTGAAACCTAACATGTATTCAGTGTTACGCTCCAACTGACCCTAGCGAGTTCACGACAAAAGAACAATTTTATAGCCTGCTCGATAGAGCAATTGCCTCCACAAATCGTGGAGATATACTGATGGTAATGGGCGACTTCAATGCGCAGATAGGAGCAGATAATAGCAATATGGAAGGTATAATGGGGGTACATGGTATTGGGAATAGATCAGAAAACGGGGAGATGTTTACCGAGATGTGTGCAACAAATAATTTAGTTATTGGAGGTTCACTATTTCCACACAAGAAAATACATAAGGTCACATGGGTATCTCCTGATCATACAACTACTAATCAAATCGACCACATCACGATTAGTAGAAAATGGCGAGGATCTTTGCTTGATGTTTGTAATAAGAGAGGGGCTGACTTATTTAGTGACCACCATTTGCTTGTAGCAAGCATCAGATTGAAAATTGCGGCCATTAAGAAGAATACTGTGCAGCTCCAAAGAAGATTTAATACACAACGACTTCAAAACCCTGTAGTATTGTCAAATTATACAAACGCTCTTAGGCAATCGATTCGTGCAGAAGATGAACAAACAGATAACTGGGAGACGATAAAAAATACCTTTGTGAATGCAGCTACAAAACACATTGGATTTTCCATACCGGAACGAAAAGAATGGATCAAAGAAGATACGTGGAAACTAATTCTAGAAAGAAAAGATATCAAGGCATCTATTAACGCAGCGAAAACTAGAAACACCAAAGCAGCACTCCAGTTAAAGTATAGTGAGCTGGATCGTGCAGTAAAGCGCAGTGCTAGAAAGGATAAGAGGACCTTTGCAAATGAACTTGCTAGAGAAGCACAAATTGCAGCTGAAACACAACGTAATGGAGATCTTTACAAGACTATCAAAAAACTGGTTAACCGTACTGCTGCATCAGGAAAACCTCTTAAAGATGACAATGGAGAACTCGTAACGGCAAACGAGGCACAGTTGGAGCTATGGGCAAAGTACTATTCTAATTTGCTCGCAGAAGGTGATAGCCAAAATAACTTTATATGTGACTGCTCATCACATGAAGAGAGGTCAGACATCTCCACACAATGCCCTACCGAGTGCGAAATCATAGATTCAATCTGTGCTTTAAAAAGTAACAAATCGCCTGGTTTTGACGGCATAGCCCCAGAGCTGCTGAAAGCAGACCCGCACATAAGTGCGCAACTCATTATGCCTCTAATAAGAAAGTTTTGGTTGAATGAAGAGTTGTCAGAAGAGATCAAGGAGGGTATCATCGTAAAGATACCCAAAAAAGGTGATCTAACAGAACGTGGTAACTGGAGGGGTATAACTCTTCTCAGTATGGTATATAAAGTTATAGCTCAAATCATTACTAAAAGGCTTTCAAGCAAACTAACGCCCGAACTGCGGCCAGAACAAGCTGGATTTCGTCCGCATAAATCCTGCGTAGACCATGTTAACAGCCTTCGAGTAATTGTGGAGCAGTCTGTGGAATGGCGGTCTCCATTGTACCTCATATTTATAGATTTTGAGAAGGCGTTTGATACACTGCCACATGAAGTTATTTGGTCCTCACTCGAATGTAAACAAGTTCCCAGAAAGCTGATATCTCTTATTAAAGTGCTATATGAGGAATCTAGTTGTCGAATCTTGCATGAAAACAGCTTAAGTAGGAAGATATCTGTTAATAAAGGTGTAAGACAAGGATGCGTGATGTCCCCAATGCTTTTTAATATCGTTTTAGATTTAGCCATGAGGCGAGCCACAAGAGAAGGACGTGGAATAATGTGGGGCCTACAATCACGACTAGAGGACCTTGATTATGCCGATGACATCTGTCTGTTATCTCATAGTTTCACAGATATGAAGAACAAGCTTGAAGCAATCGCCAACTCAACAGCAGCAGCAGGTCTAAGGGTCAATGTGTCCAAAACCAAGGTATTACGCATAAACTCAGATGTATCAGAGGAATTTAGAGTTCAGGACAGAGCTATTGAAGATGTGGACTCTTTCTGCTACTTAGGTAGTATCCTGACAAAATCTGGAGGGTCTAGCGCGGATATAGCAAATAGAATTAAAACTGCTAAGCAAGCCTTTGGTCGGACTTTGGAAGTCTACAACACTATCCCGCCATGTGAAGATTAAACTATTTAATTCTAACGTAAAGTCCATCATGCTGTATGGGTGTGAAACCTGGAATGCGGCCCCCCGCGACATTGGTTCAATACAAATCTTTGTTAATAGATGTTTGCGAAGAATTCTCAAAATTTTCTGGCCGAATACCATCTCCAACTCAAGGCTGTGGGCAATCACGTCGCAAACCCCAGTCGATCGTGAAATACGAAGGCGAAAATGGAATTGGATTGGACACACCCTTCGAAAAACACATGATGATATTGCACGTAACGCAATCGAATGGAACCCTCAAGGAAGCCGTAGAAAGGGTCGTCCTGCACATACATGGAGAAGACAGATAGAGAAGGAAGTTGCGAAAGCCGGTAAAACCTGGGGTGAAATTAAGTACATGGCATCAGATAAATCCCAATGGAGAACTTTTGTTGAGGCCCTATGCTCCTTATAGGATCAACGGGAACTTATATATATATATATAAGCGAAATCGGCTTAGTGGTTCAAAAGTCATTACCAAAACCGTACTTTTCAGATTCGCGTCACCTTAAATTCACGTGTTGAAAACTCCTTAAACATGTTTGAGGAACATTGGTAGGTTACAAAAATATTTTACACCGCATTTTTGTCACTTAAAAATATTTTTACACTAAAAGAAAAACATTCGAAAAAAATTTTGCACTCAAAAAACATTTTTCACTCAAAAAATATTTAGATTTTTTTTCAAAAATTAGTTAAAAAGAAGATTTTTTACATAAAATAAAATATTTCTAATCAAAAATGGTTTTTTTTTTCACGTATTAAAATTTATTTTAACTTAAAAAGGGCATTGTGGAGGGTATTCATAGATTTGGCCAAGTCGAATTAAACTTTTCTACTTGCTTTTTTTTCATTTGAATATTCAAGATTTTTTTTCTTTCCAAAATGTTTCCTATTTTTTTCTTTTCTTGATTTTTTTTTTATAATTTCCCTAAATTTTTCTGAATTTAAAGTTAATATAAATATGGCAATCTTCAGCTGCCTCCGTGTCATCTTGCGTAAGTAAAAGTGTTTTAACAGAGAGGCGGATATCTCTAGATGGTGATTATGAATTTATACACTTTATGAGGCTCAAGGCCGATAATTTGAGATGTTTCAAATGGATTTTCAAACTTTTATACACACATTTTCTATATGGAGAATAACTAGGATCAACAATTTTTATAAAACTTTAAACACATTTAAGTCAAATATTAATACGATACATTTTATTCTCATTGATTAAGTGAAAATATTTCTAAATCCAGGGCCAGTGATTGTTATGAGAGCTTGGGCTATAAGCATTTTGATTCCGTTCAGAAATGCAAGTAAACGCTTTATTTGGAAACATATTTCATTCTACGTATAAGTGGTTTGATCACAGAGTTTAAAAAAAAAAACAGTCAAGAAAGCAAGAAACTCAAAACATGACGGCCTAAGATAACATCGATGGCACATGAGAAAAACTCAATGGCCCTAAGTTGGGCGCCATTTTTTTTTTTTTTCAATTATATGGTGAACTGAACTTCGTCTACCCATCCCTTTTAGTATTTCCTTATCTAGACCTACCTTCAAGTATACCGATCAACTCAGAGTTACTTTTTGAGTCGATGTCCGTCCGTCTGTCCATCTATCGGTTTAAGCACGATACAGGTTGCAATTTTAAATCAATTGACTTGAAATTTGAAACTTAAGCATCTTTTGGCCCAAGCAAGAAGCCTACTGAAATTAAAAATCGGTCCATGTTAAGACCTATCCCCCATTTAAATGCCCCCTTTGTATTAGGCTTGAATGACTCTAATAACCGCTTTATAATAGATATCGCTTTGAAACTAAACAGGTAATTAAATTTTGTATGCGCGAATCATTATTCCAATTTTCAAAGAAACCGGGTCAGTCCTTCTCGTAGCCCCCATACAAACCACCCTCCCGATATTCAAATAATGCCCTCAAAAGTTATAAAAATGGAAATATATGATAAAAATTTTATTTTTAGTTGTTAAACGTGTACTTTTGTAACCTAAGAAAATCGGAATATAATTGGACCATTTTTGGACTTAGTCCCCCATATAAAAATTTCAACCTATATTTAGTTAAATCGGTCTATTTAAAAAAAAAATAGACCAATTCCACTAAAATTTGATCTGTGTGTATTTTCCACACTAAATAAAGGTCTAACAAAAGACAGATACAATCGTTCCATGTTTGGACTTGGGACCCATTTTCCGGAAAACACTGGTGTAGGGTATCAAATGGTCGGTCTGGACCGACTATAACTTTCTTACTTGTTTTTAATTATATTATCAATTAAATTTCGAATTCCTATCCGTTTTAGTATTTACTTATACCCTACACCACTCTGTGGTACCCGAAATATTGGTCCTAGACCTACCTTCAAGCATACCGATCAACTCAGAATTACGATTTAGCGATGTCTGTTCGTCCGTCCGTTGGTCCATCTATCGGTTTAAGCACGATATAAGTCGCAATTTTCAATCAATTGTCTTGAAATTTAAGCATCTTTTGGCCCAAGGACGAAGCCTATTGAAATTGGAGAAAATCGGTCCATGTTAAGACCTAGCCCCATACAAACGCTCCTTTGGATTCGGCTTAAATTACTATAATAACCGTATTATAATAGATATCGCTTTGAACTTTAGCAGGTAAACAAATTTTGTATGCACGAATCACCATTCCAAAGGAGTTAAAGGAATCGAGTTAGTCCTTCTGGTAGTCCCCATACAAACCACCTTCCGATATTCAGATAATTCCCTCAAAATTCATAAAAATGGAAATATTTGATAAACATTTTATTTTTAGGTGTTAAACGTGTGCTTTAGTAACCTAATCAAATCGGAATATAGTTGGACCATTTTTGGACTTAGTCCCCCATATAAAAATTTCGACCGATATTCAGTTAAATCGGTCTATGACAAAAAATAAACCAATTCCACAAAAATTTGATATGTGTGTGTTTTTTACACTAAATAAAGAAATGACAAAAGACAGATCCAATCGGTCCATGTTTTGACTTGGGACCCATTTTCCGGAAACCACTGGTGTAGGGTATCATATGGTCGGTCTTGACCGACTATAACTTTCATACTTGTTTTTTTGAATCTTTCAGATTTTTCTTTTTTTTTTCACACGACTTTCCTACGATCGTTTAACTGATCCTAGACTCTAAGAATCTCGATGTAGAATGAACCTCTGCTTTTTGAGTTACTTTTTAAATATTAATTTACCCTAGATATGTTAAATCATAATGTAAATATTTCTTTCATAAAAAAAACTCACCTCTATATATCCTTGAACACTTTCACATTGCTGCAACACCAACAAAGCTGGATTAAATTTCATTGTGGAAAATTCATCCGGTGAACAGGGACTTAAAAATCCACTATCTGCATCACTATGTGTTGAGAGTGGCCTAGACTTACGAATTTTATATTGAACATTACGACTTGGGACCGGTCCCGGATTAAATAAAACATAATTCAGTTCTATATTCTCAGTAAGGGGTCTGGTATCATTTAACACATTATCGGCACTTAAAAGCATACGTTGTAAATGATACATATGGTTGGGGGTTACTAATTCTGAGACCGCACGTTCTTGAGATTTATGGGAGTTATTAGCTTTACCATTTTTGGGCAATTCGTTGGCAGAAGATTTTTGTGAACGTGAGAATGGCGAAAGATTTAGAAAAGTCAATTTTTTCTTGGTTCTTTGTAGGGTGGTTTGAGAAGAGGTATTTGAGTTGGAGGAGGTATTCGAATTTGTGGATGTCGATGATTCTACTAAGGCGGTGGAAGTAGTGGTTGTGGTTTCTGTAGTGGTATCTTTACTTTCCTGACTATTTGACATAGAGGGTGCTGACTCAAATGCATTTAAAAGTTTTTCTAGCGATTCGGAGGTTTTAAACTGTTCCGGATTGTTAGCATAGGTATGTTGATTTGCTATAAGATTAGCTTGTACCAATTGTTCGTTGGTAAAAGGATTTGGTATACCAATATCACTAACAGGTTCTTCTTCAAAATCATCCGGATCTATAACAAAATAATTATGATGATCAAAATTACGAGTTCTCCTCACATCATTTTCTTTTATCTCTTCTATATCCTGCTCTTCATCATAAATAACTTCCGGTACTAATTCTTCTTCACTAAAATCTAAATTTTGTCTTGAACTAAATAGAGGATCTCTTAAACCTTGTTGTTGTTGTGGTAATGGTATTTCGATATTTAAAGAATCGTGAGTTCTTCTTCTTAAGGCCTTTTCATCAACAAAATCCATGGGATCAAATAGGCAATAATTATCCATATGTGAAGTATGAGCTTTTCTTTGTCTAACCGGTAAATTTTTAACTTTTTCGGTATAATCTGCATCATTATTATTCGAGGCATTTGAGCCGGGAGGACTTGTATCAGGAGCTGGAGGTGGTGGTGATATTTCATTAGAAGAATTTGTTTGTTCTTCATTGGAAGGCAGATGTCTATTCAAAGATTTATGTGAGCTGCGATGCAGAGAAGCAAATAAACCCCGAGAATTTATTCTAGCTATACAATTTTTTAATTCTGTTACTCTACCCTTATAGGGACTTGATGGTACACTGGCGGTGTTAGTAGCATCGATAACACCTAAACCTCTAATATTAGTAGTTGAATTAGAGGTGGCAGTATCTTGTAATTTATTTAGTTTACCTAATTCCTTTCTTTCCTTTTTACTTAATACCACTTTACCTCTAAAGGGCGAAGAAGGACACGATTGTGAGACATCGACATTTCGTTGATTTCGACAGGGTAATTGTGATAATGGAGGAGGTGTGGGTGGTGGAGGATCTCTATAAGGCGGTGGTTTATTTGGCAATGTTGATGATTGTAGGGCTAATGTAGTTGTCGCATAACTAACTGGAAAATCCCGAAATAATTCCGTAAATTGTGGTATTTCTCGATTGGGTATTTGTCGTTCAAAAAATTCAAATTCCATATAATTTTCATCACGATATAAGCTACCTCCTCGTCCTCTACCTTCAGTAACATTGCCCTCATTTGAGTTATGTCTCGATCTTTTATGGGTGGACTTTTTAATGGTACCACCTTGAGCTGTTGTAGCATGTGAGGATGTTGTAGCTGCGGTGGTTTGGGTATGATTTGTATGGGTGGGTGAATTAGAGGTAGAATTGGCATTACGATCTGCTGTTTTTGATAAACGTAATTTTTGTGGTTTTTCTTTGTTTGTATTTCCACGAGTTGACAATGACGACTTTTGCATATTTGTAAAATATTTTTTTAGATAATGAAGATGTATTACATGAAAAACTTTTGTAATTGCGAGAATTTTGTCTAGTAGTTATCCTTATGTCTGGTATGGTTTGATGCCTTTTCTGATGAGATTGACCATTTTTTGCTGAATGATGATACTTAGATGAAACATTATTGTTGATTACAATAGTTTTCAAAATTCTACTCTAAAGTGTTGTAGTTTCAATGTTGCCTATTGTCTGTGGTCTTCCGTTTGACAGTGCCTGTGGTAGATGTAGGCGCATTCCAATCATATGTAGAGGTTTTCAGTGTTAAGTTACCAAGGTGTTGTTGAAAATTGTTTTTTCCACGTTGGGTACGTGTTTAAAGTGGTTGTTTCAGTTTGGTTTCCTTTGTTTTTGAAATTATTATTGTCTGTTGTTTTTTGGGGTTTTAGCTTATTGTTTTGTTTATCATCACCATCATTTGGATAAACATAGTCATCATTCACATTTTTGGTTTTATAAACATTTTCAAATTATAGTTTTAATTTTGGTTTTGGAAAAGGTGTTTAATTTTATTTTTAAACAAACTTTTAGAGGGCTTTGTAGGAAGAATATAATATTTTTAATTAAATTTTTTGGGTTTTATATATCTGTTATGTGGATTTTTAAACACTTGTACATTTGTTTAACATAATTTTTTTAGTTTAATAGAGCGTTTACACTACACAAAAATCTTATGAAATTATAATGAGTTTTTAAATCTTCTAGATATCGACCAAAACTTTTGCTAGGTAACTAGTTCCAAATGATCGCTATCCTGATTATTTTTTGATTTATTTTTTTGATTATTGTTACTGCTGAAGCATTTTTTAACTCTTGCTTATTTAGGATTTATGGAGATTTGGTAAGATGGTCTACTACAAATGCAAATTTTTAAATAAAAATTTAAAGAAAGCAAGAACCTTACGACATGAGGGTCTAAAATAACCTCGATATCAAATGATAAATATAAAAATGACCCTCGTTAGGCGAGCCATTTAATTCAGTTATACCATCAACTGAATTCCTATCCCTTTCAGTTTATTTTTTAAAAGCCCCACGTTGGGCGCCATTTGATTTCTAAAATGTTCTGAATTTTACTGTATATTTCCAAGTTTTTCTGAAAATACCTTAAAGAAGTATTTGTTTGATATTCCTTATTGTCCTTAAGATAAGTAACTTTAACCGACAGTAAGTCCAGGGTCAAGTCCCAGAAGTCAATGTTTCTAAAAACATGATATGCCCTTAACTGCCGCACGTCTTTTAAAGATATGACCAAACAGTTTAACATACGATGGTCATATGGCATAGTTTCGGGAACTCGCAAAATTTATGGAGTATGAACAAGGTAAATCTAATATAGGTAATATAGGGCACATAGGGATTCAAGGGAACGACAGAGCGGACGAGTTTGCAAAATTAGGTTCTGATGGTATTGGTACTTCGGTACATAACTATCCACCTATCCAACACTTAAGGTCTCTACGCGATTATCTAAACACGGCAATGGATAACAGAAAGTCGAGAGAGCTAACAACAAGTACGATCAGTAGAAGATTGTGGTCATGCTGCAATCTGAAGAAAACCAACTACTTAATCTCGCTTAACAGATGGAATTGGCGTAAACTTACAGAAGTGATCTCTGGGCACTGCCTTATAGGTTATCATAGAGAGAAAATGGTGCTTATTTTCGACGACCGCTATAGAAGTGCAATGAAACTAATACTGCGATGAACTTTATACTGGCATGCTTTGGCCAGAACCTGCCTGCATATATTGGGCAGTCATGACTTCGAAAGCTTGGAAACGGTTTTGAGCGCTGATCTAAGGCTAATATTGCAATTCGCGATAAGGACTAACGAGTTTTAGCAGCGTCTCTTAGGAATTATTATAGCTTCGGTATGGACCACCGCTCTATGTGAAGAGTCTTTGACTCTGCCTCCTCTTACCTTACCTAGGTCACAGGGAAATTTCAGGGAAACGTGAAGCTGAAGAGTTTTCTAGACTGGGAACTATATTACGGAATTGGAATGTGTTGGTATGCCTCTAGAAGCTTGCAAGCAAAATATACGGCGTTGTTCCGCTTCGGAGACTAATAAGAGATGAGCAAATGAATGGACATTTGAGACTACTCGACAGATTTGGCCTTCCCTTAATCAGAAGCGCATAAGTGAGCTAATATGGGTTCCGAAAGGAGGAATTTTGACAATGGTTGCTAAAATAACCGGACACTGTCCTTTAGGAAAGCACGCTGAGCGGTTATCTGTGCCATCAAATGACTTTTGCTGGAGCTGGAAACTATAGAAAACTTTATCCCCCATTGCCCGGGACTTTCTGGTCAGAGACTTGTTTCACTATGATTAAACGAGCTGCACGATCTTTCTGATTTGTCGGAAGTTAAAATTCAATATATTTGGAGTTTCATAAGTAACTCAAATTGGTTTAACGGTAGGGATTAGCAGAGGAACCCTATTACCGCCCAGGGTATTGGAATGTGTTGGTATGGCTCTAAAAACTTGCAAGCAGAATATACGGCTTTGTTCCGTTACGAAGACTAATCAGAGATGTGCACATGGATGAACGTTTAAGACTACATGACGGATTTGGCCTTCTCTTAATCGGAAGTGCACAAGAGAGATAAGCCGTTCCAGGTGGAGAAAAGCACGCCGAGCGGTTGTCTGTGCCGTCAAATGCTTTTTGCCGGAGCTGGAAACTAAAAAAAAATTAAGCCCCTATTGTCCAGCACTTTCTGGTCAGAGACTTGTTTTACTATCATTAAACGAGCTGCATGATATTTCTGATTTGTCGGATGTTAAAATTCAATAATTTAGAGTTTCATAAGTAACTCAAATTAGTTTAACGGTAGGGACGAGATGAGAATGAAAAACTTAACACCATTTAATTTTTTTGGAATATTTCCAAATTTTCTGATTTTAATACATTCTTATATCTTTCTGATACCTCCTAATTTTCCTAATGTTTTCTTATTAATGAAAATGCATGATAAACCCCTGAGACCTTAAAGCCCCAAGTTGGGCGCCATTTATTACCAGTTTTAATATCAATTTTTTAATGTCAAAAAGAAAAGTAAAAAATTTTTTATATCAAAATTGTTTTATTAAAATAGAACTTTGATAGCCTCGTAGGGCGCCTTTTGTTACTATTTTTTATATAATTCTTTTTTCATCATGAATAAAACTTAAAGCTTCATTTGTTACTTGTGATGTATTCATCTAAATTATCTTCAAAAAATTTGCTTATGTCAATTTTTTATCAGCAATTAAACTTAAAACCGCTTGGTGGGCGCCATTTGTGACTACTTTTTTAATTCTTATTTTTTGTCATGAATGAAACTGAACCATGTTGGGCGCCATTTGTTACTATTGCTGTCTTTAATTAAATTTTCTTCAAAAAACTTTTTTTGTATCATTTTTTTTTTATCAGATATAAAACATGGAGCTTGTTGGACGCCATTTGTGACTATTGATATCTTCAACTGAAAATTCCTTCTTATAATAAAAAACTCTTTTAAATGTTTTTTTTGTAACAAGACAGGACCCAACAAAGAGTTGTACAAGATCACCACATCGTCTCTTTTATATAAAAATTACCCAAGTTCGAATGCTACTCATATTCCAGAAGTTTCAAAACTCCTTTGTTTGCTGTATTGTATATGCCTTTTAAGCTATAAGTTTTAATGGTAATTTTTGAGCACTTTTTTCCGGTTTTAAATTTTTTTCATTATTATTTTGCCGTCTGCTGTCATTTTTTTCGTTTTATTATTAAATTAATTGTTTTCATAAATCTTCATCTCTTTTTCTTTTTGGGAAAGAGGTTTTTAACTTTGAACAGTTACTTTTTAAATTGAGCGAACTTTGCGAACTCAAAAAAGAAAAAAAATAAAACCAATTTTGGGGAAAATGTTATGCTCTAAATATGGAAAACACCATTTATTTTCACACTAATTTTCCTAAAGTTTTAAAATTAATGAAATTGCATGAAAAAACATTGAAACCTTAAAGCCCCAAGTTGGGCGCCATTTTTTTCTTCAGATGTCTTTTACCCAATATTTTTTTTTAATTTTTTTAGTAATATTTGTTAATATTTCTAAGAACTAGAAATATAAATTAAAATTGAATACTAAAAGACATTTTTCAAGACTTGAACAGGGTTGTCAACAGCGAGAAATTTACAACAACGGAAAGTCAAAATTCATTAAGATTAGCCAAATGATTTCATCTGACTAAAGTGAGATGATAAACTCTAACGAGTGGTCGGAGCCAGACGTAACCTAAAAGTGTGAATACAATAATTTTTTGTTTTGAATATGTATTTGGGATGTGTAAGAAAATTTTATCAACAAAAACCAAAATCTTCGATCGAGCACTTTTTGCAACAATCGCGCTTAAATTGCAAAAATTAAAAAAAAACACTCTTCAAAGCTCAAATATATGGACTTAATAGATTTTGACCTCTTGATTCCAGATCTTCTTTTTAAAAATTTTGTTGCATACACCGTTTTTGAGATATTCGCGTTTACAGATTCCAAAAACCGCCATTTAAGTACTTTCTGTTGATCCACCGTAAAGTTTTCTAAAGTCGGTAACAACAAACTTTATAGTAAATGGACCTCCCGAATCCGAATCAGCTATCAACACTTTTGTAGCAGTATCCATTTTAGCCACAATATGGGACATGCTTTTTAAATAAAATGGACCTCGTGATTCCAAATCCGCAGTCCAAATTTCTCTATAGCTTTTGGTTTTCGAGATATTCGCGATTTAAATTTCAAAAATGCGATTTAGTGCGTTTTTTGTTGCTCCACTATAATTGCGCTAAAGCCCAAAACTAAGAGTGGATTTATATAATGTGGACCTGTAGAATCCAAATCTGTCATCTAAAATGCTGTGTCTTCCTTCGCTTTTGTGTTATTTGCGTTTAAAAATGTGCCAAATTTCGTACCACACCAAATACCTTCCAGATTATTTTTTTTATTTTTTGACCGTTTTAATAGTTTAAATACTTTGTATAAATACATTTTTTCTAAGGAATATTTTTGGTCATATGTGTTTTTTTGATATCTCTCATAGTTTTCGAGAAAATTCGAATATTGTAATTTTTTACAATTCAACCGCGATTTTAGCAAAATGTGCTCAATCGAAGATTTTGGTTTTTGTTGCTGAATTATTCTTAGATATCCCGATTGCATATTCCAAAAAAAAAAAACCCGAGCTCCCATATCCAATGTTTTCAAAGTTTCATTAAAATATCTGATCTTAATCTGACACACATTAAGTGTGACAAACGAAAAGCACTGATGATGAAAGGATAGCAACTTCCAAAAATTGTTGACATCTCCGCTAAACCTGTGTTAACTTAAATATTTTTCAGAAATATGAATTCATAACATTTTTTGCGTTCTCCATGTTATTATAAAATGCGGAAAATTTTGTTATTTTTACTTGGACATCGCTAAATCGACTTATCTCTACACAACATCAGATCTATGATGTCTTTCATGCTTAAGTGTTTGCAACGATTACTTGATCTTGATACTGGGATAAAGTCACAAAAATTTCTTCGTCATCCCAACTGCATGCATACTTGCGAAATTCTGCTAGTAACTGTTCGACACAAAAAATCTACTTTAGCTGAAGTTATGAGTTTAAAAGTTAATGGTTCTTTTTTTGGCCATTTCTTCTTTCATTTCAACTATTTATTTGGTGGACCTTCATAGACTTTATTTTTTTTGTTTGCCTTTTAGGAGATATTTTTTGGTTGTATGGTTTTCTCTTTTGACCAAGTAATTTGTTTGATATTTGTTTTTCTTGTGTTTATTTTTTCCTTGGCCGACAGTGTTAAGTCAAATTATGAAAAAAGGGTTTCATTTATTTTAAATGAAATTTTGGTTGCCCAACGAGTATTTTTTTTAACAAATTTTCGTTTATTATTTTTTGGTTTAACAAGATTGTGAATTATTTAAAATTGGTAAAAGCTGTAAAGTATGCAATGTTTTTTTTTTTTTTTTTTGTTTTTTGGAAAGTAATTGCTTTTAACACTTGCTAGTTAAAAATAAATTGTAAATGGGGGAATGTCAGAGCCGCTGTTATCTTTTATTATTATTTCTTCCTTTTCCCCACATCAGTTTTTTATACATAATTATAAATTTCCTTTTACAATATTTGTAGCTGTTCTGTTCAATATTTAAATATCCTTAGCTGTAATTAATTCATTATTTCTATCTGTGTTTTTATATTCAAACTATATTTTCATTCCCTCTATAACTTTCAATTTGTTTTAATGACCTAATTTTAATTACTTTTTATAAGCTTTACAATGAAAAAAAAAGTTTAAAAACTCCTTAAAATGTATGAAGAGAGAGAAAAAAAGTAAAGCATAAAAAAATTCCCTTACATTCATACAAATTAATTGCATAATTTCAGGCTTACAAAATAAAAAAATACAAAATTTAAAAATCATTGTATAATGATGTTAATAAACTAACAGAACCAACTAATAACTTTTTTTATTTTTAAATAAAACAGAAGTTTATTTATATAAAAAACTCCTTAAACTAACTTTTTTTGTGCGCCAAGTAACAAGTTGTATAATAAAATACACCAGAAAAAAAAATAACTTAAAGTAATTTGCAATTAAAATGTTAATTTTTAATTGAATTCAAACACCAGTGAGAAAAAAACATTAAGAAATGTGAAAAAACAGTAACTGGACCAGAGGGAAATGTAATGGTGTTGAAAATAAGTAAAAGAAAACGTTTCATACTTAACAAAATAATGAGCTTTTGTGTGAGAACAAGATGGTGTGAAAATTATGTAAATTATATAGTATATAGTTTAGGCGCAGGAAAAAAATAAGAATAAATTAAAAAGAACTGTAACTGCAATTAAGCTTATGGGAGAGAAAAAAGTGAAACAGAAAAATTTTAAGAGGAACCTGTAAATTGTTTTATGGTGAAGGCACTACAAAAGTGGAATTTGTAATGAATAGGGATGAGATTTTCATGCACTAAAAAATCGAAAATATGCACTTAAAATATGCGCTAAAAAGTTCAAAAAATGCACTAAAAAATCTTAAAATATGCACTAAAAAATAAAATGTATACAATAAAAATCTTGTTTTCATTAAAAAGCAAAAAATAATGCCGGGTAACATTTAAAACTTTATATAAGCACGATTTTTTAAAGAAATTAAGAAGATCTTAAAAAAATTTAAAAAAAAAGTTTCTTATTTTCAAAATAAATTTTTACAGAGCTTTTTTAAAAAATAAATTTAAATTTTTGTTTTTGCTAATTTATGCCAAAATATGCACTTAATAGTTGGAAATATGCACAAAATATGCATTTAAAGTCAAAATATGCAAAAATATGCACTTTCACCAAAATATGCAAAAACAAATCAATGCCATTTTAACGTAAATTTTTTGATTCGGAAAGATAATTGGTCGATATCGTTTTTAGACTGTCGACAAAAAACGTGCATTTGCATGGAAATCTCATCCCTAATAATGAATAAAGTTTTTGTAATTTAATACAGCTTAATTAACGTTTTCAAAACATACAAATAATTATTTAAATTTATTTATAAAAAAAAACAGTATAATAAGGATTTGTATAAAAAAACATGAAACAAGTTTGATCCGACTCGGCCGAATTCAAGAATCCTCTTGACAATGCCCTAAATGCCTTAAATGCAAATGAATTAAATAACTCGAAAACTAATGCTAAAAGAGCTTTCGGGTATGCTGCACGAATGTTTCTTGGATTAAGTCCGACATTATTGCTTTAGTGACTTTTTGTCGAAGCGCTCGTATTTAGCGAGCCAAACGAGTGCGGGACAAAAAAAATTGTAATTTTTATTTAAGTGCCCTTTTTGAGATAATTCAAAAGCTAATATTTGGAGAGATTTTGGGTATTCAGTACTCGGATCAGGCCCGACACGTTTTAGTAATTTGTTGTCGTATTAAGGGTTTTTACCGAGCTACGCGAGTGCAGGACGTTAAAAACTACAAAAAGTGTAATTTAAGTGCCCTTTTTGAGATAAATCAATAACTAGTGCTCGGAAAGATTTCGGGTATTCAGTACAAATAATTCTCGCATCAAGTCCGACATTTTTACTTTCGTAACCTTGTGTCGTGTAGGTAGTATTTACTAAGCTACACGAGTGCAGAACGTTAAAGACTACAAAAAGTTTGATTTTAGAGTAATTTAAGTGCAGTTTTTGAGATAAATTAAAAACTAATGTTGGGAAAGCTTTCGGGTATTCAGTAGAAATAATTCTCGGATCAAGCCCGACAATTTTACTTCTGTAACCTTTTGTCGTATCGGTAGTATTTACCGAGCTACACGAGTGCAGGACGTTAAATACTACAAAAAGTGTAATTTTAGTGTTATTTAAGTGCCCTTTTCGAGATAACTCAAAAGCTACTGTTCGGAGAGCATTCGGGTCTTCAGCACTAATAATTCACGGATCAAGCCCGATATTATTGGTTAAGTGACTTTTAGTCGTATTGGCAGTGTTAACCGAGCTAGACGGGTGCGGAATGTTAAAAACGATAAAAAGTGTCATTATACCCTACACCACTCTGTAACTACCCGAAATATTGGTCCTAGACCCACTTTTAAGTATACCGATCGACTTAGAATAACTTTTTAAGTCATTTTAGCGATGTCCGTCCGTCTGTCTGTCCGTCCGTCCATGTAAACGTTGTAAACACGATACAGGTCGCAATTATCAATCGATTTGTCTAAGATTTGAATCTTAAGCTTCGTATGGGCTAAGGACGAAGCCTATTGAAATTGGAGAAAATCAGTCCATGTTTAGACCTAGCCCCCATACAAAGGGGGCTCGAATTTTGGCTCACATGGCTCTAATAACCGTATTTTAATAGATATCCTTTAGAAATTTGGCTGATAAACCTGTTTTATATTCAGTAACGTCCGTTCGTTTCAAAGAAATCGGACCAGTTCTTTTTGTAGCCCCCATACAAACCACCTTCCCGATATTCACATAAAATATTTTATTAAAATTTTTTACTTTTTATTAAAGATTTGACAAAAGATATTTCCAATCGGTCCATGTTTGCTCTTGGGACCCATATTCCGGGAAACACTGGTGTAGGGTATTATATGGTCGGTCTTGACCGACTATAATTTTCTTACTTGTTTTAGTGTTATTAAAGTGCCCCTTTTCAGATAACTTAAAAGCTAATGTGAAAAAAAGTGTAATTTTAGTGTTTTTTAAAGTGCCCTTTTTGAGATAACTCAAAATCTAATGTTTGGAGAGCTTTCGAGTCTTCAGCACTAATAGCTCAAGCATAAACCCCGATATTACTGTTTAAGTGACTTTTTGTCTTAACGGCAGTGCTAACCGTGCAAAAAAAGTGCGGGACGTTAAAAACAAAACAAAAAAATGTCATTTAAGTGCCCTTTTTTAGATAACTCAAAAACTTATGCTCGGAGAGCTTTCGGATCTTCGGCACTAATAATTGTCGAATTAAGCCCGACATTATTGTTTAAGTGATTTTTTGTCGTATAGGCCATGTTAACCAAGCTAGACAAGTGCGTGACGTTAAAAAAGACAAAATAGTCATTTAAGTGTTATTTAAGTGCCCTTTTTGATGTATCTTAAAAAAATACCATTAGCAGAGCTTTTGGGTATTCATCCTGATTAATTCTTGGATCACGTTGGAGATTATTTGTTAAGTTTCTTTTTGTGTTATCAATAGTATTTTCTTAGCTACAAGAGTGCGGGACGCAAAAAAACGACAAAAAGTGTCCTTTAAGTGCTATTTAAGGGCTCTTTTTAAAACAACTTGAAAACAAGTATGCTCGGAGAGCTTTCAGGTATTCTGCAGGATTGTTCTTAGATAAAGCCTTTTTTTTTGTACCATTTACTTTAGATATAGTGGGCTGGCGAGTCCAGCTCGTGTATTTGGGGGAAGACAATATTTTTAAAACAATTTTTTTTTTGTACGGAATTAAACCTTTTTAGTATATAAACGCATATTTCGAGACATTTCACCTAGAGATGGGCGCGTGAGTGATTTTTGACTCACACTCACTCACGCTCACGACAGGAGTTTTTGAATCAATCAAACTCACTCCCAAGCATATTTTTTAAACCCTACACCACAGTGTGGTACAGGGTATAATGAGTTCGTGCTGATGTTTGTAACTACCCGAAATATTGGTCCTAGACCCACTTTTAAGTATACCGATCTACACAGAATCACTTTTTGAGTCGATTTAGCGATGTCCGTCCGTCCGTCTGTCCGTCTGTCTGTCCATGAAAACGGTGTAAACACGATCCAAGTCGCAATTTTTAATCAATTAACTTGAAATTAGAAACTTAAGTCTCTTTTGGCCCAAGGACGAAGCCTATTGAAATTGGAAAACATCGGTCCATATTTAGACCTAGCCAACATACAAAGTTCCTCTCTAGTTTTGGCTCAAATGACTGTAATAGCCTCATTTTAATAGGTATCCTTTCGAAATTTGGCAGGTAATCATGTTTGATCTACACAAATCACCATCCCGAATTTTAAAAAAGTCGGACCAGTCGTTTTTGTAGCTCCCATACAAACTACCTTCCCGGTTTTCACATAAATCTCTCAAATTTCATGAAAATAGAAAATATTTAATTAAAATTCCCTTTGTGTATGTTAAAGGTGTACTTTAATAACCTTATCAAATCTGATAATTATCGGACCAATTTTGGACTTAGTTAAAGCGGTTTATTGTCAACAACACGAAGCCTATTTCACTCAAATTTGATTTGTGAGTGCTTTTTACACTCATTAAAGATTTGACAAAATAAAGATCTAATCAGTCCATGTTTGAACTTGGGACCCATTTTCGGGAAACTCTGGTGTAGGGTATTATATGGTCGGTCTTGACCGACTATAATTTCTTACTTGTTCTACTTACATTCACTCACAATCACGTGAAAAAATTTAATACAGCTCACACTCACGTGCACTCACGCAGGCTTCACTCACATTCACGAAACTCTTATTTATAAAAAACTAAAATTTTAAAAACTACAATATCGAAAATCTTTCAAAATATTCAGCAAAATTTAAACTTTCAGCGAAATTTTACAATTTTTTTGTTTTTTTCTGAACGAAAACTCAAGTTTAGCCAAATTTTACCAATTTTTTGTTGCTTTTTTTGGTACTTAAGAAAATATAAAGAGGAAATAAATCACGCAAGCTCACACAAAAAAATAGACTCACGCACACTCACTCACGCAAAAATCTTACTTACGCACACTCACTCACACAATTTTTTCTCCTATCACACTCACTCTCAATCACGTGAGTAAAATTGAATTCAGTCACAATCACGCGCGAATCACGTGAATCACGCTCTAATCTGCTCATGGGCCCATCTCTAATTTCACCTACAGAAAAACCTTACATTCTGAGACATTTTTCCTTTAGAAAAAGTATCTGACTCTGCGCCAATTTAACTATAGAAAAAGTCTAAGATTCTGAGACATTTTTCCTATAAAAAAGGCCTCAAAGTCTGAAACATTTTTCTAATAAAAAAAGTCTCAAATTCTGCATCACTTTTCCTATAGAAAATCAGATTCTGCGACATTTTTCCTATAGAAAAAGCCTCAGATTCTGACACTCAGTCTATAGAAAAAGTTTCAGATTCTAAGAAATTATTCCTATGGAAAAAGCCTGGGATTTTGAGACATTTTTCCATAGAAACCGTATCAGATTTTGAAGCATTTTTCCTATAGAAAAACTCTCAGATTCTGAGACAATTTTTCTATAGAAAAAGTATCAGAATGTGAGACATTTTTCCGATAGAAAACGTCTCATATCCTAAAAATATTTGACTAAAGAAAAAGTCTCAGATTCTAAAACAATTTGCCTATAGAAAACGTCTCAGATACTGAGACATTTTTTCTATAGAAAACATTTCAGATTCAAAAAAAATTTGCTTATAGAAAAATTCTCAGATTCTGAAAAATCTATCCTATAGAAAAAGTCTTTGAATCGTGGACATTTTTGTAATAGATAAAGTCTCAGATTCTGAGACAATTTTCCTATAGAAAAATTATAAGATTCCGAGACATATTCCAATAGAAAAAGTCTTAGATTCTGAAACATTTTTCCTATAGAAAAAGTCTCGGATATTCTATACCCGAGTAAAAAGGAATTTATATAAATGTATATTATTTTATATGTTTTCATAAAACCATATACAACTATATGAGTCAAAGTATAAAATTATATCTCACTTTGAAATTTTCCAATTTTTTTAAATGATGTCATATAAAATCATATCTAATTATATTGTTCATAATATATTAATATAAATGGTAGATGTAATCATACGTTGCACATAAAACTTAATCCGATTTCATACATTATTATACGTGACTTTATATCTAATTATGTATAGGACTTTACTAAACAAAAAATACAGTATCAATTTATGTATAATTATATATGACTAATATAATACCATTTAAAACTATATATGGTTCCATACTAAAAAAATTTCCAACAAAAATAATAGATATAATTATATGTGTCTTAAACGATAACATATCTGTGTTTGTATGGTACTATATATACGCAAATTTTGTCTAAACTCAATATATATTTATAAATGGTCGCATATGTAATGGAATATATATTTTGATATAATCATGTATAAAAAAAATATTTTTTTGACCAAACAACTGGCCATATATAATTATATATGCCAGTATTTCAAAATTAATTTTTGTGTGTCAACATATATGGTTATACAAAACTTTTTATTGTATCATATAAGATTACATATGATTTTTGGGAACCTGAGTTCGATTCCCGGCCCAGTCGAGAAAAAAAAGTTTTTTTTTATTTTTTTTAAATAGAAAACACTTTTTTATTGCGTTTAATTTTTTTAGAACTAAAAAATTTTCATTTTTGGAATTTTTGCAATCATTTTTAAAAAATTATTTTTCTTTTATATAGTTATATATAACTATATTTGATTTATTATAAAATTATCTATAATTTTTGGGAACCCGAGTTCGATTCCAGAAAAAAAAATATATTTTTTTTATTTTTTTTAAATAGGAAACACTTTTTTATTGCATTTATTTTTTTAGAACTAAAAATTTTTCTTTTTTTGAATTTTTGCAATCATTTTAAAAAAATTATATTGCTTTTATATAGTTATATATAACAATATTTTATTTATTATAAAATTATCTATCATTTTTGGGAACCCGAGTTCGATTCCAGAAAAAAATATATTTTTTTATTTTTTTTTTAAATAGAAAACAGTTTTTTATTGCATTTGTTGTTTTAGAACTTAAAAAATTTTACTTTTTGAATTTTTGCAATCATTTTTAAAAATTTATATTGCATTTATATAGTTAATAATAGCTATATTTGGTTTAAATTATCAATGATTTTTGAACCCGATCTCAAATCTAATTCTTATTTCCTGATTCCATGAAAAATTTCAAACTTATAAGCCAGTCTTATTTCACTTTGGAAGCCTATGACTTGGAAATAAGGCATACCGCTACATTAAAATTATTCTTTAAGCTTACCATGAAAGCCTATTATAGCGCTGTACGTCATTCCAATTTTTTTTTTTTGCAAATTTTATCAAAAATTTTCTAAGTCTTTTTGAAAATTGTGTACAAGTGAATAACATATTTAATTGGATGTAATCATATATTACTACTTATATGTTAGATCAATTTGATATAATTAGATACGATCAATTTATTTAAAACTAAGTCTTTTAAAGTTGTTATTTGCTAACAACGTCCGCTGGTCTAGAGGGTAGAGATTGCGATTACAAAACGGAAGACTTGTGGTTCTAATCCCCGTCCGTTCGAAGTTTTTTTTTTTATTAATTTTCAGTTTGACATTATTATATCTAAAAATAAATCTAAAAACAGAAACATTTTTTGGATAAAAATGTATCCAATATTTTTTTTATAAAATCAAGATATCAGATATTATAAGATAACTTTGGCGCGGCCAAATTTCGGATGAAATTACATTATATAATATCCATTTAATATAAAAGCATGATATTGGATGTTTTAAGATAACTTTGGTGCGGCCAATTTCCGGATGAAATTACATCATATCATATCATATTTAATACAAAATCATGATAATAGATAATTTGGGATAACTTTGGCGCGGCCAATTTCCGGATGAAATCACATACAATCAAATATTAAACTGTAACTTCATATATTATAAGATGTTATTAGATAACTTTGGCGCGGCCAATTTTCGGATAAAATTTAGCAAAATCAGATCCAATAAATTATATATAATTTTATAAGATAACATGTTTTACCATACAATTTTTTTTTACTCGGGTATAGAAAATTTAATACTATATAATTTTCGTAGCAGAAAATATTTTCAAAAATCAGAACCACTGCAACTTTAGGCCATTTGCATTTTAAAGTATACTTTTAGGCAACAAAAAATTAATTGATTTGAAGTGTGATTTTTTGGGTGGCAAATTTATTTCCAAATTTATTTCAAAGCGGTAGAATTGAATTGAAAAAATATCAAACAATATCTTTCTTTTAGGCCTTTAAATATGCTAAAAAAGTATATAGTATATTTTTTGGGGATTGCAAAATATTTTATATTTCAAACTGAATGAATTTTAATTTTGCATTTAATACCAAACAGCTAGTATTTAGTGACTTAGCTAAAACTATTAAATTTCCATTTGAATACAGATTAAAATATGTCAAATACATTTTTAATTTTCAAAAATCTATAGCCTACCTTTGGGTGGGAAAATGAGTTTTATTTGATGGCATATATTTTGAATTTGAAATAGTTTGTTTTTTGATAAATATGCAAAGAGAAAACGTCTAAACAAAATTCATAATATAAAGCAGAGTTTTAGGGAGTAAACAATTTCAAAAACATTAGCATACAAAAAGGCCGAATAGTAGGGTGTGCTATTTTCAAAATTATTTTAAATTTTTATCTGCAGTTAGCAAATCATAACGAATAGAAACATGAATAAAAAAGGTAAATTCGACTAACAGGGAAGTCTCCCTGGTGTCACCCTCCGATCTTCATGAAAGTTTTAGGGGGCGGGGGGTCGATTCGTAATAAGAAGTAGGTGTCAGTGGTTAAAGAAAACTTTTTTTTTGTTGCATTAAAGTGTAAGTTTCCTGGTTTGTGATAGAAGTAATATACATAGTATAAATCAAGGTTAAAAAAATGTTTGAAATTTTAGTATAGTTTTAGGGTCACATTTTATTTATTTCTTTTCTGCATTTATATCAAAAAATCTTATATAATTCTATGCACAAAATACTTTCAAACATTAAAATTTACATTTTTATCCAATAATATCAAAATATACTTGAAACTATCAAAAAAATTAAAAATTTCATTGCATAGTTTTAGGATGTCAATAACAAAATATTTTTCAAACATAATTTCTAATGGCTTCTTCTTTATCTGTCAATTGCAGTTCTTAGTTAACACTTTGTTTAATAGAACTTTACACAGACTCATGCAGTTTTTTTAAATTTTGTGGTTTTCAACAAAATTTTTAACTCAATCATTTGTACCCCAAAAAAAGGAAAATAACTTTATAAAACTCTTGATGAAATGGAAAAATTCTTTTAAAAACCACTCTGATATGTATTGTGTGTATTTGAAAATTTCTTGCTTTTTCTTTTAGTTTTTCTCTAACATTTAAAAAAAAAAAAACGTAAAACTTTGGCAAACATTTTTCAAAGCTGAGATTTTTAAAGCAAATAACTTCAGATTTCTAGTTTTTTTCTCTGACAAAAAAATAAAAGTTTATTCTTTTATTCTATACTCTCTATTTGGGATTTGATATGCAGTGGTTAGGTATGATAGTGGTAAAAAAACATCTATTACTGGATTGACGAGGGTGATATATTTTTGATTTCAAAAATTAAAAAATCGAAAAATGGTTTCAAAATTGTTTTTTTTGAACACTATCGATATTTATTGAAAGTTTACTAGATTTTCACAAGGAAAAAAATTTAAAAAATTTTATTTAAAATATTTTTATATGGTTTTAATTCGAAATTTCCAATTTAAACTGAGGGTGATATCTAAGGCAACAGAAAACCAGCAGTTATTAATTTATTTTGAGGCCTAAAACTATGCAACAACATATTTGAAACAGTTGTCAGAAATAAAACATATTTTTACTGAAATTTTATTTAAAACAGTAAAGAATTATAAAGAATTGTCCTGATTCCTACTCTTGAAGGTTCTTATGATGTGTTACTTCAACTAAAAACATAGACTTATTTTGTATAGCATAGTTTTAGGCCTCAAAATAAATTCATAGCTGCTTGTTTTCTGTTGCCCTAGTGATATCCGACTAATACCGAAATATCGGAAATAAAGAATAGTTTTAATTAAAGAAAAACCCAGGCCTCGAGCTTAAAAATTTTATTTAAAACTTTTTTTTTTTTAGAAAATATTTGTGATATTCTAGGAAATTCCCTTGATCTCTATCGAAAATTTCCTGTATTTACACGAACAATTATTTTTTTTTGAACTTTTAATTTTTTTAAAAAGAGTCCCAGGTGTTCTTACATATATTTTTTCTTCAAATGGTAAATACTTTTGATCTTCTAGTATAGTTTTTTTTTTCCTATATCTAAAAGTGGTTTTTGTTATACAACTGAAGTTTGTACAAATGTGTTCAATTTTTATCACATACTTGTTGTAAAGAATATTCTTCCTTTCCTTTCTGGTGTTTTCAAATCATGTCAATGACAAGTTGTTTGTCAATTCTTTGTATTACATTTGTTTATATTTTAACTTTATTTAAAGTTTCATTCAAGTGGTAAATGGGAAAGTTCAATGTTCATGCACATACTTCGATAAAGGGAGTTGGAAATGTATTTTTTCATTTTCCTTCTCTTGTATCTTTTATAGATTATTTTAAAAGTTGCATTTAATAGTAACATTTATAAGGAATTTAAATTTAAATAGTTGTAAAGTTTTTGCTATTTTTTAAAAAAGTTGTTAGTTAATAGTGCAATTTTAGTAATAAATACTTTTTGATTTGTTTTTAAATAGAAAATTTATTGAATTTTTATTTGTTTTTTATTTTTCTTTTTAGGTAAGTGACAGTATTTTAAAAGAAGTGACAACTAAAGGTATGCTACAGTATTTTGAAGAAATTAACCCTGTAAGGTATGCAACAATTATTAAAAAAAAAACAAGTAGATAAGTTAAATTTAACTAGGCATTCGGCCAATACTATCCACAATGCTAAGACATTTTTAATACAAATGAATTAACCTAGAAAAGCAGTTTTAAAGTTATTTTTATTTTCCTAACTTAAGAAATAAACATTTTTACCATCTTTTTTTTGTAATTTTACAAATTTTATAATGTGTAAGGTTTTTCGACTGTAAAAAATTTATTTGAGTTTAAAAACTTCTCTGAGTTACAAAAACTCTTTGTAAAATATATTTGTGGCTTAGATGTGAATTCGGAATGAAAACCTTCTCTAATTCACGGATTTGCTCATAATTTCTTAAGCACTTGACCAATTTCGCTGAAATTTAATACCAGCTTGATCTGGAAAATTAGAAAATTAGAATGCCACGTTTCAGTACCCTCAGAGACTTGCAGTACACTCAAAAAAAAATCTCGTAAAATTACAAAAAAAACTTGTAATTTTTTTTGTTTGCTACCTCCTATTTGACAAAAATACCTAGTAATTTTACAAGCTTTTTACCAATAAGTTTGTAATTTTACAAGGTTTTACCAATAAAATTGTGAATTTTCAATTTTTTTTGACAAGATAAAATTTACAGGGAGGTTTCGTAGTTTTACTAGATTTGTTGCTACCTCCTATTTTACGAGCTTTTTACCAATAATTTTGTAATTTTACAAGCTTTTTACCAACAAAATTGTAAATTTAAAGTTTTTAACACAATTAAAATTGCAAGGAATTCTGGTGAATTTACTAGATGTTTTTGTAAAATTATCTTGGAAATTTGTAAAATAACAAAAAAATTGTAAAATTACAAAAAAAAATTAAAATTTCGATCCAAATTTGTTTGTTAAAAAACAAGGAAAACTGTCAAATATTGGTAAAATGGGACTTACGAGCCTTTTCCTAGTAATTTGACAAAGTTTTTTTTTGTGTGTAGTCTTTCGTAAGTTAGAGTATTTTTTTAATACACAGACAGAACGGACGGACATCGGAAGATCATCTGCAAACGTATCGGGTTTGTTTCAGGGCAATCGGTGGATGCCCACTAAGAGACCTCTCTGGTAAGTGAAGGGCACTAAAAAAGTTTTTATATGCTCTATTTTTTTTAAGACACAGACACCTAAAAGTATGCTTCATTTTTATGCACTACGTCACTCTGTGGTACAGTAGAGTGGCATTTTTTCTTCAACTTTTGATTTTCCCAAGTGTCTGGGAAAATTTTTGTTCTACTAGACCTAAAAATTTTGTGGCACAAATTTGAGGTTAATCGGATTAAATTATTCCGTGGTGCCGGACAAATTTTGGATTTTTGAAAATTAAAGCAAAAAAAAATTTTTAAAAAATATGTCCTGCGATACATCATATTTTTATAATTTTGATGCGCTGAACACGAATAATAAAAAAAAAAAATAAAATGACGGGTTTAAAAAAAATATCGGGTTTTCCTACGATCAAGAAATTAAAAACAAATATCGAAATTTGTTTTCCTTGACCCTTTCATAGAGTTTGAGAAAAACTTTCATTTCAAATTAATTCAGTCAAATCTCAACATTTTAACCTTTGGCGAACTTCGATCAAAATTTTGGTTTTTTAGAAAATTTTCACCAAAAACTGTTATTAAAAGGAGCTTATTGAGTTCGCATTGAGTTTAAAGAAAGTTTGTCTTAATTTCTATAAAATAATCAAGGGAAAAATATGTTGAGACTTTTGTTCAAAGATTTCATGAACACAAGAAAAAACCACAATTACTTTAATTTTTGACCACATTCATCCAAATGTGGTCTAAATTTGAGGACAATCGGACAATTAACCCTTGGCTACCGGGATCAAAGTTTTGGATTCCTGAAAGTTTTTACAAAAAAATAAATGCGGCATTCCATGTCAAATCGGACACATTGAATATTTTTTTTTTAGATTTTCCCAATTTGTTGACAGTTTTAAGTACCCTTCAAAACTCCTTCGTGGTAAATTTTCAGATTTTTTTGATGACCCACCCGTTCAAAAGATATCGAACTTTTAAAATTTGGTAGTTTGTTTCTTTACACAAACTTCTTTTAATCATAACTTCTTCAATAATGATCTAAATTTCAATTTTTTTTTTCTCCAAAATTTTTGTTTTTTACGTACTTTAAAAAAAAAATCCCCAAAAATTCTTAAAAATGGTCTAGTATGTGATTTTTAAGTTTCAAAATTTAAATCTCATTTTTGAAAATGTATGTACTCTTTGATTTTTTTGAATCTATCGATTCTACAAATTTTTGCCCAGTAGGATTGTGGGATAACGATTTTTACTATTTTTTTAAATTTTTTGAAAACATTTTATTGTAATTTTCCAATCTTTAAATCATTTCTACTGCTCCAATGGTGCGTCATAGAGGGGTTATTTATAAGACCGACCCCCATTAATTTGTACGTCTTAACATTTCTTTGCAATAAACTAATACCCTATCTCCAATTTCTAAGGCGGCTCCCACACAAAACGAAATTTTTTTTAAATTTGCTCCAACCGCTCTAACTGCCCTAATAGTGCCCTTAGAGCAACAAAATGTATGACCGACCCACAATATTTGTTTAGTCCAAACATTTTCTCTGAATACACCTATCCTCTATCCCATAAATTTTTTTTTTTTTTTTGTAAATTTGTTTTATTCAATCAGCTTCTACCGGTCCAATGGTGCGTCCGAGAGGGGTCATTAGTTACCGACCCCATTTATTTTTACTCTACAACATTTTTTTTAAAAAATACCTACACCCTATCTCCACTCCCTAAGTAGGCTCCATTACAAAAACAGTTGGAGCAAATTTTATAAAAATTTAATTTTGAATGGAAGCCTACTTAGGTAGTGGAGAAAATGCTGTGGTACACTCAAAATGATCACTCTGTTAAATTACAGAGATACTCTGCTGAGCCAGCAGAAAATACCATAGATTTCCAACCAGCAAGATTTAAAAAATTATATTAAAGATTTTTTGTTATTTTACGAAGAAAACTCTGTAAAATGATTTCGATAAAAAAAAAATGTAAATTTAAAGAATTATCTGTAAAATACTGATAAAACCAAGAAGAATTTTACCAAAAAACTCTGTAAATTAACAAAGTTTTAGTTAAATGCATTTATGAGTTCAAAATTTTACAAAAAAAACTGTAAATTTACAAAGTTTTAGTTAAATCCATTTTATGAGTAAAACTTCTCTGCTTCAAAAACATTAATTAAAATTAAATTAATTAAAATTAAAATTTTGTTAAATTTTCCCGCTTTAATGCTTCCAAATTGTAAATTTACTTTTTTATTTTTGTGAAAATTACAAGTTTTTATCGAGTAACTATAATTTTACAAAATTTTGTTTTTCGGTCACAAGAAAATACCAAGTATTTTCTTAAAATCTGTATTTCGACAGATAACTTTGTCAAATATCTGTCGAATTGAGATTACAGTCATTTTACAGAGTATTTAACAGAGTAATTATTTTGAGTGTATGTTTTAAGCTCTATCCAAGGGTGACAGGAAAGAAATTTAGATTTTTTATTACTTGAACGTTGGAAAAACCCATAATTGTTTGCAAATTTCAAATTTTGATATCTCGAAAACCGTTTGACCGTTTTTTTATATTCGTGTTCAGCGCATCAACATTGATAACCCAGTTGGAAAATGTGTCACTGAGAAAATTTACAGGATGATTCCATGAGGAAATGTCAAAATGTAGATTGTTTCTACTATACTTACAAAATTTCAATGTTTATCCCAAACAAACGAACAGTTTTCCGATTAATGAATAAAAACTATTGGACCTTTTTTTTAAATTTTTAATGTTAGACCTTGGAAAAATCGACTTATAAATATTTTTAAAAAATGTTCTGAAAAATCTCTATAAATAATTTAATTTTCCAGAGCAACCATCGTATCTCATTTATTATTTGTTTAATCGGTACACTATTAAGCTTAAATTGAAGCTTGGAAAAATTTTAATACACAATTTTTTTGTTAATAGTCGGTTGATAATAATAACTTGGGATGAGATTTCCATGCAAATGCATGTTTTTTGTCGATAGTCTAAAAAGGATATCGACCAATTTTTTTTCCGAATCAATAAATTTCCCTTAAAATGCCATCGATTTGTTTCTGCATATTTTTGCATATTTCGGTTAAAATGCATATTTGTGCATATTTTGATTTTAAATACATATTTTGTGCATATTTAAAACTTTTAAGTGCATATTTTTGCATATTTTGGCATAAATTTGCAAAAACACAAATTCAAATTTATTTTTTTTAACAACTATTTTAAATTTTAAAAATTTATTTTGAAAATAAGAAAAATATTTTTTTTAACTTTATTTATAAATTTTCTTAATTTTTAAAAAAAATCTTGCTTTTATAAAGCTTTAAATGTAACTATTTAAACCCGGCGCTATTTTTGGCTTTTTAAGAAGTTTTTTCTATGAAAACAAGATTTTTATTGCACACATATTATTTTTTAGTGCATATTTTAAATTTTTTAGCGCATATTTTAAGAGCATATTTTGGATTTTTTTAGTGCATTAAAATCTTATCTCTAATAATAACGTTTAGTATTGTCAACTTTGTCTTTAACAAATTGCATCTGCTATAAAAAAGTTTCCAATATATTGTCGGCCACTGTATTTTGCCTATTTTCAGGCTTTTATAAGAAAATTCGAAAAAGATTTTTTAAATTTTTCTAAAATTACGAAAAATAATATAAAAAAAACAATCGTCATATAAGCCTTAAAATTTCCTTACGAAAAACAACATCAAAAACTTTATGACCGTAAATAATCTTATTCAATTTAAATCATGACAAATACTACAGCCTACTTTAAGGCTTATATGTATTTTATGAGGTGACTTAACATATAATTAAATTCTCATTTTTATATTTCTAATGAAGTTTTTTTTTTTAATTCTCCGCCTTTCATTTATTACAGTGATAGATAAAATTTCTATTTGGTACATAATAAATTTTAAGAGTTTCTTTTAAAAATAAGAACCAAATCCATTATTTAATTTTATTTTTATAACGTTAAATTTTTTTTAAATCCCTTATACAAAAAAAAAAAATATAAAAATCTTATAATAAAGCTAAAATAAACTTCCTTTAAACAGCAATTAAAATAACAAACATATCAAAGTGACTTAGGTTTTTTTTTTTGTTATTTTCTATAATAACAATGTATGTGTGTTTACTTCCGCTCTATATTACAAACACAAATACTTTGAAAATAAAAACCTATTTAAAACATATAGAGGAACATATAAAGGAACATATAAAGGAAGTTTTATTAAAGGAGAACGAATCGAAGGCAACAAAAAAAAAACAGCAACAATATCAAATACAAATACTAAAGATAATAGTAAAAACAATTTTGCAAAGCAAAGCGGAAATTAAAGCTCATCCTTATAAGAAAAAAAAAAAAAAACATACACTAATACTAACACAACAAGCGGCAAACACTTGTCTAACATAACTTAGTATGTGTAAAGGCCAATTGTCGCGATAAGAGTGAATCAAACGGTTTTGTGTAAAAAAGAGCATACTTTTAGGAGCAAACAAAAAAATTTATAAAGAATAATTTTCGGAATTTTTTAAAATGTTTCTGAAAATGTCGGCGTTTTGAGAATATAATTTTACAAATTCCTTCCAGATCATGTTGGTAACCCTTGCGAAATAATGTACGAGGCAAAAAAATTGAAAGAAAATATGAGGTAAGGTTGAGACTGCTAGAAATAGAATTTTAGTGTTGGAAACTGTCAAAATTTATTCTGTAGAAACTATAAATATTCACATACGCAAAAAACAATTTTCATTAACAAGACAAACCGACATTTAAAATCCTACTGATGATAACACTAACTGAAGTGTTTGAAACCGGTATCTGAATACCAGAAATGTCTATAATTTTTAGAAATTAAATTTTTCTTCTGAATTTTTTCAACTTGAACCCTTATAATTTTCTTTTGATTGGCAAAAAACAGGAAAATTTTAAAGTTTTTTAAAAAAATATGTAAAACTTTTATCTCCGCCTAAAAATATGCAATAAATTTTTTTGGGGTTTTTATTAAGAATATCAAAAACTATATAAAAAATCTTATCATGACAATTGGTCTTAAGTAAAAATATCTAGAGTTAACACACAACTACTTACAACATAAAATGCATTGATATATGAAATACAAACAACAACAAAATAAAATAATAGAAAAAATTTATATATCTCCCTAAGTGTAAGTGATTCTTATTTTATGAAATGGAAAATAACACTTAAAGCTTATACGAGAGAATTTAACATTTCTTGTTGCCATTTATACTTAACATTTTTATTTGTTTACTGTCTTATGTTGAAGTATTTTCTGTAAATTGATGTTTTGTTTGCATTTACATTTGTGTCCCCAAATGTTTAAGTCATCATAAGATTTACAACATGATAGCTCTTACTCACAACTCATCATACTTTGGAATAATTTTGTTGTATAAGTATGTAGCATACTTTAAGGCATTGTTAATATTAATGATACATAGATATATTATAGAATTACAAGGAGATTATTTAAAATATCTAACAAAAATATAATTAAAATTTAAATTAATCATAAATATTTAAAAGGATTTCCTTAAATTAAGTAATAATAAGAATTATAAATTATTGGTAAGAATTATATAGACTTTTAGGCTAAAAAAATTACACTGCGCTACAGTGAAAAAATACTTCTGATGTGACATGGTATAGGTTGTTGGTTTTGTCGAGTAGATCACGAAAATGCCCATTAAACTTGCCAGACACCCTCAAATTTTTAAGTTATTGTCAAAAAACGTTTTTTTGGGACTTTGCTCACTAAACCTTGTGTAATTCAGAAAATTTTCAACCGATTTTAATTTTGTTAACTGTTTTGGATAGAAGAAGAATAGGGCTTTCCATGTGTGTGAATTGGTATATGTGTAATATAGGAAAGATATCTATTGATTTTTTCTATAATATCTAATTTTTTTGCTATTTTTTGAAAATTTTTTGAGTTTATCGATTTATTTCTGGTATAGTTCGTTTAACAACCTTTATATTTCTGAACGCATTTTTAAAGAAAATTTAATTCTGAATATGATGAGCGTTATCCTGAAAAAATCAGATAAGAATTGACTGAGTTGTGATAATTTTTCTAAAAAAGAAAATTAAGATTTTGCAGGAAATCGCCGTTCAGATAACCCAGGCAAAAAAAATAAATTTATCGTGAGAGGTCATGTAAAATATTTTAAAAGGTTTTTGCTGCGCTGAATCCGAATCAGGCCTTTTAATTGTTCTATCGCGTCAGGTTTTTGAGATATTAATTATAAATTGATTTATCAAAAACTTAATAAGATAGCATAACTTCACGGTCAAATTCGAATTCAGGGGGTCAAAAACCTTTAAAATAATGATACGCGACCTCTCAGTATGTTCGCTTATTTTTTTTGCCTGGGTTGTCCGAACGGCAATTTCATGCAAATTCTTAATTTCTTTTTTAGAAAAATTATCACAACTCTGTCAATTGTTATTCGATTTTTTTGGCATAAAGCTCATCGTATTCACAATTAAATTTTCTTTAAGAATCCGTTTATAAATGTAAATATTGTTGAACGAACTATAGCAGAAAAAAATCGATAAACTCAAAAAATTTTCAAAAAATAACAAAAAATTTTATATTGTTGAAAAAATCAATACATGTCCTTCTTATATGTATGGACCAATTCACACACATAAAAAGCCCGAACCTTCTTCTATCCAAAACAGTTAAAAAATTTAAAGTCGGTTTAAAACTTTTTAAGTTATACGTGGTTTAGTGAGAAAATTCTCAAAACAATGTTTTTTGACAATAACTTTAAAATTTTAGGGTGTCTGTCCTACATCCTTAACTACCTCATT
Organism: Pegoplata infirma; assembly: GCA_963921195.1. Lineage (NCBI taxonomy): Eukaryota > Metazoa > Arthropoda > Insecta > Diptera > Anthomyiidae > Pegoplata > Pegoplata infirma. The sequence continues at coordinate 225,516,627 of OY992537.1, forward strand.
TCAAAAGTATATTCGATTTTGAGTTTTTTGTAGCACAGTGTTATCATAAAAATAAGCAACAAGGAATACAAACTAAAAATCAAATTTTTTAAAAGAGTGCATACTTTTAGGATCAAGAAGGAAATGTATCTTGCGTATAATTTTCAGAAATATTTGCAAAAATTTCGAAAATGATTCGACTCACAAGGGAAGTAGTGTCACCCGCGGATCTTTATGGAATTGGTTTTATTTTGTAGAGCAGAAAAAATAAGGGAACACGTATTTTTTTTTTAGCGGCCCAAATTCACATTAAGGGGGTAAAAAGGAGGGGGGAACCAAGGCCATTTTTCAGTTTTTTTCGTTTATCTCCTATATTATGCAAAGAAACCTAGTCATGTTACATACCAAATAAAAGGTCTTTGGAAAACCTATTTATCTGTACTAAGAACGTGCCCAAACATGCACATCTTTTCGTCATATTGAGTAAAATACCAAAAGTTTAAGACATTTTTGTTAATAAGTCAAAAAATATTAACTTCTTTGGCCCGTTATTAGCACCACGAGATAGGTATTTTTAATACCTTTAATCTGATACCACATATGCCTATATTAATTTTGTTTTAATAGGCGTAAATCATAAAAAACTGAAAAAGGTCAATTTCCCCCCATACAAATCGAAAAATGAGTTTAGGCCGCTAAAAAAAAATACGTGTCGAATTAATTTTCGTTCTTAACAACATATCCAAATTTCATGAAGATCGGAGGGTGACACCAGGGAGACTTCCCTTGTCAGTGGTATAAGAAAACAGTTTTCTTCAAATTGTCGAAAAAAAGAAAAAATGTAAGCAAATTGTATGATTTCTGCTTTGCCTAAATATATGCATTAAAAAAATAGATTTTTTACAAAAAATGGTACGAAATGTGTTATCGCCTTTAGTAAGTTATTTAAAAACCCATTTTTGAACACTTAAAGGAACACAAAAATTTTCCTAAACTCAACATTTGCTCAAATTTAAAAAAAAAATAAAATCTACAGCCTTCTTTTAGGCTTATGTTATAGAATTTTAAATAGGTAATTAATTTTTTTTTTTCCTGCAACATATGTAATTTATTTTCTTCTATGTTAATATATTCCATTTCTCTAACTTATTTTTAATTCAAATCATTTTCATATTTCTATTATGTTTACTACTTTTTTTTTTGGTGAGAACGAAAAAAATACGTGCCTACTTTTAGGCTTTTGCTAGGTAATACTCTCTGTGTGTTAAAGAATTACGTGCTAATTTTATGTGACTATTTTTTCTGTTTTTTTTTTTTTCTCAATTTTTTTTTCTTCCTTCCCCTTTTGTAGTAATAAATGATCACGTTTGTTTGACTTGCCACCTTGTTTAAATTACAGTAGTTGCCTAATTTAAGGCTTTTGTGGCACGACATTTGTAAAGCAAAAAAAAAAAGAGTTTTGCAAAGATTTTATTTTGTGTAGGCCAATAGTAACACGCATCTACGTGCCTAACTTAATATGACAATGTTTCCGTTTGCAAAACTTAATTTAGTAGGGAAATATAAAAGGAAACTATAGCAAGAAAAGTTTTGGTAGAAAATTCCAAACTTAAATCACTAAAGGTAGAAATGACTAATTGTATTAACTAGAGAAAAAGTTATTTTGGAAAAAAAATTTTTTTTTGTGATATATTGGTGAAAGATTTAAAAAGTAAATAGTTTTATCAATAATATAAAGTTTTTCTAAATAAGGAAGTCATGTAGTAGAGAACATGTGTGAAAAACAAATTTTGTATATATTATAGAAATATGCCTAAAAGTATGCCACATTTTGTGTTTAAGAACAAAGCAAACAATTAGGCTATACTATAATTGAGAAAATTTTTTCTAATTTTGACAAAAAAAAAACAGCCTCAGCTAATAAAGCAAGTCGCAGATTCTTATTTTTCTTAAGAAAATTCCGAGATATTTGATATTTTTCCTATAGATAAAGTCTTGGATTCAAAGACATTTTTCTTATAGAAAAAGTCTCAGATTCTGAGACATTTTTCTTATAGAAAATGTCTCAGATTCTGAGACATTTTTCTTTTAGAAAAAGTCTCAGATTCTGAGACATTTTTCTTATAAAAAAAGTCTCAGATTCTGAGACATTTTTCTTGTAGAAAATGTCTCAGATTCTGATAGACATTTTTCTTATAGAAAAAGTCTCAGATTCTGAGACATTTTTATACCCTCCACTCTAGTGATAGAGGGTATATATAAGTTTGTCATTCCGTTTGTAACACATCGAAATATTGGTCTAGGACCCCATAAAGTATATATATTCATGATCCTTGATCGATTTTAAGTCGATCTAGCGATGTCCGTCCGTCCGTCCGTCCGTCCGTCCGTCCGTCTGTCTGTCTGTCCGTTGAAAACACGCTAACTTTTGAAAGACTTTACGGAGGCTCCTGAAGTTTGACATATATGTTCTTCATTTACCGGGTCAGGTTGGTATTGCAATCCAGCGAAATCGGTCCAGTGGTTCAAAAGTTATGAGCAAAATAGTAAATTTCGGGAAGGGTATTTTTCGAATTTACAAGATTAAAACCACTATAACTTTCGAAAGACAATTCTGAGGGGACTGAAGCTTAGCATATATATTTGTTGTTCCGCAAGGCTGTTTGGTATTGAATTTCAGCAAAATCGGTTCAGTGGTTCAAAAGTTATAAGCAATGCACTGAATTTCAGATTTGTTTCACCTTAAACTGTTGAAAACTCGTTAAACAAGTTTTAATAAGCATGGTGAAATACCAGTTTTGTAAAACTTGTTGTTGTTTGTTTTCTTGTCGTGGGGTGCAGTTTAGTTGTTAGACAAGTAAATATTTGTTATTGTTAGTGTAACTGTATGTAACGGGAAAAAATCAAATAAAGTATGTGTATGATTGAATGTTAATTTGTTTTTGGTTTTTAAAGAAAAGGATGGTAATATAAAAAGAGGAAAATATGTGAAATAGTTTTTTTTGTATTACATATATGTAGGTATAAAACAACAAAAATATTTTACAAAGTAATTTGTTACTCAAAGAATTTGTACACTAAAAAAAATTTACACTCAAAAAAAAAATGTTACACTCAAAAAAAAATTTACACATTATTATTTTTTTGAATGAAATGGCAGACTCAAAAAACAGTCAAAAAAATTGTACACTCAAAAAAATTTGATTGATTAAAAGAAAGTTTGACTCAAAATAATATACATATTTCTAATAAAAAATTTGTAATGCAATTTTTTTAAATTTTTTTTAGAAAATTACTATCAGATAACATTGTGGAGGGTATTCATAGATTCGACCAAGTCGAATTAAATTTTTCTACTTGTTCTTATTGAAAAAGTCTCAGATTCTGAGACATTTTTCTTATAGAAAAAGTCTCAGATTCTGAGAGATTTTTCTTATAGAAAAAGTCTCAGATTCTGAGAGATTTTTCAGATTCTGAGACATTTTTCTTATAGAAAAAGTCTCTGATTCTGAGACATTTTTCTTATAAAAAAAGTCTCAGATTCTGAGACATTTTTCTTATACAAAAAAGTCTCAGATTCTGAAACATTTTTCTTATAGAAAAAGTCTCTGATTCTGAGACATTTTTCTTATAGAAAAAGTCTCAGATTCTGAGACATTTTTCTTATAGAAAAAGTCTCAGATTCTGAGACATTTTTCTTATAGAAAAAGTCTCAGATTCTGAGACATTTTTCTTATAGAAAAAGTCTCAGATTCTGAGACATTTTTCTTATAGAAAAAGTCTCAGATTCTGAGACATTTTTCTTATAGAAAAAGTCTCAGATTCTGAGACATTTTTCTTATAGAAAAAGTCTCAGATTCTGAGACATTTTTCTTATAGAAAAAGTCTCAGATTCTGAGACATTTTTCTTATAGAAAAAGTCTCAGATTCTGAGACATTTTTCTTATAGAAAAAGTCTCAGATTCTGAGACATTTTTCTTATAGAAAAAGTCTCAGATTCTGAGACATTTTTCTTATAGAAAAAGTCTCAGATTCTGAGACATTTTTCTTATAGAAAAAGTCTCAGATTCTGAGACATTTTTCTTATAGAAAAAGTCTCAGATTCTGAGACATTTTTCTTATAGAAAAAGTCTCAGATTCTGAGACATTTTTCTTATAGAAAAAGTCTCAGATTCTGAGACATTTTTCTTATAGAAAAAGTCTCAGATTCTGATACATTTTTCTTATAGAAAAAGTCTCAGATTCTGAGACATTTTTCTTATAGAAAAAGTCTCAGATTCTGAGACATTTTTCTTATAGAAAAAGTCCCAGATTCTGAGACATTTTTCTTATAGAAAAAGTCCCAGATTCTGAGACATTTTTCTTATAAAAAAAATCTCAAATTCTTAGACATTTTTCTTATAGAAAAAGTCTCAGTTTCTGAGACATTTTTCTTATAGAAAAAGTCTCAGATTCTGAGACATTTTTCTTATAGAAAAAGTCTCAAATTCTAAAACATTTTTCTTATAGAAAAAGTCTCAGATTCTGAGATATTTTTCTTATAGAAAAAGTCTCAGATTCTGAGACATTTTTCTTATAGAAAAAGTCTCAGATTCTGAGACATTTTTCTTATAGAAAAAGTCTCAGATTCTGAGACATTTTTCTTATAGAAAAAGTCTCAGATTCTGAGACATTTTTCTTATAGAAAAAGTCTCAGATTCTGAGACATTTTTCTTATAGAAAAAGTCTCAGATTCTGAGACATTTTTCTTATAGAAAAAGTCTCAGATTCTGAGACATTTTTCTTATAGAAAAAGTCTCAGATTCTGAGACATTTTTCTTATAGAAAAAGTCTCAGATTCTGAGACATTTTTCTTATAGAAAAAGTCTCAGATTCTGAGACATTTTTCTTATAGAAAAAGTCTCAGATTCTGAGACATTTTTCTTATAGAAAAAGTCTCAGATTCTGAGACATTTTTCTTATAGAAAAAGTCTCAGATTCTGAGACATTTTTCTTATAGAAAAAGTCTCAGATTCTGAGACATTTTTCTTATAGAAAAAGTCTCAGATTCTGAGACATTTTTCTTATAGAAAAAGTCTCAGATTCTGAGACATTTTTCTTATAGAAAAAGTCTCAGATTCTGAGACATTTTTCTTATAGAAAAAGTCTCAGATTCTGAGACATTTTTCTTATAGAAAAAGTCTCAGATTCTGAGACATTTTTCTTATAGAAATAGTCTCAGATTCTGAGACATTTTTCTTATAGAAAAAGTCTCAGATTCTGAGACGTTTTTCTTATAGAAAAAGTCTCAGATTCTGAGACATTTTTCTTATAGAAAAAGTCTCAGATTCTGATACATTTTTCTTATAGAAAAAGTCTCAGATTCTGAGACATTTTTCTTATAGAAAAAGTCTCAGATTCTGAGACATTTTTCTTATAGAAAAAGTCTCAGATTCTGAGACATTTTTCTTATAGAAAAAGTCTCAGATTCTGAGACATTTTTCTTATAGAAAAAGTCTCAGATTCTGAGACATTTTTCTTATAGAAAAAGTCTCAGATTCTGAGACATTTTTCTTATAGAAAAAGTCTCAGATTCTGAGACATTTTTCTTATAGAAAAAGTCTCAGATTCTGAGACGTTTTTCTTATAGAAAAAGTCTCAGATTCTGAGACATTTTTCTTGTAGAAAAAGTCTCAGATTCTGACACATTTTTCTTATAGAAAAAGTCTCAGATTCTGAGACATTTTTCTTAGAGAAAAAGTATCAGATTCTGAGAAATTTTTCCTATAGAAAAAGTCTCAGATTCTGAGACATTTTTCCTATAGAAAAAGTCTCAGTTTCTGAGACATTTTTCGTATAGAAAAAGTCTCAGATTCTGAGACATTTTCCTATAGAAAAAGTCTCAGACATTTTTCTTATAAAAAAGTCTCAGATTCTGAGAAATTTTTCTTATAGAAAAAGTCTCAGACATTTTTCTTATAAAAAAAGTCTCAGATTCTGAGACATTTTTCGTATAGAAAAAGTCACAGGTTCTAAAACATTTTTCCAATAGAAAAAGTCTCAGATTGTGAGACATTTTACTTAAAGAAAAAGTCTGAATTGGTATATTCACTGATTTTAAAGTGTTATTTAAGGCTTAGAATATAACAAAAAAATATAGCATATCTTAAGGCTTATATGTGAATGAAGTTGAAAATCTATAAATTAGCATTGAAAAACATTTTTTACAGACCATGAGCTCTAAAAATAGCAAAAAAAAATAATTCTTCAAGGAAAATCTTAAAATTGTTATTTTTTATGATCTCTAACGTCATTTATGCCTTAAGGCCTAAATTACATTTCTGCCATACTTAATCATAAACTACCTCGATTTTATTTTTACATATTTAATAAGACACATCATAATCATCAACAGCCATTTTGCCAAAGACTGATACTCAAGTTTATGGCTTTAGGAAATTGCAAGTTTTTTTTTATTTATCATTTTTATATTCCAACACTCATAAACATATAAACAATTTACGCACACACAGGAAAAAAAATAATGTAGCATACTTTTTATAAGGCTAGATAAAAAAAAATTAAAGCATACACTACGGGGGCTTTTTTAAACAAAGATAAGAAATTTTTGTTTTTCTTTTAATAAAATTGAAAAGCAATGTAGAAAATATTCATAATAATAACAAACAAGACCGGAAATTTTATGCGCCTGACAATAACAAGCTTAAGATATGTTGAATAAAGAAAAACAAAAAAAAATATAGAATAACCTTTAGGCGGTATTAAGTTTTTAACACAAAATTAAAAAAAAAAAAAAATCTTGTAGAATATAAAAAATCAAACTAACGGAAGTTGGAAGTGTTTTTGAAAGTAAGTGTTTTTGAAAATAATAAACAAATACATTAAACATGATTATGTTTACATTAAAAAATTCACCCTTAAAGTAGGCCATAGTAAAAAAACAACTTGAAAAAATTTATAGTTAACAATTCATTTTATAAACATTTAGCCATATTTATAGCCTAAGGAAATCAAATTACTCCTACCAGTTTTCTGTCTAGGCATAACTTGAGAAAGAAACAGAAAAAAAAAACACAACAAGTGCCTGCTGCTCCTATATTTTTTCTTTAATATATTCTTCCATATGCGGGCATGCATGCATGTTCATATATTGAAAGTCATTTTTTAAACTGACACTTCTCTGTGGAGAAACCATTAACTAAACCCAGACATTGTAGCAAATATTTTTAGCCATAACTCTTTCTTCGTCTTTTCTAACGACCTCTTTCCATTTTTGAAGCATACTCTTAGGCTGGCTGGCTGGCATTTTGGCTAACGTTTCTTGATAACAAAAAATATATATATAATTGTATAAGCTATGGTCACGCATGAAACGCATAATTCTCTACAGTATATATATTTTTTTATTGCGTTCAAGTGTGACATAAAAATTCAAGGAAAAAGACATTAATTTTAAAAATGGAGTTTTAAAAAAAATGTTAAAAAAAATTTGAAGTATATGTTTAGGAGTTTTAAATGTAATTTCTTAAAGCATACTATAGGGAAACATTACCAGGACGTTGTTTTGATAAATTAAATAAATGTGAAAATTATTAAATAATCTCTTAAGTAATATTTTAAAACTTTGGAAGATTAATTTGTTGGATATAATGTCCGTAATAGAAAGGAAGTTAAATAATTTGACCTTTAATGGGATCAAGGGGAGAAGGAAATATATTTTCTTGAATTTTTTGTATTATTTTAAAAAGTTTAATCAGTTAATTGAATGAATGTTTATGCTGAGAAGTATTGTATACTTTTGGGAGTTTTTAAATTTGGTAATATGTTGCATACTTTTAGGAAGCTTATTAGAAATATTTCTAAGAATTTGAAACTTTTCTACACGAAAAATAACTCAGAATTGTAAAATTTCACAGAATCTACGAATTTTTTATTAATGTCTCAGAATCTGGGATTTTTTTCATTAATGTCTCAAAATCTGGGATTTATTCTGCATGGAAAATGTTTTAGAATCTGTTATTTCTGTAGAAAATATATATCAGAGTCTGAGACATTATTATATTGTGAGAAGTTTTTCTAAAAAAGTCAAAAAAAAAATTCAAATAAATTTTTTCTTTAGAAAAGTCTTCCTTCCGATATCTCTGACAATGAGTCTAAAATATACTCTTTACAAAATTTTTTCCGGAATTATAAACTTTTTCTATAGAAAAATGTTTGACTATCCTAGACTTTTTCTAAAGGAAAAATATCTAAATATCTAAGATTATGGAACGCTTTGTCTCTATAAAAAAAAAAAACGTTAAATTTTTATTTGAGGTTTTCTAAGTATATTAAAAACTGATCCTTAGAATATCGCCGATCCTGAGATTTTTTATAATAATTTCTTAACAAAATCCCGCTCAAAAAAAAAATTTACTCACAAAAAAATGTTGCTCTTAAAAACAAACATTCGATCTTCCTTAGGGACACTTTGTCCCCGTAAAAAATTTCCACTAAGTTTTTTTTTTTTTAACGTTTAAAAGTTTCCATCATATTTTGTTTTTTTGAGATATTTATTGACTCAGTCTAGTCAAACTTAGAATTTAACTTTTTACTTGTTTTAATTAAAATATTCGTTATAAGGTAGACCAAGCTTTTTATTATTGTGAAGAAAAAAAGTCATTGCATACTTTAAGGCTACTTAATGTATCTACTATGTTTCACACTTTTGGGCGTCGTTTTATTTTTTTACAAAATATTGCATAATTTTATAGCAAACTTGGGCACAGGCAGAACTTTATATAAAGTTAAAGATATAAAGAAATCGATTTCATTGAACCCTTTATAGGGGAAAACGAAAGATTCAGCCATTGCTCTGTGTGACACTGCAGTTTACAAAAAAATCACATTGTATGACCTTTATGATTATGTTTTAATCGCCCATGGGCCACACTTTGCTTGCATATTTCTGATTTAAAATAAAATGTCCATTAACGTTAATTGTCAACATTTTGTATTATTTTTAAAAATATTAGTAATAAAAACTAAGTTTTTTAAATGCATAGATTTAGGCAGAGCAAAAATCATGTATTTCTCTTTTAAAAGCTTAAGATTTTTTGTAATTTTTTGGTACTCAAATGATAATTTTTTTCCTATACAACTGACAAGGGAAGTCTCCCTAGTGTCACCCGCGGATCTCTATGGAATTGGTTTTATTTTGTAGAGCAGAAAAAATAAAGGGACACGTATTTTCAAATTCATATTAAGGTGGTAAAAAGGAGGGGGGAAGACAAGGCCATTTTCCATTTTTTTTTTCGTTTATCTCCTATATTATGCAAAGAAACCAAGTCATGTTACATACCAAATGAAAGGTCTTTGGAAAACTTATCTACGTATGCTAAGAACGTGCCCAAACATGCACAACTTTTCGCCATATTGAGTAAAATACAAAAATTTTAGGACATTTTTGTTATTTTTTGTAATATTTGTAATACGTGTCGAATTAATTTTCGTTCTTAACAACATATCAAAATTTCATGAAGATCGGAGGGTGACACCAGGGAGACTTCCCTTGTGAGTTGAATGATTTTTGATATTTTTGGAACATTTCTATAAATAGCAAAATCTGGCGTAAACAAATTTTTTATTTGAGTGTAAAATTATGCACTAATTTTTACACTAAACATCAAACACCTTGAATTCTACTATTTTTTTACTATTTTTTTTAAATTTAGAAAATGCATTGCATACCCTTAGGCTTTTCTATACGAAGCAATTTTATCAGTCCGTGTGTATCGTATTAAAAAATGTGTCTAGGACCCATGCGCGGGTACAAGGGGGGGGGGGGGGAAAAGGGGAAATTTCCCCCCCAGACCGAATTTCAGAAAGAAAAAAAAAGAGGAAAAAAAGAGAAAAAAAAGAAAAAAAGAAAGAAAAAGGAAGAAAAACGAGAAAAAAAGAAAGAAGGAAATTTTCAAAAAAAAATTCCGAATGAAAATTATCTCGAAATCCGAAAATTTTTCATATAAAAAATTCTGAAAATTTTTATAGGGAAAATTTTTAAATTTTTAAAGGAAAAAATGTGACTCAATCTGAAAAATTTCTGTGAAAAAATATATGTCAATCTTATTATGAATTTGGGTATCTTTTAATAGTACTTATATTTTGAGAATTTTTCTACTAAAATCCCTAAAAGAAAATATTTGAGGATTGAAAATTTTTTCTTTGTAAAAAATCTGAGACTTTTCTATAGAAAAAATGTGTCGGAATTCGAGACTTATTCTATAAGAAAAAAGGTCTTAAAATCTGAGACATATTAAAAAGTTTCCAGATTCTGAGACTTTTTTTTATAGAAAAGGTGCAGAGAAACTCTAAAATTTATCACATTCTAAAAAATTTTCTTTTTCGGATTTTTGAAGAAGAATTCACAAATTATAAAAGTCTCAGAATCTGAGTATTTCTCTATGGGTCTTAAAATTTGAGACTTATTTATAGGAAAACGGTCGCAGAATCTGATACTTTTTTGAAAAGAAAAAGGTATAAGAATCTGAGACTTTTTCGAAATGAAAAAGGCATAAGAATCTGAGACTTTTTCTATGGGAAAAAGGTATCAGAATCTCTTAATTTCAGACTTATTCTAAGGAAAAAGGTCTCAGAATCTTAGTCTTTTTTAAAAAGAAAAATGTCTCAAAGTTGAAAAAAAGTCTCAGAAGTTTTGTTGAAAAAAAGTCTCAGAAGTTTAAACTTTCTCAATTGGATGAAGGTCACAGAATCTGAGACTTTTTCTTCTGGAAAAAGGTCTTATTGTTAGAATCTAAGACTTTTTTATAGGAATAAGGTCTCAGAATCCCAGAATTAAAGACTTTTTCTATAGGGAAAATGTCTCAGAATCTGAGACTTTTTCTATAGGAAACAGGTCGCAAAATCTAGGACTTTTTCTATAGGAAAAAGGTCTCAAAATCTTAGAAAAAAAGTGACAGAATCTTATACTCATACTTAGACTATAGCTAAGAAAAGGTCTCATAATCTGGTACCTTTTCTTTCAGAAAGAGTTTCACAATCTCAGACTTTTTCTATAGGAATTGGGTCATAGAATCTGAGACTTTTTCTTTAGGAAAATCTATAAGAAAAAGCTCTCAGAATCTAACACTTTTTCTATGAGAAAAAGGTCTAAGAATCTGAGAATTTTTTAGGAATAAGGTCTCAGAATCTGGGACTTTTTCTAAAAAGATCAAGGTCTAAGAATCTGAAACTTTTTCTATAGGAAAAAGGTCTCAGAATCAGAGACTTTTTTCACAAAAAAAGGTCTAAGAATCTGAGACTTTTTCTATAGGTCTGAGAATTTGAAACTCTTTCTTTAGGAAAAAAGTCTCAGAATCTGAAACTTTTTCTATAGAAAAAAGGTCTCAGAATATACATTTTTTTCAGTACGAAACAAATATACTAACTTGAGACCTTTTCTATAAGAAAAATATATTAAAAATGCTTTAAAATATAAGATACTTTCTATAAAAGGTTTCAGAATCTTAGATTTTTTTGTGGAAAAAGTTAGAATCTGAAAATTTTTTCTACAAAAAAAGTCTCAGATTTTGAGACATTTTTTGTAAAGAAGAAGTATTAGATTTTGACTTTTTATGCGTCAAATTTGTTAGAATCTGAGAGTATTTCTATGTATACGAAAATGTACAATTTTCTTTTTAGACAAATTAAAACAAAATGATCTAAACGAAATACTTATGATCTTGAAAAAACAAACCTCCTACAGCAAAAACTTTTGAATTTGATGATTTTATCAAAAAAAGAATCCCTGGTTTTGCCCGTCCAACATAGGTAAATTTATAATTTTTTTTTCGAAGTAAAAAAAAAAATTCCCCCCCCAAACCCAAAAGCTGTACCCGCCACTGCTAGGACCCTAAAAACTGTTTAAATTATTGCTCCTTGATCAATTCTAATATATTTTAAATCCTTGAGCGATTCTTAGATATTTTTTCGATGTCCGTCTTTCATGGATTTCATACCGTATGTCTAATGATTTTCGACATTTCGAATCTATTCAAAGTACATATGTCGAAAATCATACTGATTTTTTTTTTCTTGTTAAGCTTAAACTTTTGCTTCGAAAAATCATAGCACTTTTACAAAAAACGTGTTTCTGTGACAATCGGCCTTTAGTTATGTTTACACCATACCACTGAGTCGAATGATTTGTATGAAAAAGCATAAGATTTTTATTTTTTATACCCTCCACTCTAGTGATTGAGGGTATATATAAGTTTGTCATTCCGTTTGTAACACTTCGAAATATTGGTCTCAGACCCCATTAAGTATATATATTCATGATCCTCGATCGATTTTAAGTCGATCTAGCGATGTCCGTCCGTCCGTCTGTCTGTCTGTCTGTTGAAAACACGCTAACTTTTGAAAGACATTACGGAGGCTCCTGAAGTTTGTCATATATGTTGGGCATTTACCTGGACAGGTAGGTATTGCAAGCCAGCGAAATCGGTCCATCAACCACTGGTTCAAAAGTTATGAGCAAAAGACTGAATTTCGGCAATGGTTTTTCGTGAATTTACTTAGATTATTTGGATTAAAACTAGAGATGGGCGCGTGAGTGATTTTTGACACACGCTCACGACAGGAATTTTTGAATCACGAACACTCACTCACGAACAAATTTTATCTACTCACGCTCACTCACAATCACGTGTGTAAATTTAATACAACTCACACTCACGTGCACCCACGCAAGCTTCACTAACGCAAGCTTTTCTAAAATTTCAAAAATCTTTCAAAATTTTCAACAAAATTTAAAGTTCAGCGAAATTTTAATTTTTTTTTTTTTTGGTTTTTGCAGGACAAAATCTTAAGATAAGCCAAATTTTACAATTTTTTGTTGCTTTTTTTGGTACAAAAGGAAATATGTAGAGTATATAAATCACGCAGACTCACGCAAAAAATCGACTCACGCACACTCACTCACGCAAAAATCTTACTCACGTAATTTTTTTCTCCACTCACACTCACTCACAATCACGCTCACTCATAATCTGCTCAATGAGCAGTGCTCATGTGCCCATCTCTAATTCAAACCACGCTAACTTTCGAAAGACAATTCTGAGGATGATGAAACTTAGCATATATATTTGTCGTTTCTCTGAGTTTTTTTACACTAAATAAAATATTTCTAATCAAAAATGTAATTTTTTTCACATTAGAAAATTTACTATCACTTAAAAAGGGCATTGTGGAGGGTATTCATAGATTCGGCCAAGTCGAATTTAACTTTTCTACTTGTTTGTTTTATGTTCTATATTTCACAAAATTAAGGTAATTTTAACACTTCTAATGAATGAATTATACAAAAAAGATCTTGTGAACACTTACGGACAAGAATTAAGTTGCCTGGACTTTTACTTTTGGAGCTACATGCTGCCAAAATTTCCCATATAAATTGTTTACGCATTACAGTTAAGGGTTAAACCGTCAAATTTTAATCTTAAAGGAATCCAAAAAGTCCAACAAAAAAGCATTTGTCATTTTTACCGTAAATATCTCTTAATACGCATCGTTTGCGTCTCCTATCTTTTAGTTTTAATTCAATTAAAAAAAAAATAACAAATTTCATCTCGTTTGGTGCGGGAACTTTTTTGTCGATAGCGAAAAAGTAAAATTGCGATTATTTATATTTTTTTATTTCCCTTTTGGCTGGGGCATGTAAAATTTGATATTTGCAAAAAAACTCAAAAAGTCATAACCCTACACTCATTCACGATACATGGTTCGGCCAAGTCGACTTTAACTTTTCTACAAAAAAATTGATTATGGTTTGATCTTTTTAGATCAATTGTATTTGATAAAACCTATTAGATACGAGATTTGTCCATATTTTCGAGATAATTGTATCTAAACAGATCCCGAAATTGGGGACAAATCTCGAATCAAATAGATCTGGTAAGATACAAGTATATACAATTATTAAAATTAGATCCAAAAATTGTTCAGATCTTATCGTTTTTGCGCGAGTACTTATTTTAATTTTTAAGTGCCCTATGATATTTTCTGGTATATGATATATTCATTGCATACTTTTGTGTGCTTTGTTTTCTTTTCTTATTTTCCCCAAAAAAAAACATTGCATACTTATTTGGTTTGTGTTATTTTTTTTTCTTAATTCATATAACACTATATTTTATGTTAAGGATTTTGAAGGGCTCAAAAACATTTTATGTTTTATTTACTTTCTCTTTAAGAATCTATAATGTTAAAAGATCACGATTTGTCTTAACACTGTTATTTACTACCACCAAGAAGAAAATAAAAACACAAACATTAATTGTAGAGAGGTTTTTTTGTTGTAGTATCCAAAACACTAAGTAATAATTTAGCTAAAAGAACCTTTTATGTAATCCACATACTGGGGCTATGACATTATTTTTTATTATTTTTTTATTTTTTTTTTTTCGTGCGGCTTATTAAGGGTAACGAAGAATTTTTGTTATTGTTTGGGTTTTAGGTTTGTTTACACACTCTGGTTTTCATTATTATTTTTATTTTTCATAATACAAAAACATTTTGTTATTATTTTGTTTTGTATGGTGATAATGGCCACAAAGGAATTTCAATGCCATGAAATAAAAAAAATATATATAATTCACATTTATACACATTTCTATGTGTCTGTTGCTGGCTATGTAACCCACTCTGAAAAAATTGTTTTCTGACATTTTTTACAGTTTATTTAAATTGTTTACTTTTTTTTCCTTTTTTGTGTTTATACATATATGAATTTTCATTTATTTCCATTTCTTGCATTTAGTCCTGTTTTATTTCTTAAACTTTAAAATACGAGTCTTTGCTTGTAGAAGGAACAAGTAAAGAAACCATTTTCAAACGGAAACGGGAAATGCAAGTTTTTTTTCTTATGTTGTTTGTATTTTTTCTTTTATTTTTCTTTTTGGTGTATATTTTACGGCGTCACCAGACATTGTTATGTCTTTTTTGCTTAGCATTTATAATACACGACTATAATGCTGATGATAATAATGATGATGACTATTATTATTATGTTGCAAGTTTATAATACATGTTAAAGTATGAGTATTTTGTTTATTTATAGTCGAGTCGTTAGTACGAAAAGATCCTTTTACTTTTTTTTCTGTGCTTTCTTAAGCTTTGTTTTATATTATATATTTTTTTTTATTTTTTTCTCGTTTTTTTACGTCGAGTGTTTACTTTAAAAACCACTTTATTTCATACTTAACAGTGTGTTAAAAATTTCATAGCATATGTTAAGGTGTTTATATTTGCAGCAACGTAACAAAAAAAAAAGACATTTTTCTTTTGCTCTTTTGGAAAACATTTTTAATGGTGGTTAGATTTACAAGGATATTAAGTATGTTTTTTTGTTTTTTTTTTTTATACTATTCTTTTTTTGCGGAGTTTTAACACATTATTAGCACTTGTGTTAAAACAGATAAAGTTTCATGCAAAATTTATATTTATAAAGCATATTTTTTTTAAGAAGAGATTATAAATAATATTTCATATTTTTTTGGGATTTAAAGTAAAGATGTAATGTTTTTTTAAAAAAATTGAAAACTAAAATTTACAAAAAAAAATTACGAAATTTTAAAAAAAAAATCCTGAAATAAAAATTTAGTTTTATGTATTTGTTCAAGTTTTTCAAACTTATTTAATGCAATTTTCCAAATTAAGCAATAAAACCTAATTGTCACGATACCACTGACTCAAACGATTTTTAACGTTTTCTGAAAAAATTAAGTGCATATTTAAAGGCTAAAAAAAAAACCTGATATTACAATTGATTTTGGACTTCTTTAGATATGTTTCAAAAAATGAAGGGCTTATTGCAAAAACTTGATAAGCCACAATTTAATTTTTGGTGTTCTTCGCGTTCTAGTAATGTTTCACAGACAGATTTTTGACAGAAGTCTAGCTTAAACCTTTAGTATAAGTATCTTAAGTATGAAAGTTTGCTAAAGTTATATTTCCTGCATTATTGCAAAAGTTTTAAGGCAGAAATCACCATAAAATTAACTGTTGCTTATCGAGTTTTTACAATAAGCCCTTCAAATGTTTACAAATTGTCACAATAAGATTTTCCATATTATCCCAGCAAAACTTAGATTACCAAATAAGGTATAAAATAAGGTATAGGATCTCTTATTTTATACATTGCAGCATTGATGATTTTAACAGGCGATGAGACTCAAAGTAATGCATCCACATTATCACAAAGAATACCAGTAAGGTATAAAATAAGTCATAAATTTATAACGAAGAATACGAGTAAGGTGTAAAATATATGATATTTTATAGGTTACGAGAAATGAAATAATATAGCATACCAGAAGATAATAATAAGGTGTAACGAGTAGTGAAAAAGTAATTTTGTATTCAATTTACTCACGTGATTGTAAGTGAGTGTAAGTAAATAAAATATGCTCGTGAGTGTTTGTCGTTAGAAATTTCCTGTCGAGAGCCCATCTCTAGTTTAAACTTATGCATTTTTTTATAAAATAATTATTTTTTATGTTATTGTAATGCATTATGCATCCAATTATAAATAATGCATTATTTCAAACTTTCAAATAATACATAATGTAACCAAATATAAGTCATCCATGATTTAATGTTTAGAAATAATAACTATGAAATACATTTTTTCCAATAATCATGCATTACGTAGAAAATTATTAGTAATGCATTATTTTTCACTTGAAAATAATACGTTGCGGAACGAATGTTTGGTAAGACATCATAAAATAATGCTACAAATAAGTTATATGCATTACCTGGTAATGTGTTATATAATCACTACCCATTACCAAAGTTTTGCTGGGATTTTTTAAATTATTTGTAAAAATGTTTTGTAATACATATATTTAGAATTAATAATAATTAGGGCAACAGAAAACTAGCAGTATTTATTCTGAGGCCTAAAACTATGCTATACAAAAAAGTGCATCGTAAAATTAAATAAATGAAAGCAAATCTTTTTAGTTGACATTACACATCCTAAAACCTTCAAGAGGATGAAATCAAAACAATCCTTCATAATTCTTTATTGTTTTAAATCAAATTTCAATAAAAATATGTTTAATTTCTGACTTCAGTTTCAAATATGTTGTTTTATAGCTTTAGGCATCAAAATAAAATCATGAATGCTACTTTTCTGTTGCCTTAATAATAATATATTTAACATTTTTGTAAAACAAAAGAAAATTGTTTTCTTTTATCGAGAGTTTTTTGACATTCTTAAAATGTCAACAATAACACTGTGTGACGGTGAAAAAGTAACCTGGGTTTTGACCATCAATTTTACATAATTCGGGCATGCTGATTCCAATGGTCCAAGCCATTTTGAAATCTAAGGTACAGTTTTTTCGCAAAACGTCTTTAAAGTTTTTCACGTCCCCGGGAAGTTTTTTGAATAAAAAATATTTTGTGTGCGAAAAAGTCAGTCGTTTATAGTTGAAATTAAAGGATTATATCTGTAACTACATTTTAACTACAAATTCCGCTACTAAAAGTTTAAAACTTTAACAGTGTTTCGCGTTTATCCCATTTTTTCTCATTTTTTAGCATTTTCGCGATTTTAAATGCCTAAATAAATTCCGACCTAAACAACCGTTTCAGCTTAGTATATTTGCACCAAAGGAAATATATTCCCATTAAAATATTTTTCATTTATCAATCGCATAGCACTAAAATTGCGCGATTTGTCAAAATTTCTCTATGACAGCATCACTTTCCAACAGGACCACAAGGTCCAGATTTTGATATATTGTGTAAAAACCTCAAAAAAGTATTAGTGCCAAATTTCAAACAAAAATGTTTTCATCTTAAAAAGTTTTAATAAAAAAACATTTATTTTGCCCTACTAAATTATATTAAACAAGTGTTTTATTTAAATTAGTAGTATTTATTACAATGTTTTCCTTTTGTTTTTGTAATTAAAATTTAATAATTTAATTTAGTAAGGTGAAATAAAAGTTTTTCTACAATAACTTTTGAAGTTGAAAACAGTTTTGTTTGAAATTTGACACAATTACTTTTTTGAGGATTTAACATAATATGTCAAAAGCTAGACCTTGTGGTCATCTTGGAAAGTGATGCAGTCATAGAGAGATTTTGACTAATCGCTCATTTTTGGAGTGATGCGCTTGATAGTTGAAACGTATTTTCATAGAAATATATCCCATTTGATGCATTTAAACTAATCTGAAGCGGTTGTTTAGGTCGGTATTTACTTAAGCATTTAAAATCGCGAAAATTCTAAAAAATTGGAAAAACGGGATAAAACGCGAAATATCACTTGAATTTCAAACATTTGATAGCGGATATGGTACTTAAAATTTAGCTACAGTTACAGTCCTTCAATTTCAATTGCAAAAGAGGGACTTTTTTGCATACAAAAACTTTTTTATTTCAAAAAGTTCACGGGGACGTGAAAATCTTTGAAGACATTTCGCGAAAAAACTGTACCTTAGATTTAAAAATGGTTTGCACCATTGGATTCAGCATGTCCGAAATATATAAAATTGATGGTCAAATGTCAGGTTACTTTTAACATCCAAGAGTTTGTCACGCTGTGTAATACGCAATAAAATATTTTTTTTACTCTTAAAAGCATGCACTTCCTTTTTACACAAAATATCGAAGTTTATTTTATTCAGTCTTATCATAAAAGTTAGCCGTAAAGGTGAGTTAACATTATACCACTGATTGTAAGTAGTAGGATTTTTATGAAGAAGCAAGATTACTTATAGCATAATTTTAGGCATTTAGTGAATGTATTATTGTTATTTAAAAGCAAAAAACTCTAGATATTGTTAAATTTATAAACAAATATAACAAATTATTTTATCTTAAGTCGATTTAATTTTCGGATAAAATATTCATAAAATGCCTAAAATTATGCTACAGCAAAATCTTACTTTATTATAAAAATCGTCGAAAATAAAACGATTCAGTGGTAAAGTGTAAACACAGCTTAATTGTTTCTAAAAATGCCGAAAATTATACATAATATACATTTTTCTTTAAGCCTAAAAGTATACACTAATTTTTAACAAAACATCAAAAATCGTTTTATTCAGTCTTATCGTGACAATTGGCCTTAAAGATGTGATAACATCATACAACTGCCAATGAGTCTTTTTATTTGTGTTGATTTTTTTGAAAACGTTTGATTTTGTTGTTGCATAATTTTGGGTTGTAAAAATAGCAAAACAATGGCATTTATAATATTTTTTTTAATCAGTTGAATTAATGATATATTTGTTTTTTAACTTTATATTTGTTTTTTAAATTAAACAAAATGCAGTGTTTTTTTATTTTTTATTTTTAAATAAATAATCATATACCTACACTCAAAGAATTATGTAGGTAAATTCCAGTGAATATTCACTTAAAACAAATGAAATTTTATTTAAAAACCATTCCACTGTTTTTTCATTTAAAATAAAAACACATTACAGTCAATTTTAAATGTTAATTTAATGACTAACCAAAACATTAAAAAACTAGTGAATATTCAGTTATTTTGTATTGAAAAACAGTAAAACTATAGAAGAAATTTTTTACTGCCGAAATTAAATGTAACAGAAAATTCGTTTTTAATACAGTAAATTATTTTTTTTAAACTACAGAAACAGTAAAAAAATTAAATCCTTTATAAAATAAGTGATTTTTCTTTTGAAATGACTTTACTGATTACTTTTTAAAATAACCTACAAACAGTTAATGACATAATTTTCTTAGTGTAGTAAATCCCTATAATTATGCTACAACAAAAGTAAAATTCATTAAATTAATTGCAAATAAAACGACTCACAAGCTAAGTCTCCCTAGTATCATCGTTCGATCATCATGAAATTTTGATATGTAGTTCAGAACAAAAATTAATTAGACACGTATTTTTTTAGTGGCCCAACCTCAGTTGTAGGGGTGGTTGGCGGGGAAGTGGACCTTTTCAGTTTTTTTACGATTAACCCCCATGTTTTTATAACTAACATAGGAATATTTTGTATCAGATTAAAGGTATTAAAAGGTCTACCTCGTGATGCTAACAACGTGCCAAAAAATACAATATTTTTCGACTTATTAACAAAAATGTCTTTAAATTTTGGCATTTTACTCAAAGTTTTGCATGTTTGTAAAACTTTTTTACACACTTAGATATGTTTTTTAAAGACCTTTCATTTGCTATACTTCATTGATGCAAAATATAGGAGAAAAATTAAAAAATTTAAAAAACTGCCATTCCTTCCCCCTCATTTCCACCCCCTAAACATGAATATTGGGTCGCTAAAAAAATACGAGTCCCCTAATTTTTCTTACTCTACAAAATAATACCAATTCCATTAGGATTGGAGGGTGACAAGTGGGAGACTTCCCTTGTAAGTCGTTTTATTTTCGATGATTTCTATGAAAACTTTAGATTTGGTTGTAGCATAATTTGAGGCGAAAAAATTTAATTTTTTAAAATTTTAATGCGCTGAACACATGTATAAAAAAAAATATTAAAATCGGTCGAACGGTTTTCGAGTGCCATTTGAAATTTGTTAACAAAAATCATAAATGGCGGTTTTTTCCAACTTTCAATAAATTTAAAAAAAAAAAAATCTCAAAATTTCTAGGTATTGCCATTTGAAATTTGTCAAAAAAAAATGGCGGTGTTTTCCTACTTTCAAGAAATTCCAAAAAATCATAATAATCTTTTTTTCATCATATTTTTTTTTACATCACACAATTGTTTTTTTTTTTTATCAATATATTTTTTATATTTTTTTTATAGATGTTTTTATACAAATTCTTTTTTACATAATTTTTTTTCTTTCATCAAAATTTTTTTTTTTTTTAATTTTGTTTCTTCATCAAAACCTTTTTTTTATTAATCTTTTTTCACAAAGAATTTTTTTTTATCAAAATTTTGTTTTTTATAAAAAAAAAAAATTTTCTCTCATTTATTTTTCACCAAAACTACTTTTTCTCCAAGTCTAACCTTCTGACATAAAAATCAAAACTTAAGATTTACTTGTAGCATAATCTTTTTTTATATATAATTCTTTTTTAAATAAATTTTTTAATTAAATTTTTTTTTTAATTTTTTTTTCTTCTTCAAAACCTTTTTTTATCATTTTTTAACCAAGAATTTTTGTTATCGAAATTTTGTTCTTCATCAAAAATTTTTTTTTAATATTTTCTTTCTCATTTATTTTTTACTAAAACTACTTTTTCACCAAAACTACTTTTTCTCGAAGT
The DNA here is from genome assembly GCA_963921195.1 of Pegoplata infirma. NCBI lineage: Eukaryota > Metazoa > Arthropoda > Insecta > Diptera > Anthomyiidae > Pegoplata > Pegoplata infirma. The sequence goes on from OY992537.1 coordinate 225,537,876, forward strand.
CTGAACTTCTGACATAAAAATGTTCCATTTGTTTAACAAATGAACAAAAAAACAAATGAGAGTGTTATATTCTTCTGTGCCGAATCTTTTTAACTCTCCAAAATGTAAAAATTGTTTTTTGCACTTAAGTAATGCACTCATTTAACAAATTTACAGCTCTTTTGCTTGGACTTGGTTTCCACAGACAGATATATATGGGGCATTCCATCTCAAATCAGACATTTTGAATAATTTTTTTTTTAGATTTTCCCAATTTGTTTACAGTTTTTAGAACCCTTCGAAAACTCCTTCGTGGTAAATTTTCAAATTTTTTTGATGACCCGTTCAATAGAAAGTACACCCAAATCTTCAGCAAAACTTTATCATGATTTAATGTTCTGGGCAAGAGTACAAAATTCGCAGGCATTTAAAAAAAAAAAAAAAAATTTTTTCACTGCTTAAATTGATCGGATTTGGCATAAATTAATTTTCAACAAAAGTTTGTCTCAAGCTCTATGAACAGGTCAATGAGAGAAATTTTAATTTTTTTTTTAAATTCTTGAATGTAGGAAAAACCACCATTTTTTGCAAATTTCAAATACCGATATATGTATCTAAAACCATTTGACCGATTGTAAGTATTTTACAATCAAATGTATTTTTACTAAAAATAAATTTTTCTTGTTAAATTTTGTAAAAATTTCCAGAATTGTGTTTTAATTTTTATTAAATAATAAAAATTAGTTATTTATTCGACCTTTTAATTGTGCAATGAAAAAGAGTTTATTCTGATTCGAGGCCTTTTCATGTTCCCCATTATGAATTAACATAACAAGTACTTATGATAACTCTACTTTCTTTATTAGGATATTCTCTCATTAAATACTCATAGAGTTTCTTGCTTTCAAAAATTTTGGCAATTTTCAGGAATGAATTGACGATCGTTTCGGGGGTGTTCCAATTCCCCCATCATCAGAATTCTTTAGAAAATAAGGTAATACTGTTAGCATGCAAACATCAAATATTCATATTCTAAATAATCTCAACTTAGTGAGAAAGCAATCCAGAATTTTTTAAATTAGTTTTTGATTTTTTCTTTGTTTTTATGAGATTTTTCTAAATTTGTCCGAATTTTTTCTGAATTTTGATGACTTTATTAAATTCAATTTAAAAAAAAACCGGATTATTTATTTTTATGATTTTTTCTAAATTTGGCTGGATTTTACAAACTTTTATGAGTTTGTTAAATTTTACAAAATTTTTCTGAACTTCCTGGCATTCTGAATTTTTATAATTTTTTTGCATTTTGCTGAATTTTTACCATGACTATGAGACAAATTTTTGCTGTCTAGCAAATTAAAATTTACGGGGTTCTAGACCGATATTTCGGCATCAAATGTGTGAATTTAAATTTTTACACCGTCCGACATCCAATATTAACTATGAACCGGATGATATACGTCTGAATATAGAGATCAAATAGAGTAAAACTGCATTCCCGAGTAAAAAAGATTATATATAATTTTACTTATTTTTATATAAACATATATTATTTGATAAGTTTATACGTAAATTGTTTTGCTATCATATAAGATTATATATATTTGCACTTCGTATTTTTTTCTTATATAAAATTATATAAAAGAAAATGTTAAGTTATACATAATAACATACCCGAGTAAAAAAGATCTGATATAATCATATATGCTATTATATAATTATTTATATTTATAAATGGTTATGCATGAACTTTGATATGGACATATAAGTTTATATATAGCATTGTATTTTTCCTTATTTTTAATATGATAACATACATATTCATATCAATTAATATACCGATCTATATGAAATTAGATATGACATATAAGGTCGGGGATTTTTTGATATGGCAGATAAAAAGATATATGATTTTATTTATAATTATATCCCGAAAATTTTTTTCAAAATTTTCTAAGTCTCGGAAAATAAAAAAAAAATTAAAAAATTTTCAAGTAATAAAAAATTTTATGAAAATTTTCCAAAGTCCCGGACACAAAATTTTTTGGTATTTTTTTTTTTTTTTTGGAGTAAAAAAATCATTGAAAATGTTTTAGGAGAAATTTTATTTTGTTGAAAAATTTTTAAGTTCCGAAAAAATGTTTTTAAATTTTTAAGACACAAACATTTTTGGAATTTTTAAATCCCTTAAAAATGATTTTAGAAAAAAAATTGACAAATTTTTAATAATTTGCTAAGTCCCGAAAAATTCCGAAGAATGCAATAAAAACTCTTCTGATTGATAATGTATCCAATCTGATAAAATAATTTCTAATTTCACATTTAAAATTCCAAAACATTTTACCACATTTCATATAATAATATAAAAATTTATCTAATTTTAACAGATAAGATATGATTTAATACAATTGGATAGACCCATTTTTGGGATCAAACTTAATCAAACTTGATATTATTTTATCAAAAATAATAGAATTTGATATAATCGTATAATATTCGATCCGCCAATTTTCGGATCAAAATTAATATGGATTTACATAAAAGCATATCTGTTCATATATAATTAAATATTGCGTCATATAACTTTTTTTTACTCGGGTATGATTAAAGTTAGTTTATATAATTACATATGAAATATAAAATTCTGTCTGTTTTTTTATATAATTTTATATAACAAAATATTTGAAGACATTTTATATAAAACTTTATGCAACTTTTTTCTGAATCATATGTAATCTTATATGAGTAAAATTAAAAAAAAAGTCCTTTATATATAATTTGATATAACTTTTGAAAATTTTTCTAAGTCCAGAATTTTTTTTTTTTAAGTTCCAAACCTAAACCTTAAACATATGTTTTAAAAATTTTATATGTTATTATATATAATGCAAAATTTATGAAATAAAATCTAAGTTCTTTATATATAATTTAATATAATTTTTTTTTGGGGTTTTTTTGGATTTTTTTTTATTTAATTATATATAATTGCATAAATTTTTCTAAAAAAGGGGCCAATTTTCGCATCAAATCATATAAAATTAAATATATTAAAATCACATCAAATTATATCAAATTTAATGCAACTTTATATGGTTTTATCGACTCATTTTTCGCATCAAATTCTATATGAATATATATTATGTCTTTATATAATTAAATATAAACATATATAATCTTTTTTACTCGGGTTTACAGTTTTTCCTTTTGTGTTCAGGTTTCCTTTAAAAGGACTTTAAAGTTTTAAAGGGTAACATTTTTTAAAATATTTTTTAAATATTTGTACTTTTCGAATAATATCACTATTGATGGTAAATGAAAGAGAATAATCTTCGATAATTTTCCCATATCAGGAAAAAGGATGTGAATAAAGGAATTTAAAAACTTTATCAATATATTTTGTTAAAAATTTTAAATGATATTGAAAGATAAAGTTTTGAAGTGACATTAATTGCCTCCTTTTTCCTGATAAGTCAAAATAATAAAATCCCTAGTAAAAAAGTTTTGACATAATAATATATAATTTGATACAATCATATATGAGTTTTTATATTTTCAGATCTAATTATATGAAAGATTTTATATGGCTCCATTTTCTGATCTGCGGTTATACATAGATATATATGACTTAATATAATTATATAAATCTACATATATTTATATAAAATAAGATCAACTGGATTTATTTGGATGTGACCAAAATTCGGATCTAATTGTATAATTTTTTATATTTGTGTATCTAAAATAATACAATTAGATAATTATTTGATACAACTTGATACAGCCAATTTTGAGATCAAATTAGATCTAAAAAGTTTTTTTTTACTCGGGAATAGAAAAATTAGCGGAGATCCTCTTTCTTTATTTGCCATCACTAGTGGCATCCTAGGACAAGTACAAATATGAAAAAAATATTTAAAAAAAAAATGTTATCTTCTAAAACTTTGAAATCCTTTTAAAAAGTAGCAGGATCACGAAATGAGAACCTGTAAATGCAGGTTTACTTTAATTTGTCTCTAGTTTCAAATGTATATTATCCGGTTCGTGTTTAAATTTTTTCTATTTTTGTCGGACAGTGTTATCAATTATTTAAAATTTATTTCAGTTATTGTTTTTTTAAAGAAGTTTTATTTATTTTTTAAATCTCTAAAATATGCAATATTTTGTTTAACATTGCACTCTCAAATATATGCAATTAAAATTATTCATTAATATTTCCTTATTTCAATAAATTTGTCTCAACCACACATAGCAATACACCATAACAAGTATGTAATCCTTTAATTCCTTAACATATGCTTTAATTTTTTTTCATACATATATTTATCATATTTGTGCTGTCACAAAAACTTCACATTTAAATTTTATTATATTTATAATAATTTATTCCTTTTTAACTTCGATTTTTTGATATAATCTCCATTTGTTTGTTTGTCGTTTTTAATGCAAAACAAAAAAAAATATTCATATAATATTTTAATTCCCATATATTTTTTTTTGTTTATTTTATTTTGTAACTGCCTAAAGGTTTGCTTTGTTTTACATAAATCTTTTATAATACTTTGGACATTTATATATAAAACACATTTACGATTTTTTCACAGAGTGTCACAGCAAATCAAAAAAAAAAATGTATATAAATTTTATAAATTACAAAATGCCATTTAATGATCAACTGATAGCTTAAGGGCAATTTAAAATAATATTTTTATTTTTTAATACTTCAGCAGTAACAAAAAAATAAATAACCGGAAGCCTATAAGTAATACAACAACACTCACTTTAGTTATATAAAGCCTAAAAGTAGACTATGAAAAAATTTTTTTTTTTAAACACTTTTATTTATTTTTATAAGCTTTGGGAAACTTTTTTCTTAAAAAAAAAAAATTTTTGTTTTGTTGAAAAATATTTAGATATTTTTTTTTTAATTTTTTAAAAAATTTTGGTTTTGTAACATTTGCTCAGTACACAAATTTTCGTTGATGATATTTTTTGTCTGCTTTTTTTTTAATTTTGTTATTCTTTTTATAAATTTAATTTTTTTTTTTTTTGTTAAAAACTCTGTTTTAATTTTTTCACTTTTTTTCAAACACGCGCTCGTTTTGTTGTTAAATTTTTTATCTTTTTAATTTTTTTTTTAAAAACTTAGCGTTATAGCGTTTAGTTACGTGTTTATTCCTTTACAATCTACCGGCAACTGAAAAGTCCTTAAACTTGTTTTTGAAATGTTTGCCCTTTTGTTACAGTAATGCAAAAAGGATATTTTGCTCTTTTGGTTTGTGTCAGTTGTCATTCTCTCCAATTGGAATATTTTGTTTATTATTCTCTGTTATTATTCTCTGTTATTATTCTCTGTTATTGTTTCTCCTTTTATTTTGTTCGCAATCTTGTTGACCTTAGCCTTAGTTATCCAGAGAAGTTCGTTAAACTTCTAAGGGTAGGTTTATTTAATGTTTTGAGGCAAAAAGGACATTTCCGAAATTCTCGTATAAGAATAAGACACATGGTTTTGACTAACAGGTTGATGTCAACAATGACGTCACAATGTTTATCATGAAATTTTTCCGTATTCCAATATAAGGGGTAGTTTGGTGATAGAAATTTTTAAGGGATATTTTTGTTTAACATTGTGTAAAGGATATTTTATTGGCAATGTTTTGGTATTTTATAAAAAAGAAAGAAGGAGAAAAGGGAATTTGCAAATGTTAGAAAAAATAATGTTTTTAATGATTTTTAATATGTGTTTTAAATTTTATAAAAGGTGTTTCGAGAAGTCCGTCTCAAGTTTCAATGATAAACTATTATAAAAAAATATTTTTTATTGTTTACACTCAACAAAACAAAAACTTGTAAAACGACAAGAAAAGTTTGCAACTTTTTTTTTGCTTCCTTCTATTTGACAAAAATTCCTTGTAATTTTAAAAGATTTTTAACAATAAAGTTCTAAATTTACAATTTTTTTGACGCGTTAAAACTTACAAGTAGGCTTTGTTTAATAAATTTGTGGATATCAAAATATATATTATTTACATTGAGTTTTCTCCGGGACCGAAGTATACGTGTTGTTGTTGATCGGGTGTCATCGAATAGGTTTCGACTTAACTCTGGAGTACCGCAAGGTTCTGTTCTTTCTCCTACTCTTTTTCTTATCTTTATTAATGACCTTCTTAGTCAAACTTTCAACCCTATCTACTCTTTTGCAGACGACAGCAACATTTGTCATTCATTTTCCTTCGATCATAGGCCAAGCCTTGTAGAGGTTGGGCGCGTGCGGCAGATTATGAATGACACTCTCAATCAGGACCTGTTGACAATCTCTGAATGGGGTCTTGCGAATAGGGTCGATTTTAATGCTCGCAAGACCCAATGTTGTTTGTTGACCATGCGCGGGTACAAGGGGGGGGAAAAAGGGGAAATTTCCCCCCCCAGACCAAATTTCAAAAAGAAAAAAAAAGGGGAAAAAAAGAGGAAAAAAGAAAGAAAAAGGAAGAAAAAGGAGAAAAAAGAAAGAAGGAAGAAGGAAATTTTCGAAAAAATTTCCGAATGAAAATTATCTCGAAATCCGAAAATTTTTCTTAGAAAAAATCTGAAAGTTCTTATAGGGAAAATTTTTAAATTTTTAAAGGAAAAAATGTGACTCAATCTGAAAATTTTCTGTGAAAAAATATCTGTCAATCTTATTATGAATTTTGCTATCTTTTAATAGTACTTATATTTTGAGAATTTTTCTACAAAAATCCGTAAAAGAAAATGTTTGAGGAAAAAAAAGTTTTCTTTGTGAAAAATCTGAGACTTTTCTGTACAAAAAATGTGTCGGAATTCGATACGTATTCTATAGGAAAAAGGTCTTAGAATCTGAGACTTATTCTATATTAAAAAGGTCTTAAATTTTGAGACTTTTTTTATAGAAAAGATGCAGAAGACTCTAAAATTATTCACATCTTCAAAAATTTTCATTTTCGGATTTTTGTAGAAGAATTCCCAAAATGTAAAAGTCTCAGAATTTCAAACTTATTCTAAAGGAACAAGGTCTCAGAATCTGAGTCTTTTCCTATGGGTCTCAAAATTTGATACTTATTTATAGGAAAAAGGTCGCAGAATCTGAGACTTTTTCGAAATGGAAAAGGTATTCGAATCTAAGGCTTTTTCTATGGGAAACAAGTTTCAGAATCACTTAATTTCAGACTTATTCTAAGGAAAAAGGTCTTAGAATTTTATTGTTTTGTAAAAAGAAAAATGTGTCAATGTCTGAGACTTTTTATTGTTGAAAAATAAGTCTCAGACGTTTAAACTTTCTCGATTGGAAGAAGGTCACAGAATCTGACACTTTTTCTACTGGAAAAAGCTCTTATAATCTAAGACTTTTTCTATAGGAATAAGGTCTCAGAATTTTAGACTTTTTCTATAGGGAAAATGTCTCAGAATCTGAGACTTTTTCTATAGGAAACCGGTCTCAAAATCTATGACTTTTTCTATAGGAAATAGTTCTCAAAATCTGCGAGATTTTTTTTTAAAAAAGTGCCAGAATCTTAGACTTATACTTAGACTATACCTAAGAAAAGGTCTCAGAATCTAAGACTTTTTCTATAGAAAAATCGTCTCAGAATCTGGGACCTTTTCTTTTGGCAAGGGTCTCACAATATCAGACTTTTTCTATAGGAATAGGCTCATAGAATCTGAGACTTTTTCTATTGGAAAATTTTTCAGAATCGATACTTTTTTTTAAGTAAAAAGGTCTGACAATCTGAGACTTTTTATAATGGAAAAATCTATTACTTTTTCTTAGGGATAAAAGTGACAGAACTTAAGACTTTTTCTATATAAGAAAAAGCTCTCAGAACCTAAAATTTTTCTATGGAACCTTATTCCTAAACCTTATTCCTAAAAAAGGAGACTTTTTTTAGGAATAAGGTCTCAGAATCTGGGACTTTTTCTAAAAAGAAAAAGGTCTAAGAATCTGAGACTTTTTCTATAGGAAAAATGTCTGAGAATTTGAAACTCTTTCTATATAAAAAAGGTCTCAAAATCTGAAACTTTTTCTAAAGAAAAAAAGGTCTCAGAATATAAATTCTTTCAGTGCGTAACAAACATACTAACCTGAGACCATTTCTATAAGAAAAATTTATTAAAAATGTTTTAAAATATGAGATACTTTCTATAAAAAGTTTCAGAATCTTAGATTTTTCGTGGAAAAAAGTTCTTAGAATCTGAAAATTTTTCTATACGAAAAAAGTCTCAGATTTTGGGGCATTTTTTGTAAAGAAGAAGCTTTAGATTTGACTTTTTATACGTCAAATGTGTTAGAATCTGAGACTTTTTCTATGTAGAAGAAAACGTACAATTTTCTTTTTAGACAAATTAAAAAAAAAAATATCTTAACGATCTACTTATGATCATGAAAAACAACCCTCCTTCAGCACAAACTAATGAATTTGATGATTTTATAGGTTTCCATTGCAAAAAAAACGAATCCCTGTTTTTGCTTGTCCAAGGTGAATTTATGATTTTTTTTTCGAAGTAAAAAAAACAAAATTTCCCCCCCCAAACCCAAAAGCTGTACCCGCCACTGTTGTTGACCCATAGACGTATTGTGGAACCAACATTGTCGTCTGTATCTATGGGTGGTATCGATATTGAGGAATCAGATTCTCTTGATGTTCTGGGCATGAAAATCCAGTGTGATGTTCGTTGGAATAAACATGTTTTTCAAGTGTCGAAAGAAGCATTCAAGTGTCCTGGTTTCTTAAAACGGTGCAAGAACTACTTCACTCCTACTGATCTCCTTAATATTTATACCACCTATATCCGGCCGAAGATGAAATACAACTCCCATATATGGGCAGGGGCTTCAGAGTCTATTTTGAAGCTTCTGGACCGTGTTCAAAGGAGGGCGTCGAAGCTAATCAATGACAGTAGGGCAATGGTTCCCAACCTTTTTTGCGTCATGCCCCACTTTTAAGTTAAAAATACTACAATGTCCCCCCTACACTCAAGAAAAATTTGTAAATTTTTCAAATTTGTCTCCAAACTCAAAGTTTACCTGTGGTTAAGCAAAACTTTTTGTTAAAACAATCGTTTAAACAAAGGTTTTAGAAAAAGTTTTCAATAATCAACTAAATAATGTAACTAAAATTAGATTTTTGTTAGCTTATTTGACAAAAAAAATGTTCGTTGCCCCCCTGAAGCATTCAAATTGCCCCCCAGTGGGGCGAGAATCAAAGGTTGGGAACCATTGCAGTAGGGTATCCAACTCTATTGACTCTTTGGAGCATCGTCGGAATGTGGGTTGTGTAACACTGTTCTATCGATATTATCATAGTAAATGTTCTGCTGAGATAAGCGAACTTATCCCCCGAGCACGGGTTTTGTTCGGAATACTCGCTTGTCTAGTAGGGCTCATCCATTAGTTGTCGATTGCCCAGTGTACCGCACAATGCATTACAGAGAAAATTCATTTATAAGCCGAACTATCCGTATGTGGAATATACTTCCTGTAGAGGTCTTCCCTGTCAACTACAATTTGGAAAAGTTCAAATCAAATATCCACAAACAATACTCCCTCTTTCCTCCCTCCCATAACCTATTTTCCTAATTATCAACACAATGCACTGCATTTATAGGGGACATCCCCTGAGTGTTGGTTAAGTCAAAAAAAAAAAAAAGCTTTTTACCAATAATTTTGTAATTTTACATGATTTTTATCAATAAAATTGTAAATTTACAATTTTTTGACGCGTTAAAATTTACAAGGTTTCGTAACTTTACTAGATTTTTGCTACCTCCTATTTTACGAGAATTCCTAGTATAAATAATTAATTTTACAAAATTTTTACCAATAAAATTGTAAATTTACAAATTTTTTGGCGCAATAAAAATTACAAGGAAATCTCGTGAATTTACTAGATTTTTTGTAAAAAAAACCTTTAAAATATGTAAAATTACAAAAAAAAAATTGTAAAATTAGGTTTCGATCGAAAATTTTTTGTTAAAAACAAGGAAAACTGTCAAATATTGGTAAAATGGGAGAGACTTTTATTACGAGACTTTTTCTAGTAATTTGACAAGGTTTTTTTTTCTGTAGGAACTAATTCTCGAGGTCGAAAGTGATCGAAATTCTACTAGCAAGTTTGATTTTTCAGGTTTTGATTTTTTGCTGAAAATTAGAGGTATGCTTTCATAAATAGAAGTTTTTTTATATTTTCCTCAAGGTTTGGATTTACTCTTCCATTTCTATTCATTCTCACCAAGCATTGAAAGTTAAATATTTTTGGAGATGATAGGTTCAAGGAGACAATAGGTTCAACACATTTGAAACGTAAATAACTCAAAAACTGTTGCTCGAATTGCTTTTGGGTGTGTGGTACTCTTGTTCTACGATCCAAGAGCTGCAAAATTGCTTTGCAATTTTTTGTCGTATCGGCCTTAGTTACCGAGATATTAGCATTTCAAAATTTCCCGGAATTCGGATTTTTTATTTAAAGTTAGGACCCCATAGGGTTTACACTATGTAGATGCGAACTTTTCCTAAAGTGTCGCCCCCGATTTTGATCCGAACTTTTGCTTCGTTTTGCTCTATTTTACTTGGATATCGGCATTTTATTGTTGGGGCCTTATTTTTAGTACCCAATACACACATTTGAAACGTAAATAACTCAAAAACTATTGCTCGAATTGCTTTCGGGTGTTTGGTAGTCTTGCTCTTTTTGTCGTATCGCCGGTAGTTGCCGAGATATTAGCATTTTAAATTTCCCGGAATTCGAATTTTTAATTGTAGATGTCAACATTCACTAAAGGGGTCGCCATAGATTTTGATCCGAAATTTCGTTATATCTTGCTTTGTTTACGAGATGTTAGCATACACTAAAAAAAAACCTTGTAAAATTACAAGAAAAGTTTGTAACTTATTTTTTTGCTACCTCCTATTTGACAAGAATTTCATTTTATTTTACAAGATTTTTATCAATAATTTTGTAATTTTACAAGCTTTTTACCAAAAAAATTGTAAATTTACATTTTTTTTTATGCGATAAAACTTACAAGTAGGTTTTGTGATTTAACTAGATTTTTTGCTACCTCCTATTTTACGAGAATTCCCAGTAAAATTACGAACTTTTATTACAAGATTTTTTAAAATAAAATTGTAAATTAACAGATATTTTGGCGAAATAAAACTTACAAGAAATTTTCCTAAATTTACAATTTATTTTTTTTGTAAAAAATCTTGGAAATTTGTAATATTAAAAGAAAAACTGTAAAATTACAAAAAAAAAATAAATTTCGATCGAAAATTAATTGGTAAAAAAACAAGGAAAACTGTCAAATATTGGTAAAATGGGATTACGAGACTTTTTCTAGTAGTTTGACAAGATTTTTTTTGTGTGTAGCAGATTCTATTTGCAAGTTATTGTTAAATAATTACACAGTTTAAAAACAAAAACCTCCCAGTGAAAAATTCAACTGACTCTTATAGATTTTTTTTCCTGATTCCAAATTTTCCATGCAAATTTTTTTAGCACGTACTGTTTTTGAGATTTTCGCTGTTAAAAAGTACAAAAAACAATAATTTAGCACTTTTGGGAGTCCCCTGTTATATATTATTACGTTGCTTTCAAAAAATAGGACTTGATTTCATATAAATTGGATCTCCTGATTTCGAAACTGCAATCCAAATTTTACACTTTCCGCTTTCGAGATTTGCCCTCGAGATTTTCGAGTGAACAAATTTTCCAGCGCGATTATTTCTAAAACGGCACATGCTAGAAAAAATTGGATTGCAATTTTTCAATCAGGAGGTCCATTTTAAATGAAATCAAGTCCTGTTTTTGGAAGATTATGTAACAGTGGACTACCAAAAGTCCGAAGTTATTGGTGTTTTTACTTTTAACAGCGAATATCTCAAAAACAGTACATGCTACAAAAATTTGCATGGCAGATTTGGAATCAGGAGAGCAAAATCTTTAAGAATCAGTTGGATATTTTACTGAGATTTTCTGATTTTCGTGTTAACTATTTTTAAAGATCTAAATACAAAAGGAAAAAATGTCATTACCCGATTTTGTCAGTATTTTAATAAAACCTTAACGTGCTTGAAGAATGGTGTTCCAAAACGCGATATCTCGTTTTTTGTACGATAAAACTATGTATGAAACATTTCAAACTAATTTTATTAGCATTATGTGATCGAATTAACATAATTAACAATGTTGTGCCTCGTTAAACAATAAAGCAAAATCAAAAAAATGTTGCATACTTTAGGGATTCTTGTAAAATTTTTTGTTTAATCCTTATCTGCATAAAACTCAATATTTGCATTTTTTAAAACAATTATAAATGGTGGAGAGTATCTAAAGATTCTGCATTAACATAAATATTTAATTTTATATATCGAGGGCCTATATTCAAAACCATCTATCTAAAAAATACAATTTTCATGAGAGACAAAAAACTGTTTATTTCGCGAATTGTTAGAGTAATTAAAATTCGATATTCTACAATATTTTTTGATTTAACTACTGAATCTCACATATAATTCGTTTTTAAAATTTTGCACTTTTGGGGATTTTACGAAAGATAGAGGGTTTTGCATTTTAATAAAAATGATAACAATGATTTTATTTAAGACATCGGTACATTTTTAACGTTACTTATTAATGATAACGGCTTATAAAAAACTCTGAAATCGCGGTTTAGGTTCACAGGTGCTGATTTTTTAGACAAAAATTAATTTTTTACCAAATTCATCTTAAAAGTTGACAGTGTTTTGTAAAAAATTGTAAAAAAAATTTAAAACGCGATTATGGTCCACAGATGCTGATCAGCATCGCGGTTTTTAAGATAAAAATTTTTGTTTTATAATCTACGCAAGATATCCAAATTTTGAGACAAGTTTTTTAAAAAAGTCAAACAGGAATTTTCGACTAAAATTTGCATCAGTGGATCGAAATCGTAGTTCTGAAATTTTGTTGACAAATTCATGTCCAGCATGCAAAAATTAGTATAAAAACATGCATCACAAGATTATTCTAAAAGAATTAATTATTTGAAAGGATAGAAGGTTTTGCATTCAGAAAAATTAATTGTGTCAGATAGAGAAAACCAAAAATGCAAATAGAATAGCAAAAAAAAAAATATTTTTGTTCCGAATTTTACACCATAGATGAGGGCCGTTTTACTAAATATTTTGCGATCAAACAGTCATTTTCGTGAAAATGAAAATACAGGGTTTTGAATGTAGGCCCTCGATATTGTTTTTACTTTTTTAAACCTGATCAAACTTTTGTTTCTGAAAAAAATCGTTTGATACTTATTTCTACTTAAAAGGTCTACATTTAATTTACATTTTCTATAGAAAAATTTTGATTCTCTTAGTTTTTGTTTTTTAATTTTTAAAAGTTTTTAACATAAAAAAAAAAAATTACTTATTCAATTTTTTTTTAATTTAATTCTTTGTTAATTTGCCAAATTCGAGTGCGTGTTTGTTGAATCTTATCATCTTTTTTACCAAACCAAAAAAAAAAAAAATAGAAAAACTTTTAATTTATGCAAACGACATGTTTTTTGTTTGGCCAAAACTTAAGTCTTCAATTCATTAGGGTATTAATAAGATAAAAGACCTTTTAAAATGTTTAACAACTAAAACATACTAAAACACCAACGTGACAAACAAACCAAAAAAAAAAACATTTCATTAAGGCTTTGCTACTATAGTATAAACTAAATTCCTGTTCAATTTCATTTCACCAGCCAAAAGAAGAAAAAAAAAGAAAGGTTTTTATTTACCCATCGTCATCATTATGCCATAACACCCAAATATTGTTGTGAGTAAAAAGTAAACAAAAAAGGACACTTATCTGTTTTAAATAATCTCAATATTCATGAAGAGTTTTAACACTGCATAAGGGACCAAACAACCAAATAACCAAACAGAGAAAATACAAAAAATTAAACCGAGTCAGTTGTCTATTCAACCAACCAACCAGCCATTCATTCATCCATCCAACACATGTAAATGTCATGAATGAAACACGAGTCATACCAAAAAATAAATGCACACATACACACACATAGATGGAATAACAAACATACACTTATGCAATCTTTCACAAACACATCCGAATTCTTTGCTCATTAAGAGAAAGGGTTAAATAGTAGTTGTTAGGGTGGTATTTATAATATAAGTATTTTAAACTACGAAATTTTCGATGTATAATTTTAAGATAAAATTACTTTTTGATGTTTTTTCCTTTTACCAAAAAGTACTGTTTTAAATGCGAAAGTATTTAGTATTTTGATATTGTTAAAAAGAACTTTTTCTAAAAAATGTTTTTTGGTACATTTAAAAGGCATATTATGATACTTTTCTAAAAAAATTACTATGGCAGTACTTTGGCCCTTTTTATACAGAAAACGTAATTGTTTGGTACTTTTTATAAAAAAGTGCTATTTTGGTACATTTTTTTTTTATAAAAAACTACTATTTCATTACTTTTTATAAAAAAAGTACCATTATGGTACTTAATATAAAAAATTACTATTATAGTACTTTAAAAGTTCTTTTAAACCCAGATAGAGTATTAAATTCTTGTATACCCTCCAACATGGTAAAACAAATTGCAGAGCTATTTTTTAGGGGGCCCTGTCCGGTAGTTGGGGACCCCTTTTCTTTGGTGAAAACTGTTTACAAATTCAATTATTATGCTTTTTGCACTAAAGTAACACAATTTCATCACAATTTAATTTTTTTTTCAATTTCCACTCCTTCAAAACGGGGCGGACCGAAAAAATGACATTTTCTAATCACCTGGGCGGAAGTGCAGCACCTTGATCTTCACTTACAAGGGAAGTCTTCCTGGTGTCACCCTGCGATCTTCATGAAATTTTGAAGTGTTGTTAAGAACGAAAACTAATTCGACACGTATTTTTTTTTAGCGGCCCAAACTCATTTTTGGGGGGGTCGTTTTATATGGGGGAAATTGACCTTTTCCAGTTGTTTACAATTTACGCCTATTTAAACAAAATTAATATAGGCATGTGTGGTATCAGATTAAATGTATTCAAAATCTAGTGGTGCTAACAACGGGCCAAAGAAGTTAAAATTTTTCGACTTATTAACAAAAATGTCATAAAATTTTAATATTTTACTCAATATGACGAAAAGTTGTGCATGTTTGGACACGTTCTTCGCACACGTAGATAGGTTTTCCAAGGACCTTTCATTTGGTATGTAACGTGACTATGTTTCTTTGCATAATATAGGAGATAAACGAAAAAAACTGAAAAATGGCCTTGTCTTCCCCCTCCTTTTTACCCCCTAAATTTGAATTAAGGCCGCTAAAAAAAATACGTGTCCCTTTATTTTTTCTGCTCTACAAAATAAAACCAATTCCATAAAGATCCGCGGGTGACACTAGGGAGACTTCCCTTGTAAGCCGAGAATCGAACTTAAAACCTTCATGTTCCCACTTAAAAAGTTCTTGCCTTTTGAAAATAAGTTTCACCACTTTGTTCAAACCACTATGGTGTGTGTATAATAATTTATGCAAAACACAAATATTTTTTTTGACTCGTTATTTTTTTTTTGGTATTTAATTTTTTTTTTTTTCATTTGTTTGATTGTCGAGTGTCAAAAAATTGTATTGTGTGAAATGAAAATATTTGGTTTTTTGTTTTAAAATAACACATCACAACACTTTTTGCCATTTGTTTGTTATTTTTTCCAAGTCTGCGTTTGTGTGAATATTTTTTTTTTATCAAAATAAGTAATGATGGTTTTTGTGTAGTGTTGTGATTTGGATAAATTATAATAAAAAAAATGTATTTAAATGTTTTTTTGAAGAGTTGTAACTAAATCTCCATTGTAAGGGATTTAAATAAATTTTGTTTTTTTTGTTAATGTTAATATGCTAAAGAGTTTGATTTATGGTGGAAGGGATTTTGATTTAAAACTTGATAGCAATAATTTGTCTGTTAAAGGATTGAAATGGGGGAAATACATTTTTAAATATTTTGTCATTAGCACGAATTACCTGGCAAAAGGAAACTTTAAATTTAACTAAAATAATTTTTAGAATTTTATTTCGAATTTTTAAGATTCGACATTAAATGTCCCGCTAACCCGTTAAAAAATAAAAATTTATTTTAATGAAAAATAAGCAGCCAAATTAAAGCATTTTGTGTTTTTAGGATATAAAAATTTTTCGATGGGAAAATTGATTAAGTTTTTCTGTATCCAGAATTTCATAAATTGTAAAAGCTTTTCCATAGGCAAGTTGAATCTAAAACTCTGGATTTTTATACCCTACACCACTCTGTGGTACAGGGTATAATGACTTTGTGCTAATGTTTGTAACTACCCGAAATATTGGTCACAGACCTACCTTTAAGTACCATCATCATTAATCAAATTTAAAAATTTTGATGAAAACAAAAAAAAATTATGAAACATTCAGATAAATCTGTCAACAGGCAAAAATAAGCCTATTTCACTCAAATGTTGTGTGTTTGCTACGGTTCATGTTTGGATTTGAATTCATTTTCCGGGAAACACTGGTGTAGGGTATTATATGGTCGATCTTGACCGACTCTAATTTTCCCTCTTGTTCTATAGGAAAATGTCTCAGAATCATAAAATTTTTCTTTAAGCAAATATTTATAAAAATTTCAAAGTCAAAAATCTTTTCCAGATAAAACATGTCTCAAATCTGATGTTTTTGTATAAAAAAATTGTTTCAGAATTTGATATTTTTACTACTTTTTCTTAAGGAAACAATTTTTTTTAAATTTAAGAAATGTACTTAACCCAGCAAAACTTTGGAAATGGGTAGTGATTATATAACACATTACCAGGTAATGTATGGGGCATTCCAAGCCAAATCACTCACTTTTAGACCCGACCCCTTTCGATTTATTTTATTTTTGGATATGTTTTAGTCCTTAATAAATGCAACTTGGACACCAATTTTCAGCCTTTTATTCCGAGATGGTGTTGAGTAATCAATTTTTCAAAATGGCGATTTTCTCAAAAAAATTAAAAAATTTAAATTTTTAATTAATTTTGACCATTAAAAAATATAGATATTTTAAAAAAAGTTGGACAACGTTTTGTTGGTATTTAAATGTAGATTTAGAAAAAAAATATGAAAAAATTATTCGAAGCAATTATCACTTATTTTTTGACGTTTTAAAATTAAAATCGACTTTTTGAAAAAGTCCGAAACCTTCGATTTTTTTGTAAAAAACTATAAAAATTCTACTCTAAATTACGTAACTTTTAAGCCATAATTCGAGATGTGATCGCAATTCTTTCTGTTTTTTTTTTTATTTTTAAAATTGCACCTTTTATGTTTTGGCTCTGATTTATTTTATATGGAGCTCCAAAAAAAAAAAATTGGTAGATACTGACCCTAACTTACCCTATATATATTCATTTAGAGGTAAGTATACGTCTCACAAAAATTTATGACGATCGGGCATGTGTAAGGCGTTTAGCATGGTCCTTGAAGTTTAAAAAACGGATTACAAGGAAAAATATGAATTTTTTTCTGTTTTCGCAATTTTTTGGTATTTTAAATTAAGTTTTAATTCAAGTGATTACAGAATTATGATGTGGAGTAAAATTCCTTTCTAATAAGGTACTAAAAACTAAAATCGGTTGAAAATCAGCCAAGTTATTACAACTTCCCCAGACATCTAGCGTGTGCCATACAACTTGATTAAAAAATACGAGTCCCTTTTTTTAAATTTATTGAAATTTTCTACTGTAATAACATTTTTTCATTATTCATATTTCAGTGTAATATTTTTTTGGCTTTTCCAAATTTTAAAACAAAAAAATGATTTTTTTTTTTAAATAGAGATTTCAAAAGGGTGTTGAAAATGCAGGCATTTTTATCACTAATTTAAAAAATGTTAGCAAAACACAATATGAAAAATACTTGTCATCTAATTACATTTGAACTTGAAGAATAAAAAAATGTTATTACAGTAGAAAATTTCAATGAATTTCCAAAATCGTATTATATTGCTTAATCAAGTGTTCTGCCATACGTTAGATGCCTGGGGAAGTTGTAATAACTTCGCTGATTTTCAACCGATTTCAGTCTTTGCTACCTTATTAGAGAGGCATTTCACTCCGTATTATAATTCTGTAACCACTTAAATTAAAACTTAACTTAAAATACCAAAAAAATTGAGAAAACAGAAAAAAATTCATATTTTTTCTTGTAATCCGTTTTCTAAACTTCAAGGCCCATGCGGAACACCTTAGCCATGTCCGATCGTTCTTAATTTTTGTGAGGCGTATTTTTGCCTCGAAATGAATATATCTAGGGTAAGTTAGGGTCAGTATCTACCAATTTAGTTTTTTTGGAGCACCATATAAAATAAATCAGAGTCAAAAAATAAAAGGTGCAATTTTCAAAATTTGAAAAAAAAAGAACAAATTGCGATCACCTCTCGAATTATGGCTTAAAAGTTGCGTAATTAAGAGTAGAACTTTTAGACTTTTGTAAAAAAAAAACGAAGGTTTCGGACTTTTTCAAAAAGTCGATTTTAATTTTTAAACGTTAAAAAATTAGTGATAATTACTTCGAATAATTTTTTTAATATTTTTTTCTAAAACTACATTTAAATACCAACAAAACGTTGTCCAACTTTTTTTAAGATATCTATATTTTTAACTGGTCAAAATTAATTGAAAACTTTAATTTCTCCATTTTTTTGAAAAAATCGCCATTTTGAAAAATTAATTACTCAACACCATCTCGGAATAAAAGGCTGAAAATTGGTGTCCAAGTTACATTTAATAAGAACTAAAACATATCCAAAAATAAAATTAATCGAAAGGGGTCGGGTCTAAAATTGAGTGATTTGGCCTGGAATGCCCCGTATATACCTTATTTGTAGCATTATTTTATGATGTCTTACCAAACAGTTGTTCCACAACGTATTATTTTCAAGTGAAAAATAATGCATTACTAATAATTTGCTACGTAATGCATGATTATTGGAAAAAATGTATTTCAGATTTATTATTTCTAAACATTAAATCATGGATGACTTATATTTGGTTACATTATGTATTATTTGAAAGTTTGAAATAATGTATTATTTATAATTGGATGCATAATGCATTACAATAACATAAAAAATAATTATTTTATAAAAAAATGCATAAGTTTAAACTAGAGATGGGCTCACGACAGGAAATTTCTAACGACACACACTCACGAGCATATTTTATCTACTTACACTCACTTACAATCACGTGAGTAAATTTAATACAGTATAAAATAAGAGATCCTATACCTTATTTTATACCTTATTTGGTAATCTAAGTTTTGCTGGGAAATTGTTAACCTTTTCTATAGGAATACATTTTTAAAATTTCAAAATGTTTCTAAAGAAAAATTCACACAAAACCAGAGGTATACACTAGAGATGGGTACATGAGCAGATTAGAGCGTGAATCGCGCGTGATCACGCGTGATTGTGATTGAATTCAATTTTACTCACGTGATTGTGAGTGAGTGGAGAAAAAATCTGCGTGAGTAAGATTTTTGCGTGAGTGAGTGTGCGTAATTCGATTTTTTTGCGTGATTTATTTTCTCTTCATATTTCCTTTCGTTCCAAAAAAAGCAACAAAAAAATTTTAAAATTTGGCTTAACTTAAGATTTCGTCTTGAAAAAAGAAAAAACAATATAAAATTTCACTGAACTTTAAATTTTGCTAAAAATTTTGAAAGATTTTTGAAATTTTAATTTTTGAATTTTTATACCCTCCAACCACAGTATGAGGGTATAATCACTTTGTCATTCCGTGTGTAACGCATCGAAATATCGGTCTAAGACCCCAAAAAGTATATATATTATTGATCAGTGATCGATTCTAAGACATTCTAGTGATGTCCGTCTGTCCGTCCGTCCGTCTGTCCGTCCGTCCGTCTGTTCGTCCGTCCGTCCGTCCGTCCGTCTGTTCGTCCGTCCGTCCGTCCGTCCGTCTGTCCGCCGTCCGTCTGTCCGTCTGTAGAGGACACGATACAGTCCAAAATAAAAGAGCTAGACTTCCGAAGTTTGGCACGAATATGTCTTATATTCCTAGGCAGGTTAAATTCGGAAATGGGAAAAATCGGACCAAGGGGGAAAAAAGTTTCCCCTTGGAGAACTAAACCAACCTAAGAAAAACCGCATTTTTTGCAGGGTTTTTTGTTCTTTTGCTAAGCAAATGCAACATTCTTATCTCAGATGAAGTTTGAAATTGCAAGGCGAAGGTGCTCCCTAACGTCTCCCACCAATGCCCCCCCCCCCCCCAAAAAAAAAAGGAGACCCCTTTATTTTTTTTATATTGTTTTTTTACATTTTGGAGGGTATAAAAGATTTGGCACAGCCGAATGTAATACTCTCACTTGTTTTTGTATTAATAAAAGTGTGAGTCAACGTGAGTGTGAGTTGTATTAAATTTACTCACGTGATTGTGAGTGAGTGTGATTAGAAAAAATATTCTCGTGAGTAAGTGTGCGTGATTCAAAAATTCCTGTCGTGATCGTGAATGAGTGTGAGTCAAAAATCATTTACGCGCCCATCTCTAGTATACACTAAAAAATCTAACTAATAAAAAAAAAATTATTATCAAAAAAAAAAAAAGATTATTTGCAAAAAAAACAAATAAAAAATCAAAAAAAAAAATCCCGGAAAAAATTGTTGGTGAAAAAAAAATTCCGCGAAAACTTTTTTTGTAAAAAATATGTGTTTGTACTGGTTAAAATACCAATCGGTAATCAATTCTGTTGACTTGTGACAACTAGCAGCCGAATTAAAGCATTTTGTATTTTTAGGTTATGTTGAATTTACCAAAATTTTCGAGGGGTCCTCACATTTTCTTTCGTAACTTTTGAACCGCTCAACCGATTTTGCTCAAATACAATACAAAGCTGCTTAGGATAACAACAAGTAAATATCAAAGTCTTAGTTATATCTGTTTAATACTTTGGACGTGATCCACACACGGACATCGCAGAATGACTTAGTATCCATCACTCACCAATAATATCTACCCCTTATGGGATCTTAGACCGATATTTTGATGAGTTACAAACAGAATGACAAACTTATATATACCCTTTACCGCTAACAAGGAAGGTCTTTCACAAGGCACCCACCGATTGTCCTGAAACTTACATATATGAGAAAGGGGAGCAGAATAAGAGTTACCTGTGTTTTTATAGCTGCCCAATCACACATTTAGCGGGTAAAAGGGGTGGGAGACAAATGGGATTTTTTTCGTTTTTTGAGGATTTTTCCTATTTTGTTAGGTTCGTTATTGTCAAAAAAGTATAATCGTTGGGGTATTTTATGTGGAGATGTATATACGACGTATATTATACGTACGACAGCCAAAATCATATATAATAATCTTTATCAAAATTAGGCAGACCCGTATTTTTTCGTTTGGCGAATTTCCTGCTAGTTCGGCTTTTATGTGGATTTTCCCGAAAGCCCTTTTTTCCATAAGGTGGCAACCCTTTTTTAAAATTGAAATTGGGCAGCTAAAAAACAGGAAACTCCTATTTTTCCCCCTTATTCCCATATTCAAGTTTCAGGACAATCGGTGGGTGCCCTGTGAAAGACCTTCCTTGTAAGTGGAGAGTATAAAAATAACAACACCTAAACCCAAGAGCTGGTTCCGCGCCTGGGTACTTGGTATACAAAGTTTGTGATGAAGTTTGTACTTCACGAAATCCATCTCGGCTTTCTTCTTTTTTTGTAGGTCGTGAAAGAATTTTGAGTGTGAGTCAAATGCTCGTGAATAACTCGTGAGTGTTATTACGAAGTGGTTTGTACTAATCTTGCGCAAGGCAAAATTCACTCATACGCCCGTCTTTAAAATAAAGTGTTTTGGAAATTTTAGTCAACGATTTTAAGGATTTCAATTCCTAAAATAGGGATTCAAAAATTACACCGCTCAACACTCATTTTCCGGTTCGAATTCTGGTGATCAATTTTAGTAGACTTTGATCTCCTGATTCCAAATCTGTTCTCCAAATTTTTCCATACCGTCCATACTTTTAGTTATTCATGGTTGAAAATGCGAAAAATTACGATTTTTGCATTATTTGAAGGCCTGCACAGCAGCCATTCAGTGGAATACAAATCTGGTATAAAGCGCAAAAGTATAATTTGTCTTTGGTCTCCAACATAGAAAACAATTTTTTTCTAATTATTGCGTTTGGTTGGGTTACACTTGCGTTTTAAAATGATACTGTTAAAATTATCATTTTTGTAAAAAAGGTAATGTAGATTGATACCTTAGTTATTTTGATATTTTTCAATGAAAAACTAAAAAAATAAATATTTTACAAATTTAAGTTTTCTGTGTTATTTTTCGTACAAACCGGAAGATATCTTTAATGGGTTTAAAAGTCTTTAAGAAAGAATGAACTTTTGCCTAAATTTTGAGCTCATCACAGTAAAGATTGATCGTCTGGTTTTTGTTTTAGAGCCTTTTAAAAATGGTGCTTTTTCCAATTTTTTCACAGTGTTTTTTAAAATAGATGTTTGGCCAATAATAGTGCAACAACTTCAAAGTTTTTTGGATCATATATTTGAGATCATAGTTCAATTCTACTCTAACGCTTTATACCAGATTTTTATTTGAACCAGTGGCTGCTGTCAGTGTTACCGTTGTGCGACTTTAGTTGCAATTTGCAACCTTTTTGACGCTGTGAGACTTTTTGTGCGACTTTTTTAAACTTGTCTAATTTTGCAACTTTTTCCAACTTTGTGCGACTTTTTCCCCTTTTTGATTAAGTGAAATTTTGTTTTTCTTTTTAAAGATGTATACTGAAAAATTACACATTATAAATATTTTTTTAAAACTTTTGGAGTTTTTACCCCATTCCTTTAGATATATCCCATACTATCGTGAAATATTGCATGGAAACACCCTATGAAATGGAGATAGGTCGTTGGTATGTTCAGAAAAAATGTCTCACTTTTCACAAAATATAAAGGATTGTATGGAGACCTCCTTAAGGGTTGAAGATAGAGCCCGTGTAAAAAATAACTATCAAAACATATCTGCTTTGATAAAAACATATATGGATCATATATAAATGGATCTAATCAGATCTACTCCATATATATTCATATCTGCTTCAGATATTTTTAGATCCGTTAATTGAGTCTATCTGACAATTTTATATTTATGAACATATTTAAAAATGTCTGATCATATATGCCATATATGCCAGACTCAATTTTCGGATCAAAAAATATCTGAAGCAGATATGAGTATATATGGAGTAGATCTGAATATATTTTGATATAATTCTTTTTTTA
This sequence comes from Pegoplata infirma, assembly GCA_963921195.1. Classification (NCBI taxonomy): domain Eukaryota; kingdom Metazoa; phylum Arthropoda; class Insecta; order Diptera; family Anthomyiidae; genus Pegoplata; species Pegoplata infirma. The sequence goes on from OY992537.1 coordinate 225,561,186, forward strand.
CACGGGAAGTAAGTATGTTGTGAAAAAAATTTGGGGTTGAAAAACTATTAGTGGTCGCTCATACATTTGACTCCTCCATAGGTACCCTAGGGACAGTTACAAGCAGGAGCAATTTTATCTTTGTTATCCTTGTATGGAAGATAGGGCTTAGTTAGGTATGTTTGGAAAAAAAGCTAGGGAGGAAAAAGCTCCTAAGGAAGCTTCCACACGAAAACAAAATTTTTATAAAAAATTGCTCCTACCGCTTTAACTTTTCTAAGAGTGCATCTAAAGAAGTCAAATGTATGACCGACCCCAAAAGGTTTTCAACTGAAACTTTTTTCCAAAACATACTTACACTCTATGTATCTTCAACCCTTAAAAAAAATGTGCGACTTTAATTTGGAAAAAACGACTTTTTTGTGCGACTTTTTTTTGTAAAAAACGACTTTTTCTGCGACTTTTTTAAAATTCTCAACGGTAACACTGGCTGCTGTGCAGGCCTCCAAAATAGACAAAAATCGCGTTTTTTCGCATTTTCAACCGCGAATAATTAAAATTCTAGACGTGATGGAAAAATTTTGAGCACAGATTTGGAATCAGCGAGTCAAAATCTTTGAAAATTTTATATCAAACTTCAAACCGGAGTCAAAAACCTTCGATTTGTTGAGCGGTGTTATCTTCCTACACTTCAATACAAAAATATTTCCTTCTCAATTATAACAGTTAATGTTACTTACATTTCAATACATGGAAACTCGTTCTATTAATTTAACGTAACATTGACAGTTCCAAGAGGAGTTTCTTACGTTAACGTAAATACATAACAAAATAGTGTTAAATATGTTAATGTTAAATGTGTGTGATGGTTTAGGTTGTAGATAAAATAACAGAAAATTTAATAAAAAAAAATAATTCACAATAGCATTTATAAACGAAATTTTTTATCCAATTCGAACGTTCTAAAATAAATTATAGCAAACACGGATATATCGAAATTAACTTAATTTCGATTTTATATATCCGAATTCGAATACGGATAATTTTTGTGTTTGTCATTCGAATTCGAATTATGTTATCCCAAGTTTTAGGGATGATTGAATGTCTGTGCTAGAAGTAACTAAACTATTGTGAATGAAATTATTGTGAATTGAATTATTATGAATTAAAAGAGGTGTGTGTCTAGGATTATAAAAATAAACAGGGAAACCAAAAAAAAATAGATGTGTGAAATAATATGAAATTTATAAAGTTATAAAAGTTTGCAGCAAAAAATATATAAATAAATTTCATACATATGGGTGGAATCAAAAAATTTTAGCAAAATGTTTGGATTAAAAAAATATTGTGGGTCGGTCATACATTTGACACTATTGGCAGTTAGACCATTTTTAATTAATTTGGACCCTTTTTGATGAAGTTATGAGTAAAAGAAGTTTAAGTGAAGGCACAAGCTCTGAATTTGTGAAAATGCGATTTCGTTTGAACGGGTTATCAAAAAAAAAACAGAAAATTTACCAGGAAGGAGTTTTTAAAGAGAAGTAAAAATGTAGGAAAATTTGGAAAATCTAAAAAAAAATTTCAAAGTGTCCGATTCAAGCTCCATATGAATAATGCCGCAATTCAGTAACTCGATTTTTGTCGGTTTCCGACTAAAAAGTGACTGAGTTATTTTTTTTGTATTCTCTATGTCACTATAGTTTATAAACGTCTATTTAGGGTTGTTGTCTTTGATAATGACAAATAATTACGTAAAATGAGCATTTCTCTATGTCGATAACACACGATTTAAATGTCAAAACAATCACCAACAATTTTGTTGCCGTTTGAAATTTTTTATTATATTTTTTTTTTGGAATACAATTGTTTTTCTTTTTTTTTTTACCAAAAAATTGTTTAAATAATGTATAAAAAAAAACAAAATTGTAGCGGAACAACGCGGGAATCTGGATAAGTCTGATAAAACCATAGCTTAACCATAGTTTTTAATGAATTTACTCAAAAGGTTCCAAACAAATTTCAGATCAATACAATTGAATTTGAAGAAGTGTTACAAGTTGTTAATGTTGCATCGTGTGGTTTTCCGGCAGCTGTATTTATTGGACGTGGAAGCGATTAATAACCAAATGAAATCTCCACTATATTATACAAAATACATACATAACTCTACATAACTAGAGGGATACCATAACACTAAAAAAATTGAGGTAAGTTTTCTTATTCTGAAACCTTCTGATTCTATTTTTACAATAGAAAAATTCTTAGAATCTGAGACATTTTTTCTATGAAAAAATACTCAGAATCTGAGACATTTTTTCTTCAGAATCTTAGAATTTTTCTATAGAAAAAATGTCTCAGATTCTGAGAATTATTCTATAGAAAAAATGTCTCAGATTCTTAGAATTTATTTATGGAAAAAATTTTTCAGAATTTGGGAATTTTTCTATAGAAAAAATCTCAGATTCTGACATTTTTTCTATAGAAAAATTCTCAGAATCTGATACATTTTTTCAAAAGAAAAATTCTCGGAATCTGAGACATTTTTTTCAATAGAAAAATGTCTCAGAATCTAAGACATTTTTTCAATTGAAAAATTCTCAGAATCTGAGACATTTTTTCTATAGAAAAATTCTCAAAATCTGAAACATTTTTTGTATAGAAAAATTCTCAGAATCTAAGATATTTTTTCTATAGAAAAATTCTGCGAATCTGAGACATTTTTTCTATAGAAAAATTCTCAGACATTTTTTCGATAGAAAAATTCTCATAGTCTGAGACATTTATTCTACAGAAAAATACTCAGAATCTGAGACTTTTTTCTATAAAAAAATCCTCAGAATCTGAAACATTTTTTCTATAAAAAATTCTTCGAATCTGAGAAATTTTTTCTACAGAAAAATGCTCTGAATCTGAGACATTATTTCTATAGAAACATTTTCAGAACTGGGACAATTTTTCAATACAAAAAGTTTCTGAATCTGAGACGTTTTTAATAGACGAATTTTCAAAATATGAAACATTTTTTCTAAAGAAAAATTCTCAGAATCTGTGACATTTTTTCTATACAAAAATTGTCAGAATCTGAGATTTTTTCTATAGAAAAATTCCCAAATTCTGAAAAATTTTTTCCATAAAAAAATTCTCAGAATCTGATACAAAAATTCTAAGATTCTGAGAAATTTTTTCTACAGAAAAATTCTCAGATTCTGAGACATTTTTTCTATCGAAAAATTCTCAGATTCTGAGACATTTTTTCTATAGAAAAATTCTCAGATTCTGAGACATTTTTTCTATAGAAAAATTCTAGAATTCTGAGACATTTTTTCTATAGAAAAATTCTAGAATTCTGAGACATTTTTTCTATACAAAAATTCTCAGATTCAGAGACATTTTTTCAATAGAAAAATTCTCGGATTCTGAGACATTTTTTCTATAGAAAAATTCTCAGACTCTGAGACATTTTTTCTATGGAAAAATTCTCAGATTCTGAGACAGTTTTTCTATAAAAAAATTCTCAGATTCTGAGACATTTTTTCTATAGAAAAATTCTCAGATTCTGAAACATTTTTTCTATAGAAAAATTCTCAGATTCTGAGACATTTTTTCTATAGAAAAATTCTCAGATTCTGAGACATTTTTTCAATAAAAAAATTCTCAGATTCTGAGACGTTTTTTCTATAGAAAAATTTTCAGATTCTGAGACATTTTTTCTATAGAAAAATTCTCAGATTCTGAGACATTTTTTCTATGGAAAAATTCTCAGATTCTGAGACAGTTTTTCTATAAAAAAATTCTCAGATTCTGAGACATTTTTTCTATAGAAAAATTCTCAGATTCTGAGACATTTTTTCTATAGAAAAATTCTCAGATTCTGAGACATTTTTTCTATAGAAAAATTCTCAGATTCTGAGACATTTTTTTTATAGAAATATTTTCAGATTCTGAGACATTTTTTCTATAGAAAAATTCTCAGATTCTGAGACATTTTTTCTATAGAAAAATTCTCAGATTCTGAGACATTTTTTCTATAGAAAAATTCTCAGATTCTGAGATATTTTTTCTATAGAAAAATTCTCAGATTCTGAGACATTTTTTCTATAGTAAAATTCTCAGATTCTGAGACATTTTTTCTATAGAAAAATTCTCAGATTCTGAGACATTTTTTCTATAGAAAAATTCTCAGATTCTGAGACATTTTTCCTATAGAAAAATTCTCAGATTCTGAGACGTTTTTTCAATAGAAAAATTCTCGGATTCTGAGACTTTTTTTCTATAGAAAAATTCTCAGATTCTGAGACGTTTTTTCTATAGAAAAATTCTCAGATTCTGAGACATTTTTTCAAAAATTCTCAGATTCTGAGACATTTTTTTCTATACAAAAATTCTTAGATTCAGACACATTTTTTTTATAGAAAAATTCTAAAATTCTGAAAAATTTTTTCCATAGAAAAATCCTCAGATTCTGAGACATTTTTTCATTTTTTTTTCCATAGAAGAATTCTCAGATTCTTAGACATTTTTTCTGTGGAAAAATTCTCTGATTCTGTGACATTTGTTCTATAGAAAAATTCTTAGATTCTGAGAAATTTTTTCATAGAAAAATTCTCAGATTCTGATCCTTTTTTTCTATAGAAAAAGTCTCAGATTATGAGACATTTTTCTATAGAAACAGTCTTAGATTCTGAGACATTTTTTCTATAGAAAAATTCACAGATTCTGAGACATTTTTTCTATAGAAAAATTCTCAGATTCTGAGACATTTTTTCTATAGAAAAATTCTCAGATTCTGAGACATTTTTTCTATAGAAAAATTCTCAGATTCTGAGACATTTTTTCTACAGAAAAATTCTCAGATTCTGAGACAGTTTTTCTATAGAAAAATTGCCAGATTCTGAGACATTTTTTCTATAGAAAAATTCTCAGATTCTGAGACATTTTTTCTGTACAAAAATGTTCAGATTCTGAGACATTTTTTCTATAGAGAAATTCTCAGATTCTGAGACATTTTTTCTATAGAAAAATTCTCAGATTCTGAAACATGTTTTCTATAGACTCTAACGACTCTTTTTAACAGTTATGTTTTTTTTTAGGATGCTTTGGCACTGGAGTAATGCTGTTAAGAAGACTTCAAAATATCAGTTAATTTGGTTTGCACTGCAATCGAGATAAATCATCGTATATTTATATTAAACATATGTATTTAATAAATAAAACATAAAAGTTATTTCAAACTTTAAAATATGAAAATGTTTGTTCAATTCTTTGTTGCATCTTTCTGCTCTTATTAGTATTCTTTGTATTCGGTTTGTCCATTAAAACTCACAATAGCAGAAAGTAACATCAGTGGATACACAATACCCATTGTGTATTTGTGTGAATCCTTCCTTTTTGTATTTCGCCGCAGCCTTTCACAGATCCATATAACTATATCTGCAGTTCTGTTCTTGCTTTCTTTAATCTGTAAAATACATGTGTTTAATTTGTTGTAAAAAAACACAATTAAATTAAACACTAAACGCATTTGATTACCTTTTTTAGCAAAATTTCTATATTTGTACATTTATTTTTCACAATTTCTAATAATAAAACAAAATTGTTTTGTTTATTTGTTATTTTTTTTTTGAACTGTCATTTATATTGTACACAGTATTGCAATATTTAAAAAAACTAAGAAATTTGTACCAAAAAAATTTTAAAAGTTCATGTATTTTAAGTCTTGCAATACTATGTTTGAAAGCAACGTAAATCAAAGATACAAACCACGTAACACAGACGAAAAAATAAAATCGATTTTGTGAATCGCTATAGTGACTGCTTTCCGTCTGTAGACGGAAAGTATTATCGACATACAGAATTGGGCTATAAATAATTTATTTTAAAACGATCTACTGCTGTCCCTCCGTCTGTCTTCCCGTCTGTTGAAAATACTCCTCATATAACAAAAATCTTTAATGAGCAAAAAATATTTTTTACATATTAATAGCCCAATTCAGTATATCGAAAAAACGTTCCGTCTACAGACGGTAAGTAGTCACTAATGTGATTCAGTAAATCGACATTATATTTTCGTTTGTGTTACGAGGTTCTTGTCTATGATTTACGTTGCTTTCAAACTTGATGTTGCCAGAAATAAAAAAACACAACAATTTAGAATTTTTTGAAATGATTTTTTATATTTTTTTAATAATTGCAATACTATTTATTACAAAAATGACAGTTAAAAAAAAAAATAAATAAACAAAAACAATATTATAAATATTGTATAAAATAAACAAAAAATGCAAAAAATTAAACAAATAATGGATAATACTACAAAAAAATGGTAAGTTAATGGGTTTTTCGTTATTTTTATCGAATTAATAATTCCAAACATTACATATTTTGTAGGCTAAACAAAACAAATGCAGAACTGGCCACAGGCAAACAAACAGCTCTACAACAAATGGAACCAGTATTCTCGGCTACGAGGAATTGGAATGCTTATACAAACATATCGTGAAAATAACAAAAAAATCATCAGCAATTGATACATTTTCTAGCTAAAATATAATAAAAAGGAAGATGCACCTAAAAAATAAAACAATATTACAAACAATTTCTTAAAATATTTGAATGTGGAATAATTTTTATTTTTTCTTTCTACAAATAAATTATTAACAATATAAAGTAATGATGCTTTCTTTATCTGAATCGCCGTAAAAACCACATTATCCGATATTGTTGTATCTTAACAGAATTTTATATCAAAATCTCAATATTCTTAAATTACAAAATTATAAAAAGTATAAAATATTATCTGCAAATTTTTGTATAAAAAAAATGTCTCAGAATCTGTGAATTTTTCTATAGAAAAAATGTGGCAGAATATGGGACTTTCTATAGAAAAAATGTGGCAGAATATGGGACTTTCTATAGAAAAAATGTTTCAGAATCTGAGAATTTTTCTATAGAAAAAATATCTTAGAATCTGAGAATTTTTCTTTAGAAAACATTTTTCAGAATCTGAGAATTTTTCTATAGAAAAAATGTTTTAGAATCTGAGAATTTTTCTATAGAAAAAATGTCTCAGAATCTGAGAATTTTTCTATAGAAAAAATATCTCAGAATCTGAGAATTTTTCTATAGAAAAAATGTCTCAGAATCTGAGAATTTTTCTATAGAAAAAATGTCTCAGAATCTGAGAATTTTTCTATAGAAAAAATGTCTCAGAATCTGAGAATTTTTCTATAGAAAAAATGTCTCAGAATCTGAGAATTTTTCTATAGAAAAAATGTCTCAGAATCTGAGAATTTTTCTATAGAAAAAATGTCTCAGAGTCTGAGAATTTTTCTATAGAAAAAATGTCTCAGAATCTGAGAATTTTTCTATAGAAAAAATGTCTCAGAATCTGAGAATTTTTCTATAGAAAAAATGTCTCAGAATCTGAGAATTATTCTATAGAAAAAATGTCTCAGAATCTGAGAATTTTTCTATAGAAAAAATGTCTCAGAATCTGAGAATTTTTCTATAGAAAAAATGTCTCAGAATCTGAGAATTTTTCTATAGAAAAAATGTCTCAGAACCTGAGAATTTTTCTATAGAATAAATGTCTCAGAATCTGAGAATTTTTCTATAGAAAAAATGTCTCGGAATCTGAGAATTTTTCTATAGAAAAAATGTCTCAGAATCTGAGAATTTTTCTATAGAAAAAATGTCTCAGAATCTGAGAATTTTTCTATAGAAAAAATGTCTCAGAATCTGAGAATTTTTCTATAGAAAAAATGTCTCAGAATCTGAGAATTTTTCTATAGAAAAAATGTCTCAGAATCTGAGAATTTTTCTATAGAAAAAATGTCTCAGAATCTGAGAATTTTTCTATAGAAAAAATGTCTCAGAATCTGAGAATTTTTCTATAGAAAAAATGTCTCAGAATCTGAGAATTTTTCTATAGAAAAAAGTCTCAGAACCTGAGAATTTTTCTATAGAAAAAATGTCTCAGAACCTGAGAATTTTTCTATAGAAAAAATGTCTCAGAATCTGAGAATTTTTCTATAGAAAAAATGTCTCAGAATCTGAGAATTTTTCTATAGAAAAAATGTCTCAGAATCTGAGAATTTTTCTATAGAAAAAATGTCTCAGAATCTGAGAATTTTTCTATAGAAAAAATGTCTCAGAATCTGAGAATTTTTCTATAGAAAAAATGTCTCAGAACCTGAGAATTTTTCTATAGAAAAAATGTCTCAGAATCTGAGAATTTTTCTATAGAAAAAATGTCTCGGAATCTGAGAATTTTTCTATAGAAAAAATGTCTCAGAATCTGAGAATTTTTCTATAGAAAAAATGTCTCAGAATCTGAGAATTTTTCTATAGAAAAAATGTCTCAGAGTCTGAGAATTTTTCTATAGAAAAAATGTCTCAGAATCTGAGAATTTTTCTATAGAAAAAATGTCTCAGAATCTGAGAATTTTTCTATAGAAAAAATGTCTCAGAATCTGAGAATTTTTCTATAGAAAAAATGTCTCAGAATCTGAGAATTTTTCTATAGAAAAAATGTCTCAGAATCTGAGAATTTTTCTATAGAAAAAAGTCTCAGAACCTGAGAATTTTTCTATAGAAAAAATGTCTCAGAACCTGAGAATTTTTCTATAGAAAAAATGTCTCAGAATCTGAGAATTTTTCTATAGAAAAAATGTCTCAGAATCTGAGAATTTTTCTATAGAAAAAATGTCTCAGAATCTGAGAATTTTTCTATAGAAAAAATGTCTCAGAATCTGAGAATTTTTCTATAGAAAAAATGTCTCGGAATCTGAGAATTTTTCTATAGAAAAATGTCTCAGAATCTGAAAATTTTTCTATAGAAAAAATGTCTCAGAATCTGAAAATTTTTCTATAGAAAAAATGTCTCAGATTCTGAAAATTTTTCTATAGAAAAAATGTCTCAGAATCTGAGAATTTTTCTATAGAAAAAATGTCTCAGAATCTGAGAATTTTTCTGTAGAAAAAATGTCTCAAAATCTGAGAATTTTTCTATAGAAAAAATGTCTCAGAATCTGAGAATTTTTCTATAGAAAAAATGTCTCAGAATCTGAGAAATTTTCTATAGAAAAAATGTCTCAGCATCTGAGAATTTTTCTTTAAAAAAATGTCTAAGAATCTGAGAATTTTTCTGTAGAAAAAATGTCTCAGAATCTGAGAATTTTTGTATCGAAAAAAATGTTTCAGAATCTGAGAATTTTTCTATAGAAAAAATGTCTTAGAATCTGAGAATTTTTCTATAGAAAAAATGTCTCAGAATCTGAGAATTTTTCTATAGAAAAAATGTCTCAAAATCTGAGAATGTTTCTATAGAAAAAATGTCTCATTATCTGAGAATTTTTCTATAGAAGCAATGTCTCAGAATCTGAGAACTTTTTTATAGAAAAAATGTCTCAGAATCTGAGAATTTTTATATAGAAAAAATGTCTCAGAATATGAGAATTTTTATTTAGAAAAAATGTTTCAGAATCTGAGAATTTTTCTATAGAAAAAAAGTCTCAGAATCTGAGAGTTTTTCTATAGAAAAAATGTCTTAGAATCAATTTTTCTGTAGAAAAAATGTCTCGGAATCTGAGAATATTTCTATAGAAAAAATGTCTCAGAATCTGAGAATTTTTCTATAGAAAAAATGTCTCAGAATCTGAACATTTTCCTATAGAAAAAATGTCTGAGAATCTGAAAATTTTTCTGTAGAAAAAATGTTTCTGAATCTGAGAATTTTTCTATACTTTTTTACTGGAAAAAATGCTTAATACCTTGAAGCATTTGTTCTGAAAAGAGTGCTCGAGTTATTTCTTCTTACCGCAGTTTCATTAATGTTGTGGTTTCCCTCCAGTTAAAGTTATGTTGTGGATAACTTAATGAAGTTTTGTTTTGAATATCAATTGGGTCTCCTTCAAATAAGTTTGTAACAGCCGAAAAACGCACACTAGTATTTGATATCCTTTTCAAAACATGGAAGTACCACCTTCAGCTTTTCTTGAAACCCAATTTTATTCACCTAAAAGTTTGAAATACCTGTATATAAATGCATTAAAAATGTGGACAAAACTAGGTTTTATCATACTTACTCAGACTCCAAATTTATTTCACAACAATTTTGTTTCCATTTTACATGTTTATTTTTGTTAAATAAAGAAAATCAAAATAAATTTCTAAAATAAATTAAAATTTATTTTAGACGGCAACAAAATATATGGTGACTGATTTGACATGTAAATCGTTTGCTATCGATATAAAGAAATACACATTTTACGTAATTATTTGTCATTATCAAAGACAAAAACCTTAACAAACGTTAATAAACTATAGTGACATAGAGAATTAAAAAAAAGAACTCAGTCACTTTTTAGTCGGAAACCGACAAAAATCGACTTACTGAATTGGGCTATAAAAAAATTTATGATCAAAAAATATTTTATACTCAAAAATGATTTATAAATATTTTTTACTCAAATTTTTTTTTTTATTAAAGTCACATAAAAAGTGTGCACTCAAATTTATTTAGGCTTTATGAAGGGTAATAATGGATTCGGTCAAGTCGAAATTTATTTTTTTATTTATTTTTTTAATTTTTTCTAAGGTTTCATATTCTAACTAAATCTAATATCAAATCTTAATGTTTAACAACCTCTTAAATTTAAACGGATTTGATCTGATAAATTGTTATTTATGTAAATTGTACACCTTTTTACATCTTTAATCCCCGTAAGGATATTAAAATCCTTACAATCTTATATTTCTCTATAAACCTAAATACATACAATACATATGACCTTCAATTAAAAAGGAAACAGCCTCCATTTCGAAAAAATATTATACAAAAAAATGAATATACATAAGCAAAAACCAAAAATAAGATTAAAGCTTAACAAAACCCAAAAAAAAAAGCAGAAATAACGTAAAAACCAATAAATATAAATATTTTTATCTCTTTATCCTAACACAACATAACAACCTAAAAGTATGCTAAAAGAAAATTTCACAAAAACCATCAGCAAAACAACAATAACAATTGTAATAACAAAAACAACAAAACAATCAGCCATAAAAAAATGGAAAATAAAAATAACAAAAATGAAAATACAATAAATAAAACCTAAAAAGCGTATAGAAAACACATTTTGTGGAAAGAACATAAAAAACACAAAGCAGCAAGAGTAAAAATAACAAATAAAACGTGAATAAAACCAGAAACAAAAATTTAACTTAAATTGTGAAAGACACAATTTAACAAAAAACAGCCTACTTTTAGGCGCAGACTTTTCAACAAGACTTTACTAGTGTGCAGAGACTTTACTAGTGTTACAACATTGAATGAAGTGTTTTAGTCGTTTGAAATTATATTTCTAAACAAGTGTGTTAAGTTTTATGTGTTTTGGCTGTTTAACTGTTTTTATGTTTTTATATTTTTCAACGTCGACATGTTAACAGTTGGTAAAAGCATTTTATTGTGAAATGTTTTTTTTGCATCCTTGAAATAGACTTTAAAAATTTAAAGGATTTAAGAAACTAACTTTTATAATATTTTTAAATGCTGAGAGAATGTATCAAAATCCGAGACATTAAGATTTAATATTTTAGTTCTATATAAAAAATGTCTCAAAATCTGAGAAATGAAATATGTCTCACAATCTGAGACCTTTCAAAATGAAAAATTTTCAGAATCTGAGTTTGCCGTAATCTTTCTTATATTACGGAGGCTATTAACCTATACGGCAAGCCCGAATTTAACTTCTTTATTTTTTATGTTTTATGTTTTTTAACCCAAACCCCTAAAAATATGTTATGACAATTAATTTTAGATTTTCTCTGGTTTAATTTACAATTATGACCAGTAAAACCCATATATTACTTTTAATGTATCAAAAACAAAGAAATAATCATAAATTACCCAACAAAATGAAGCATACTTCAAGGTTGAAGTTTTGTTTGTATAAATGATTAAAATTTTAAATAAACCAAAATAAACATCATGATAACTAAAAGTAGCAATATAAGGGGAAAGGATAGTTATAAAAACTATCCTTGTGAGTGCATAACAATTTCAACTGTTTCTTTTTTTTCTCTATTTAAGCCACAAAAACCAAAAATTACCCAAAACTATAGAAATTTATATTTATAGTCTTAAGAGTTTGAAAAAGAATATAATTTTTTTTTGTAACAATTTTTTATTGGTTTTTGCGCCATATAAAGGTTAAGTTAGTGAAGGATTTGTAGTAAATCGTTGAAGCATAAAAAGGTTTATTGGTAAAAAGATATATAAACATGATTTGAAGTTAAAAAAAAAAAATAAACGGAAAACCAAAATAAAAATAAAACTTATTGGGTAAAACTTTTTTTGTAACATTATGTAAATTTACTACTTTCAAAAAACTTTTGAAAAGCAAATAATAGTAATTTTGTTTTTTCCCCAACAGGATTTATAACCTAATAATATTAAATCTTAAGGTTTGATTAGGAAAAATATAAGAACAAAATAGATTGGAAGTTATTTAAAGCCTAAAAAAATAATGAGTTGAATATTAATTTTTTAAGGAAGTCCAGAAACAGAAAGTCTTGATTAAAAAAATCATTAAAAAAATATTTAAATCTATTAAAATTTTGATATATAATTTTTCATAAGCCTAAAAGTATGCAACATTTTTTTTAAATTTTTAATGTACACAGTATTAAAAACATTGGTAAAATAAAAAATTATTTTACAAAATATTCTTAACAAACAAAATTTACACACAAAAACCAATGTACACTCGAAAAAAATTTACATTATTTTTTTTTTTTAATTTACTAAAGAGGATTTTTTTTACTCAAAACATAACATTTCTAATTAAAATTTCAAAACAATAAATCCACGTTAAATTTTTTAAGAACAAAAACCTCAAGAAAAAAGTAAATTAATATTTTAAATAGGATTATTCTAGCTCGAGGTGATTTCTTTTTGTGGGAAAAAGGTCTCAGAATTCTAGACTTTTTCTACACGACAACTGTTTTAGAATCTGAGACTATTTCTATACGTAAAATTTATCAGATTGATAGAAATTTTCCATACGAAAAATGCCTAAGAATCCACAATTTTTTTTGGGGAAAAATGTCTCTGAATCTGACAAATTTTCTATACGAAAAATGTCTCAGAATCTGAGAGATTTTTTCTATATGAAAAATGTCTCAGAATCTGAGACTTTTTCAATAAGAAAAATTTCTCAGAATCTGAGACTTTTTCTATAAGAAAAATGTCTCAGAATCTGAGACTTTTTCTATTAGAAAAATGTCTCAGAATCTGAGACTTTTTCTATTAGAAAAATGTCTCAGAATCTGAGACTTTTTCTATAAGAAAAATGTCTCAGAATCTGAGATTTTTCTATAAGAAAAATGTCTCAGAATCTGAGACTTTTTCTATAAGAAAAATGTCTCAGAATCTGAGACTTTTTCTATAAGAAAAATGTCTCAGAATCTGAGACTTTTTCTATAAGAAAAATGTCTCAGAATCTGAGACTTTTTCTATAAGAAAAATGTCTCAGAATCTGAGACTTTTTCTATAAGAAAAATGTCTCAGAATCTGAGACTTTTTCTATAAGAAAAATGTCTCAGAATCTGAGACTTTTTCTATAAGAAAAATGTCTCAGAATCTGAGACTTTTTCTATAAGAAAAATGTCTCAGAATCTGAGACTTTTTCTATAAGAAAAATGTCTCAGAATCTGAGACTTTTTCTATAAGAAAAATGTCTCAGAATCTGAGACTTTTTCTATAAGAAAAATGTCTCAGAATCTGAGACTTTTTCTATAAGAAAAATGTCTCAGAATCTGAGACTTTTTCTATAAGAAAAATGTCTCAGAATCTGAGACTTTTTCTATAAGAAAAATGTCTCAGAATCTGAGACTTTTTCTATAAGAAAAATGTCTCAGAATCTGAGACTTTTTCTATAAGAAAAATGTCTCAGAATCTGAGACTTTTTTTATAAGAAAAATTTCTCAGAATCTGAGACTTTTTTTATAAGAAAAATGTCTCAGAATCTGAGACTTTTTCTATAAAAAAAATGTCTCAGAATCTGAGACTATTTCTATAAGAAAAATGTCTCAAAATCTGAGACTTTTTCTATAAGAAAAATGTCTCAGATTCTGAGACTTTTTCTATAAGAAAAATGTCTAAGAATCTGAGACTTTTTCTATAAGAAAAATGTCTCAGAATCTGAGACTTTTTCTATAAGAAAAATGTCTCAGAATCTGAGACTTTCTATAAGAAAAATGTCTCAGAATCTGAGACTTTCTATAAGAAAAATGTCTCAGAATCTGAGAATTTTGCTATAAGAAAAATGTCTCAGAATCTGAGAATTTTGCTATAAGAAAAATGTCTCAGAATCTGAGAATTTTGCTATAAGAAAAATGTCTCAGAATATGAGACTTTTTCTATAAGAAAAATGTCTCAGAATCTGAGACGTTTTCTATAAGAAAAATTTTCAGAATCTGAGACTTTTTCTATAAGAAAAATGTCTCAGAATCTGAGACTTTTTCTATACGAAAAATTTCTCAGAATCTGAGACTTTTTCTATTAGAAAAATGTGATGCTTTTTTTTATACGAAACATGTCTTAGTATCTTAGAATTTTTCTATACGAAAAATCTTTTAAGCAGGCCATTGTCTATATTTTGTCAATTATTTTTTTCCAGTCTTAAATAAATTTCTTTAATTTTGTCTGTGTGTGAAATATTTTAATATTTTGATCTGCCCTAAAGTATGCTAGAATAAAAATAAAAAATAATTGCTAAAAAGTATTTTTAGTTTTTATTTTAATTTTTTAAATTTGCCCCATTAATGTCTTATAAATTTTTTCTAACTCCCGTTAAAATGCTTTATTTTCTTTCATAAAAAAAAATAAATTTCCCCCCTCAAAGTAGGCTACAAAATTTATAAAATTATATTATTTTCCTAAGTAGTCAACACATTATAGTCTTTTTTGTATATTTTTTGTTTGGAATAAACAATTTATGTAAATTTTTATTTAATTATATCTGCAATCGGCAATTAGATATTTTATTTGAATTCTTTTTGTTGTTTGGTTTAGCATACTTTTAATTGCTTTGATTTTCTTTGTTGCTTGTTTTTTTTTAAAGACCACAAAATTCAATTTGATATATATATTTTTAACCAATGTATAGTTATGCCACATTGACATGCCATTTGTGTGTAGCAAAGCATAAACCTTAAAATAAAATAAAAAAAACTTAATTCAACTAAAAACTATATTTGAGTCTACAATTTCATAGCATACTTTCAGGCGCCATTTATATACATAAAACTTTACTCTTTGAACTGTGTCTATACAATATTCAATTCAATATTTTCTGGTGACATTTTCAATTACTTTTTTATTTCGAGTGCATACTCCCACTTTTTTGGTTTGGTTTTTGTTTTTATTTGTTTATGCTTTGCCGGTATGTGTGCGGATATACTATCATTTTTGTATGTAAACAAATATCTAGACAATTGTTAGTAAATTAAATGCTGATATAGAAGCAATACCAGATAGTGATAAAAACAAATTTTACTAAAACAACAAAAGGGTTAAAAAAGGACTTTCGAAGGGGGTTTAAGAGGTAGTAGAGTAAAATAAAATAAATGTTTGAACATCATGTTTGTAGAATAAGTTAAATGCCAATGGCAAGGACAAAATAAAAAAAAAAATACAATTTTAAAATTTTTAACAAGTAAAAATTTTGTATTAGAATTCGACAAAAAACATGGAAAATAAATTGTTTGTGTGTAAAAAGAAGAAAGAAAATCAATTGCTGGAATAGAAATTGTACAACAAGTAATATGGAATTAAAAGAACATATAAATAAAATGGATTTTGTAAAATTTAAAGTATACTTTTAGGGATTTTAAAAAAATAAAATTAAAGTATAGGTTAAGCAACTAAAAACATACAAAATTGAAAGCATAGACCCGTACCAAAGAAAAATAAAAAGTAATTTTTAACAAAAGTTTTATTTTAAATTTCAAATTTCCCATAGATTTTTTGAAGTCGATTTTAAAAACAATTTGTATGGAAATAAAATTAAGTCGATTTAAATTTTTTTTTTTATTTTTCTATGTTAAGGCTGATAGTTTCAAGAGTTTTTAAAAACTCAAAAGATAGTACCTTTTTCAAAAAAATATATTTTGTCTTAAAAAAAGTATTTTATAACAGTTGCTCATACAAAAAATGTAAGATTTTGAAAAAATTGGATAGAAAAAAATCTTCGATTCCAATAAATTTCTATATAGATTTTTTTTAAAGAAAAGTTCTCAGCTTTAAATAAATTTTTCGTATATAGACATATTAAGAATCTGAGATGTTTATCATACAGACAAATTTCGTGTAGAAAATACATCAGATTCTGAAACATTTTCGTCTACCAAAAGTCTCAGATATTTTTTAGATTCTGAGAAAATCCCTCTATAGAAAAAGTCTCATATTCTGAGACATTTTCCTATAAAAATAGTCTCAGATTCTGAGACATTGTGCGTCAGATTCTGAGACATTTTTCCTATAGATAAGGTCTCAGGCTCTGAACCATTTTTCCTATAGAAAAAGTCTGAGATTCTGAGACATTTTTCCTTTAATAAAATTTTCAGGTTCTAAAACATTTTTCCTATAAAAAAAGTTTGGATTCTGAAACATTTTTCCTATAAAAATCTCAGATTCTGAGAAATTTTTCCTATAGAAAAAGTCTTAGATTCGGCGTCATTTTTCCTATAGAAAGTCCCAGATTCTGAGACATTTTTCCTTAAGCAAAATTTTCAGGTTCTAAGACATTTTTCCAATAGAAAAATTTTGGATTCTGAAACATTTTTCCTATAAAAATTTCAGATTCTGAGAAATTTTTTATATAGAAAAAGTCTCAGATTCTGCGCCATTTTTCCTATAGAAAGTCTCAGATTCTGAAAAATTTCTCCTATTTAAAAATTCTCAGATTCTGAGACATTTTTCCTATCAAAAAAATCTCAGATTCTGAGATATTTTTCCTATTAAAAAATTCTCAGATTCTGAGACATTTCTCCTATAGAAAAATTATTAGATTCTGAGATATTTTTTCTATGGAAAAATTCTCAGATTCTAAGACATTTTGTTTCAGAAAAAGTCTCTGATTCAGAGACTTTTTTCCTATAGAAAAATTGTTAGGTTCTGCGACATTTTTCCTATAGAAAAATATCTCAGAATCTGACATTTTCCTATAAAAAAGTCTCAGATTCTGAGACCTATAGAAAAATGTCAGATTCTGAGATATTTTTTTTTATAGAAAAAGTCTCAGATTCAGAGACATTTTTCCTGTAGAAAAAGTCTCAGAAATTTTCCCTATAAAAAAGTCTTCGATTCTGAGAAATTTTTTCTACAGAAACAATCGCAGATTTTGAGACATTTTTCCTATAGAAACAGTCTCAGATTCTGAGACATTTTTCCTATAGAAAAAGTCTCAGATAAGACATTTTTGTTATAGAAAAAGTGACAGATTCTGAACCGTTTTTCCTATAGAAAAAAACCTAGATTCTGAGACATTTTTAGTAAAAGTCTCAGATTCTGAGGCATTTTGCCTATAAACGCAGAGAAAATTCACGCTCTAAAATTATGGTTGATTGTGGCAACCATAATTTTAGAGCATCATTTTATCATAACTTTATTGTAGCAGCCATAACATTTTTTCAGCAATCATGCTTTGGTCCTTAATATTCGAAAAACTTTAAGTTGGGACCATAATATGATTGCAACAAAAATTTTACAATTTTGAATCATAAAATTATTTTTTTTTATTTTTTGTAAATTTGTTTTATTAAATCAGCTTCTACCGGTCCAATGGTGCCTCCGAGAGGGGTCATTAGTGAGACCGACCCCCATGTATTTTTACCCTACAACATTTTTTTAAAACATACCTACGCCCTATCTTCACTCCGTAAGAAGGCTTCCATTCAAAATTACAATTTTTATAAAATTTGCTCCAACTATTATTTGTATGGGAGCCTACTTAGGGAGTGGAGATAGGGCATAGGTATGTTTTAAAAAATGTTGTAGGGTAAAAATCAATGGGGGTCGGTCTCACTAATGACCCCACTCGGACGCACCATTGGACCGGTAGAAGCTGATTAAATAAAACGAATTTACAAAAAATAAAAAAAATGTATGGGGACCGCCTTAACAGTTAAAATTAGAGGGTAGGTGTGTTCAGAGAAAATGTTTGGACTAAAAAAATATTGTAGGTCATACATTTTGTTGCTCTAAGGGCACAATTAGGGCAGTTAGAGCGGTTGGAGCAAATTTTAAAAAATGTCGTTTTTTGTGGGAGCCCCCTTAGAAATTGGAGATAGGGTATTAGTTTGTTCCAAAGAAATGTTAAGACGTAAAAATTAATGGGGGTCGGTCATATAAATGACACCTTTATGACGCACCATTGCACACTGGTCGATCCCATTGGCCAAAAATAAAAAAATAAAAGTCAAAAGTTTGTCGCCAAATGTGTCATCTCTATTTCTAATAAAAATAAGGTTTTAACATTTTGAGCTGTTTCTGTTTTATTCCAACTGTACTCTTTAAGAACAGCTTCAAAAGAGATGGCGAGTTAACAGTTGGTTTTTGCAGTGTGAAATTATGGAAAATTAGGTTCAACTTTCAATTAATTAAAACCATATAAAATTTTTTTTGTTGAAATAAATCAAAACTAATATTGAATTAGAAGGTATTAACTAAATTTTAAAATAATTACAATGTGTTTAGTCTGTTCTGGAGTTTGTATAAAATTAATATCTTTCCAGTTTCAATGTTAGTGATTGTTCGTCAATATATTGAAATTTCTAATAGAGTTTTAGTTGTGTTCCCCCCTGAAATCTCCAATCGGACTTTTTTTGATTTATTAGTTAATATTTCAAGATTCTAAAATTGGTAATATCAGCTGCATTCTTTTGCATGTCTTTGAGTTATCACCCACAGATCAAAACTGCCTCGTTGTTTTGGATGGTAATGGTATTGTTATGCATGTAAGAAATGTGATTGTTTATTTTCTTTTTAGCGGACTTTTAATTTTATTTTTTCTTAATTTTATCCTTATTAAGGGTAGTTTAGACCAGCAGACTTGTAAAACGACCTGTCAGTTTTTCTAGTACTTAGCGTGACAGTTTTTTGAAAAAATTTTATTTTTGTTGAAGTTATGCTAATGTAAACTGAAAAAATGGAAAATTTTACATTTTTTCATTAATTAAAGAAAATATTAGATCAAAATAATAAAATATGTGTACAAGAGGATTAATTAATCTACAAATAAAAAAAAATCATCCAAATCGGTTCAGTAGTTTTTGTTGTACAACTGCAGCCAATTTTATCCTTTACAAAAACATACCACAATTGGGTGGCAACCCTGGCAATTCTCTTTGACCAAAATTTGAGTTATAAAAACTTTTTAAAATATAAGATTTTTGTCTTTCATATAAAAAACAGAATTATAAATTATTGCGTATTTATTCTTTTATAGCTGTTTAAAAATTGTTAATATTAAGGCATTTTTTTAGTAACAACCCCCCTTAACCTTTTTTTAATTTTTTATTACATACTATTTCATATTTAATAATTCAATATTCTTTTTTAAAACTAATCTTGTAAAAAAGTTATGAATTAAATGTGAATTAAAAACAAACTTTCGTTTTTCTTACGTGGGGTGAATGTAGGTGCTTGGGTACGGTAGGGGGTGGGGGTGGTTATGAGTCATCAACCACTCCCATTTTATCATTCAATAGTTCTGACATATTTAAAAAGCCGTGACCGAAGTTTCACGATGATACCTATACTTGAAGTATTTTTGGCCGCCATCTCCATAGAGCTCCGACCACTGTGCATTGGAGCAGTAGAAATGATTTTAAGATTGGAAAATTACAATAAAATTTTTTCAAAAAATTTTAAAAAATAGTAATAATCGCTATTCCACGATCCTCCTTGGCAAAAAATTTGTAGAATCGATAGAAGTTTTACACAAAAAAATTTCAAAAAAATCGAAGAGTACAAACATTTCAAAAATGAGATTTAAATTTAAAAACTTAAAAATCACATACTAGAGCGCTTTTAAGAATTTTTTGGGATTTTTTTTTAAAGTACGTAAAAAAAACAAAAATTTTGAGAAAAATAATTTGAAATTTGGACCATTATTAAAGAAGTTATGGGTAAAAGAAGTTTGAGTAAAGGAACAAACTACCAACTTTTAAAAATTCGATATCTTTTGAACGGGTCATCAAAAAAATCTGAAAATTTACCACGAAGGAGTTTTCAAAGGGCACTCACATCTGTCAACTAATTGGGAAAACAAAAAAAAAAAAATATTCAAAGTGTCCAATTTGACATGGAATGCCCCATATATTATTGATTAGTGATCGATTCTAAGACATTCTAGCGATGTCCGTCTGTCTGTCCATCTGTCCGTCAGTGGAAATAGTGATCACGGCCAAATTTTTAAACATATATGACTGACACTTAGCACATTTACTTTTTGTTGTCCTAAGTTGTTTGGTGTTGCATTTGAGAGAAATCGGTTCAGCGGTACAGAAGTTATGATCGAAAATGTAAGAACACCTCGAAAATTTTAGTACATTCTACATAACCAAAAAATGCAAAATGCTTTAAATTGGCTACTGGTTGGCATATGTGAACAGAATTGGACACAGAGTGGTATTTTTACAAGTACAAACATATTTTTTACAAAAAAAAAATCGCGGAATTTTTTTTACCAAAAAACTTTTTCCGCGATTTTTTTTTTTTCAAAATGATTTTTTTTTCAAAAGAATTTTTTTTTCAAAAAATCTTTTTTTAGATTGTGGAGGGTATCTCTACATTCGGCAAGGCCGAATTTTACTTTTTTACTTGTTTTTACTAAATTTTTTTCGCTTATTTTTTTCGTTACAAATATTTTTTTTTACTCAACAAATTTTTTCAATAATTTTTTGTAAAAAAAAATTTTTTTGAGTCAAAATTTGTTTGAAGCAAAATTTTTTTGAGTCAAAATTTTTTGGAGTATTTTTTTTGTGTGAAATGTTATAAACAAAATCGTTAATTTCGGATTAAGAAATCGCTTAACACGCTTTGAAAGACATTGATAAGCCACAAAATTATTTTACAAAGTGTTTTTGTACCTCCAAAACATTTTTAAAGTCACATAAAAAGTAACACTCAAAAAAAAAACTCAATTTTTTAAGATTTTGTTCTTGTAATTTTACATTGTTGAGTGTATAACTTTATTCGACAAGGCCAAATCTGATTTTTTTATTGTTTTTCTTCTATTCAAATCATCAAACAGAATTCTATTTGCACAAAAAATTAACCCATCCTAATAAAAAATAAAATCATAGCATACATTTAGGTTTACGTCATGCTTAATTTACTAATTTAAAATGAATCCAAGTACATTTAAAAACATTTATTTGTTAAAAAATATTTACAAATTCATAGACATTTTTGTTGTTATTTTTGTTGTATATGTTTATCTATGAAATATTCACATTTAAATATTCATTTCGGATGGAATAAAAATTCAATTAAAATCTTTTTCAATGGCAGAAAGAATAAAGGTCGTGAACTTTTAGGGTAAAAATAAAAAAAAATCTGCAAAATTTTTTCTTACGCTTTGAAATATATTTAAATATAAAAGCTTTTTATAGAAAAGGGAAATGAAAAAATCCAAAATCCCTGAATCATTTTTTTTTTTTCTTTTTTTATACAAATAACAAACAGACAAACAACATTGAAAACATAATAAACAAACAACAAGCCAGCCAATGAACCCTAAAGGCTAAAAACGCATAAAAGTATAATAATTTAAAAAAAACACATACTCCGCAGCTACTTTTAGACCGTGGTAGAAACTACAGTTGTTTTTATTCCCGCACTTGACATAAAAAACCTCATCATCCTGAAGTTTTTTTTTTTATTTTATTTGTGTTTATTCCTGTTTTCAGGCCACCTTTATTTCTTGACTGACTCCTTCAAAAAAAGTTGAAGACACACATTGGGAACTTTGTATGGAAAAGGCGCGCATCGAAGTTTTTTTGTTATAACTCTTGAACGGATAGGAATTTCACGACATTCTTTACCATTATAAAAACTGGAGACCTTAAAGAACTCACACATGTGGATTGGACATTTTTCGCATTAGTACCCTACTTGTAAATTTAAGGCAAAGTTGGTTAATTTATTCATATAAAAAAATAAAATGGTGGTCAATTATTTAAAACAGTTACGGATTTCAAGTGACAATATAACAGCTTACCATTCAATACAAAGTGTTTCTTTCATATTTTGGTAAAGTCTACACCCTACACTAAAATAGCCTTCAAAATTAACTGCTTTCTATCTTTTATCATTTTCGATTTTTTAAACAAAAATAATGGAGAAAAATATCAAACAAAGAAGCAACACACGGTAAATATGCATTATTTGCAATAATTGTTAAGTTATTTGAGAAAAAATATATTATAAAACATTACTCTATAATCAGTACTTTCAACTTGTCTGTCTGTCTTATTAGGAATATATTTGGATCGGACTCAATTATAACTATACTACTTGCAGGTTGTTTGTTTTTGCGTTTTCTCTGTTAAAGTTTCTTTTATAGCTTTTAAAATGTCTATATGATCTTTTCAATGAAAGAAGGCAAATATTTTTTAAATGTTACTTAATTAGTTAAGGGTGATTTTAATACCAACGGGCAATCACAATTCTTGTAAAAATTGTGTCATGAGCTCGAATTGTATGCGAATTGGGACTCATGGTTCACCAACCATGCTTTTCAACTTATAATTTTGCAGTTCCATGTATGTGTTTTCTAAACTTAACTGAATAATTTTTTATATTTGCGTTGATACACAGAAGTATTATAACAACCCGTTTTATAATATCTCCTACTATTCCAGTCATTTTGGCCGTAATTGCGGTCATGAAAGCCTTTTAGTTACAAGCATTAGGTGAAACTCCTTTTGCCTTAATAAAGTGAGGTAGGGTATCAAAATCTATAATTATTGGAAACCGCGGTTGTCTGTTAACAATATAGGTCATTTAAGTAAAATTTTGTAATAAAACAATTAACAGTAAATTTTGTTAAAAAATAATCACTTTAAAAATACTTATTTTTTCGTTAGTAGACCCCACTTTAAACCTCATTTCAGGGCGCAGCTGCAACTGGCTGCAAAAGTTTCTACCCCAGGAGTATTAAGAAATACTTCTAGTTTATTGTACAAAAAGAATCGCCATTCCCTTCCATTCCCCACAAAAGTTGCAATCCAAAATATAAATAGTTTTTTTATAATTTTTCAAAAATTGACACTTTTTGATGGCCTGTATTTCCCACTTAAAAAGAGTCATATTAAAAACCAAAAAATGGGTAACAAAGGTAATAGTTATAGCTACAATCTCCACTTAATTTCAGGAAAATCGCATTATTGGAAGTAGTTTTAAAAAATAAAATAAAAAAAGTCTTCAAAAAAAATTATTTTTTTAAAATTTATGCAAAAAGTCCTTACTTTGAATTTATGTCCTGACTAAACTAAGCGATGGATTTTCTTTCTATGAACGGTTTTCTTTCTCCTAGGGTGTCTACTTAACGAATATGAGCATTTACTGTAAATAACTAAACATTTGTTTGGCTCTCAAATGCGCGTCTAGGATCCAATGTGAGACAATACAAAATAAAAAATTGTTAAATAGCCACTTAGCCATTTAAAATACAACAAAGTATTGCAACTAAAACGGAAGCGGTTGTAAAAAAAATTGTATTTGTATATTTTAAAAGAAATTGTTAACAATAGAGACAATGCTTTTTAGCACTTAAATGAGACAGTTTTATAATATTTTTTATTTTTTTTTCACGAGAAAACTCAACTACACATTTGAAATAATCACTTGAAAGAAGGCAGAGACAGCGTAATTTCAATGTCAATAAACAAGGAAGAAAATAACACAACAATCATACATTTGAACTTTGCCATGACTTTGAAAAACTAAAGAGGAGGGCGGCTTTAATAAAGCTCTAGGCTAAATGTCTGCTGTGGACTACAAAATATAAAATAACAACAACGATGAAAAACAAACTTAAAATGAGGTTACAAAAAAAAGGCTAAGGGTGTTTAACCTTAAAAGGATCGTATGGGATGAAACAAACAAAAAAAACAAGGCAAAAAAAAAATAAATTCAACTTGGCGGTATCCATGAGTAATAGGAAGCAATTTTTTATACCCTCCAGTCTAGTGATAGAGGGTACATATGTATAAGTTTGTCATTCCGTTTGTAACGCCTCGAAATATTGGTCTAGGACCCTATATTGGGGCATTCCAAGCGGACACTTTGAAAAAAAATTTTTTTTTGATTTTCTTAATTTGTTTACAGTTTTTAGTACCCTTCGAAAACTCCTTCGTGGTAAATTTTCATATTTTTTTGATGACCCGTTCAAAAGATATCGAATTTTTAAAAATTGGTAGTTTGCTCCTTTACTCAAACTTCTTTTACTCATAACTTCTTCCATAATGGTCCAAATTTCAATTTTTTTTTTTTTTCAAAATATTTGTTTTTCTTACGTACTTTTAAAAAAAAATCCCAAAAAATTCTTAAAAGCGCTCTAGTATGCGATTTTAAATTTAAATCTCATTTTTGAAAATGTTTGTACTCTTCGATTTTTTTGAAATTTTTTTGCGTAAAACTTCTATTGATTCTACAAATTTTTTGTCGAGGAGGATCGTGGGATAACGATTATTACTATTTTTTAAAATTTTTTGAAAAAAATTTTATTGTATTTTTCCAATCTTAAAATCATTTCTACTGCTCCAATGGTGCGTCTTAGAGGGGTCATTTATAAGACCGACCTCCATTAATTTTTACGTTTTAACATTTCTTTGGAACAAACTAATACCCAATCTCCAATTTCTAAGGGGGCTCCCACACAAAACGACATTTTTTAAAATGTGCTCCAACCGCTCTAACTGCCCTAATAGTGCCCTTAGAGCAACAAAATGTATGACAAATCCACAACATTTTTTTAGTCCAAACATTTTCTCTGAACACACCTACCCTCTACCCTCTTAAGGCGGTCCCCATACAATTTTTTTTATTTTTTGTAAATTTGTTTTATTTAATCAGCTTCTACCGGTCCAATGGTGCGTCTGAGAGGGGTCATTAGTAAGACCGACCCCCATTTATTTTTACCCTACAACATTTTTTTAAAACATACCTACGCCCTATCTCCACTCGCTAAGTAGGCTCCCATACAAATAACAGTTGGAGCAAATTTTATAAAAATGTAATTTTGAATGGAAGCCTACTTAGCCCCTCACGGACGCACCATTGGACCGGTATAAGCTGATAAAATAAATCAAATTTACAAAAAATAAAAAAAATTGTATGGGGACCGCCTTATCAGTTAAAGATAGAGGGTAGGTGTGTTCAGAGAAAATGTTTGGACTAAAAAATATTGTGGGTCGGTCATACATTTTGTTGCTCTAAGGGCACTATTAGGGCAGTTAGAGCGGTTGGAGCAAATTTTAAAAAAATGTCATTTTGTGTGGGAGCCCCCTTAGAAATTGGAGAGGAGGTATAAGTTTGTTTCAAAGAAATATTAAGACATAAAAATTAATGGGGGTCGGTCTTATAAATGAATCCACTATGACGCACCATTGGAGCAGTAAAAATGATTTTAAATTTGGAAAATTACAATAAAATTTTTTCAAAAAATTTTTAAAAATAGTAGGTTAGGTTAGGTTGTAAGTGGCTGCTGACGTTTTACGTCAACACACGTAGACTCTGAGGTCCATTGTGATACCACGGGATCGTAATAGGTTTCCCTACTAGTCCCTGTCGTTAAACCAGTTTGAGCTTCTTATGAAACTCCTTAGATGTTGAATTTTGACATCCGACAAATCTGAAAGATCGTACAGCTCCCTAGATCCCAGTGAAGCAAGTCGCTGACCAGAAAGTGCCGGGCAATGGCAAATAAAGTGTTCGATAGTTTCCAACTCCTCTTCATCCATGCAACTTCGGCAAAAGTCATTCGACGGCACATTTAACCGCTCTGCGTGCTTCCCTATAAGACAGTGTCCGGTAATTATAGAAACCACCGTTGAAATCTCTCCTCTTGGAAGCGATATCAGCTCACTTGTGCGCCCCTGATTAAGAGAAGGCCAAATCAGTCGTGTTGTCTCACACGTCCATCCATTTGCCCATCTTTGATTAGTCTCCGTCGCAGAACAAAGCCGTAGGTTTTGCTTGCAAGTTTCTAGAGGCGTACCAACACATTCCAATTCTGTTGGAACCTGTAAGGTAGTTCCTAGTCTTGCAAGCTCATCGGCTTTGCAATTCCCTGGAATGTCTCTGTGCCCTGGGACCCATATGAGTCGTATGTTAAACTGCTTGGCCATCTCATTTAAAGACGTGCGGCAGTTAAGGGCAGATCTTGTTTTCAGAAACATTGAATCCAGGGACTTGACCGCGGCTTGACTGTCAGTATAGATGTTGACTGCGGTTGTAGACAAGACATTGCAGCTCAACCAGTCAGCCACTTCTTTTATTGCCAGCATCTCTGCCTGGTAAACACTGCAATGATCTGGCAATCTACGAGCCAGGCTCAACCCAAGCTCTTCCGAATAGACTCCAAAGCCCACTTGTTCGTGCAGCCTCGATCCATCTGTGTAAAAATTTATGGTAGCTCCACTACCCGGAGTATCCCCCATCCAAGACTCCCTGGATGGTATCATAGTGGTAAAGTGGCGCTCAAAGAGGCTCAAAGAGGGAGCACAGTCCACATTTTGTGGTATTGTTATCTTTTTCAAGATTGCGCTATGGCCACAATCACTGCTCCTCCATTGCAGCGTGCTATTAAGTCGAATTGCCGACGCAGCCGCATACTGCCTACCCAATATGTCCAAGGGTATCAGGTGAAGGAGGATTTCTAATGCAGCCGTAGGTGTAGTACGAAGAGCACCAGTGATGCACATTGACGCCATTCTCTGTACCTTCGTGATAAAGACAAAGTTCGCTTTTGTTTCCAAAGCAGGCCACCAGACAATGATTCCATACAGCAAAATTGGACGCACCACTGCTGTATAGATCCAATGAACGACTTGAGGGCTAAAACCCCATCGTTTTCCAATGGCCCTTTTACAGGAATACAAAGCAATCGTTGCTTTTCTCACCCGTTCCTCAATATTACGCCTGAAATTCAGCTTCCTATCTAGAAATACTCCAAGATACTTGGCTCCATCTGAGAAGGTGATTTCAGTACCGTCCAGAGAAATAGGATCAAAAGCAGGAATCTTATTTTTCCTTGTAAACAAAACAAGCTCTGTTTTACTAGGATTAACTCCTAGGCCACAGTCTCTTGCCCATTTAGACAGATCTTTCAGAGAACCCTGAAGAATGTCCCGCAATGTTGGCAGATGCTTCCCCTTTACCGCTATCGCGACATCGTCAGCATATGCGATAACATGACAACCACGTGCTTCTAGAGATAGTAGCATTGAATTCAGTGCCAGGTTCCAAAGAAGCGGCGAAAGAACACCTCCTTGTGGTGTGCCCCTATTGACAAATCGAGATATGACGGACGCTCCCAATTCAGACGTTATACGTCTATTGGCAAGTAGGTTTTCCACCATTAAAACGATTTCACGCTTTACTCCCAGACCAGACAATGCCAATATTATCGATTCTGGAATGACATTATTAAAAGCCCCCTCAATATCAAGAAAGGCCACCATAGTGTACTCATTTACCGAAAGCGATCTCTCGATGGTACCAACGAGCTCATGAAGAGCTGTTTCCGTTGATCGTCCCTTGCTGTATGCATGTTGCTTTGTCGAAAGCAACCTCGGGTCAATCACTCTACGCAAATATGAGTCTATCATTCGTTCCATTGTCTTTAACAAAAAAGAAGACAGACTAATTGGTCTGAAATCCTTCGGAGCTGTGTGGGAACTTTTCCCAGCCTTCGGGATAAATACGACTCTGGTATCCCTCCATTTTAAAGGAATATACGACCAGTTGATGCATGCTGTGTATAGATTATACAGCAACGGGGCTATATAGTCCAACACTTGCTGCAACTCAGCCGGGATTATACCATCAGGTCCCGGAGATTTATAGGGCCTGAAGCTTTTTATCGCCCAGATTAATGTTGGCATATTTATTATTTCCGAAGCAATTTCAGATGCTTGGGCGTCAGAACGTTCCAAAGCTTGAAACGGCGTCATGGAATTGCCCGGAAAATGCGTGTTTAAAAGGAGATCCAGCGACTCTCCACTGGAGGAAGACCACACCCCATTAGGATCTTTCAGGTATCCTAGGGTGCAAGGAGAAGAAGCCAGAACCTTGCGCAGCCTGGATGCCTCAGAAACGTCTTCTATGTTTCCACAGAAGTTTTTCCAAGAATCACATTTGGCATTTCTGATCATCTTTTTATAACTCTTAAGTTGCAGCCTGTATGCAGACCAGTCCTCGTCCGCTCTTGAAAATTTAGCCTTATTAAAGAGCTTTCTGCAGGAATCTCTGCTCGTCTGCAACTCATTTGACCACCAAGGTGGCTTTTTTTTCCCTCTAGGCTTTGCAGAAGGGCAAGACGCATCCAGGCACCTATTACAAACATTTGTTATATGGTCAACCAGACAGTCAATTTCCGCTAAACTATGCGGTTCAGATAGGGGTACTTCATCCAAAAGCAAAGAAAAAGTCTCCCTATATTTCACCCAGTTTGTTCTTCTCAGATTT